>CAJGYO010000014.1:84061373-84659928 GCA_904845875.1 Miscanthus lutarioriparius | reverse complement strand
TCCACAAATTCACAACTCCATGGGAAGGACCCTTCATGATCAAAGAGGTCACACGGCCTACGTCTTATAGGCTGGTTCGCCTAGACGGCACAGACGTGCCCAATTCCTGGCACATCGACAAGCTTAAGCGTTTCTATGCTTAGCTGCCAAGATATGTACCCCTCTTGTACTTTTGATTTATTTCAATAAAGCTATTATGATTTTTTGACCACTCTACTGTGTCACTTCGAAGTCTATTATTATTTTAACTCTACCAGTTAAACCCTACCACCATTCCTTCTCGGGTTCTCGGAGCAGGCCCTGTCTCCGGTTCTTCCCAACGCGTGCATGGGATTCGATCTCTATGCTATGGGTGATCGACAGGTGCTCTCTGGTTCGACTTGTGTGTTCTTACATGTGCACAGGCTACGCACCCCACACTTTGACCACAAGACAAACCAGGGCCGTGCAACCTTTCCAGGATGATGTGTCGACTAAACTGATACAACTAAACAGAATGCCAACACGTTCTAACTTAGTTCAATCAACATGATATCCGAGCTTAAACACGTTCTCTACAGAACAAACAAGCTTATGTTGGTATACAAGTATGTTATTACAAGCTTGCCTGAAAAGGTCCAAGTTTACAATAACCCAACTACATCTTCTTCGACAGCTATAGCCTGTACTATTAGCTGGTAGGGGCACGCGGCGCCTGCTGGTCGCTGGGCCTGACATCGTGCTCGGGTCTCGGGGACTCTGGCATTGATTGAGCTGAAGAAGATGGCCCCGCCGATGCCTGGCTGGTCGAGACCGCAGGCTTCGTCGGTTGGCTTGAAGATAATGGTGCTCCCGGCTGACTTGTTGATGGCATTCCTTGTACGGTTGGTGTTCCACCTCCACACAGGTTAATATCGCCAATTATTTTCGACGACAAGTCCAGCTGGGTCATCCGTAGCTCCTCGGCCTTGTCTAGATCTACCTCCTTCGGGTATCCAGCCTCCAGGCGCTTGAGATCAATCAGGGGGTAGTGAGCACGTACCATGCTTAGCACATGTGCGCCTGTGTACTCTCCCGCCTCCTTCACGAACTCCTAGAACCATCCCCATGCCCTTTGGCATCTCTCGATCAATCCCAGCTGAGGCGTCCTTGGCACATCTTCTGCTAGCGCCAGATCAACGAGATTAAGGACTGGCAGAATACCTTTTGCCACCTCCTGGCACCGGCTTTTCCAGGTGTCACGGTCCTTGGTCATCTCTTGGCACTGTGCCTTCTAGCCGTCATGGTCTTTCATCATGGCCTCCAGATGCTTCTTTGCGTTGATTTTTAAAACTGCAAATCGCACATGCCGTTAAGACGTTAGACCACACCAAACTACAGTGGCTACAAAAATGAACAAAGGAGGCTGGACAACTTACTTTTCAGCTCCTCTGACATCTTGGTCGTGCGGTCTTGGAGCTACGAGTGGTCTTGTGCTAGTTTTCTGTTGTCCTCATTTAGGCGATCACACTCCCCGACCACACGACTGTTCTCTTCTCGGAGGCGGACCACTTCAGCTTCTAAGCCTGCACTACAGCCGTTACTACCAACACCGCAATAGCACTTGTCAGTAGTCGATATGATAAAATGGCTACTTACTTGTTCTTTCCCGCTCTTTCTTACTGAGCTGGATGACTAGGTTCTAATTATGTGAATCTTGCACAGTCTTTTCATGTTTGGCGGCTTCAAGTCGCTGACGCAAGCGGCCCACCTCTACCGTTAGCTCTTTATTGCTCACAACAATTCCCTCGATCTGGTCAAAGCATTTTTTGCGGTACTTTGCGGTTTTTATCACCTCCTGCGCAGTTATGTAAGTAAGACCACTATAACAAGACCACGAGACCAGGGGTAGGCGGGCTTACCTGCACTTCAGTGACGAGCCGCTTCACCACCCGTTCAACTCTTCTGGTCTCTTCGGCCTCTGAGATTTACTCATAGAAAACCCATTGGTCGTTGCGTCAACGCGACACATAAACATGTTGTCGGCCGTCTTGCAGATGCCCTACAATCTCTTCCAGCACATCATCGTCGTCTTCCTCTTCGGGCTCCGCTTTGGGCTTGGTGCTGGTCCGGCTTCATGTCTTGGTGCTGGTCTAGCTTCAACCATACCCGGGACAAGCACAGCTTTCCCACGGGTAGCGGTGTTGGAGGATTTGGCAAGCGGTGGCACCTCCGATTGTTGTTCTCCCTGCTCGGTGGTCGTTGGTGCCACGCCATTGCCTCCGGCAGAGCTTGTACCCGGAGCACTGGTTCCATGTTCTTTCGGCTCCCTGCCTATGTCCTCCGGAGCCGTTGTCTGACCAGCAGCTTGCTGGTCACCTACAGGCCTCTCTATAGCCCCCTCTTCGGTAAATGGTCTTTGGGTTGGGGGCTGCTCCTCTATTCTCTGCTGCTCGGTGGCTGACGCTCTAACTGCTCTCTAGTTTCCGTTGTAGCTACCGGTGTTGGTTTTCCACTGCCGGTCAGTTGGTCTGGGCTTTCTGAGGATGCCGAGCTAATAACATCCGAGATAAGTTCAGAAAGCACTCATATTAAATGCAAATTGCTAACTTATATCAAGGTTATAAATACTAACATGTTGGAAGCACGGAATGATGTGGAGAAGGCGCGTCTCTTCGGCCGTACTTGCTCCACGTGCTGTGCGGACGATCCTTGGTCCCCCTCTGCATCCAGCACTGTTGCTGGGCTTTGGTGCTGGACCCCTCCAACACTTGCCCTTGGCGTTGCAGTGGTCGCTGGCGTGCTCGGTGGAGTTGTTGCTCCCGTCCCCGGTTGCGTTCCTTGCTCAGGTACTCCCAAGGACGACCCGACTGCATCCTTCACCACCACCGGCGATGTGGGTCCCGTAGGCGCGGAGGACCCACCCTGCTCCGTTGACTCCAGTTGCTTCCTCCTTTTTCGAGGGACAAGTTGAAAGGTGTTCACATCTTCTCCCTCCTCTGCGTTATCGTCCGGCCAAGCAAAAATCGCTTGCCGACGCTTGCTGGCCGGGTTCTCCTCTGAGTCCTCCTTGGGCTCATTGATACATAGTGCTCCCCTGGTGAGCAGGGTGGTTACTGATCTCTTCTTCGACTGCTTGGGGGCAGCTAGCCGCTTACCAGCAGCTTTGGCTGCTGCCTCCTCTTCAGCTCCGAGCTCCGCCCAATCGACGTCCTCGTCCTCGACCTCGACGCTGGTCTGGGTGGCGGGACCAGTCCCTTGTGGCCACTCTACTCCAGGGGGTGGCGACACGAACACTATCGCTCTATCACAACCATTAACCTGGGTAACAAAAGGGAGTGAACATAGTAAGTTTCCACTTATCCGACCACAATATAGGACTATGGGTACGCGGCAAGATGAATTACCTTTGGGGGTGGTCGGGCAAGCTTGAAAGCATGCTCGATGTCGCTCAATCTGGCAAAATTTGGATCGGCTAAGTTAAATAGCTCGAAAATTCTAGCTTTGACTTCAATTTTATCAAGGGCCTCCTGCCTCATCCTCGTCGGGTCTACACTCCCTTGATACTCATAGCCAGGATGTACCCTCTTCTGACAGGGCTGGACCCGTCGGCTAATGAAACTCACGACTACGCTCGGACCATCTAGTTTCCTCCACAGGATCATTATAAATATTTATGGGATCTGTCCTAGGTGCTCGGGCCTCTCCAACCAGCTCGTCTTCTTCTTCTGGAATGTAGCCCGCGTCGCACAGCGTGATCGTGTTCGGCTCTTCGAGGATGTAGAACCATCTTTTGTACCAGTCATCGATCGACGTGTTCCATGGGCAGTGCAGGTACTGGGCTTTCATGCCGTCACGGAGGTTGAGGTACACACCGCCGACTATCTTCGAACCACCACCTCCTTTTTTCCGCAGACAGAAAAGATGGCGGAAAAAATCGAAGTGGGGCTAGAAGCCGCCATACGCTTCGCACAAATGAATAAAAGTGGCGACAAGGAGGATCGAGTTGGGATGCAGATTGAAAATCCCAATCTCGTAGTAAAGACAGAGCCCTTGAAGAAATGGATGCACCGGAACTCCAAATCCCCGTTTAAAGAAATCTTAGAACACCACGATCTCACCTGGTTGTGGATTGGGGTAGCTCTCGCCTCCGGTGCACGCCATGATGTGAGCTCCTTGCTGTGGAGTACTCCCATGGTGACGAGGTCTTAAATGGTTTGCTCATTGCTTTTTGACTTCCACCATTCCTTCGCCATGATCCCTGCTTTCTTCTACGCATCGCTTTTCGCCATTTCCGCCTCTGACTCCGGCCTTGCTGGTGAATGGGGAGTGTGTTGATCTTCAACAGCAGCGGGGGATTAGTAGGGGCGACAGTCGAAGCGGCGGTGGATTGATTGGTGGCAATTTTGGATCTGTTAGGGTTGGTTGGTGAGAGGAAGACGAAAGGCTGCAGTTGTGAATGGCAATGGGGTTCAGTAAATAGTAACTGGCCTATCATCCATCGTATTTAACCCAAGAGTTACGCCGCTTCGTCTACCTAGGATTCTTGGGGGACCTGCGCACACGCCGTAGACGGATGTTTTCACATTTGTAGTATCACTCAGCCCCGAGATCTACACCAATAAATGGCCTCTTCGTTGCCAGTATGGGTGGGCCCATGCTGACGCACCTATTGACAGGTGCCACGCAACTGTTTGCTTGACAAGACAAAACGACAGTTTGACGTGCTATACTCGTCTACTTTTTTGACCACACGTGTCAGACCGGACTTGTCAGAATAAATAAATAAATAAATACATAAAATAATAGTAATAGTGGCATATGGTTTTTTGCCACATTTTTTGTGCTTGGGGACTGTCCCGGCCACCTATCGTGCTCAAGGACTATCTCGACCACCATCGTGCTCGGGGACTGTCCGGACCATCATCATGCTCGGGGACTGTCCCGACCACCATCATGCTCGAGGACTGTCCTGACCATCATCGTGCTTGGGACTGTCCCGACCACTCTCGTGCTCGGGGACTGTCCCGACCACGGTTATTTTGGTGATTCGTTGTTTTTCTCATACTACGCTCGGGGACTGCCCCGACCACTCTCCGACCATTGCATGGGGACTGCTCTCCTCGGCTACATGTGATTTGTACTCACATACAGTTGAGAGGCATTTATTCTTTCTCACTTAGACCTTGCTACAAGGATGATACCTCGCCTTCCAGCAAGCTCGGGGACACGAGGTTTTATCCAAGTTCGGCCACCGTAAGGGCGTAATACCTACATCCCGCGTCTGATTGTATTGCTGTATGTAATGAGATGATTTTTGAGAGGGGTCCCCTGCCCGCCTTATATAGTCTGGGGGGCAGGGTTACGGATCTAGAAACTAATCCTACTCGGTTACAATTGCCATAGGTGGCCGGATAAGAATTCCTATTCTAACCAACCAGGATCTTGCTTGATCTCCAAGTCTATCTTGATTCCTTGCGCGGGACTCCGAGCAGATCGGTTGGGCCAGCGTGTCGTCTTCTGGTAGGCTGGACCCTCTGGTATGAGCCGGCCCAAGACCAGCCGTAAGGGTATAGGGGTTAATACCCCCACAGCTAGTCCCCGAGCACCATGTATTATGTTGCGACACGCCATTTGATCTTCTCCGACTAACGTGGTCTGTCTTCATGTCATCTCCAACTGATTGAAATGTTGACCAAGCAAATGTGCCAGTATTCTTATAAACACAGAGAATAGTTGACCACGATTATAGCCAAAGATTTTGGTTGTCCGAATAATGCATGGTGCTCTAGAGAAAAAGAAAAAGATTTCTTTCCTGCTCAAGTGTGCCCACTTGTATTTCTAAAAAGAAATGTAAGTGACTCTTGTACAGTAGTAGTTATAACCAACACTCAGATTGTAGGGGTCGATAAAATAAACACATTCACCGCAAGGTGAAGTGTGCCCACTTAGTCCCCGAGCCTGGTAATAGGTGACATAGGCACGTGGTGCCAGGGTCTAAAAAGAATTCCTAGTTAAGTTGAGAATCCAATCGTCGTACAGGCGATACGAGCTGCACCGGTAGGTGCATCGTACCGATGTAGTCCCCGAGCTTGCTAGAAGGCGATGTATCAGCCTTGTAGTAAAGTCTAAGTGAGAAAGAATAAATGCCTCTCAACTGTATGTGAGTACAAATCACATGTAGCCTAGGAGAGTAGTCCCCGAGCAATGGTCGGAGAGTGGTCGGGCAGTCCCCGAGCGTAGTATGAGACAAACAACGAATCATCGAAAATAACCGTGGTCGGGACAGTATTGCTGATCATCATATTGCTGATCGTCAAATCCCCGTGTGCCGAAGGGCGAGAGCTACCCCGATCCACAACTAGGTGAGATCGTGGTGTTCTAAGATTTCTTTAAACGGGGATTTGGAGTTCCGATGCATCCGTTTCTTCAAGGGCTCTGTCTTTACTACGAGATTGGGATTTGCAATCTGCATCCCAACTCGATCCTCCTTGTCGCCACTTTTATTCATCTGTGTGAAGCGTATGGTGGCTTCCAGCCCCACTTCGATTTTTTTCGCTATCTTTTCTGTCTGCGGAAAAAAGGAGGCGGTGATTCGAAGATAACCGGTGGTGTGTACCTCAACCTCCATGATGGCATGAAAGCCCAGTACCTGCACTACCCATGGAACACGTCGATCGACGACTGGTACAAAAGATGGTTCTACATCCGCGAGCAGCCCCCAACCCAAAGACCATTGACCGAAGAGGGGGCTGTAGAGAGAGCCTGCAGGTGACCAGCAAGCTGCTGGTCAGACAATGGCTCCGGAGGAGATAGGCAGGGAGCCGGAAGAACATGGAACCTGTGCTCCGGGTACAAGCTCTACCGGAGGCAATGGATGGCACCAACGACCACCGAGCAGGGAGAACAACAATCGGAGGTGCCACCGCTTGCCGAATCCTCCAACACCACTGCACATGGGAAAGATGTGCTTGTCCCAGGTATGGTTGAAGCTAGACCAGCACCGGGACATGAAGCCGGACCAACACCAGGGCCCGAAGCGGAGCCCAAAGAGGAAGACGACGAAGATGTGCTGGAAGAGATTGTTGGGCATCCACAAGACGGCCGACAACATGTTTATGTGTCGCGTCGGCGAACGACCAATGGGTTTTCCATGAGGAAATCCCAGAGGCCGAAGAGACCAGAAGAGTTGAATGGGAGGCGAAGCGGCTCGTCACTGAAGTGCAGGTAAGCTTTGCACTACCCCCTGGTCTCGTGGTCTTGTTATAGTGGTCTTACTTACATAACTGCGCAGGAGGTGATGAAAACCGCAAAGTACCGCAAAAAATGCTTTGACCAGATCGAGGGAATTGTTGCGAGCAATAAAGAGCTGATGGCAGAGGTGGACCGCTTGCGTCAGCGACTTGAAGCCACCGAACATGAAAAGACGGTGCAAGATTCCTAGAATCAGAACCTGGTCATCCAGCTCAGTAAGAAAGAGCGGGAAAGAACAAGTAAGTAGCCATTTTATCATATCGACTACTAACAAGTGTTGTTGCGGTGTTGGTAGTAATGTCTGTAGTGCAGGCTTAGAAGTTGAAGTGGCCCGCCTCTGAGAAGAGAACAGTCGTGTGGTCGGGGAGTGTGATCGCCTAAACGAGGACAACAGAAAACTGGCACAAGACCACTCGCAGCTCCAAGACCACACGACCAAGATGTCAGAGGAGATGAAAAGTAAGTTGTCCAGCCACCTTTGTTCATTTTTGCAGCCACCGTAGTTTGGTGTGGTCTAACGTCTTAACGGCATGTGCGATTTGCAGTTTTAAAAATCAACGCAAAGAAGCATCTGGAGGCCATGATGAAAGACTATGACGGCTAGAAGGCGCAGTGACAAGAGATGACCAAGGACCATGACACCTAGAAAAGCTGGTGCCAGGAGGTGGCAAAAGGTATTATGCCAGTCCTTAATCTTGTCGATCCAGCGCTAGCAGAAGATGTGCCAAGGACGCCTCAGCTGGGATTGATCGAGAGATGCCAAAGGGCATGGGGATGGTTCCAGGAGTTCGTGAAGGAGGCGGGAGAGTACGCAGGCGCACATGTGCTAAGCATGGTACGTTCTCACTACCCCCTGATCAATCTCAAGCGCCTAGAGGCTGGATACCTGAAGGAGGTAGATCTAGAAAAGGCCGAGGAGCTACGGATGACCCAGCTGGACTTGTCGTCGAAAATAATTGGCGATATTAACCTGTGTGGAGGTGGAACACCAACCGTACAAGGAACGCCATCAACAAGTCAGCCGAGAGCACCGTCATCTTCAAGCCAACCGACGAAGCCTGCGGTCTCGACCAGCCAGGCATCGGCGGGGCCATCTTCTTCAGCTCGATCAATGCCAAAGTCCCCGAGACCCGAGCATGATGTCAGGCCCAGCGACCAGCAGGCGCCGCGTGCCCCGACCAGCCAATAGTATAGGCTATAGCTGTAGAAGAAGATGTAGTTGGGTTATTGTAAACTTGGACCTTTTCAGGCAAGCTTGTAATAACGTACTTGTATAATAAAAAATCAGCGGTGAAGAAATAGCATATGACGATCAGCAATTAGTTGCAAATGAGCATGAAGTGATAAAGCAGTCGGTGCTTTCTAAACATCAATGTTGATGTGAAGCTTGTGTTTATACTTAATATAAACCACCCGACCAGTTAGTATGTAGCTGAGCCTCCAGCCCTAGCTAGCTTCACTGTAGCGTGGAGCACGGAGCCCGTGTGCGTGTAGGAAGGCGTTGTTAAGGAGCCACTGCCGACGACCCATAATGCAGAGGGCGGACGCTCATACACGTGTGGAGAGAGCCGGTAGACAGGGCCGTTTCTAGAGACATTGAGCGTCAACGTGACTGGTCGAGGATTTGCATTAAATGTAGCTATATTTTATCTTTAAGATGGTATACATGGATAAACGTTATTTGAAGAATAATCATGATGAGGACATTGTGGAGAAACGTCGTAATGAAAATTATATTAAATATAAATATTAGAAGTGTACTTATCTTTGGATAGACATGGTTGGTTGCGATGAAGTTGTCCAGTCCTCGAGCTTTTCGACTATTGTGACGGTGGTCGCGGTTGTCGTAGCGCCGTTCTTCGCGGCGATCATTATTGCGACGTGGTCTGGTGGTCGATGTGGTCGGAGCCACTCGGGACGTGGTTGACGTAGTCCGTGGTCGACGTGGTCTGTGGTCGACGAAGCCAGGACATGGTCGAAACGTACGACCATGAAGAGTGCAATAGAGCTCCTTAGTAATTGATTGACTTGCATGGTGTACGGATCTCGTTCTTCTGAATGCAATTTGAGTTGTGAAGTACTCGGTCTTGGCTCCGTGATATACATGTGCATGAGAACTAACACACACATGCATATCCATAATTAGATTGATTTCGATTTGTCTTCAATCTTTGTCTTGTCCGGGTTGGAGTTGTACTACAACCTATCTCGGTAATGCCTTCCTAAGTGTGTTTCCTTGGACTTGAAGTTGAACTCTTGGGAATTGGTCTTTGGCGAAAGAAATCACCGGCGTGTGGGCTTCAAAAATCGGAGTCGAACTCGAAGCATCCTCGTGGCCCAAGTTCACACATGGTGCACTAGGCATATACCTTGCCGCCATGCAACCTAAGCGATGGTTAGTCTTGCATGTAGATTGGATCTCATCTTGGAACAATGGTACGTGCAGCTGCATGACTCTTCTGTTCTTGTGAATGCAATTTGATGGAAGTCTAGAGGAGTCACATCGCATGTCTTATAGGGCACAAAGCGCGCATGCACTAAAGATTAGGAAAGATTATGATCGGATTTTCACGATCTCAAGATATGGCTTGGTTCCAATCTTCATGCTTGGACTTTACTTGATCAAGTCACTAAGGTCTTGTTTTAAGGTGTTGATCATCCATCATTATGTCGCTTTCGTCCAAGTCACGTCTTGTGCCGATAGAGACCAAACACTTGAGTTGTTGATGTTGTTCATCAAACACCAAATCCGTAGCTTGTTGTCTGTAAGTCTAGAGGAGTCACATCGCATGTCGAATAGGGGGCATGATCTTGAAGCACGCCATGCCGATTGAGGCTTGTTATTGACGTAATCCGTAGCTTCTAGCAAGGAGTCTGACGCACACCCCCTATTTGCCTAGAGGACCCCCTACCCACCGCCACCTACTAATCGAATTTAAATATGGTCGGTAGTCTATCTAGGGGTATGCCCATGATGGTAGATTGTCGGTAGACGGTGCGCAAGACACGAACCAGATGGTTACAGAGGCACAAGACGCAAGATTTATACAGGTTCGGCCGCCGTGGTGGCATAATACCTACGTCCTGTGTCCCGTTATTCTGTATTGATGTGTGGTGAGATGTGTTCCCTGCCTCTCCTTATATACTCTGGAGGAGGAGGGTTACAAGTAAAGTATCCTATTTGGTACTATTATAATATCTAGTACATCTTGTAGCCTTGCGATGCACGACTTGATCTTGCGGGCCGGACCACCTCGGTTGGTGCGGCCCATGTAGCATCTTGTGGTACCGGGGGTTTATACCCCCATAGTCGGAGATAGCACTTCTCCGCCGTCACATGGTAGATCGGCGACAACACAGGGAGACGGATTGCCACCAGCGAACACCGGCAGTAGGATGAAACTCACTAGCGCCGACAGGCACCAGCAACAAAGCAACCTAATCTACTAAGCTAAACCTATAACTAGTAGGTATACAAGGCCCCACCTATTTCTCAAGCCAAATCCCTTCCCCTCCGGCGCCGGCGACGCCGTCGGGAAGAGGAATCAACGAGAAACAGGCGTGGGATTGAGAGATCACCTAGGATTCGCCCCTCTACTGTAGCTTGGGGAAAAGAAGATGGATCTCGACTAGGGGTAGCGCGCTCGGTTTTCGCCTAGATAAGACAGTTCCTCCTACATTGTGATGGGTTACACTGGTAGAGAACAGAGCTTTACTCCGGTGGGGAACCCCCTCTAGTCCTGGTTCCCCACCCGGGAGCAAGCATCCGGGACTAAAGGGGGGTCCTTTAGTCTTGGGTCAGGAACCGGGACTAAAGGGAGACCTTTAGTCCCGATGGGTAACACCAACCGGGACTCAAGGTGCCTCTTGACATGCCAGGATGGCAAGCACCCTTTAGTCCCGGTTGGTAATACGAACCAGGACTAAAGGTTTTTTTTTTTTTTTTTCTTTTCTTTTCATTTTTTGTTTTCTTTTCAAAATAGGTTTTCAAAGTCATATTGTACATTGCTAATTATACATTTATACGTGCGTATAGTATGTTTCGGTTCAAGCACAATGAACGTATTAAATCACACAATTCAAGCATAGAAATATATATATATATATATATATGCATGCATGCATCATATATATATTTACATGCATGCATGCATATGTGTATTTTACATTATATTATTTCATGTGCATATATTACAAAAGATTGCATTACAGTTGTTGTGATATAACAAGTTTCCTCTCATCCTCTAGCTTGGCTTCCATGGCAGTGTTGGGTCGAAGTAGAACTCGCCCTTGGAATCGATTTGGTCTGTCAAAAAATCGGCTATAGACTCTTGAATTGCTTTGATTTGGTCTTGTCAGTATGACCTTTTCCTCCAACCATCGAGCCTCTGAGGTTTGAATTAAAGGAAAATAAATTAATATATGTACATACATATATATATAAAGACATAGTAACACAATCAATAATAATAATTAAATGAATATATAGTGTATTTTTAACATACTTTGAGTCTCTCTGTAGTTCTTTGGGAGACCACCTTGATAAACTTGCAAATATAGTAACCACAGTAGTTGTTCCCTTGTTCCTGCCTCAGACACCACTTTACGAGAAAAATATTTGTCATCCAATCTGGTGATCCGGTGAAAGCTATATGTTTAATTAATAAAGATGATGCAATTTAGGGGACTTACTTTCAAAGGGATTACATTCAGTGGTGCTTTGCATTTTCCCATGTGTTGCTTCTCAATAAAGGTTTTCCAAACACTGCCTAATAAAAAATTTGCCACGTCATCAGATATAGTTATTCATCATGTTTGTGTGTATATATAGTTGCTAGAGATACCGAAATTACCTCTAGATAATATCTATCATATCTTGGTAGTCTTGTTGTGGTTTTCTCATCGAGTCATAGATTATCAAGTGACTTTTCACTAGATCGATGTCCATCAATATCCAGTGATTGCTGCATGTGTTTATAGGATATAACGCATAACACTCATTAATTAACTAGAATCAACATATGAGCCATTAAGGATGATCAACATTATTAACACTCACTTGAAGTTGTAGGGAAAGAGTTATCCTTCTTGTGGCGTTGGTTCACTAAGAAGTTCATGAGGTTACTCTCTGACTCAGACTTCCAATTAGGCTTTGGAGTAACTGGGTCTTTGAATACTATATGGGGATCAACAAAACCAATTTCATTGCAGCCTTTCTTTCTGAGCTCTACATTGTAAATCTGCATATATATAGTACTTGTTAGGATAATTTATATGCATATACACACATATGATGAGTTTAATAATAGATTGAAAGAATTATTACTTACAGGTAATAGCAGCTAATGATAACTTTGTCCAGAGAGGTCTGGTGGCATAGTTGATGAAATTCTACAAAGTCAACATACATAACATCATCGCCACGGAACCAATGTTCGTCTCTAATTCTGACACCAATGCAGAAGTCTCCACCGGTAGACGCCTGCATGTACCACTTGTTTAGCAGGTACATTTGCGTCCCCAGATCACATAAGGCTTGAGGGTTGTATAGACTCTGGCCTAGTACAATTTTTTCTTCTAAATATCAACCTCTCGCCGCACTCTCAATGTTTCCATCACCAAACATCTGGTAAAGGTTGAGACCAGTCTCTTCAATAAATTCACCAAGGTGATCCAAATTGACATTCGGAGGTATGTTTGCCTGATGCATTAATCCTAAATTCGAACCATATTCATTACCAACAACTAGCGGGGGGACTGATTGGTGCGATTGTTGTCCGAGTTGTGCAACTCCTTTCCCTGCTCGCTTCTTTTTCTATGCCGCCTCAATTGACTTGGTGAGAGTGCGGTCATAGTCCGTTAACGTTGATTTCGATGGCTTATGAGAGATTCCATTGTTGTTCTTTGGTAAGAAGCCACCTTTTTCTTAGAATATCTAGAGCTATGAAGAAGTATGGTTTCTCGGGTTTCTCCTTGCTTCTTGATCCTTTTAAGTTTGTCATAGAATCTGGACATATCTTTTTTATATGCATCGCCACTTCTTCCATCTCTTTAGATATTATTTTGGGAATAACCCTTGGTTTCACGGATGGCTTTTTTTCTGGTTCTTCGTTTATGGGCTGGCCTCTTGCTAGTACTTGGCTTCTTGGTAGGCGGGGCGGGGAGGTGTTGGAGACCTTCTTGGAGGTGGTGGCAGCGGCGTTGGAGACCTCCTTGGAGGTGGCGGCTATGGCATTGGAGACCTCCTTGGAGATGGTGTGGATGCAGCCTCGCCTTCCAACACATTATCATCGTACAGAGCACTATGATGATCTGGCGATTGAACAATTGGATTTAGGTTGGGGGAGGATCTGCTACAAAAAAAGGAATGACATATTATTATGAGCAGATTGTTAATTATTTAAGCCAATATAAATTAATGATGTAGTGTTTTCATCCACACCTATGGTGAGGTAGTTCAGGAGGAGGTGGAGGCGACATCCCGGGAATGATGATGTAGCGCTTGCGCCATAGAATGAATGTCTTCTCTCCGCTTCTCCTAGAGTCTTCTCGCCATCACCTCTAGGAATGTCAAGAGGCAAATCACTAAAACCTTTTTCAGCTTTATCTACCGAGATGGTAGCATATCCTTCTTGGATTATATTCCCATGAATCCTTGGTATCTTGGTTTGGTCGATAGGATTAACAAGACCGATAGCCACCTTGATTGTGGAATTCCTCTCGGAATATGTAGCTCACACGATGTACAAGGTTGTGACGTCATCCACAGGGAAGCGATCCTGTGTCCCTTGATTTGGTATCTCCGTGGAAACGCAGCTGCTTTTCAACTGAATAGATTGGCTAATGTTGATTCCTGGCTCTGATGCCTGCTTGCTTGCACTCACTACTATTTGCACTTGCCTTCTGATTTCCTCCTGCATTCTCGCTTCAAGGTTTTTTCCCGCTCCTGTGCTTCACGCACCGCTTCCTCCAACCTCTGGAGCCGCTGTGCCTCTTCTTCCTTCTTTCTCTGGCGGCTTCTATACGAAGGTCTGTCCTGAGGGAATCCATGCTCCCACGAGACACTTCCTTTGCCTCTAGTTTGGCCAACGTGTTCAATAGTCCCGATGGCGTATGTCAGTTCATCCTTCTCTCTGTTGGGCCTGAACGCACCACTAGCAGTAGCTCTCTGAGCATAAAACAATCTTTCTGCTACTTCTTGCAGTCTTTCACCATAAACGCACTTCCCTGTCTTCTGGTCTAGTGTTCCCCCATGAGCGAAAAACCAATTCTTTGCACGCTCTCCCCACTCGAGTGATTCTGGTGTGATACCCTTGGCAAGAAGGTCTGCTTCCATTTTGTTCCACTTCTTAATGGCAGTCGGGTAGCCACCTGATCCCAAGTTATGGTGGTATGTCTTCTGTTGGGCATTATGTTGGTTCTTTATCACCCGACTCACACCCTCTTCCGACGTCTTGTACTATACAAACTCATCCCAATAGGGCCTCTGCTTTGAGATCGGGCTTGGGACAGTGAAATCTGGTGCTATGTTCTTCTTGACATACGTCATGTATAGGTGTTTCTTCCAAGTCTGAAACTGGGTGGCCATCTTCTTCATTGCCCAATCCCTAACTCGCTCCTTCAATTCATCACCATCTATTATATCATCATAACCATCTGTTTGGAGCGTGAAATATACCAAGACATCTTTCCAAATTAACGTCTTGTCACGATCGGAGACAAAACTAATATGAGGAGCATTGGTCTTCTTCCATTCGTGGGTACTGATCGAGAGCCGGTCCCGTACAAGGTAACCACAAGTGGTGCTTGATTTCGTTTTATTTGGCCCCCGGTTCGCTTCAGTATCCACATTGAACTCCGAGATGATGAAGCGGCCTTCAATGGCTTTTTGGGACCTCGAACATTTTACTCTTCGTTGTAGTTGTTGATGTCGATCTAGAGGGCTACAAAACATAAACATTATTTTTAATGTCATGAGCACACATAAGACATATGATAATATATATAGCTAATAATAAAAAATATACTTGGAAAATATGTTGTTGCTCATTTTGTTCAAGAGCTAAGTACTCACTCCCGTCATCTCGCATCCTCTTGCACGTTATTTTTAGCACCATCATCGCCAAGCAACTTGAGTGCCGGTGTTGATCAAATTCATCATCAACTCCTCCTCATCTATGTTTCTCGGTCGGCCATCTAGCTTCAAAAACAAAACCAATATATAGTACGTCAAATCTTTGCTTACATGCGTAAAATCTACGAACAATATGCATTATTAAATCTTGCCCTCGGTCATGGGACGCAATTCGCCACACTAGGCTTAACTGCATCGGTACTAGGGTGAATTAGGGCTATACATAAGCGGCCGAGGGTGAATTGCGTCGGTGACTAGGGGCGAACCACATCGGTGACATCAACAACGCGGTTCGCCCTAGTCACCCACGCATTTAATTCGCTCTAGTGTGATTGTTTAGCATTAACGATAATGATAATATGAATGTTGATTGACTAGGCGCGAGAGAGGGCGGCAGATTGAGAGTGGCGGTGCTCCACTCCGCCCGTATATATGTTTGTACACATGGGTGAACGAGGGCTCGGATAAACCCTAAACCCTAGGGCTTAACGAGGGCGGTGCTCGCCAGATAAACCCTAAACCCTAGGGCGAACGAGGGCGGCGGTGCTCCACCGTATACATAGAAACGCATGGCGCTTATATACCAGGGGCCGTATACATATGCCAGCCACCAGCCGGGAGTACTCGGTCGAAATGGTTCACTAATTTGTATAATGTTGGTAAGCCGGAATAATTCCCAGCTCCATTCCTGACTAATTGAAGGGGCCCTAACTTGTGGTCCAACTATCCAGTATTCCAATTATGTACTATAACAATATATAATAACTCAAGTAGCCCAGCTGGGTCACATAAGAGAACTCCGATTCCATTTCGCTAGCTCTTTAAGTAGATGCCACGCATTTTGAGATGCCATCGAACTACCTTCCATTTTAAATTGCAACAAACTTCCACCTTTGATCTTTCCATTTATAAAATAAAATTTTAACAACACACATACACGTATGAATTAATTAGCCATGAAACTTATACCTAGGATCGATGTCAGATCTGCAGCTAGCTAGCTAAGCACCCCTTCCCCTAATTGTTCAAGATCGCCCGACATCAGCGCCGCCATCGCATTGTTCAAGATCGCCAAATCACGAACAAACTTACAAACCACCAAGCACGCACATACGACGGTCGCGGAGAATCGTTGCTGTCGTAGAACGTATGTACGTACCTCGGGAATGGAGGAGAGGAAGCCGTGCGCGTTGGCGGCCTCGTCGTCGCGCCGTGTCAACGCGCTGGAGGGTACGGTGTGGCCCGCGCGTCGGGCCGGGGCGGGCAGCAGCTGGCCCCGCGAGGTCATCGGCGCGACGAGGCGGTGGCGACGACCGGCGTCGGGCGGGGTGGCGGCGGCGTCCTCGGTGTGGCGGGTCGGGTGGCGTGGGCGCAAGGGGAGAGGAATCGGCGAAGAACGCAAGGAAGAAGATGGCACTGGCATATATATGCCACACCCCTTTACTCTCGGTGCCAGCCCCCCACCGGGAGTAAAGGTCCTTTACTCCCGGTGCGTGTTACCAACCGGGAGTAAAGGTATCCCGGTTGGTAACACGCACCGGGAGCAAAGGTTTTTTTGGCGGGCCACGAAACTGCAGCCCACCTTTACTCCTCCCACCCAGGAGTAAAGGTGGGCTGCAATTTCGTTTCCCGCCTGTTTTAAGCAAATTTTTTTAATAGAAATGCAATAGTCTTGTTAAATACATAGTAAATTAAATAAAAGGCATAAAATTATTTTGTTAAAAATATGGATTTTCTTTTTCTTTATTGCACATAGGAAAAATCTATAACCTAACTTGGTACTCATCCCACACACGCACAAAGAGACCTATTTGTACTCATCCCACACACGTACACCTTCTTTATTCCACAAAATGAAAAGTTCGTCAATAAGTGGTCTCAGATACACATCGATGTCATTGCCAGGTTGCTTCGGGCCTTGGATGAGCACAGGCATCATAATGAACTTCCGCTTCATGCATAACTAAGGAGGAAGGTTGTAGATACTTAGAGTAACAGGCCAAGTGCTATGACTACTGTTCTGCTCTCCAAAAGGATTGATACCATCTGTACTTAAAGCAAACCTTAAGTTTCTTGCGTCATTTGCAAACTCCAGGAATTCTCTGTCGATTGCTCTCCACTGGGACCCATCAATAGGGTGTCTCAACATATTGTCTACCTTACGGTCTTCTTTGTGCCATCGCAACAATTTTGCATGTTCTTTGTTTTTGAACAGACGTTTCAAGCGTGGTATTATAGGAGCATACCACATAACCTTGGCAGGGATTTTCTTCCTCGAACGTTCGCCCTCAACATCACCAGGGTCATCTCGCCTGATCTTATACCGTGATGCATGGCATACCGGGCATGCATCCAATTTCTCGTACTCTTTGCCATGGTAGAGGATGCAGTCATTAGGACATGCATGTATCTTCTCGATTTCTAGCCCCATAGGACAGACAACTTGTTTTGCTTCGTAGGTAGTGGCGGGCAATTCATTGTCCTTCGGAAGCATCTTCTTTTGGATTTTTAGTAACTCTCCAAATCCCTTGTCAGATACACCATTCTTTGCCTTCCATTGCAGCAATTCTAGTGTGGTTCCCAACTTTTTCTGCCCTGCATCACAAGTTGGGTACAACAATTTCTTGTGATCTTATAGCATCTGCTCGAACTTGATCTTCTCCTTTTCACTTTCACATTCTCTTTGTGCGTGATGAATGACCTGACAAAGATCATCAGCAGACTCATCTTCTGTGGCTACCTCTTCTTCAGCTTCTCCCATTGCAGTATCATTGAAGCACGCACCATCAGGAATAATATCATTGTCGTCCCATTGTTCTTCTTCACATTCTTCCATTACAACGCCGGTTTCTCCGTGCTTCGTCCAACAAATATAGTTTGGCATGAAACCCGACTTGAACAAGTGTGAATGAAGAGTCATTGAGCAAGGATATTCCATCGTATTCTTACATATGGCACATGGGCAGCACATGAAACCATCGTGTTTGTTTGCCTCGGCCGCACGTAACAAAGAATGCACGCCGTCCATGAACTCTTGGGAGCGACGACCAACATTGTACATCCAATGCCGACTCATCTGTATTACATGACATAAATACCGTATTAAAACCTAGAACATAATTAGTTAATTATACAACATGCATACCACCACAAAAGCTATAAATTTAAGAAATTATCGCTACAATGTAGACAATCCCAACTACCACTAAAAACACTAAAGCTAAAATGCACTTCAGCAGCACAAGGATTTCGCGACCAATCCTAACTAAAATAGACAGATCCCCTGTTTGTTCAACATCTTTAGGTTTCTTCGGCTGGATCACTGCCTCATTAGCCGCCATATCTGCCTGTTGTACAAGATATTTTTGCACGAGTTCAACATACTCTTCCTCCCAATAGAAGCCTGAACATCCAGTGCCATCCCACTGAAATTAAAATAGAAAATTAGAACTTTAATCACAACCATCATGAAAATAGGTATAAACTAACCATAGTCATTAAATACGATAAAATAACTCACATTGCGATCCGGACACTTGTAGAAAATGCGACCCTTGTTGGGACCCTCCTTCTTCACTCGGTACTCCATCACAATCTTCGTCTCATCACAACACTTGTCACATGCAATGGGTGGGAGGCCCGGCCTAAGTCGCTTTCGAAACCCATGAGAGACCGAGGACCCGGAAGCAGTTGCCATCTACTCTCTATACTCATTTTTAATACACTATAAATTTCTCATTTTATAAATAAATAAAATTAAAAAAACTCTAAAATTCTCTATATCTCTAAACAATGAAGTGTGCTATGCATGCTACAAATGAACGGTGAATACTAGTTTTTAATAGCTACTTTAACCTTCCTTCATGTAAATATGCAAGCTTGAAGTTTAAAGGTTTCCAGAGTGTTTAACACTACTCTGCTTGCCATGGCCATGGTCATTGTGTTCTCGTCTTTTACTGCGGCAGGTAAGTAATTCACATGATATTTCCACAAATTAACAGAAGAATGGGAGTGTACACACATAACAATCGATTATCGTTTATATTTATATATATACTACGTTTGGGTACGGTGATTGATAGACTACTGCGACGATATCGGGATGTGTGAATAAATAACCATCCGTACTAGTTGACCTTGCTTACGTGATCATCTCGGCGAGCATTTCTCCACCGGATGGCACCGTACTTGGCCACGGAAGAGCTCCGATTCTACGAGGAAGGGAACACGGTCTTCCACGACCGTTGCCGCTCTCCCTCGTAGAATCAAAGCTCCTCCTTGACGTTCGTTACCGCTCGGCAGAGAACATGCTCACCGAAATGAACACGGTCCGCAAGTTCAACTAGCTACTTTAACCTTCTTTCATGTAAATATGCAAGCTTGAAGTGATTTTGAGCTCAAATTGCTTACAAATGAAAAAAACCACAATAAAGAACCATATATATATAGTGAACAAAATGAGATAAGACAATGGTGAAAAATGAGAGTATGAGATTCGTAACCTTTACAACTGAAGAATCGACGGAGGAATCAAAGAAATCGACGGAGGAATCGAAGAATGGATGGAGGAACAATGGAGGAGGAAGCAAGAACACTAGTGCAAAGTGAGCTTCAAAATGTCTTTGAGCTCGGGCTCGGGGAGAAAGAAGGAGACGGCCGGGATATAAAGGGGACCTTTAGTCCCGGTTGGTGGCTCCAACGGGAATAAAGGTAACTTTCAACCCCGGCGCAGCCACGGCCCGAGTAGAGACCTTTACTCCCGGTTGGAACCACCAACCGGGAGTAAAGTCTCATTTTAGTCCCGGTTGGTGGCTCCAACCGGGATTAAAGGTCCCCGCCACCTGTCTGGGCGCAGTGAGTTGGCGGGGGGATTTTAGTCCCGGTTGGAGCCACCAACCGGGACTAAAGGTATCTCTAGTCCCAGGCGCAAAAAATTTCGGGACTAGAGCCCATTTTGATCGAGGATCAAATGTCTATTCTCTACTAGTGTTAGCCAATGAATGGGCCACGGCCCATGTAATCTCGGTCTCCTAAAGGCTCTGGATTAGACGGCCCATCGATTTGGAGGCCCGTTGGAGTTAAGGAGATGCATAGACCTTAGCAGTTTAGTTAGTTTATTATTTCATTATTATTACAACGTGTGTAATTCTCAAAAAAAAGTTAGTTTATGTTATTTATTTCATTATTTGTGTTCATTTAACGTGACAATTACTGTTAACTAATTTAACTACATGACCTTATAATTTATAGTAGTGGTACTTCTAACCGATTTGATTTTTGAGGGACAAAACAAGAACAAGAAGGGTCTGATTCGTCCATGGCCAAAATTTGGTTACCAAAACTTGGGCATACAAAAAATATTTGGCAGCCATTTGGCTGGCTACAAAATTTACCAACATCTTACAATTATGGCAAATTTTCTTGCTCTAGTTTCGGTATTTTTTCTTTGTAAATTTTTGGTTTGACAAATTTTTGGTAGACAACCCAGGAGACCCTGAAAGTTCCTGAGGGAAAGTTACAAGGGAAGAGAAGAAGCTTTGCCACTTACCAAGATGCGTGGCAATCACAGTACGTGCAGTTCTGAGGAAGTGCTACTTATAATCAACTCGAGTTCATTTTTAATAATAATAATAATCAATTTGAACTGAAACTAAAAAAAAAAGAAAAATTGATCCTTGCAAAAAAAAAAGATGATGGAATTTGTCAAACTGCATGCATGTCTATATACGCCATATGAATTAACAAAGATGACATGCGGTGTTGGGTCTAACTCTAGAATAACGCTGTTAGTTGGCCGGTTGAAGTCTTGCAAAAGAGTACTACAGCAACGGCGTACAGAAAATAAAAGAAAAATAGTGTCAAATAAAATCGACCGTATGTGCATACAGCTACTAGGTACCTAGTTAGCTGCACTGTTTGTCAAACTGCCTATTATTGTTGACAAAATGAGCTTGATTTTTGCTTTGGTTCAAAGTCCTGCTAACGCATGCAAGCAAGCGTCCAAAGATGTACCGTCAAAATCGTGGATACAGCTGCTTGCCATGCAATCATATCCACGCTGCAGAATGCATTTGATTACACATGCAAAACAAGTCACCTAAGAGCAACTCCAACACCTGGGCTAAAATTAGTAGCCTCCTTTTAGAAAAGTCGTTAAAAAAAAAAAATCCACAATATGCATCCTGTCGCATGGTTTTCTTCCAACTTCCTATCAATGAGCAAAACTATATAAATTTAAAAATGTCTCGACAAGAATTTTACGTACCTAACCGATGAATATCCTACTTTGTGTCATAAGAAATCTATAATTCTAGATTTAGTTAAAGTCAAGCTAAATTAACTTTAACCGAGTTTATAAAAAATACTAGTATCAACATTTAAGATTCCAAATACTTATATATGGTACTCCCCGTTCCAAACTACAAGATGTTTTATCTTTAAAATTTGGATACATTATTTTAACTAAGTATCTAGACATAATGTATATATAAACATATAACAAAATATATGTATCTAGAAAAGTTAACATCTTATAATTAGAAATGTTGGGAGTATTATATTATATAAAAATATGTTCCATGACATATCAAATAAGTGTGTGGCAAGCTCACTGTCATCATGTCATGTGTCATGAATTAATATATGTAAACTTTAAACATATATGTAAAGTCACTAGCTAGGTACTCCCTCTGGTCCATAAAAAATGTCATTCTCGCTTCTCAAAAAGTGAAAAGTTTTTTAACTTTGGCAAAAAATATATTAATATTTATGGTACATATTCATAGTATTAGATAGATCATTGAATATATTTCTATAATAAACTTATTAGGAGATACGGATGTTGCTAGTATTTTGTATAAATCTAGTTGAACTTGAGAAAGTTTGACCATCACGAATTCCCTATCGAGGTTGGGCGGACGCCGTACCTCCCCGCGACCACTGCATATAGGACCTCGACCTCCGGCGAGATTTGCAACGGCGCCACCACACAGGTCCAAGTGAACATCGAAGGAGAGGAGCTATTGACACAAAAAAATGTGTTCCTATGCCAACACACTTCGGAGGCCTGCAGGATCGTGTGAAGCAGACTTCGAGATTCCCTAAGCCTCAAACAAGCCGGATCTTATGAGAACAAACCAAGGCGTGACAGTCAATTTGACCCTGAAATTGACAAGGAGAAGAAAATGTCAAATGCTAGAACCTGCCGGCTTTTGTTTCCAGACAGTTCCAAATATATGGCTCAAAAATAGCCTTTTGATCAAAGGAAATTGACTAGAGAGTCAACTCCTGACGTTATAAGCACATAGCAATAAAGATAAGCTTAGAACGACTATTCAAGATATGCAATAGATAGATCAAATAATTAGCCGATCTAACTTAGTCGATACGGGTATAAAAACCGACGTGCATAGCAATAATCAATTTAAAATCGATAGATCGACTAAACATGCTGAGTTATTTGATTACTGGTGGTGGGTGTTTCCATGCAGCCTATAGCAGCAACCAAACCAAACAAAGAAGCCTACTCACTGGTGGTGGGTGTTTCCATGCAGCCTATAGCAGTGAATCGACTAAATTGCGTCCAACATGTTCAATAGATTTATTAACTTTAAACAGATACATGCGTACACGTCATGGGTGAAAGTGTAACTGGATCGCTGATTAGCCAATACAGGGTCCATGAAGCACAAACGAGACTATTTGTCTAATCATAAACAAATCTAAGATTAAAGCAAACCTGGTCTAGTATTCCTGACAGTAGGGTCCCAAGATACAGCCGATAACAAGCTTACCAAATCAAGTCTATTTTAACCTCAGATCAATCTATAATTATACAAACAGTTCGGATGCACTACACATAACAATCAAGATCGACAGATTTGCCGATACAAGCCTAAATCGACTGTTTTGATATAGATAGATGTGGAAACACTCAAAACAATAGATTTTATTGATGTTCAAAGCTAGCAATTTGTCAATCTTGATTGGACAAAGATATTGTTATAATAAATAAATCAATTTAAATAAACAATATCGATAACTTAATGAATCTACTAGATCGCCAATCTAATAGAGCCGATAACTAGCTTAGATTGATTACTTGTAAGAGATTGAAGCAATGCAGCCTTACAAATAAGATCTAAACCGATAACTAGCTTATACCAAGCTTGCAAGAGGTCGGACCCAACCGATGTAGCCGTACAAACAAGATATAAACCGTGGCAATACTTACAAGCAAACTGAAGGTCGGACCCAACCGATGCATCCCTGCTTGATTGAAGATCTCGCTGGAATCTACTCTACTCCTACTCCTAAGGGTTTGGTCGGAGCCGAAAAGATGTTGTTGTATTGATTGTGTGTATATCTTTTTACAATAGTTGGGGCTTTATTATTTATAGCCCGAAACGAGTCATGACTAGCCACGACTTGATTACATAAATAGAAAAAAAAAGATAACTTGGACTCCAATCTTTCCCTTCTAATGGAGTCCGACACGTTCTCTGGCCTCTCCGATCTTGATACGAGTCGATCTTGCTGACGTAATCCTATTCGGTCGATCATTTTCATATTAGCCGATCCTCTATAAATCGCCTTTTAAGTCTGACACCTGGGCCCATAGATGCGAATCCCTTTTGCCAAAATTTGGTGTCAACACATGCCCCCCAATTTTGGGATAAAATTATTTTTATTCCAAAATTATTGGTCCTTGCTCTTTTTGCCGTTCAGTCGAACTTCTCAATATATTTACCAAATTGCCATTCGTCTTCTTCATTCGGCTTCTAACCCTAGCCTATTTTTTCAAATCACTTCAGCGCCGCCACTGTCAAAAATCCTCGAAACCCTAGCAAAACTGAAGGTTGTTTGAAGTATTTGCAGTCCAATAATCAACTTGAATCATCATCTTTGACCTGCAGTACTTCGAATCACAGGAGATGGCGTCAATCGAGAACATTCTCGAGGTAAATAACTTTCCTTACTTTCTCCTAATCTTTGACACTGTTTATGCATTTAATTTCTTCTCTACCTTTGATTTTTGCTTAGGATTTCAAGGATAACATTCTGATTCCACTAGCAAACAATCCGAATAGCCTTTTTCTTGGCCCCATGGGTAACCCAAATCCGACCGAAGTCATCATTGCTGAGACGAACAGGATCCCCTTTAAGCAATCTTCTAAGGACCCCGAGAGTTGGGACAAGAAAGCTTCTTTTAGAAACTGGCCAACTAAAATTTCGGGCTGGAGAAACTGGTTTGTAAAAGTCGCAACCAAAAAGCGAGCAGATTGGACCCTTCGCAACTTGGATCAATGTATTTCCCTTTCTTTGTCCAATATGAAGAAGAATGAACCTCTGCTCAAGGCTGCATCTTATTTCTGGTCCAGCACATATAATGCTTTCCTTTTCAACCATGGTCCCATGACTCCAACCTTGGCCGACATTCATATGTTAACTGGTCTTAACATCACAGGAACAGCTCATCCTCATGCTATCTTAGTCAGACCTTCTTACAAATTTGATAGCATAAGGTCTGGGGGTTGGTCCAATTATATTACCACCCATAATACTGCTCAGAAAAGTGTAAACGATAGGGAACATGTGGCTTTTCTGAATATGTGGCTTGACAGATACCTCTTCTGTGGGCAAGCTTGTTCCCCAACATTTAACTATTTAGTACTAGCAGAGAAAACAGCAACGGACTCAGAAATCCCTCTTGGCAAATATTTATTGGGTGCTTTATATCATCTGATGAATCAAGTCTATCAGTACCTGATGAAGAATGAAACAGTCCCAACCATTACCGGTCCTTGGTGGTTGCTGCAGCTTTGGCTTAATCTCTATATGCATAAGATTGTGTGATTCAGGAACTAGAACCACCAAATTTCCATCTCTAACCTTTTTAGAAGAACAAGAGAAACAACTTTCTGATAATGACAAGAGTCGCCGATGCACATCTTTTGGTGAAGCAGCATCGGCAATCTCAATTGATGGATCTGTCAGTTATTTCTTTAAGCTATTCTACAAAGGTTTCCCTGGAGAACTTTTAGAATGGTTTGTATACCCTGATATCCCAGAATTTGAGCTACCATTCTCCTTTAGATTTCAGTCTAAATATACTGATGTTGAATCTCTGAAGATCTTAAATTGCATGCTCAAGCCTTGCTTGCTACCAACAGAAGTCAGACATGGCAGGGAAAGCCACCAATCTCTTATGAATTTCACAATCCTTCGATAGCTGCCAGGCAAATGGGATTCGGTCAACTTCCTCCAGCACTCTTTTTTGCTGATAAATTAAAGCCAAGAGAAGCAGTGCTCACAGGAGTGGAATTCAACAAGATTTTGCAGTTTGAGCGAGCTCTTCCTACTGAGATTATCAAAGAATGGGATTGTCAACCCTTTTCATCTGCTATTTTTAATGCTTGGTGGCAATAATAGCGCCAACATTTATTTAGCTCTTCAGTGGCTTCTTACTGTTTCACTCTGGAGCCTGATTTTCAAGCAGATTCTGAGGTATTCTTCCTTTTCCTCTTATTCTTCTTTTTAGTTCCTGAAAAGATTCCTTATGCAATTTTGTTTTACAGGACCTTATTGAATTGGCACCACCGACAGTTGCTTATAAAAAATGGTGTCCGAATCCAAGATTGGATTGGAATGCTCCATCTTTGAAGACAATAATGAAAAGAAAAGCTGCTGATGCTATGGATGATCAGACAATTTCATCCTTGATTTATAAAGGAACTGACTCTTCAAAAAGGACGGCTAAAAAGCACTACTACAGGATGATTTTGCGTGACACCTGCCTATTGTTAACCGTGACGGGCACAGGTGGCGGCCGTCACGGTAAATGCCCCGATTTACCGTGACGGACACTTTTTTATTAACCGTGACGGGCAACGGACTCAGAAATCCCTCTTGGCAAATATTTATTGGGTGCTTTAGTGTCCGTAAACACGATAAATGATATGATAAGATTGTGTGATTGCATTAACCGTGACGGGCATCTTAAGGTGCTCATCACGGTTAATAGGAAAGTTGGATAATCATAATTTCTTTTAAGCAATTCTACAAAGGTGCGGGCACCTTAATATGCCCATCACGGTTAATGCATTTACCGTAATGGGCACACAAAAAGGCCCGTCACCTAAAATCCTGAAGGCCAATCAGAGCCCACAGCCCACTCTCTACTGGGGGCATATATAAATCGGCGAGTTAGGGTTCAGAAACCACTGCACTCACTCTCTCTCTCCACTCCTTCACCACGCGCGGCGCCTCTCCTTTCCTCCACCAACGGCGGCCTTACATGGGGCTTGGCGCGCGAGACTGCAGCAGCAATCCAAATGGACTATATCGGCGGCGGCGTGCGCGCGCCTCCTTCTCCTAAGCTGGCGGGCGGAGGGCGCCTGAGAGCCCCTCCTCTAGGCTGCTCCGGCGATGGCGAGGCCGGATCCGGCCCCGGCGAGGGTGGATCCGGCGACGGCGAGGCCGGATCCGGCCCGGCTCTGCGTCGCGGTGGTGCGGGGCGAGGTGCGGCGTGGGGGGCTTGATTTATAAAGGGCGGCGGCGATGTGGCGGCGCGGCGAGGGCGTGGGGCGGCGGATCAGCGCCCGCGGCGGGCGCGCCGCGGCGATGTGGGCGTCGTGGGCTTCGGATCGGCTCAATCGGCCGCGGGGCGGGGCAGCGGCGGCGGCGATCCCAGCACCCTAGATGGGCTCGGCGGGCCTGTCTAGGGTTTTTTTTTTTTTATTTTTTCGAAATTATTAACCGTGACGGGCAAATAGGGGCCGTCACGGTTAATCACGATTAACCGTGACAGGGTGACCGTGACGGGCCTTGCCCGTCACGGTTAATCAAATTCGCCCGTCACGGTTAATCATTTTTGTAGTAGTGAAGCCTAAGCTTAGCAGAACAAAGTCTAAAAAGACATCTACTTCAGAATCTGATGAGCAATATTTAAAGTCATTAGCTGATGCTGCAATTGAGGTACCACCCTTTTCAAATTTCTTCTTTTTGTTATCACATCAACTAACTTTGCTTGTACAGACTGCTGCTCAAGACAGTGACTCTGAAGAAGAAGCCCCACATTCTGATCCAATAGGGGATTTATCTCTTTCCAGTGAAGAAGATGTAAATATGAACAAATCTCCAGGACGCCTCCCAGGTAATGAAAAATTAGCCGATGAACCTAAAATACCTAATCACTGCCTCTTATATTCTAAATATAAGGTCAACTCTTTTCAGGTTCATCGGTTGTTCCTGATGTAGATGTTACTCAAGATGAACAGGTACTGGATTAATTATTTATTTGCCACTTCTTTTCAGATACTTATTCTCTAAATAATGCAGGCACAAAGCTCATCTCCTTGTATCCCATTTGCACTGGAGGACTATACTGAAGAGGTTGTTTCTGCCCCTGGACATGTTGATATGCTTTCCTTATCTGAAAATGTCAAGAATCAACTTCAATTGCTGATACCTTATCTAGAAATAGACACAGCAATCTTAGTGCAAGATGCAGGGGCCATCAGAAACATCTTCAATTCAATCAAAGATGAGCTTCCTCCTCAGCTCAAGGAAATTCTCAAGCCAGTGGCTTTTATTGAATGTTATGAGCCCAAATTCTCTAGAGCACAATCAAGGCTTGCAGCTCACGAAGCCCAAAGAGATTTGCCGATCCGGGAGCAGCAATGTATTCAAAACATGCTAGCAGTCAAACAAATAATTGAACAGCTAAATGACTCCCCTGCCAAGATCAACCAAAAGCTGACAATTCTTAATGAAGAAAGAGAGCAACTGCTAGCCAAGCTAAAAATTGTTGAAGCTTCCATTAAGCATGAAGAAGACAATCTGGCTAGAATTCCAACTGCACTGACTGATCAGCGAAAGATGATGTCAACTCTTAAATCTGAACTTCAGGGCATCAAGACTGAGAAGAAAACTCCAATCTTAGGAACAGCTGAGGATGATAATCAACAGATTGCTGATGTAGATAGTGTACGCCTCAAAGCCCTTGATCTAGTCAAGTCTGTACTGAACATATAATTATGATATGTAAAACTCAACACTATCTGTCATGCAAACTTTGATCTTACTGTTGTATACACTCGTGCCTCTGAATGTCCTTTTCTTCATCCCTGTTTATTTGGCTTATCGACAAATCTAATCGATCCTCTGTTTAAAGCGATTTTCATAGTATCGGCAAAATTCTTATCAGCAAACTAGCCGATTCACCTACTATGCCGTCTCAGGTAAGACTCCAAATCCACAGTTAATAAAATTTTTTGGGTCCGCGTCGCTCAGCTCAGTTTGACCAATCAGAGAGCATCATGGGCCGCACCCTTTTGACTTCTTGGATTATAAATATAGCCAACGGTTTCGAGAAAGGAGTCATAACTCATCTGCTCTCGCCTTCAACCTTTTCCTTTTCCTTTTTTCTTCAATCAAAAACCGCCTCCTCTTCAACAGTAAACCCTAACTCAATGGCGAACAATGGCAAACGCCCAATGGAGTTTTCTGAAGAGGTCAACCAGCTGCCTCAACGCCGTCGCTTCTCTCCTGGGTAAGATCAGTTTCAAAGTTTCTTTCCTCTTGATTTTGCATCTACTGATCCTTTTATATTATAGTGCTGCCCCCCATGCCCAGGAACGGGCCGCTGCCATCGCGGCTGGAGCTGGACCAAGCAGGCCGTTTCAGATCGACTCTGACAGCATCCCTCTTCCGGCGGTGGCGGCAGTTGCAGCAGTGGCAGAGGCAAGAGCAAGCTAGGCTGATCCTGAGCCCGATTCACCGCCTTTGGGTCCAGGCGATGACTTCAGTCAGTCATGATGACGCCTGGCGCTTCCTCAACAACTGGAAGGACGCCATGGACGACTACGGCGAGGAATGTAAGAAGACGCATCGCCTGAAGGAGCAGCTAGCGGCCAATGAGGCGGTGCTTCAGGGCACCGAGGATGCGCTTGCCACGGTTAAGCAGGAGCTAGCGGACTCGGATGCCACGGTCGCCGGTAATCTTATCACTCCTGATCTTGAATTCTTGCTCTTATTATAGATCAACAATCCTTTTATGTTAGCAGTAGATTTTTCTTCTTTAAAGAAAACCCTGTTTCTGAATTGACTAGATCTGCGTAAGGCCCTTTGATCAATCTATAGTTTGTATTTGCAAATTTATCTGCTTGATTAGATCTGTAATCTGCAAACTTTCAAGACCCTGAAATTATGTTTTAATTTATAGGTCTCTAGGCGCAACTTGATGAGCTCCACCCAGCTATTGCCCATGCCACTGGCACTATGAATGCCCGTGGTGATACTGTGGTGGATCGCCTCTATGATCTCCCCTTCCGCGCTCGGGAGATTGCCCTCCATGGCGTCCGTGCTGGGGCAGCAAATGCACTGGCCGCTGCTCAACTCCGTCACGGAGTGCAGCTGGCAGACTCCCTCACGCCATCCTTCGTCGAGGAACGCATAGACGAAGGCTTTGATGAGCTGGTGGAAGAGTTTGCTGATCGTGCAGATGCTGTTGCTGGCATCATCTCTGCTGGAGAAATAATCAACAAAGTTTTTTCTGATGATGAAGAATAGTTTGTAATAGGATCTGAAACTGATGTAGTGTAGACGCCTGTTAAAAATTCATCCTGTACTTTGCCTCCGCCGGGTCGGAGTTTTAATTTTATCTGTGTGCTTCTGATTTTGTGTTTTTGTTTGCTCTAAAGGCGATGCATATCGCATCGGCTGTTGCTTCTGATCAAAGCTTCACTTTTATTTTTTCTGCTAGAGGCGATACCTGCGTATCGGCTATTAGAGCCTGATGCAATATAGCGATCCGCTATAACAAATCTACCCAAATACTAGGGTAATATTTCTTGAAAATTTTTCCATTGATTGCTCTTGAAAACTTTTCTCCTTGCAATGTCTCATAGAAATAAGCATTGCGAGTAATCCGATAGGGTATCTCCCAATTTGGTGACCATTTTCCATACTTGTTATCTTTTATCCCAATTGGTATAATAATTTTCCAGACTAGCTCACCTTCGCTAAACTTCTTTTCTCTCACTTTCTGATTATAATATTTAGCAATCCTGAGCTTGTGAGCTTCAATATTCTCTAGAGCCTTTAGCCGATGAAAATTTAAATCATCCAAATTATCATCATAAGGTTTTTATAATCATCGGCTTTCAACCCATCTTGCTTTCATCATCGTCAATCAGAGAATCCATTAATAAAAACTTTCAGAGCCGACTGCTTGTATTGGCTGTTGATCATCCTCAAAAACTTTGATGATGTCTCCTTCATGAATCTTTCTAGAAAAACATTCCACTCCATCAAAATTCCATTCATCTGGACTGACATATGCAATGCTAACTGATGAATCCCCTGGAACTATTTCAACTGTATCACCAATCCATTGGATCAAGCTCTGGTGCATTGTAGAAGAGATACAACAATTAGCATAAATCCAGTCCCTGCCAATGAGTATACTATATGACCCTTTTGCATCAATAACAAAGAAGGTAGTCGGCAGACTTTTGCTTCCAATTATCAATTCTACACAAACTGCCCCCCTAGTTATTGATGTCTTTCCACTGAAATCTGTCAACCTCATATCTGTTGGGCACAAATCTTCAGGTTTCTTACCAAGCTTTCTGAAAGTAGTATAAGGCATTAGATTGATAGCTGCACCTCCATCAACTAGCATCTTAGTCATTGGTCTACCATCAATAAAACCTTTTAGATAAAGAGCTTTTAAGTGCAGATATCTTTCTGGCTTCTCAAATGTAGCACTCTCTGCTTGATAGATCCACTGAGCTACAACCACATCATCATCTGAATCTTCAACTTCTTGTCCTGCAGCTCTAAACTCAGAAGGTAACATGAAAGCTGCTCCTATCATAGCCAATAGCTTACCTTTGCCCTTATCGGCTGTTTGCTTGACTTGCCAAACCTTGGGTTTCTTTCTTACTTCTTGTAATTCATCATTTCTTAGACATTGAACCCTTCTTTTTCCGGCTTTTGGTTAACCCTCCTGGGCACCATTGATCTTTTTGCCAAACATATTCTTCTTCTTCTTCTTCTTCATAATCTTCCATGTCCTCATCAGCCATATCTTGATCGATAATTCTCTTTCCAAGCCGATCATGAACACTCTCTATTTTTAAGCGCTGATCCATACCTCCATGATTCAAACGTTCATGCACAGATCGGCGGTTGGCTCTAGATTGCCTATACTCCCAATATTGATCACTGCATTCAGGGCAGTTGTTGAGGGTAGGCAATTTCAAGCCTTCATTCCAGCAATATCTGAAGAAAGGACAATTTCAATGATATTCATTATGTTCCCTTGCCCTCCTTTCTTCATCACGGTAGCGCCTATATTCTTCCTCTTCAAGCCACTCTTGGTATTTTCTCTCTTGCCGGAGTTGATTCTTTTCTTTCTGACGCTGCTATTTATTTAGTAGAATCCGAGAAGTGGGACGTCTACGCATTTCACTAGCTTTAGACGTCTCAGGCTGATCATGTCGGCTATTTTGCCGATTTTGTTTCATCTTGATTTCTTGATATTCCTTAGCCGATATCTGTTTTTCAGAATCAACAGTTCCAGCCTTCTTGGCTCTCACTGAGGTAAGTACTTTGAAGTTCCCTTTCGGAAAAGATGAGGCAACCATATTCATGGGGAAAGGATGGCCTTCTATACCCATATTACCTTTGTTCTTTTCCAATCCTATTCTGCCTTTTTCAATAGCTTTCTGAATAAGCTCTCTGAAAACCTTGCAGTCATTGGTAGTATGAGTAGTAGAATTGTGGTATTTGCAATATCTCTTCCTCTTGAGTTCTTCAGCTGAAGGTATTTTATGATTTCCTATTAATTTGATCTGACCTTGCTCAAGCAGGTAATCAAAAATCTTATCTGCTTTGCTGATATCAAAGCTATACTTCTTATCATCTTTATCATTAGCTGTTTTAGCTTTAGCCCAATGTATATATTCTGCATGCTTCTAAGCCCAATCAACAGCAGCGATCTCTTCACTTTCTCCATCACTTTCACTTTCAATTTCTTCAATGACTGGATCAAATTCAATACCAACCTTTGAAGCTTTCTATGGTTTGCTGAAGCGTGAATATTTGTATTGTGCTTCAATGCTAGCTACCTTCTTGGCTAACATCCCAAGATTTGAATAGTCAGTACCGATCTTCTCTCTAATTGCTGGCAGCAAACCTCAAATTGCAATACTAACCACCTCTGATTCCGAGAGTGTCAAAGAATAGCATTGATTTCTAACATCTCTGAATCTTTGAAGATAATGACTCCCAGATCCAGTATTCCCTTGCCTGACATCGACTAAATCTGCAATGCTTTTTTCTGTCACTCCTGAATCAAAGTATTGATGGAATTTGGACTCTAGATCCTTCCATCCCACAACAGAATCATATGGTAGAGATGCAAACCATGAGAAGGTAGGTCCAGATAAAGACAAAGGAAAGAACCACACTTTGAATGCCGGTTCATCACCTAACTCCCCAAGCTGAGCCAAGTATTGACTGATATGCTCCACAGTTGATGTTGATCCATTCCCAGTGAATTTAACAAAATCAGGCAATCTATACCGTGGAGGTAACACAACCTGATCATACCATGATGGATATGGCTTTCTATAAGTAATTGTTGAATTCTTTGGTTTTAAACCAAACTGCCTCTGTACCATCTCAGTCACTTGACTCATTAGCTGATCCACTTGATTTCCTACAGTATTCTGAACATTCTGATTGCCTTGGTTTTGCTGTCCAGAATTCTAAACCCTTGATTGACATTTTGATTGACATTTTGATATCCAGGATTTTCATTAGCATTCAAAGTAAAATATTCACACATAATGATATCCTGGGGGAATTTCTCCTGGCGCCACTCTGCCTTGATAAGGTGGAGCATTGATGTCTCTGACAAGCCTTTTGTAACCAGGAGCAAATTTTACAGCCGATTGACAAACACTATAATCAACCATCAGCTGTTGCACAGAGTGCTGCCTGTTTCCTCTTCCTTGCTGAGCAGAAACACCTCCTTGTTGCATAGAAGCTCCTCCTGATGCTTGACCACCATTACCTGGCATAACATTTGTTGCAACAACATCATTCCTTCTACCACCTTGATTATTATATGCTGGTCCTCTGTGCCCTGCTCCTGTATTCAGAGCTTCTTTCATAGCATTTGTCTCAAGAATATTTCATTGTGACTCTGTAGTGTTGCACTCATAGCTCTGGAAATTGTATCATACATTGCATTGCGAGCAGCAACGTCATTAGGATCAGGCTGTCCATCAAGAAGCACTCTAGGTAGATAGGTCTTCTGATATATTTTTCCTTCATGATCTCTGGCATATGACAGTAAACACTTATCCTGAAATTGTTGTACTGCTGTATTAATAATATCATGCCAATTTTCAGGAAGTTCGTCTAAAGTCACATTGAGAGCAGATTGAGCAGATTGATCCGTGACAGGCATGATGACGATTGTGGTCCCACTGGGCATGCCAAAAAGTGTGTTAACACAAAAAATGTGTTCCTATGCCAACACACTTCGGAGGCCTGCAGGATCGTGTGAAGCAGACTTTGAGATTCCCTAAGCCTCAAACAAGCCGGATCTGATGAGAACGAACCAAGGCGTGCCAGTCAATTTGACCCTGAAATTGACAAGGAGAAGAAAATGTCAAATGCTGAAACCTGCGGCTTTTGTTTCCAGACAGTTCCAAATATATGGCTCAAAAATAGCATTTTGTTCAAAGGAAATTGACTAGAGAGTGTCGATGTTTTACCACCGATAGCCTGCCACGGGGGTACCCGGGACAGTTGTTCGGGCTTCGACGAATAGTGGAGCTCGGCGGTTACGCAAAGAGACTCACGATTTATACTGGTTCGGGCCCTCAACTTGGTCGAGTAATAACCTTACGTCCAGTTCGGCGTTAGCCTATTTGCGTCGTATTGCTTTGAGTATAGGGTATGCGTTCAGTCGTTTACAAGGGGTATCCTCACCAGCCCTTTATAGCCCAGGCGCTGAGAGGAGTTGTTTGTCTTCTACTCGGGTACAAGGTCAGAGTCCTAAGCTACGCTTCGGACGCCTTTCCTTGTATAGTCCGAGTTGGGATTTTAACCTTGCATGTTGCTTTGCTCCGTGTTCTTTTTGGCGATTGGACTGTGGGCCTTGTTGCCAAGGCCCACTTCCCTGTAGTACGGTCTATGGGGGGCCCGTAGGGTTCCCCATCGACAAGCCCCGAGCATTTCATGATTGAGCTTCAAGGGCAGAGTTGTTGTAGACCTGATCCGGGTTCTTCTTGAAGTGAAATCTTGAGATGGTCTTCTTTGATTCTCCTTTTGACTAATGTGCACTTTTGCTGAAAAAAAGTGCACTTAGTGAGTGTAGCCCCCGAGCCTCTTGTTATTTGGCACAAAAAGTTAGAGGGTCTTTCTGTCTTGATGTCCTCCGAGTTCTTTTCTTTTGAGTGCAGCGAGTGCATTGAGTGTAGCCCCCGAGCTTCTTGTTTTTTGGTACAAAAAGCTGGAGGGTCAAAAAATTGAAAATGTACTTTTCTGTGGTGGGTACTTGCAGCCCCCGAGCCTTCTCCGGGTTCTTTTCTTGTTGAGAAGAAGTCGGTAGAAGGTTCTTGATTTGTACTCCTTTGGTCTTTGTCGTTTGCTGGTCATGGATGGGTTCTGTATACCCATGATTGAGCATCTTCTTTTACTTTTTGTCAGGAATCTTGCTTTTGAGCACTATTTGCTTTTGTTGCTTTGCTCTTTTGTTCTTTTCCTCTTTCTTTCTCGTGATCTTTAGCCTTGCTTGCCTCCGACTTGCTATAAATACCTTCTTTGTTGGCTGTGATTCTGCCTTGAGTAGGAAATTTCTTCTTCAATTCTTTCTTCATTTGTAGATATGCTGGTGTGTGAGGTTGAGCAGCCCCCGGGCTCTTGTATACTTAACTTTCGCATTTGGCAGTTAGAAGAGTTCTTGTGAAAGGGGTTAGAAGCAGACTAATCCCTCGGGGAGATTTTCCTGAGAAGTTTGAGGGGGCAGGTAGAAGAGTCCTTGTGATGTGGCTTCCATGCTTGCTCTATCTGCCTTTCAATCTTCGGGTTATTGCTGTTGCTGGTCCTGGGTTGGGGGATGTGGTGCGCTCCATTTTCTTGGCGGTCAATGCTTGCACCTAACTCCTGCTGGCTGACCCTGAGTTGGAGGTGACCCTATCGGTATCCTCGTCCAGAACGTGGCTGTCTCCCTATCCATAACCCAGGATTTGCTTCATCCTCTGTGGTTGTAGTGTATCTAGGTTGTGTTTATTCTGCTAGGTATTAACCAGGGTTCTCCTGTTCTTTCCCATGGTGATTCTACTGTGGCCTTGGTTTTATCTTTGTATTTTGTGACTTGTGGTTTTTTTAGTAGTCGCATTCCTCAGGGTTCCTTATCAGGGTATTTAGAGACTCCTTCTTATTGTCATTCTATAAACCATGTACTCTTGTATCCTTGAGAAGATGAATGTACTCTCCAATTCTGTTTTGTCTTGATGCTTGCTTTTCTTGCGATGACGGGTTCTTTTCTGGCTGTCCGGGTTGTTTCTTTGGTCGATCCTTGCTGCTGTAAATCTAGTTGTTGAAGAATTCAATGCATGTCCTCACGGGTTGTACTGTTATTGTGGCATATTCTCTTGGATATGCTTTATCTTGTACCGTGACTGCTCTGGGTATGTACTGTTCCCTCGTGGTAGTCAGGTCATGCCTGACATTTACTGTAGTCCTTGTGGCTCATGAGGACTATCCTTTTGGAATCTTATTTCTTCCTAGACTTGGTGTATGTGCACCTATTGTTGCTCTATAAATACTTGTCGATCTAATGCTTCTTGTTCTTGTCTCGCTTGTAGTCTTCTCTCTATTTCCTTGTAATCATGTGTATAATAGTTTGCGAACTTGATGAGCCCCCGGGCTTGTTCTCTCTCTTCTATCCCTTCTGTTAGCAAATGGTGTAGGTCTTGTGATTGAGACTAGTAGCAGGCTAGTCTCGAGGTGGCATTTAGTTGTAAGGGGCATTGAGGCAAATGGTGTAGGACTTGTGATATAGGTGGTGCATGTTGCGCTGCCTAGTGTTCAAGTGCCTGCCCTCTATCCTTTTTGCTCTCCTTACAGTGATAATTGGCGCGTGGTCCGGCTTGTTCTTCGACAGTCCGTTGTAGATCAACCATTGTTCTGTCTTCTGTTATGCCATTGTGGCTTAGTCTAGTGCAGATCAGCACGTGCTGGGAGGAGGTGCCGAGTTCTTTTGTCAATCTTGGATGACTTGTGGGTGCCGCCTCTGCCATCTATAGCAATCTGGATGTGCATCTTTCCTTTGGAGAAAAGTACATCCGGGTTGTTTTCACCTGCTTGGCAATATTGAATCTTGGTGCGGAGGGTTGTAACCTTGAATTCCACTAGGTTCTTTGCTGCCACTCTAGAATGATCTCCTTTGCTTTCTTTGTTGAATTTATCAGATCTTGTACTCTGTTGTAATCTCAGTGTTCTTCCAATCAAAGAAATAATGAATAAGATGGTTTCTGCTGGAGGCCGAGTTGTCTGCCACTATGTCCGAGTTCTTTTCTGTATCTGCATGCTTTGGGTGTAGTGTAGTGTTGTTACCGACTTGTTGTATCCTTTTTCTGTGTTGTTTCCTGGTGAACGGTTTTGGCATCTGACCGTTGAGATCTCAATGGACCGTTGCTTTCCTTTTCCATTGTGCATGCCATTGATTGCGGAATGGTAATTTTTGGTAACCGTTTGCGTGGGCTGTGTATTTTTTCCTTTATAAAAATGATTGCCCTGTTACTGTTGCTTTCACTTGCCTTTGCGGTGAAAAATTCCCCAATCTGAGAAAAACCCTAGCATTGCATCCGCCACCTTAAATCTCCTTGCTGCTGCTGCTATTGCATTTAGCCCTTGCTTTTCGATTGATGGTGAAGAGGAACAAGGGCAAGGGTGAGTTTGTTGACAAGGAGAAAACTCTCAAGCAAATTGACAATCCTGAGTTCATGGCCATGAGGCGGATGCAAAGACAGTTTCCGAAGCCGTCATCATAGGAGGCGGAATTGGATCTGCTCATTGCGCATGGGCTCATTCAGGAGAAGTTTCTTTTCAATTACTTGCTGCCTGGTGAGCATGTGATTCCATCCCCTTCTCCCGATCAATCTGTCTTGTTCATTCCTTTTGTGCGGGTGGGGCTCTGTTTTCCCCCGTCCGATTTCTTGTTAGAATTTCTTGGATCTTATCAGATTCAACTTCATCATCTGACTCCTAACGGGGTTCTTTACCTTTCTGCCTTCGCGCATTTCTGCAAAGTTTTTGTTGGGATTCTTCCTTGTCTTATCCTTTTTCTTTATTTCTTTCGTATGCGGCTGTCTGATTCTAAAAATCCTCCTCTCTTTGGCTGCTATCTCCTTCAATCCCATCAGGGATGTAAAGAAACTTTCCCTTCTCTTACTCTCTTCGATTCTATAAAAGATTGGGCCGAGAAGTGGTTCTATGTCCCGAAACCGGCCTCTTCTTTTTCTTCTGACCTCTCTTTTACTCGAGTTCTCTTCCTATTTGGAAGGATAAACTTTCTTCATTCGAGCTCAAGGCACTTAAGCCTTTGTTTACTCGAATTAGCCTACTGAAGCGGGCTAGTTTGACTAGCAATGGCATAGTTGCTAGTTTTCTGCGTCGCTGGGTGCAGCCTCTCATGCAGAGGGTGCACTTTGGTTTTGAGTACGTTGGTTCCTCAGATCCTTCTCGGCTTATTCTGGACTCGAGTTGTCTGAAGAAGTCATCCTTGAATGGTTAGGCGGATTCTTAGTGGCGTCTCGGTGATGCCCGCCCGTGTGGACGAGTATGATGCTGCTCATCCTCCTCCTGAGGTATGCGTATGCCTTCCCGAGTTCTTTTGCATCGGGTCTTTTGATCTTATACTGATTTTGTCTCTTTTATGTAGGGCTATGGCCTAGCTTTTAAGCTTGTCGTCCCTGCTGCTGCTGATGATGATGTGGCCGAGGAGGAGGCTGAAGATGATGAGGATGATGTTGTCTGCTGCTGGCAACGTGGCTGAGGCCGTTGTTCGGGGTTCTTCTTCCGCCAAGTTTCTTACTGGCTTATTTGAGGGTCAACACTCATATGTTGAGTATGCTCCTGATCCTCGGGTTGCTCAATATATCCTTTTATCTAGGAAGCGGCGGACTGAGACTGCTTCTAGGCAGTCGTTGCCCAAGAGGCGATGTTCGGCTCGTCAACACCCTCTAACAGGTAATATTCTCGTAGGTGAGCTTGTGCTGAGCCTTTCCCGAGTTGTTTTCCTGGCTTTGTCTTGATTTGTCTTACTTTTGTGTATTCATCCGACTTCTTCTTGTCTTCTGATAGATGGTTAGTCTATTGCTGTTGATGAGGAGGTGACTGATGATGAAGTCCCCCTTAATCTTCGTTCGTAAGTTCTTTATTTCTCAAGTGTACTTGTGTCTTGTAATTTTTGATTGATTTGTTCTGACTGAGTTCTTTTTCTTGTAGTCGTACACGGGCCCCTTGTGTCCCTAGTGTGACAGTTGCTTCTGCTTCTGTCCCGGAGGCTATCCCAGTCCCCTCTTTTGAGGTGGTTGAGGATGATTTGTTCGATGTGCCACTCCGAGTCTTGGCTTCTCGGGGGTGGCAGGTAGCTTCAAGAAGGCTATCAAGTAAGCTCCGGTTTCTTTTCTCTTTGTCCTGATAATTTTTGCTTCTGTCTTTGATTAATCCGGGTTCTTTTTTCAAATGCAGGCCTTCTGAGGATGCCTCGTCTTCTCTAGCCCTTGGGGCTGAAAAAGCTTTGCAAGAATCTGCTGTTGGTGAGCTTTTGTTCTTCCTTGCCTTTCTGTTTCTTGTATAATTTATGTATTCTATATCCTTGTAGACTTATAATTATGCTTTTTGTAGCTTCTTCTCCTCGTGTTGCTCCTCTTGAGCCACAAGTTGAGGAGCAGAATGTTGGAGCCCTTGTGTCCTCTTAGGAGGAGCATCGGGTTGTGGATAGCCCTTCGGGGATTTTTGCTGCTGCTCGTTTGCCGTCTAGGTCATCCCTTCTGGATGCTCTCGAGGCTACAACTCGGGCTGATGAGACAGTGGGTGAGGGTTCTGATAACTACCCTCCCCCTGCTTCTGCTGCTGATGCTGGTCAGCCATCAACATCTGGGCGGGTACTCTTCTGCTAACTCGGGCAGGAGAGGAAATGGCTCAGCTTGGCCGAGTTGAATGCTTGGCCAAGTTGGTTTCTTCTTGGGAAACCTTTTCTGGTGCTTATGGCGCCGAGCTCGAGGTATTTGAGTTCTTTTTTGTCTTTTGATATTGGTTTCTTCTGCTTCTGTCTCACATATTTTTGCTTTGCAGTCTTTACTTCAAGATCAAGATATCTTGTTTGGTCCTCATGAGGTGCAGTTTACTGCCACTGCTGAGGCCAATTTGAAAAGAAAGGAAGATGAGCTAGCTCAGGCTCAAGTTGTCCTAACTTATGAGAAGGAGCAGCGTGCTCTGACGGAGGCTGCCCTTAATGCCAAGGTGCTTGATGCTGAGAGGGCGCGTGATACCGCTCAGGCTGAGAATTCTGACTTGAAGGAGAGGCTGGCTGGTAAGTTGATCTTTTGTTGATCGACTGATTTTCCCTTGGTTGTGATCTTTTTTCTCTTCTGGGTTGTTGATTTGCTTTCTTTTAGCTCTTGCTCGTGAAAAAGAAGACTGGTTGAAGGATAGGGAGGCGATGACTAACACCCTCCGGACTTCACAAAATCAGGCTGAGTCTGTAAGTACTCTTACTGATTCGAAGTTGAAAGAAGCCCAAGATATTCTTGCTCAGGCAAAATTGATACGATCTGGCGCTGACCGAGATCTTGTTCATGCCATGAAATCAGTACAAGACTTGCAGGGAAAATTGAAGGCTGCCCATGATCAGTTCTGGGCTCTTTATGAAGCTGTGAAGCCTATTATTGCTGCGATTTGTCACCAGGAGGATCTTGCTCAAGGGTTGAGAAGCATTATCCCGGTGCTATCAACTAGGTTCTTTAGCTTTGTTAGGGGTGGCTTCTATCATTGTGTAAATGATGTCATATCTTTCATCCGGGTAGCCACTCCTGATGCTCCGCTTTAGCAAATTGTAGATCCCACTGTGTCTGCTGATTTTGCGCAACAATGGGATGCAGCAAAAGTAGAGCTTAGTGGTCTTACAGACCAAATCTTGGAACATATGAATGTGCTTCCTGCTGAGCCTCTAGCTCCATAGATATTTTGTGTAATGAACTTGTGGTTTCTTGTAATATATATTTGTCTCTTGTGAATGTGATCAGGCTTTGCCCTGCTTTTGGATTTGTTTTTTGAACGATATGAGCAGGCTTCGACTTGTCTTTCTTTTTCTTCTGAGATGTCTTTGAATTATATGGACAAGTTTCGCTCTGTCTTTTCTTGTGGCTTTTTCATGCTTTGCCATAGCTTGCTTCTTCTTGGTGATGTAGTAGAGTTGAAGGAGTTGATTATACTTTTCTTGGGGTAATCAACCGATTTGTATTGTAGATCTATGCCATTCTTGGGGCGGAGTAGTTTTGAGGGTAAGCTCCCGAGTTGTAATTGTTACTTGTGGTCGACCATACTGCTCTTGGAGTAAATGGCCAAGTTGTTTTTCGCTGATTGTACCGCTCTTGGGGTGAAGTAGTCACTTGACCGAGTTGTAGAGTTGATTACGTTGTTCTTTGTGTGAAGTGCTTGATTATACTACTCTTGGGGTAGGCGACCGAGTTGTCTTTGTTGATTGTGCCACCTGTTGGGTGAAGTTGTCGATTGTACTGCTCTTGGGGTAGATGGCCAAGTTGTTTTTGTAGATAGCGCCGCTTGTTGGGCGTAGTAGTCGATCGTACCGCTCTTGGGGTAGGCGACCGAGCTATTGAAGTGATTGTGCCGCTCTTTGGGCGAAGTAGTCGATCGTACCGCTCTTGTGGTAGGCGACCGAGTTGTTGGATTGATTGTGCCGCTCCTTGGGTGAAGTAGTCGATCGTACCACTCTTGGGGTAGGCAACCGAGTTGTTGGAGTGATTATGCCGCTCCTTGGGCGAAGTAGTCAATCATACCGCTCTTGGGGTAGGTGACCGAGTTGTTGGAGTGATTGTCCACTCCTTGGCGAAGTAGTCGATCGTACCGCTCTTGTGGTAGGCGACCGAGTTGTTGGATTGATTGTGTCGACTCCTTGGGCGAAGTAGTTGATCGTACCGCTCTTGGGGTAGGCGACCGAGTTGTTGGAGTGATTGTGCCGCTCCTTGGGCAAAGTAGTCATCGTACCGCTCTTGGGGTAGGCAACCGAGTTGTTTTTGTAGATAGCGCCGCTTGTTGAGCATAGTAGTCGATTGTAACGCTCTTGGGGTAGGCGATCGAGTTGTTTTTGTAGATAGCGCCACTTGTTTGGCGTAGTAAACGATCGTACCAGCTCTTGGGATAAGCGATCGGACCCGTATAGCACAACCGTTTCGGGTTGGCTGTTTGTAGGGTAAGTAAGCAATCGTACCAGCTCTTGGGGTAAGCGATTGCGCCCATATAGCAACAACCATTTCCGGGTTGAGCTGTCTCTCAAGGGTTGCCCCTTTTTCCCCAACCTGAATACGGGTTGGTTCTGTCCGTTGGACAGGGCTATCAGTCATACCATCTCTTTTATGATAGAGTGACAAATGCTAGCTTGGGTCTCCTTACCCAAGAAGCTATTTGGCCGTTGGCCGTCAGTCGAACCATCTCCATATGGTTGAGTGACAAAATTGCCCATGTAGCGCAACCGTTTTCGGGTTGGCTGTTAACAGGGAGGCACCTTTTATCCCCAACCTGATTATGGGTTGGTTTGTCGGTTCGACAGGGCTTGTATCTAAAGTCATTCTTCTTGAAGAATTTCTGCTTTATTTCTCTTGAAACTTGAGTACAATATGTTGTACTAATTGTAGAATCTTTTGAGTTGGCTGATATGCCAAGTATTCTTCACTGGTATTTCGTTTAGAGTCGTTAACTCGTATGTGCCGGGTCCTATTGCTGTCTTCACGATGAAGGGTCCTTCCCATGGACTGAGTAGTTTGTGTCGTCCATCTTTCTTCTGGATTAGTCGTAATACTGAGTCCCCTGGCTTTAGTGATCGGGGTTGAGTACTTTTGTCATAATGTCTTCGTAATCCTTGCTAATATCTTGCATTTTGGATTATTGCATTGTCTCTTATTTCTTCTATTGAATCGATTTCTAACCGCCTTGTTTCTTTGGCTTCGCCTTGTTCATATTGTTCTATTCTTGGAGATAGCCATATGAAGTCGGCTGGTAGTACTGCCTTGATCCATAGACCAGAAAGAACGGTGAGTATCCGGTGGCTCTGCTGATCTGGGTTCTTAGACCCCATACTACTTTTGGTAGTTCGTCGATCCATTTTCCACCATAATCTTTCAAATCTTCATATAATCTTGGTTTTAAGCCTTGTAATATGAGTCCATTTGCTCTTTCGACTTGACCATTGGCCTGTGGGTGTGCTACTGATGCAAAGTCAATTTCTATCCCACAATCTCTTGCCTAGTATTGGAATTCTCTTGCTGTAAATGGTGAACCAAGATCTGTGATTATTCTGTTGGGCATGCCAAACCTATGCATGATGTCTTGTATGAATTCCACTGCTTTTTCTGCACTGTATTTGACCAGAGGTTTGTATTCGATCCACTTTGTAAATTTGTCGATTGCCACAAATATGTATTCAAAGCCACCTTTTGCTTTTTTGAGTGGTCCGACTTGATCCAGTCCCTAGCATGAGAACGGCCAAGCCGGCGGTATGCACATTAAGTTGTGAGCCGGCACATGTGATTGCCTGGCAAACATTTGGCAATTCTTGCATGTTCTGACGAGCTCTTCTGCATCTTTGAGTGCTGTTGGCCAATAGAACCCGGTTCTGAATGCTTTGCCGACCAGTGTCCTAGAGGCTGCATGATTTCCACAACATCCTAAGTGGATTTCATCCAAGATTTCCTTTCCTTTATCTATTGGTACACATTTAAGTAGTACGCCTGATGATGCTGCTCTTTTGTATAGTTTGTCTCCCACCAGAACGTAGTTTTTGCTTCTTCGTATAACCCGAGTTGCTTCTTCTTCGTATACCAGAACGTATGAATGATGTCTTGCTTTGGTCTTCTTCTCTTAGAGATATTTGATGATAGCCTGAATAGCAATCCAGAAAGGATAATAGGGCTGATCCTGCTGTTGAGTCGATGATTTGGTCAATCCTTGGTGGGACATATGGATCTTTTGAGCAGTATTTGTTGAGGTCTGTGTAGTCAATGCACATGCGCCATTCTTTTGAATTCTTCTTCTCTACTAGGACCGGGTTGGCAAGCCAATTTGGGTTGATTATTTCTCTGATGAATCCTGCTGCCATGAGCTTGGTGATTTCTTTTTTGATTGCTGCTTTTCTGTCTGGAACGAATCTTCGTAGCTTCTGCTTAACGAGTTTGGACCCTTTGTTTACATCAATTATGTGCTCAGCCAACTCTCTTGGGACCCCTAGCATGTCGGCCGGCTTCCAAGCGAAGATATCTTTGTTGTCCCGAAGAAAGTTGGTGAGCGCGAGTTCCTATTTGGGATCAAGATTTGCACTGATGATTGCCGTCTTCTCCGGGTCACTAGTCAATAAGTCAATAGTTTTGGTAGCGGCTTCTTTTGGTGGTGCGAAGTTCCTTGGCTTCTTAGCCAGTATCTGAATTTCATCCGGGTTCATTTCGTTGACTAGCATTGCAATCTCCTTTCCTTCCTTTATGTCTTGTAATCTTTTGGATATTTGTACTGCTTGTACGTCGCAATCATGCGCTTTCTTTAGATCTCCTTTCAATGATAATACGCCCTTTGTTGTTGGCATCTTGAGTAGTAGATATGGATGGTGTGGCACTGCCATGTATTTTGTTAAAGCTGGTCTCCCAAGTATTGCGTGGTAGCATGATTCAAAGTCTGCAACTTTGAATTTGATGAATTCCGTCATGTATTTGTCTGGTGTGCCAAAGGTGATTGATAGGGTTATTTGTCCGAGTGGCATAGCTGCTCTACCGGGTACTATTCCGTAGAATGGTGTGCTTGTTGGTGTCATTAGACCTTCACAATCCAGATTCATCCTTCTAAGAGTGTCTACGAAAATTATGTTAAGCCCGGCTCCTCCGTCGATGAGTACTTTAGTTACTGCCATTCCTGCGATAGTTGGACCCAGTACTAGTGGGTAGCATCCTACGTTTGTTGCACTAGTCCATTGGTCTTCTCTTGTGAAGTGGATGGGGTACTTTGACCAATCTAGATACCTTGGGGTAGCTGGTTCAGTTGCCATGATGGCTCTGTGAGCTAGTTTCTCTTGCCTTTTGCTTCGTGCGTTAGGAACACCTAAAAATATTACTGCCAATTGGCGTTGGGGTTCTTGATAATCTCCTTTAGCTTTCTTTTCCTCCTTCTTGGATTCTTCTTGCTTTTGCTCCGAGTTGTTTTGATTCCTGTTTTCTTTCTTCATGAATTGCCGCTGAGAAGTGCTGCATTCAACTAGCTTGTGTCTGGTCCCTGGGTGTATGTGACATGGCATGTTTTCTATGTTTTCTGGTGCTCTTCCTCGGTAGTTGTTGCTCGATAGTTGCTATTACTGCTGTAACCGTTGTTGTTACTGTTGTTGTTATTGTTGTTGTTGCCATTGTAATTGGTACCGTTGTTATCATTGCTGTTGCCATTGTATCTTCTCTTGTTGTCTATGGTTGCCACCATGTTGTCCTGCCTTGGCCTTTTGTCTTGCTGTCTGTAATCGGGTCTTCTATTCTCTGGGTTGTCCCTAGCAAAACCGGTGCCGAGTTCTTTCTTCTGACGCAATTAGCTTTTCAACAACCCTCTTGAAGTCTTCATTTGTTCTTGGGTTCTCATTGAAATAATCCTTGTATTGCCAATTTGCCAAGATTCCTTCTGCAAAGGCCTCTATCACCTCTCTGTCGGTGATGTCGTGGACTTGAGCCCTGAATTCTCCAAATCTTCTATAGTATTCCCTTAGACTTTCTCCTCTCCTTTGCCTTACTCCTTTCAACTCGGCTGCGGTCATCGGATGGGTAATAATGCCTGCGAAGTTGTTGCAGAAAGCTTCTTGCAAGTCTTCCCAATATCTGATTGATCTTGGCCTCAATTTGTCAAACCATTGTAGTGGCATTGCTTCGAGGCCATTGGGAAGAATAGAGCCTTGATATCGTCATCTCCTCTAGCTAATTCAATAGATTGGGAATAAACTCTTAGCCATTGTCTTGGTTCTACTTTGCCATCATACTTGGAGTGATTTGCTGGCTTAAATTTGTGTGGTAGTTTCAATGTTTGTAGCCTTCCCGCAAAACAAGGGAATCTGTCATATGGTTCTATTCTTTCATAATCTGGTGATCTTGCCCTCCTGTAATAGGATCTGTCTTCTTTAAACTAGGATTCTCCATAGTCATCTTCTTTGACAAATATTCTTGATGCTTCCGGGTATCGCTGGTTTAGTTCTGGCTTGCCCTTTTTTTGTAGCCTTAGGTAATGCTCTTGCCTTCCATTATTGTCAGTATTCTTTCCTAGCCTCTGAAAAATTGATTTTTTGGGTGGTTGTTCTTCTTGTGGTTCCTGTGGAACTTCTTTGCCGGGTTGTTTTTCTGGTCCCCGACTTCTTTCTTTTGGTCTTCCTTTGTCTTTCCGTTATTCGTGAGGGTGTGCAACTCTTTTGTTAACTCTTCAATTCTTTCCCTTTTTGTGCTTTTTGCGGCTTCTCTTTCTGCCTTCTTTCTGTTGTATTCTGTTAGTTCCGCCTTGTATTTATTCCAGATTTGCTTCCTTTGTTTAGCCCTGTTCCTCCTTCCAGCCTTCAATTTATTCTTCTTTAGTCTTGCTAGTCTTTGCTCATCATTTTCGTTGCTGTCACTTTTCTCATCTGGCGAGAATTTATTCTTCTATTAGTCTTGCTAGTGGTTTGTTGCTCCAACTGCTCCACCATCATTTTCACTTCTTCCGAGCTCACAAGATTTCATCCTTCATTTGGTTGAGATGTAGTAGTTTTCGATTGGATCCGAGTTTTTTTCCCACTTGATAAGGTAGTTCTTCAATGTGTATTTGCAAAGGTTGGCTTTGCTTGAGGCGAAAAGAACCGCGCCAATGCACCACACAGTCTTGTGGGGTAACTGTCATGATCATCCCTTCTTGTGCTCCCTCCAGGAGTATTTTTCTTGTTGAGTTAATCTTGTCTTGGGTAAAGTGTTGGTAGATTGATGCCATGTTGTACAGTCCGTACGTTCCTGAGTTCTTTTTGGAGTTGTACGGGTTGTATTCCTTCACGATCGTTGTTGTGTCTCCGAGTCCAATTAGGCTTGGTTCTTGTGTTGTGAAGATTGTCTCGGAGTCGGGTTGTATCTCTTTCTCAGAATCAGTTTCGTATCCGCTTTCTTCCTCATTCCGAGTTGGATCCACAGTTGAGAGTTTTGTCATCTTCTCTACAAGTTCGTATTCAACTTTGTCACCGAATTCTTTTTCTTCCCGGAGACGGGCATGTAGCTTGTCGTCGCTGTCAGCTTTGCAAATCCAGGATCCGAAGACGACGGTAGTTCCCGCCGAAAAAGTCATCTTGAGGTCGAGGTCCGCCGAGCTCTTCGAGAAAAAATTCATCGAAAGCCCCTACCTGGCGCGCCAGCTGTCGATGTTTTACCACCGATAGCCTGCCACGGGGGTACCCGGGACAGTTGTTCGGGCTTCGGCGAATAGTGGAGCTCGGCGGTTACGCAAAGAGACTCATGATTTATACTGGTTCGGGCCCTCGACTTGGTCGAGTAATAACCTTACGTCTAGTTCGGCGTTAGCCTGTTTGCGTCGTATTGCTTTGAGTATTGGGTATGCGTTCAGTCGTTTACAAGGGGTATCCTCACCAGCCCTTTATAGCCCAGGCGCTGACAGGAGTTGTTTGTCTTCTACTCGGGTACAAGGTCAGAGTCCTAAGCTACGCTTCGGGCGCCTTTCCTTGTATAGTCCGAGTTGGGATTTTAACCTTACACGTTGTTTTGCTCCGTATTCTTTTTGGCGATTGGACTGTGGGCCTTGTTGCCAAGGCCCACTTCCCTATAGTACGGTCTATGGGGGGCCCGTAGGGTTCTCCATCGACAGAGAGTCAACTCCTGACATTATAAAGCACATAACAATAAAGATAAGCTTAGAACGACTATTCAAGATATGCAATAGATAGATCAAACAATTAGCCGATCTAACTTAGTCGATACGGGTATAAAAACCAACGTGCATAGTAATAATCAATTTAAAATCGATAGATCGACTAAACATGCTGAGTTATTTGATTACTGGTGGTGGGTGTTTCCATGCAGCCTATAGCAACAACCAAACCAAACAAAGAAGCCTACTCACTGGTGGTGGGTGTTTCCATGCAGCCTATAGCAGTGAATCGACTAAATTGCGTCTAACATGTTCAATAGATTTATTAACTTTAAACGGATACATGCGTACACGTCATGGGTGAAAGCGTAACTGGATCGACTGATTAGCCGATACAGGGTCCATGAAGTACAAACGAAACTATTTGTCTAATCATAAACAAATCTAAGATTAAAGCAAACCTGGTCTAGTATTCCTGACAGTGGGGTCCAAAGATACAGCCGATAACAAGCTTACCAAATCAAGTCTATTTTAACCTCAAATCAATCTATAATTATACAAACAGCTCGGATGCACAACACGTAACAATCAAGATCGACAGATTTGCCGATACAAGGCTAAATCGACTGTTTTGATATAGATAGATGTGGAAACACTCAAAACAATAGATTTTATTGATGTTCAAAGCTAGCAATTTGTCAATCTTGATTGGGCAAAGATATTGTTATAATAAATAAATCAATTTAAATAAACAATATTGATAACTTAATGAATCTACTAGATCACCAATCTAATAGAGCCGATAACTAGCTTAGATTGATTACTTGCAAGAGATTGAAGCAATGCAGCCTTACAAATAAGATCTAAACCGATAACTAGCTTATACCAAGCTTGCAAGAGGTCGGACCTAACCGATGCAGCCGTACAAACAAGATATAAACCGTGGCAATACTTACAAGCAAACCGGAGGTCAGACCCAACCGATGTAGCCCTGCTTGTTTGAAGATCTCACCGGAATATACTCTACTCCTACTCCTAAGGGTTTGGCCGGAGCCGAAAAGATGTTGTTGTATTGATTGTGTGTATATCTTTTTACAATAGTTGGGGCTTTATTATTTATAGCCCGAAACGAGTCCTAACTAGCCACGACTTGATTACATAAATAGGAAAAAAGATAACTTGGACTCCAATCTTTCCCTTCTAATGGAGTCCGACACGTTCTCTGGCCTCTCCGAACTTGATACGAGTCGATCTTGCTGACGTAATCCTATTCGGTCGATCTTTTTCATATTAGCCGATCCTCTATAAATCGGCCTTTTAAGTCTGACACCTGGGCCCATAGATGCGAATCACTTCTGCCAAAATTTGGTGTCAACAGGAGCGAAGCAGGGTAGAGAAACAGAGCAACGCGCGCTGCTGGGCCGTCTCTGGCCAACAAGGCGCAATGGCCCATCGTGTAGGTGCAACGCCGCAGCCCAGAGGCCTTAGGGCAAGCAGCGGTGGCCAGTGGCATCGCGCCTGGGGAACACAGCGCTCGCTCCATCGCTAGGCTCAACGCTTGCCTCCGGCCTCCGTGCCGCGCTGCTCCAGAGCCTCCACTCTCCTCCACTCCTCCACGCCCCACGCTCCGCACTGCAGCGCCCGACGACCGTTGCTTATGGATGGGGGGAGAAGAGAATAGGAGATGAAGTTGCAAGGCCGGCAGCCCCAACTCCTTTCATCCATTGCAAATTGGTGGTTCCTTAGTTGTTCATCTTGATTTATCGATTATGAAAGATCGGAAGATGAGTTTACCTCCCGAACAGCCTCGATGTTCTTTGAGTTCTAGAATCCGCATGTTTTCCACATTTTTTTACATATTCTCCCGTTTATCATTTACTCAAAAGTCATTACTAAATTTTTTTAAGTGCAGGTTGTTTATGTGCTTTTTTTTGTTTTGATCATTTGATGTATGGGAATGGTTAATTATCTAGACTATGGAATTTCAAGTGAAGGTAATTGTGTTCAGATTTATTTTGTACCATTTGTCTGCTGAATTACCTATTAGAATATAATTTTTTATGTGGTACACCTATAAAGGATACGTATATTAGAATACAATTGTTACATGGTACATCGATATATATACACAGTACATATACATAGATAGACCGAAATATCGATGAAGTTCTGTATACGTATATAGCAGTCCGCCCTACCTCATTTTTTCTGCTGGCTCCGCCACTGCCTAGTGACTTTTTTATCCAACGGAGTAGTACCGTTGATTGAGAAATTAAAGGTCGCAAACACGTCCATCATCACATTTTAATTTAGGTTTGGGCTCTGGATCTTTCGGATCTAATTAATTGGTTCCTACTCCTACATAGCAGCTGCATTCAGGTCCTTATCCGCATTATTTCTGCGCACGTAATATAGTTTGGTGTACGTGTCATCCATCAAACTTCAAGAATACGAATCTCGATCTCTCTTCCTTTCAACAAATCTAGTACAATGTGGGCATAATTATATACTCTTTCCATTCCAAATTATAAGTCATTCCAAGAATCTTAGAGAGTTAAAACATCTCAAATTTAACAAAAAATTTTAAGAAAAGCACAAAGATTTATGACATCAAGTAGGTATACTATGAAAATATAATTGATGAAGAATCTAATGATACTTAGATAGAATCATAAATGTTTTCATCTCATTAGATAAATTTAGTCAAACTTGAATACTTTGACTTTCCAAAATTCTTGAAATGACTTATAATTTAAGATGGAGGGAATATGTAAGAAATAAACTAAGTCGGATATGCGGTAGGTCCTGAGTCGTGTGTGTAAGATTGTTGTGTATCGTCTAGGCTCACATGATCAACTTGCCCTGCTCATTCCGTCATTCGTGCATCTGTTTCAACAGGATGATGAGAAGCCAGGATGTCATCTGATGATCTCCTATCCAATCATCAAGAGTTTGATCCTTGAAATCGTGTCGGCTTTAGCCGGATTATATTGAAGACAGCTCTAATCTTGTTGTAGTCCAGTCTCTAGCTGCTATATATCCATATCTAGTAACTCGGACACACACAGTGCATCCGACATCATCCACGCGGTGTAGTCGTATTACAAGTAAACCCTTTTTTTTCAGGAGTTGTAGGACGCGTAAGGCCACCACCAACGTTACACCGTGTCGTGCAGCCTGAAGTACCACGTCTGCGTTTATCCTCCACGTCATACTGGATGGTAGCCTCACTGTTTGTCATGTTAGCCTGCAGAAGCGCCGACCTCCTCGTCTGACAAAAAGTTCAAGCAACAAGCCGAGCGAGCGTTGCAGCGAACAATAGCCTCTGGCACGCACAGCAAGCAGCAAGGCGACGAGAGGAAAGCAGCAAAGTGAGTAAAGAAAGCTGCAACCTGTTGCATGCTTGGTGGGACCCAAAATGAAATACTAGCTACGAGCTTCTTGCTGCCTGCATTGTGAGACTGTTTGCCTTGTATTTTCCTCGTCTACATGGAATACAATTTTTGGTTGAGGCTAACAGTACTGGTTGTCTGCGTTGGGGGTGACCTTTACAGCTAGCCTGCCATTTGAACATGATTGGTCAAGCGTCACAACAAATTTTTTTATATATATATCGTGATGTACCTGTAAAACCTACTGAATTAAAATAACAAGGATAGTAATTAATATATGCATGTCCATTTGCTTGAGTTTAACGAAGTTTGATTTGACCCCATCATGCCATCACAGTTAAAAGTAGGTAGACACCATTTGGAGCCTTCCTCCATCCTTTGAATCTTCCCTTGGATTAAAAGGAAAGACATGGACAATAAGTCTACAATAATAATGCCCAAATGAAAAGTAAACAGATAGATACCAGTACACACTACTAGCTAGTCTTCCAAGTGAGACCAGATAGCTGTTCTTATTGGCCTGTGTGTGTGTATAGGTAACATTACCTAATTACTTTATTATATGCTTTGATGAGACAATGACAAACAAATGTACAATGACATGAAGTAGCAGATAATGATTTCTGGTGCAGCTGGCATGCATTATATTGTAGAAATTCACAGGGTTGGACTACTGCTCTGAGGGAGCTTTTGGAGGTCATGCTTGTCCTTATTCACAACAAGTCAAACTTTGAAGTAGAATGGAGAGTGTTGACTCCCTGAGTCCTGACCATTGCATATGTATGTTGTGCCAAACAAACGGAGATAAATTAATATAATATACTCCTAGTAACGAATTACATGAATGATTGCCGACTTTAGAGCTAGGAAGACACCGATCGAGCACGGTATAGTATAGCATATTTTATCCAATATAGTAAGTGGTAAACAGTTAAGACATTCTGTATCATTTTCTTTTACTTTCAAAAAGAAAACATGTATTATTTTTGTAAAGTGGGGACTTTATAGTGGAATAGGTCTCAGTGTGCCATGTCTGTATCATGCATGCATGTATATAAGAATGAATGATGCATCATATGATGCATCCACGACGGCCAAGAAGGCCTACGATATGATAGCGTCTTCCGTGAGGACGTCGACCCCTCTCACAAGGAGGAGTTGCGAGAACTCATGCTGGGAGAGGGTCCGAGGCGATCGAGGCGCCGCACAAGCCACCGCGTCTGAGCGATGATGATGACAAGGTAGTTGGTTTAGTGAGTAATAGCTCATGATTGATTTCTGCTAGGGAGGACACAACCGATTGTATAACATTATTTCCTCCTAGTGTGTCATCATGACGCGTCGTTATAACCTACACTATTTCTCGTCTTAATAAAAAAGACGTGCAAACCTTTTGCGTGTTCGAGAAAAAAAAAACATTCCATTGATCATTCCCCAGCTGCACGTTGACTTTGCAGGATAAAAATAATAATCCTTGTCAGATGCATGATGAGAACCTCCAGTAACTGAGTCGTGTGTACCAGAACTAAATTACCGGCTAGCTCTGCTTAGTTTGTTAGGTGAGTATATGCTTGTGTTTACATGAGCATGCACAAAACCCAATTTTGCATGCACACTTTTTTTTTGAAAGGTAGTAAAGCAAGCATCAGAAGTGGCAGCTTTGCTTAACCAACGTACTATATACGGTTCGTAATAATTAATAAGGCCAGGATCGGACCGGCTGAGAGCAGTGAGGGCAATAAACATATACCTAACAGGCTATCTACTTGGCCTAACAAACTTGTTGGCTACCTAAATCTTCCCTTCTCTATCTATTCTTGTTGGGCCAAAAGGGACTATCCAAATCTTCTCTCCTGTTTATTCCCCATGCACTTCTCTCTCCTCCGCTCGTTCACACAAATGAGTGCGACACCACCGCCCGCAGGGATCTCGCCGGCGGCCGTCGTCCCCTCGGATTCCCTCCCCGTCGCGTTGTCGCCCCTCCGGGTTCCCTCCCCGTTGCGCCGCCGTCCCCGGCGACGCGGCCTCCCCGGCACAGCGCCCCCTGCTCCCCGTCAACGGGTTCGGAAAGGTCGAATTCGGTAGCCCCTGCCACCGGCGCTGTGGCTCTGCCTCTGACGCAAAGGCCAGCACCAGCGTGGCGGCCGGCCCTGCCCCCGGCGCGACGGCCCCCACCGGCGCGCCGTCCCCTGCTCCCTCGGACACCGCCGCCTGCCCTGCTCCCTCCGACGCGGCCGCACCGGTGAGCTCTCCACGAAGGCTGACGGCGAGCTGCACCTCCACGCGCGGCCGCGGGATGCCCCCTCCCCTCGAGCCGGCGAGCTGCTTCTAGAGGAGGCGCGACCTGCATCTCCCGGCGGCGATGTCGTGGCTCTGCTATGCTCCGTTGATAGAAAGAAGAACATGATACAGTATGACATATGGGGCCCATCTGCCATTCTCTATTGGAATAGATTTGGGTAGCCTATTTTAGCTAGCGTTGTTGGAGTTGAGGGTAAAATATAGGTAGTATAAAAATAGATATGGTGGGTACCTAAATAGATATTTAGGTAGCCAGTTTTAGATAGTAGTGTTGGATGTTCTTAACTGACACTGTCGGCTTGCAGTCTGCTTGGAATTTTAGCGACTAAAGTTCTGAACAGACTAACTAAAAGTGACTAAAACACTTTAGTTCCACTAGTCACTCAAGATGTGCTAAAAAGTGACTAAAACATTTTAGTCCACTAAACTTTAGGACGTGGATCAAGCGGGCCCTTAATATATGCATGTCCACTCGCTTGAGTTTAATGAAGCTGACCCTTCATGCCATCACAGTTAAAGGTAGGTAAGACACCATTTGGAGCCTCCATCCTTTGAATCTTCCCTTGCATTAAAAGGAAAGACATGGACAAACAAGTCTAGAATAATGCCCAGTCCTACACACTACTACTCTTCCAAGTGAGACCAGAGAGTTGTTCTAGCTTGGCACTGTGTGTGAATAGGTACCACACCTAATTACTTTATTAATTATATGCTTTGACCAAACAATGACAAACAAAATGGTACTACAATGACCATTATTGTGTAGCTAGCTGTGGCATGCATTATTGTAGAAATTTCACACAGGGTTGGACTACTGCTCTGAGCTTGGAGGTCATGCTTGTCCTTATTCACAACAACTCAACTTTGAAGCAAAACATTCTTAGCTAGAATGGAGAGTGTTGACTCCTGAGTCCTGACCATGCATGTATGTATGTTGTGCCAAACAAACAAATAGAGATAAATATATGTTGTAAAAAAATAGAGATAAATATAATAACGAACATGATGACTGCCGACATTAGAGCTAGGATACCGAGCATCCCCCGTATAGCATATTTTATCCTATCCTATATAGTAAGTGGTAAACAGTTAAGACATATCTACACTGTTTCGATTTTGTAAAGTTGAAAGGAGACTTTTTATATTGGATCAGGTCAGGTCAGTGTGCCCTACAAAATTGACCATGGCCCGTGCATCACTACTGCAGACAGGTCCTTCGCCGAGTGTCCGCGGCACTCGGCAAAGCCAGTTATGCGCTCGGCAAAAGCTTTGCCGAGTGCCGTACTCGGCAAAGAGGTCTCGGCAGACCCCTAATCGGCAAAGGTCTCTTTGCCGAGTGTTGGATGTCGGGCACTCGGCAAAGTCTTTGCCGAGGGCTAGGCCGACTCTTGGAAAAGAAAAGGCGCCGTAACGGTCCAGCCTACGTTAACGGTGTTTTTTTTTGCCGAGTGTCCCCTTGCGGCACTCGGCAAAGGATTCCTTATTTTTTTGAAAATTTGTTTGCCGAGCGCCCCACGCTGGCTTTCAGCAATTTTTTTTGAAAATTCTTTGCCGAGGGCCATGACCGTGGCACTCGGCAAATCTGGGAATATGAATGTCCCAGGTTCCCAGATTTGCCGAGTGCCTTGGTCATGGCACTCGGCAAAGAATTATAAACATTAATTTTTTTTTTGTTTTTTACATTTCCATCCAAACAAACAACACATATATATAACCAACATCTCACATATATATAAACCATCACAGATATATCATAAACATCACGAACATCACATTTATATCACAAACAACCACAATTCTCACAATATCTCAAAAACAAAGCACAAGTCTGAAGTTCACAAGCACAAGTTCACAAGCACAGTTCACTTATTCCACAAACAAGTCCAGGCTGCTCACGGCAATGGTCCGGGTTGAGTTGGGCCATCGTGGGTTCCCGGCGACGGTCCGGGTTGAGTTGGGCCATCGTGGGATCCCGGCGACTCTCCGAGGTGATTCGACGCCGCCCCGATTGATGCTGCACAAAGGAGAAGAGTTTGGCGATGTGAACAAAGCTGTTTATGTTAGTTTGGAGCTGGAGTTCTGGATATTTACTACTACTAACTATTACTAACTACTACTTACTACTACTAACACTAACACACCACCACTACCACCACCACCACCGTGGCCACCACCACCATCACCACGACACCACACCACCACAAGAACAAGTACAACACACCGAAATACAGATTTGTTGTGAGATTTACCAACAAGGACCCTTGATCGACTACCACCACCACCACCACCACCACCACACCACCACCACCACCACCATCACCACCACCACCACCACCACCACCACCACCGTCACCACCACCACCACACCACCACTAACACTACCACACCACCACTACCACATCACCATGACCATGACATTTGTAGTCCACAAGGTTTGACCATAAGCATGAGCATAGGAAGTAAAACATTCTTACTGATACTCACCGGAGTAGATTCAGGAGCTAGAGGTGGAGGTGGTGCAAACAGCAAAGGTGGTGCCGGTAACCCCTGTTGCTGCCCCAAGAGTCGCCACGTACCTCATCATCTCTGCCAGCTATCGCTGATCATGCTCTCGCTGTCTCTCCAATCCCTCCACCCTCCGCCGCTCGGCCTCCCGCTCGGCCCGCTCGACCTCAAAGCCAGCACCTTGTCCTGCAACATTTGACCCCACTGTTTCTATAATGCAGAGCTAAGGTATGTAAAAGTCAAAGAACGACGAATGAAACAGGACTACTTACCTAGAGTGCCGACATCACGGTCGGCCGTTGGCGTATGGCCAGGCTTGCGCTCGTGGTCGCTGCTCGGATCTGGCTGAGAGGAGGAGTAGAGGCCGTGTCGAGGATGCCGTCGCCCATATAGAACCGCCCATGCTTCTTGCCTTGCCCAATCCTCATCACGATCTATGGATCAAGGCGCTCCTTGGTGCTCGGATCGTAGTCTGGCCCATGTAACGACCTTGCCACCTCCCTGTACAAAGAGAGGCGGATGTGGACGCTGGAGTTGCTGTACGTCTGGGGCGGGGCATCCAGGTTGTACTCGATCTGGGCCGTCACCTTGCCCATGTGGTCCAAAGCATATGCCTTGAGGTGACCGCAAGACTGGCCACCGTGTGACGCCGACTGCGAGAAAGACAACAACATGGTTAGAAATCATGCAGAATTGAGCGCTAGATTAGATAAATGGTGGAGACCTACATATGCCTTCGCGTATCCACTGAGGTTGTGGCTGCCTTGATGGTGTGGTACACCTGGCATCGGCAAACGCTTGTCGCGGGCCACGCCGTGCTTATTCTACCAATCCTCGCTCAACCATGCGTGCACGATCCGTTCCCAGCAATCGGGGTGCGTGAAGCACCAGCTTGGAATCGCCTACAGGCCATCAAGTATATGACATATTAGAAGATCAAATTAGGCACACTTAATATGAAACTAAATCAATATTCATGTTTTGTATTTACCTGCAGGTACTGCTCCTGGGTCAGCATCATCAGTCTTGACTGGTCTTTGGGGACTCTTCTACGCTCGAACTTCGCCAAGTAGTCTATGTGCGTCTAGAGGCGCGCCTCGTGATGTAGGTCCGTGACGCGCTTTTTACAAGAAGCGTACGCCACCCGAGCCGCCCTGTCCTCCTGTCCCTCTTGGCATATGTAGAAATCCTACATAAAGAGGCAATGTATCCATTATTTTTTTTCTAGAATGTCAAATGAATGCAATAAATTGTGTTATGTAGTGCGAGGAAGACTTACCCATAGCTCCCTAATCACCCGCTCCGCCTTATTTCTGTAGCGGTTGCCATCACGATCTGGAGCATCGGGGGCGAGGGCGTAGTGGTCGAACGTCCAAGCCGGCTCTAGGTTCTGTCCTTTTATAACTAGGCCAGGGAAGTGTTCCTTGCACAGAAGTCTTAGGATGCCATTGACCTTGCCTGCCTGGACTCCATCATCCACAAGGGTCCAGTTCCTGCATAAGAGGTTAACAAAAGGTATTAGTTCTTATTTTGATTTTCAACATATGAAATAAAGAACATCTGAAGTTACTTACCTATCCCCGTTGGGTGTAAGCAACGGGCATAGCTCAAAGGCTATCGGTCGACGCGGGAGCTTCGCGGGACCTCGCAAGTAGATGCTCGACGTACCAGAGGAAGTGGAACCCCCTGCCGTCGCCGCCGCCTCCTCGGACGTGTGCGGAACCGCCTCCCCGTCGGACGTCTGCGGTACCTCCTCGTCGTCCCTGGACACGGAGCCGCGCGACTGGTTAGAGGACGGGTCCGGCCTGGGCCTCCTCGTCCTCCTCGTCTTGCTCTCCGACTACTCCGGCTCCTCAGCCTCTGGCGGTGACGAGTGCCAACGTCTCGCGTAACGCAAGTTACAGTGCCTCCTAGTGGGCCCCATCACCTGTAATTAAAAAGAGTAAACTAGTTAGTACACATAAACGAGATGCAAATTAATGAAAACGTAATTACAAAATAACATAGTATTACACGTATTACTAATATTCTTCATGAGCGGGATTAGCTGGATGATAGGTATCGTCATCACTATCAAGATTGTCCAAATCCTCAACCACCTCATTCTCATCATTGTTATTGCCTAGTCGTAGTCGATCAAGCATTTCCAAGTCCTTCGGATCATGCACCTTATCTGCAACGTCCTCGTCAACAACCCATTTGTTGTCTACTTCCATTTCGATCTCTCCGGTTAAGTCTATCTCAAGCATCCCTGTTAGCCCCTCTTCTTCTTGATAGAACTCTCCTTCATATGTGTTTGGGTTGAACTTGTAATCATCATCATTTGGGCGAGGTAATTTACTATGTGGTGATACCTTGTGCACAATATACCACCCCTTAAGACGTTCGTCCGTTTGGCAAGCATATGGACAATAATAAACTTGCGTGGCTTGTTGAACCACAATATAGACATGTCTCCTGGATAGACGAAATCCTGTCGAGTTTCGACTAGCCCAAGTTTAGGGGACTTTTTAGATACTGCAGGATCAAACCACTGGCATTTGAATATGACAGGATCAAGTGCTTTGGAACCAACAAAACTCTAGCTCGTATATTTCTTCAATTCTCCCATAATAGTCGTGCCCGTCTTCATCGGGCGTTAAAACTCCGGTATTTGTGGTCTTTGGATTGGCCTGACTCTGCTCATACCTTGTTGTGTGAAACCGATATCCATTCACGTCATAGACGTTAAATGATGATACCTTATAGTCAAAGCCATTGGCAACCTATCACAATTCGGCACTTATAGACGCATCCCTTTGGCAGTACAAGCTCAAGCAAGATAGAAATGAAATCAAACAATTTGCAATGTCAAACTAAGTACGAGCTAAGTTGGACGGTACCTTTGTTCGGAACCAAGAAATGAAATCAGGCGAACCATGTTTAAGAAGGGTATCAATTTCATGGTGAGAAGGTCTCCTTGATTGATGCCAGGATTGATCAACAAATTCCCTGCACCGACAAGAAACAAGGTTGTTGGATGCAAAAAAGTTACGGAGTATGTAACAAGTTCGTTCAGAACTTATCCCAGACACGTTTCCACTTCGTCAAGGTTGGTCAACACGTATAGCATGATCTTGCGCCACTCTTCATTGCTCAAGGTCTTTGGGGTCGCTGCACTTGCCCTCCCACGTGGCCCTTTGAAAAGGCTGAGGGTCGATTCATTTTTGTCCTCATTGTAATGAGGGGGTGGATTATGCACGCTAGGAAGGTTCTCATTATAGTATGTTGTTGTGAAGTTTGACACCTCCTGATGAATGAATGCCTCTGCAATGGAAGCCTCAATTTTGCCTTTGTTTCCACATCTTTAGACATCTCTCGATTGGATAGCACCAACGGGCCTGCACGGGCCCCCCTAATAGTGCCTCTGACGGGAGGTGCAAAATCAAATGCTACATCGACAAGAAGAAGTCGGGTGGAAAGATTTTCTCCAACTTACAGAGCAACAGAGGTGTCGCTTTCTCCAACTCCTCAACCACTTCCTTACATAACTCCTTGGCACAAAGCTGGCAGAAGAAAAAACTCAACTTTGCCAGCACTTGCAGACATGCTCAGGGACGTAGCCTCGAACCATCGACGGAAGAAGCCGCTCAATCCATATGTGGTAGTCATGACTCTTCATCCCTAATACTCGGCCAGTAGATGGGTTCGCTCCCCTCCTCAGATTCGCTGCATACCCATCAGGGAACATTAACGTTTGGATCCATTGTATCACTTCCGTCCTTTCCTTCTTTTCTAAGACGTAATCGGCCTTAGGCCTTTTCCATGGCTTGCCGTCTCTTGGTGGCAGCATCCCTAGCTTTGGTCTATCGCATATCATTGCCAAGTCCACTCTAGCCTTAGGGTTGTCCTTTGTCTTGTCAGGAATGTCCATGAGTGTTGCCCAAAGTGCTTCGGCGACATTCTTCTCAGTGTGCATTACATCTATGTTATGTGGAAGGAGAAGGTCATCAAAATAGGGAAGCCTCTCCAAGCCTGACTTATGAGTCCACATATGTTCCACACCATATCCCACAAAGCAATCTTTCTTTGGATTGACCATGAGAGCATCTATCTGAGCATGAACCTGGGCACCAGTCATCTTCTAAGGTTGAGGGTCGGTCACCCTAACACCTTTCGTAAAGTTCTTGGTGTCTTGTCTGAATGCATGGTTAGGAGGGAGGAACTGTCGATGCTTGTCAAAAGACGAAAACTTGCCACCCTTCTTCAACCAATTGAACTGCACAGCTGCCTTGCATACCGAGCATGGGAACTTCCCGTGGACACACCAGGCGCTGAACATCCCATACGCCAGGAAGTCATGCATGGAGTACTGGTACCAAACGTGCATTTTAAAGTTTTTCTTTGTAGCTCGGTCGTATGTCCATACCCCATCCTTCCAGGCACTGATCAATTCATCATAAACAGGCTCCATGTACACACCCATTTTGTTTCCCGGGTGTCTAGGAATTATCAACGTCAAGAATACATGTTGCCGTTGAAGGAGTACCCCGGGGGGAGATTGAGGGGGATAGCGAACATGGGCCAACAAGTGTATGGGGCCGATATCATTCCATAAGGATTGAACCCATCTGTTGCTAGCGCAACACGTACATTATGGGCCTCTGCATCTTTGTCAGGGTGCTTACGATTAAAGCTTTTCCATGCTTCACCATCGGTTGGATGTACCATCTTGTTAGGACTATATCAAACGCCATTCTTGTGCCATGTCATCTATTTTGTGGACTCCTCGATCATGAATAGCCATTGGAGCCTTGGTATGAGCGAAAGGTGCCGTAGGATTTTCATGGGGACCTGAAGCTGCTCCTTCTAGCCAGCACCTTTGTCTACCTCCACATACCTAGAGGATTTACACTTTGGACATTACTTTGCATCCTTGTGTTCTTTCCTAAATAGGACGCATCCATTTGGACAAGCATGTATCTGCTCATATGGCATCTTAAGTGCACGAAGGAGTCTCTGTGATGCGTACAAGTTGTTAGGCAGAATGTGACCCTCCGGAAGCAGCCCCCAATAACTGCCAACATACCATCGAAGTAGGCTCGACTCATGTTGTACTGGGTCTTCAACCCCATTAGGTGTCCAATGGCATCCAGTTGAGAAACCATTGCCTTCTCGTGTAGCAGCCTGTGCCGAAGACAACATGTCGTATAACGCCTTTGCGGTTGCCTCTGGCTCTTCCTCCTCCTCCTCCGTAGGTCTTTCAGTGAACGTCGCTTCATGAAAGTCACCTACCCATCCTGCTACCCTGCCATCACCATCAAAAGCCTCCAAGCATGGTCTCACCGCCTCCTCTCTAGTACGATGGGCTTCACCATGGTACACCCACCGGGTATAGTTTGGCATAAATCCAAACTTGCAAAGATGTTCCGACTTGACCTTCCTTGTTTTTCTTTTCCTGTTTCCACACTCGCTGCAGGGACAGAACATGTCTCTCGCTCCTTTAGCAGCCTCGCCAAATGCTTGGTTCAAGAAGCCTCGGTCTTGTTCATCCATTCAGGCGTGATTTGAGCCTAACTTAGGCGTCCCGTGTACATCCACTCACGGTTATCCATCCTCTAGCATATACATAAGCAAGTAATATAACCATCAATTGCATCTACACGACGTTCCTACTATCTAATGGGTGAGGATAGGTCCTAATCCCACCCACGGATGAGTAGATGAGGTTAGTTTCCATGCTCTACTCCTATCCAAGACTGAATTTCGGCAGCACCTCCCCGCTGTTCTCCCGATACACGTCCTGGTAGGGAGAGTGTGTATCCAGAGAACAACAGGGAAGGGCTGCCGAAACTCGGTCTCGGACAGGAGCAGACCATGGAAACTAACACATCTACACATCCGCGGGCTGTCCAAAAAACATGGACAATCCGAAACAGATACGGTCATAGATATGCAAAGTTCTGCATACCTCCAACTGTATCTGTTTCGAACGGGAGACGCCTAACTGGGTTACGCGATCTAAGACAACGATATGGGAGGAGGGGTTATTTATACCTAGGGTGGCGGTGGAGTCAGGCTAGCGGGGCAGTGGCGAGGCACGACCACACCACCACATCCACCACGACGACCACACCACCACCACCTCAACGACAACACACTACCACCACCACCTTGTTCTCCACCTCCACCTCCACCTACACCTACACCTACACCTCCACCATTGCACGCCACCACCACCTCGACCTCCACCTAGACCTCCTTCTCTACCAGCATTGCACACCATGAAGCGAGGGAAGGGGCATGGATGTCGGAGGACCTCCTCCTCAGGGGTCACGGATGGAGGCTCTTCTCGAGGGCCTGGGAGGGCACCTCTCTCTCCTCTCTCTCGGCCTTCTCTCTCTCCTCTCTCCCTTCTCCCTCCCTTTCTCCCATACCTTTTTCAAACGGGGCGGGGCACGATGGACAGCGTGGACAGGGTGGGCGAGTGGCGTAGGGTCCTCCTCCTCCTCCGATGGCCAATGGATGGCGTGGGGGTTCTCCTCCTCCTCGGGGCGAGCCGGCCGGCGGGCGTGGGTGGGTGGCACGGTCGGGGCGGGGCACCTCCATCGGGGCGAGGCGAGCGGCGGGGTGGGGCTCCTCCGGTGGCCTGCTCCTCCTCCCTCCTCCTCCGGTGGCTGGACGGGCGGGCATGGAGGTCGTTGCAGCTGTGGGCGCCGGCGGGCGGCACGAGCGCGGGACGGTGGCACGGGGTGAGCGGTGGCGCGCGGTGGGACAGTGGCTACGGAAGGCGCGCGCGGGGGGGTGGAAAGGATAGGGTTCGGCCGAAACGGTCCGAAAACGGCTAAGTTAATGGGCCGCGTCCTTTGCCGAGGGTCACATGCTCGCACTCGGCAAAGAAGTTACTTTGCCGAGTGTCATATGCTGACACTCGCAAAAAAATTATTTTTAATTTTTTTGCATTTTATATAATTTAAAAACACTTGTCCCGCAAGTTCCTAGTCATGTTCCGTGAACAAGATGGCCGAGATTTCGGGTGAGTTCCTGGATACGGCCTCAAGATACACTCAAAAACATGAATATAATTTTTCGAATCACTGAATTCCATTATTTCATGCACCTAAAGTTCAAAATTGAATTATCCGAAAAAATTCAATGAAACGAAATAAATTAAATAAATATATCCAAAAAACCTAAAAAAGTTCCAAATTTTAATATGGAGATGTAATTACAGTATTAGGGCGCGCAAAAAAATGGGGTCCAAGAAACTAAAAAAACAAAAATATTTTGCCGAGTGCCTGGCCTGACACTCAGCAAAGAAATTCAGAAAAAACAAAAATTCTTTGCACTCGGCAAAGGCCCAATCATAAAATGGGCTAGCTGGCCCACACGGTGAAACCCTATCGATCTCCCCAATCTCACCCCCACCCGCGCCCCACCCCCCAACGCGCCCTTTGCACTGCCCGCCCTTGCCCCCGCCGCCCATGGGCTAGAGCTAGCATGCGTGCCGTGGCCCGCCGCCATCCCCATTCCACGCCCCCGGCCGCCTGCCCCCGCCCCTGGCCATCCAGGCCCCGCTGCCCGCGCCCCCGCCGGCGGTCCTTGCAGAGAGGAGGAGGAGGAGGAGCAGGGGAGAAGAGAGGAGGAGGAGATGGCGAAGGAGAGGAGGAGAGGAGGAGAAGGAGTGCGCCGGTCGTCCCTCGCCACCGGCCGTCCGCGACCCTCACCCCTGGTCGCCCGTGACCCTCGCCGGCCCTTCCCCGTCGTGTTCCCGCTGTTTTCCGGCGTCCCCGTCCTCTCACCGACATAGGTATGCCCTTCCCTTCCCCTTCCTCTCTTTGTGTTGAATGGTGTTGTGCAATGTGAAGTTGGTGGGATGGTGGTGGTGGTTGGCGGTGGTGGCAGCAGTGGTGGAGTATGTTGTGGTGTGGTGGTGGTGGTGGTGGTGGTGGTGGAGGTGGCGTGGGGGTGGCTGCGGTGGTGGTGGTGGTGGCGACGTGGCGGCATGGTGGTGGCTGCTGTGGTGGTGGTGGTGGTGGTGGTGGTGGTGGTGGTGGTGGCGGCGGCATGGCGGTGGTGGTGGTGGTGGTGGTGGTGGTGGTGGTGACGGTGGCGGCGTGGTGGTGGTGGTGGTGGTCGAGTCGTGGTTGACAAATAATTTTATATATGCGTTGTTGTCGGCCATCGTGCCATTGATTTGTTGTAGGTTTTGGTAACCTCACCGTGCAGGGGAGGTGCTATCGAATTTTTGAATTGATAGTCTTTTGTTCCTTATTTTGCAGGAGGACAGCCCGGCGACCAACTGATGGCGCATTTCAACCGTGACCACCTCGCAATCTTTGACGATTATGAGGTCGCCTTCGATAATCCATCTTATGTAGGTGTCGTAGTACTTGTCAGGTACCTGTAGAAGCATACCCGCAGTGCCCTCAAGATGCCCCCTATCAGCTTACTCGCACCCAGATACAGGAAGCAATACAGCAGCAGTCTCAGATTACGGTTCCGATAGATAATATTATGAGACATCTTTTTGATTTCCTGGTGTTTGCATCTTCACACGCCGAAGCCACTCACATCATGAAATCAGCATACCTCAATATTCAGGGCCATCTCCTTCCTGTCTATCTATGGACGCCCTACCACGGTTCCACTACATTACACTTCGATGGTCGGATACCCCCACTCAGACACCAGCAAAACACCCACGATCACCAGAATTATTACTAGAAAATAACGAAGAACTCAGGCTTTTCGTATCTGGAGTAGGGTTGGATATCAAGCCAGCTCGGCTCGTTAGTGGCTCGGCTCGTTATAGCTTGGCTCGTTATGGCTCGGCTCGTTATAGCTTGGCTCGTTATAGCTCGTTAGTGTAACGAGCCAGAAGGCTGGCTCGGCTCGGCTCGTTAGCGAGCTCGAGCTAGCTCGCCAAAAGCAAAAAATATTTGCCCAAAGATTATAACCGCAAATCACCAAGAAACACATCACTTGTATATAAAAAATGAAATAAAGAAAATACAATAAACTTTGCATTGAAAAATATAAGTATGCTATCATCCATGACCATAATCCGTCATCATCTGTTGAACAATTCCATTGATCCATACAATATTTGTCATTTATCTTGGCTCATTATGGCTCGGGAGCAGCTCGCGAGTCAGCTCGAGCTGGCTCATTATAAAACGAGCTGGCTCATTACCAAACGAGCTGGCTCATTATAAAAAGAGTTGAGCTCGAGCCGAGCCAATAACAAGCGAGTCAAGCGAGCTGGAGTGCCACCGCATCTTTGCAAAAATGTCACCATACCTAGAGTCTTCACGAACATATGTCATGTTACTGGCGTGAGCTTGAGGAGATCTGATCTCACTTATACCATGAAGACATATGCACTAAGATCAGCTATACCTGGACTTGCACAGGTAGGCATCCGCAGAAAAGTTGCTGGTCAGTACTTCCTGAACATATGGCCGCTTTGGATTCGTATAGAAGGCTGTCCACCAAGTCCACCGGTTGACCAATAGGCAATCCAGTGCCACACGAACGGTAACTGCAGTTACAACACAACCTTGCTCTATTAATGTTACACTATTCCCTCTAACAGTTGTCACTCTTACTGTAGCCGGGACCCACGTGCTAGTCCGATACACATTGTACCCGCAACCCGAAGATGAGGCCGGTGCGGGGCCCTCTGGAGAAGCAGGTGGACAGGAAGGAGGTCGTCTGCAAATAGGTATGGTACAACCATCCTATACATCGCAACTAACTGCATACTTGAGATATATCACAATCCAAATACTGAACTACCTCATGCGGATCATAATGCAGCCTGGGTTGAATCACCCTCCGATTCATCCTCCGACTCATCATCATCAGGTGGAAGCGTAGTACCGGACACACCATCAGATGCCACCCAACTCATCAACCAAGAAGTTTTCACACCAGATAGCGACTTCGAGGGTGCCACGCATAAAGTTTCCTCACAAGGGTATATTTAGTTGAACTTCAATCCATATCTATAACACTGTCCAATTAAAACAATAGAACTTGCCCAGCCGTCTCTTTGCTAACACAACTCCTTTACAGCTATGACGAAAACTAAATCCAAAGATGAGGAGACACTTGAAGCGGCAAGCACTCAAGAAAGCTGTGCCTGATGCCACGACTACCTGCCCATCCTCTGTGAACTTTATCGTGAACTTTGGTTGTCAATTCGCTGCGAGCAGTTCTGGTTGTGAACTTTATGGTTGTGAACTTCGGTTGTAAATCTTGTGAACTTGTGATGTATTTGAACTTGTGGTTGTGAACTTAAGATATATTTGTGATGAATGGTTGTGATATATGTGCTTGTGGTGATATATATGTGGTGTTGGCAATATATATTGTATAAATATTCATGTTTGATTGGATAAAATGTGGAAAACAAAAAAAAATTAATTTTAGCACTGCTTTGCCGAGTGTCATGCCTCAGACACTCGGCAAAGCTGGCCAGCCCTGGGAACTGGCTGCTCTCGGGCAAAAAAATGGAATTATAAGTTTGCCGAGTGCTAACACTACGGGAATCAGTGGCTTTGCCGAGTGCCAGGGGCACTCGGCAAAGGCTTTGCCGAGTGCTACACTCGGCAAAGAACACTCGGCAAATAAACTGTCGGCAAAGACGTCTTTGCCGAGTGTCTTTTGTTGGGCACTCGGCAAAGCCTTTGCCGAGTGCCGACACTCGGCAAAGTTGAAACCGAAAAAAACCCAAAAAAATAGGAATTTTTACCCAAAAAAATGGAAAAAAATTTTAATCAATAGAGGCCCGAACCGGCCAGCGCCCACCCATCTCCGACATTTTTCGCGTGAATTTCATGGATACGCGGCCGACGCGATTCGAACCCGAGACCTCCCGCTGTGCACGTACCTCCTCTACCACTACACCACACTCTCACTTGTGTCTACATTCCGTTTTAGTTCCCAATATATTATACTAAACCGAGTGTAAATTGCATGTTTGAGACCCTAAACGAATTCAAATAAAAAAGTTGTAAACTACAAAGTTTCATAACTTTTCGAGATCTACACTTTTAGTTTAGGAAGTTTTTTCATCCGAGGTCGTTTACAAAATTTGAATTTTAAAATTTTGAAATTCAAACGCAGTTTTGCATGTTCAAATCAAAAAGTTGTCAACTACAATGTTTCATAACTTTTCGAGATCTACAGAGTTTATTTTGGTTGTTTTTTCATCCGAGGTCGTTTGAAAAAAGTTCAAATTTTAAAATTTTGAAATTCAAATGCAGTTTTGCATGACAAGATGTTTTCAAATCAAAAAGTTGTCAATTACAAAGTTTCATAACTTTTCGAGATCTACAAAGTTTATTTTGATTGTTTGGTCATCTGTTCATCCGACATGGTCGTTCTAACATTGTTTACAAATCTTATATATCTCTCTTGTAGTTTCATAAACTACAAGAGAGATATGTTAGATTTGTGAACAAATTTATTTTCACTTTGTCATATAAAGAAAAGACCAAAACAAACATTGTACATGTTGATGAGTTATACAACTTTGTAATTGAAAACTTTTTCATTTGAATTAATTTACTGCTTCAAAATATGCTTTGAAATTTTCTTTGCCGAGTGTCAAAAAAATAACACTCGGCAAAGAGGCTCTTTGCCTAGTGTAAAAAAAACACTCGGCAAAGAAGCTTCTTTGCCGAGTGTCAAAAAAAAACACTCGGTAAAGAAGTTTTTTTGCCAAGTGTAAATTGCATGTTTGAGGCCCTAAACGAATTCAAATAAAAAGTTGTAAACTACAAAGTTTCATAACTTTTCGAGATCTACACTTTTAGTTTAGGAAGTTTTCCTATCCGAGGTCGTTTACAAAATTTGAATTTTAAAATTTTGAAATTCAAACGCAGTTTTGCATGACAAGATGATTTCAAATCAAAAAGTTGTCAATTACAAAGTTTCATAACTTTTCGAGATCTACAAAGTTTATTTTGGTTGTTTGATCATCTATTCATCCGACATTGGTCGTTCGTTTTACATTGTTCACAAATCTTATATATCTCTCTTGTAGTTTCATAAACTACAAAGAGATATGTTAGATTTGTGAACAATTACTTTCACTTTGTCATATGAAGAAAAGACCAAAACAAACATTGTACATCTTGATGAGTTATACAACTTTGTAGTTGAAAAACTTTTCATTTGAATTAATTTATCGCTTCAAAATATGCTTTGAAATTTTCTTTGCCGAGTGTCAAAAAAAATAATACTCGGCAAAGAGACTCTTTGCCGAGTGTCAAAAAAAACACTCGGCAAAGAGCCTCTTTGCCGAGTGTCAAAAAAAACACTCGGCAAAGGCCGCTTTGCTGAGTTCCCGAAAAACAACACTCGGCAAACCACCTAGCACTCGGCAAAGAGCCAGTCTCCGGTAGTGTAAGTCTTTGCCGAGTGTCATGCCTCGGACACTCGGCAAAGCTGGCCAGCCCTGGGAACTGGCTGCTCTCGGGCAAAAAAATGGAATTATAAGTTTGCCGAGTGCTATGTCTTTGCCAAGTGCTAATGGCCGACACTCGGCAAAGCTGACAGGGGGGGGGGGGGCTACGGCTGTCACTGCAACCATCTTTGCTGAGGGTGCATATTTGCCAAGAGTTGGACACTCGGTAAAGAATGTGTTTACCGAGAGGCCTTCTTTGCCAAGTGTCTAACACTCGGCAAAGATTGAGTTTACCGAGAGTCCGATTTGCCGAGAGTCGGCACTCGGCAAATATCCTCTTTGCCTGAGTGCCCGACTTTTGGCTCTCGGCAAAGATCAAGCACTCGGCAACGATCCCGTCTGCCATAGTACATGTCCGTATCATGCATGTAGATGACCATTGCATTGATCCATTCCAGCTGGTGCATGCGCGCTGACTTTGCAGGATAAACGCGAACTAATCCTTGAGAACCTCCAGTTTACCAAAACTAAATTACCAGAGCTTAGGTTCCTTGTAGTAATTACACTCAAAATTATCAGTACCAACTTAGTTTAGGTGAGTATGCTTGTGTTTTCAATGCAACCCAAGCTTGCATGCACATTGTATCTTTTTTGAAAAGCTAGTAAAGCAAGCAGAAGTGTGGCAGCTTTGCTTAACCAAAGTACGGTTCCTAATTGATTAATTAATTAATTAATAATAAGGCCAGGATCGAACCGGCTGAGTAGCTTTACTTAACCGACCGTACGTGCAGTGTCGGCTTGCAGTTTGCTGTTGGGCACTACAAGCAGTTCAAGCAAGTGTTCTCATTCACACGGACCACAACGTACTGCATGCTAGCTACCTGCGTGTATTGTCATGGACTACACGTGTGATATGATGACGATGATGATGCTTTTTCACAGTCAGAGGCGGCCCGGCCGGCAAACAACTATAGCATCAACACGAAACTAGCTAGCTAGTAGTTGGCTCAGCTGCTTCGCTACTACCATAGCTTGCACCCAGTTGTACGTGCTTCAAGTACTCTACAACATTAGGTATGATGATGTACGTATGATGTACGTACTCTCATTCTTTTTCTCGAATACGCAAAAAAATTGAGTATCATTGTATCAAGTTGAAGAGTTTAGAAAAACAAACAACACACGCTTCTATCGAATGCCTAATGAGGTCAACCTAACATAGCCATAGTTGGACCATCCTAGCAAATTAAAAGACCTCTTGATTCGATATTACATAAAAAGAAACAACCAATACCGATATAGTGGTGCGACCTAGGAGGAAGTCTTGGGTGCTTCGTGGCTTCCCGAATTAACCCTTTTAAAGGGACAGGAAGAGCTCGTCCAGCGCTTTGGCTTCGTACGCAGTCAGGTTGCCGTCGTACGTAGAGCTTGTCATATATATAGGCCTCTAGCTCCGACGCGGATGGCGCTGATGGACCCTTGGTACGGTGAAGCTCATACGCTGCATGATCAGTATCTCATCTTGCTTGGAAGTAGGTACTCAAGAAAGAGATTGAGCCGCGACAGCATCACTGGATTAGCAGGAGGTTGTTTTGCAAGCTCACGCAGAGAGTCCCTGTTACGCGTCACTTTCTCAACGAACCTGTCTCGACAATGTTTGGCGGAGTCGATGTCTAGATTCATTGGAAAACAATATTTTTTTTAGCTTAGGATGGAGGGAGTATACCACGAAACCAGCCAGTTGAGCTAGCTAGGATGTAGGTGAAAACGCGTGATCCCTGGTGTGGCCAACACCAACACGGAAGATCTATACGCCTTTGATCGTCGATGGCTTGCTTTTCAACTCAAAGTCCAACACAACGGAAGGAGTAGGTGAGGAGATGATAGATGTACATATACTATTACTATATATAAATCCATCATGACGCAATCTAATCATGCATATTTGATTCAGACATACATACAATACTGTAGTCGTCTATACAAGCTAAGTCCAGGCCCGTTTTTTCTGCTATAAATATCACACTGTCCTCCAGGCTACACAAGCTAGCTCCAGGGACACTCTGCTCGGCATATCTTGCTGCGCGTGGCTAGCTAGCAGTGTAATACACGTTTGTCTAGCTACCTCATCACCGGCCGGCCACCACCATGGCTGCGCATGCTCGCAGCACAGCTCTCCGCCACCTCTTGCTCCTGACGACGCTGATCATCATGGCCATGGCCGGCACCACGTCGGCGCAGCTGTCGACGGGCTTCTACTCCACCTCGTGCCCGGGCCTGTACAGCGCCGTGAAGCCGGTGGTCCGGTCCGCCATCGCCAACGAGAAGCGCGTGGGCGCCTCCATCGTGCGCCTCTTCTTCCACGACTGCTTCGTCCAGGGCTGCGACGCCTCCCTCCTTCTGGACGACACGTCCAGTTTCCAGGGCGAGAAGACGGCGAAACCCAACAACGGCTCCGTCCGAGGCTTCGAGGTCATCGACGCCGCCAAGTCCGCCGTCGAGAAGGTCTGTCCTGGCGTCGTCTCCTGCGCCGACATCCTCTCCGTCGCCGCCAGGGACAGCGTCGTCATCCTGGGTGGGCCGAGCTGGAACGTCAAGGTGGGCAGAAGGGACTCCACGACGGCGAGCTTCAGCGGCGCTAACAACAACATCCCGCCGCCGACGTCGGGGCTTGCTAACCTCACGTCGCTCTTCGCCGCGCAGGGCCTCTCCCAAAAGGACATGGTCGCGCTCTCTGGTACGTACGTGTACGTCATCATATATATACTACCTACTAAGCGGAAAAGGCGACAAATTTCCAAGTTCTTCATAAACTTGACTGGTTGCCACAACAAAAAACAACAAACACGTACGTCTGGTAAATTTCTTGTCGATTGGTGGCTTCTCAAAGACAAAAAAAGAGATTCTTTTATTTGTCATCTTCGTTCTCCAAACCGAACATATAATAAATAACTTTTATACTAATATAATTGCTACTTAGACATGTTTAGCTATAGTGACATCTTTTTGAAAAAAAATCAACTGTGCTAGTGTGCTGTGGAGTGAGAGAATAAAGAAGCACCATTACATATACTTCTCAAATAAATACAGCTGGTAGACACTATATATCGCCAACGGAGTTGATGATAGCTCAGTTTTGGCTCGAGAGCTGGATGACTAACCATCTCTTCTCTTCTTCACATATAGGTGAAACTAACCTATATGTTGTGTCATGACTTGTTGCTTCTTAATTTTGCTACTAGGTGCGCACACCATAGGCCAATCACGTTGCACCAGCTTCAGAGGCCATATATACAACGACACCAACATCGACGGCGCCTTTGCAAGGACAAGGCAATCAGGCTGTCCGAGCACCTCAGGTACAGGTGACAGCAACTTGGCACCTCTGGACCTTCAAACCCCTACCGTCTTTGAGAACGACTACTACAAGAACCTCGTCAGCAAGAAGGGGCTCCTACACTCTGACCAAGAGCTCTTCAACGGTGGAGCCACCGACGCGCTAGTGCAATCGTATGTTAGTAGCCAGAGCGCGTTTTTCAAGGATTTTGTAACGGGTATGATCAAGATGGGTGACATTACGCCGTTGACGGGCTCTGCTGGGGAGATCAGGAAGAACTGCAGGAGGACTAACTAAGGGGATTGGAAAGTTTGAGGCTTTTTCTTCAGTCACACGTTCAGCAACTTTTTGGCTTTTTTTTCTGCATAATTGTGAAGTCATTATGCGTTGTATCGATGTGTGTTCACATGTCGGTATGTTTTAATAATGAATGTCCATGTTTTAATTTGTCCACATCATCTTTCATTCTATATATGCACATTGCAAACCATGCAGATCAATTGTTGTTTAGATTGAGTAATAACCAGACAAAAGCTTGCCTGTGACCACCAGAGTACAATCTAGGTTAGTTATTGATTTCTAGTGCTTGCATTGATTCTGTACGCTTTCAGGCCGGCAAGCTGTCTGCTAGAAACCACTCTGACGATACTACTCTCCGACATGGAGAATTATATATTAATCATCTATGGATTTTCATAATAAGGTTTCCTCTAAACTAACAAGCGTATATAAGAATTGAAGTTCTCGTGGTGACTTTTGTCAAACGTACTGTATCTACAGTACCTTTGATAAGAATGATAGGTTTTTAGACTTGGACCTCTCACCACTTTTGCCAGTTGTTATTCGTCTTTTCCCAATTGTTATGCTTAATTAGTTTCGTTGGTGTCAACTCGCCGTGAACAAAAAAGTTAATCATGTTTAATTAAGGGCCGGCTTATGGTAGAGATTCACCAGCTCCAGATTCACTAAGGTCTGCGATCTTGGTGGATCACCTCAATGGGTGCTCCACCAAATCCCAGTTAGATGGAGTTCGAGAAATTACTCACCATGCCACTCGTTACACAAGAAATATGTTTCCTTCTATTCGCTTCTTCCCCTCTCTCGTCACGAGTTGTGGCCCTGACCGCACCCCGCTCATTGCATGATTATTGTTATTTATCTTTTTTTGTTGACTAATCATTGATCATCATACTTCAATGATAATAAATTTTATTGTTATTTATCATTTTTGTGCTGACTGATTACATGACACAAAAATAAAAGCGAGCCAAGCACAGGAGTTTCACCATTAATTTCATGACTCTTCCTTTGATGCCGCTCGCTTTGACATATACACTCATCATGGATGCGCCGCCAGCGATAGTGGAGGTGAAACAGTGTACCCTGAGGAAAAAATTCATAGTATTACTGTATCATATTATGCATTCATTTTTCACTAATATATAGTTACTTAATAACTGTGTACAAAAATATATAAAAACATATAAAATTTTAAATATCTGAATAAATTAAACAAGTAATTAATAGTAAAAAATTGGTACTTACATCCACATTTGCTTCCAACAGCCACTAGGTTGCCACACTCTCGTGATAGTCGGACCAGTTTAACAACACTTACTTTCTGAAGCACCTCTTGAGGCTCAAGGGCATGACAAACGCAAGTCATGTCAGAAGCTCGCACAGTTTTACAATATATTTCGCTTGGTTTCACATAATCAGTGATGATATTTAATGCTTTCATGCATTTGGACTTAACTTTCTGTTTCTGCTGATAACAATCAACCTCACCACAAGCTGGATGTGTCGTATGCATTGTAAAAGCCAAGGCGAAAACCAAGAGTCGAAGGACTACTTTTGTAGTCATTGTATGGTCGATGACAATCAGTGCCGATGTTTCCAAGTCTTAAAGAAGTGCTTCCTCTCTGCTAACCTACCGATTGTGAATGTTAATTCTTATGTATACTTGTTTGTGATAAGTTAGTGCCAAGGAATCCTCTTATTGATTGTACCAAAAAAAGTTCGACTCATATAGCTAAAAATAAATACCTACAAATCTTTGAACAAACCAAAAACAATACTACATAAAAATGTGAGTGTCGAAACAATGATTAATGTTAAGAAATCTTGCTGATAGATATATAGACAACATGGATATGGTTCATTTATTTTTAATACTACTTTGACGGCCAATAATCACTACTACAGAATGGACCTGTTGTCCCGGGCGGTAACAGCCTTTAGTCCCGGTTACCGCGCCGGGACAACGATCCCGGGACTAAAGGTGGAACCTTCAGTCCCGGGTCATCGAGCCGGGATTAAAGAGGGACCTTTAGTCCCGGTTGGTAACACCAACCGAGACTAAAGGCCTCCAACAATGAGCGAACTGGCGCAAGACCCTTTAGTCCCAGTTGGGGTTACCAACCGGGACTAATAGTTCACCCTTTAGTCGGTTGGTAACCCCAACTGGGACTAACGGTTCTTTTCTTTTTTTTTTTTTGTTTAATTTGTTTTCAGTTCAGTTACACGTATTTGTTTAATATATAATATGTTTTTATGTACGTATTCTACGTTGCTAATATAAATACACGCATGCATATAATTACATCTAATTCTCATCTTGAGCATTATTATATTCGAATAAAGTATGAAACTATATATATTATAGATATATATATATATATGTGTATATACAACACTTTCATAATCTTGTTCTCGAAAATAACGATATCAATAAACATTTAATTTACATCATTTATTCCTTAAGATCAAAGTAGAACTCGCCGTTGGGATTTAGCACTTTTTCTAGAAGATATCCTCGCTATTGACTCTTGAAGCGCTTTCGGATGGTCTTTTTGCATGACCCTTCGTTTCAACCATTCGAGTCTTGCATTTGAAATAAAAGGAAAAGTATTAATACACATATATGTATATATATTCTTTTAAAAATAAATAAATATTGATATATACGTACTCTCGAGGACATCTTCAGGAGTTCTTCTTATGTGCGTGATGATAAATTCACAAACGTAGTATCCACACAAGTTATTACACGGTTCTCGCCAATAAACACCTTTGTCACGAGAAGAAGATTATTCTCATCATCTCACACGTAAATTGAAGTACGATATAGTAATTAAACACGTGGGGAAGTGTATATAGTACAACTTCTTTGGTATTTCAACTACATTAAGTGGTGCCTTGCAATCCTTGCGATGTTGCCGAATAAACTCTTTCCAAACCCGTATGCGACCAATAATGTACGATCGTTAATAAATTATGGCAAAGTCTATTCAATAATAGTTGTGCTTGAGAGATCGAAATTACCCCTGGATAATATCTATCATATCTTGGTATAGTGCCCGTTCTTTTCTCAACGAGTCAAAGATTAGTAACCGACTTGAGTTTAACTCAATGACAATGAGTATCCGATGAAAAGCGCATTGGTTTATACACACACGTACATGCATATAAGTTGTATTGATATTACATAAAATGTGTAGACTACATTATTATTAACACTTACTCAAAGTTGTGCGGGAAAAGTATTGTTGTCTTGTCGTCTTTGCTTCACGAAGAACTTCATGATATTCTCTCGTGCTAGCGAGATACCCGGTGGTCCTTGACAATAATATCGGTTTTGAATACGATATAAGGATCAATGAAGCCAACTTTGGTGTCTTGTATTCTTTGGAGCTCGACATCCGGAATCTATATATAAATATAAGTTACATGTGAGGATAATTATATACACGCACGCATGGAAGTGAGTTTATTAAATAAAAGTAAGAATCACTTACAAACAAAAGGAGCTCATGATTGATTTGTCCAGGGCGTCCAAGTGGAATAGTTGATGCAATTCTTGAAACTAATATGTAAGATGTCATCGCCACGGAAGTAATGATGGTCTCTAAATCGACAAAGATCCTTTGCTCACCCCCGCCACTGCCTTTGCATGTACCACTTGTTGAGCAAGTACATTTGCGTACCCAATTCATTCAGAGCCGCGAGGTTGTACAGACTTTTGCCATATTTATAAGTCTTCCGGTATCAACTTCCGAGTTACGGATTGGAGCTTTGCCCGTCAATTGATCCAAGGTTAAACCAAGTATCTTTAAAAAAAAGCATTAAGGGCTTGAACCGACACTTCTCCAGAGTTGTCTGGTCGATAGACTTCTATGTTGGAACCATATTCATTAGCAACAACAAGATTTTGCATTGGTTGCTTCTGTTGTCCCAAGCTGTGGGACATCCTTCCACGATGCTCTTTTCCTTTTCTTATCTCGCATCATGTGACTTCACGAGGAGCGGTCATAGTCGATAGTGGCGAAGGCTTACGAAGTTCAATCATCTTTTTCTTGTGAGCATCGACCTTACGCTTTCAAACACATCTCGTGGTATGTAAAAGTACTGGCTTCTCCTTAAGCTTTGCTTGACTCTTGTTTTGATATCTATAAAAAATCTTTTACTTTTTGTCTTCTTAATTTGCTATTTGCTCATCGGTCTTTTTCAGGAAGTATTTCTTGAGAAATAACTTTTTCTTGGGGTCTTCTTTGTCATGGGACCTTAGGCGTCTTTGTAGTGGTCGGTGTGGAGGGGTGGGGCGGTGTTGGAGATCGGCGTGGAGGCGATGAGGCCGGTGTTGGTGGAGACCAAGCGTGGAGCGTTGGAGATCGTTGTGGAGGCGGTGGGGCGGTGTAGGAGTTGGAGATCGTTGTGGAGGCGATGGGGCGGTGTAGGAGTTGGAGATCGTTGTGGAGGCGATGGGGGCGGTGTAGGAGTTAGCGATCGCCGTGGGGATGAAGTCGTCTCGCCCCCCGCGACGCTGTGATGAGATGGGGAATGAATGATTAGGCTAGGCTGGCGAGAGACCCTGCTATAAAAACAATTTGTGTGTCAATTATTTTTGAAGCCAATAGAAAATTAATGGAAAATAATATTTCATTCACTTTCATTCGTACCTAGGGTGAGGGGGAAGCGGTGGCGCTGGGGAATGATGATGAAGCGTTTGCGCCATTGAATAAATGTCTTCTCTGTTTCTCCTAGTGTCTTCTCCCCATCACCACCTTCAATGTCAAGAGGAACATTGCTGTAACCTTTGAGCACTCTATCGACCGAGACGCTAGCATATCCAGGTTGAATAACTGATCCATGGATTCTTGGTGTCTTCGTTCGGTCTATTGGAGATACAACCCGACGGACCACCATGATTGATGCATTACCATCACGGAATGTGCAGCTCACATTTTGTTAGAGGCTCGGTAATGTCATCAACAGGAAGCGCAACCCAGCGTCGTCTTGAATAACTGGCAGCTCGTAGAAGCACAAGCGCTTTTCATCGACCAACGGGCTAATGGTGACTCCGGCGTTGATTGCGATTGCATTTGACTCATTGCTAGCTGCACTTGCCTCTTGATCTCCTCCCGCATTCTTGCCTCAAGAGATTTTTCTCGTTCACGTGATTCAAGCAATGCTTGTCGTGACTCATCAACAAATTGCTCCAATGCACGAATTCGTTCTGCCTCCTCATCCTTCTTTCTCTGGCGGCTTCTATAGGTATCCTTGTCTGCTGGGAATGCGTGTAGCCACGGAACCGCCCCATAGCCTCTTGTTCGACCACCGTGTTCGGGATTCTCTAGGGCATATGTCAATTCATCCTTCTCTCTGTTGGGCTTGAAAACACCACTATCAGCTTCTTCCCTAGCACGAGCTAGTCTCTGTGTTGCTCTCTCAATTTTTTGGCGAAAATTAGCTTGCCCGATTATGCGGGTCTAGGCTTCCCCCATGAGCGTAGAACCAATTCTTCGCGTTGAGGCCGGTTCTTTTCTATTGTTTTGTATGATTCCCTTGGCGGTAATCTCGCTTCTAGGTTACGCCACTTGGGAATAGCACTCCTATAACCACCTGATCCCATGCGATGATGGTATTGCTTCTATCGGGCATTCTGCCGATTCCTCATCACACGTTCCTCACTGTCTTGAGATGTCTTGTATTCTACGAAGGCATCCCAATGGGACTCCAACTTGACAAACGCCTTAGCATTGAAATTCGGCGTAGCATTCTTCAAGATAAACTTTTTATACAATGTCTTCTTCCAACTCTGGAACAATGTTGCCATCTTCTTCATTGTCCAATCCCTCACTAGCTCCTTCAAAGCATCATCTGCTTGTAATGTGAAATGCTGAGTGATATCTCTCCAAGCTAGGTTCTTATCACGATCAGATACAAAACTAACATTAGGAGCGGATATCTTCTGCTTCCATTCACGAGCACTAACTGGGATCCTATCCCTTACAATGAACCCACATTGATTGACATATGTCTGAGCATGTGGTCCCAATGGTTTTGCGGTGTCGGGTGTCGAATTTCGATATTATGAAACGGCCCTCTAATGGCTTTTTTGCCCTCGGACTTTCCTACTTTTGTCGGTGGTTGATGTAGATTCAGAGACCGGCTACATGAGTAGAAACACAACGATTAACAACAAATATACGCACGCATGCATCTATAAGAGATGATAGATAATCGAATATACCTCGCCAGTATTTTCTTGCGCGACAATTTGTTGATCTTCAACCACCGGCATATTCAGGATATCCTCATAATCAAGAAAAAATCTTGACTCGTGTCATCTACATCCACATTGGTGCGGCGTTGATAATATCCGCCATTATGTCATCACTCAAGTTATCATCCCGAGCGACCATTTGTATCTTCAAGATAACACATAGATAGAATTATTATGGTACATAACATAAGTACATGTGATAACACATATAGAATTACTAAATCCAATTAAATATAATAACACATAATATTTCATAAGGATAAACAATAATAAGGTATAGGCTTTGGAATCGAATCAAAAACACTTTCGATCCAAAAACATGGAAATAAGTACATGTATATATATACACATAGAATGATACAATATATTTTTTCTCTCTCTCAACACATAGAAATAAGTGCATATGTCTATATCTCTAGATATGCATGTGATAACACATTGAATGTCTCTCTAGATACAATTTTCTCTCTCTCAACACATGAAAATAAGTACATGTATATATACATATAGAAATAATTAAGTACATATGTATACCATATAGAATCTCTCTCTAGATATATATAAGAGATAGAATATATAATTACTAAATCCAATTAAATAAATCCAACATGAAATTAGATAAACTAGTAATAGATAATACATTTTAAAAAATCTAACTAACTAAAAATTACCTAAAAAACTAACATATATCACCTAACAATCTAACTAACATATATCAATTATCTAATAAATCTAACTAACTAAAAATCTAACTAACATATATCAATTATCTAATAAATCTAACTAACTAAAAAATCTAACTAACATATATCAAAAACTATCTAAAAAACTAACTAAAAAACTAAATAACTACTAAATATTGTTTATTAGTATTATCTAAAAAAACAATGAAAAATCCAACATTATAATCGACGACGGCAGGCCGGGCGGGCGGGCAAGTTCGACGACGAGGCCGGGCGGGCGGGGCTCGACGACGGTAGACGAGGCCGGGCGGGCGAGGCTCGACGACGGCAGCCGATCGAGAGCGCAGTAGAGATCGAGTTCGACGGTGGTGGCTTGGGAAGCCTCGGCGACGGAGGGTGGGATCGTAGGCTGGCGGAGGCAGGATGCTTGGCCGCGATGCTTGGCCGGGAGAATGGCGCGGCCGGGTTGGGGTAGACGACGACGGCGGCGCGGCAGGACGAGCTCGACGACGGCGGATGGCGCGGCCGAGACGAGATCGAAGATGAACAGAACAGACGTTCGATATATATAGGCCGGGACCCTTTAGTCCCGGCTAGTAACACCAACCGGGACTAAAAACCCTTTAGTCCCGGCTGGTATTACCAGCTGGGACTAAAGGCCCACCCCTTTAGTCCCGGTTGGTTTGACTAGCCGGGACTAAAAAAGGTATTTTTGGCGCCAAGAAACTAAATTGCCGCCCACCCTTTAGTCCGGTTCTTAGTCCTGGGCGGGATCAAGGCCTAAAAGTTTTGGCAACCCGCCAGCGTAATTGGCCTGGGGTTTTGATTTTGTTTAATACTAGGTTAAACAATTAATTCCATATCAACTTCAATACTTTGCAATATTTATTTTAAAAAATACTATTGATTAACTAATTATTTATTGTAAATAGGAAAATTTTGTAACCTAAAGTTTTTAATTTTTTTTATGAATATAGAATATAAATGTTACTAATACTAAGTATTTTGTTAATGCAAAAATATATTTGTAACTTAAAATTAATAAAACTAATATTATTCGATAGGAAATTTATTATCACATTATTGTAACGTCAATGTTTCAATTTTTTTCGGTTTTTGACCAAAATTGACAGGAAATTTTTGTTAAACCTATAAAAATAAAGAAAATATAGTATTTTTTGTTGTACAACTTTTTCAAATGAAAAAATGGCCTATATAAGGATTGTTGTTTTTCAATTCGACCAAAATTAACAAACTTGGTATTCAAAACTTTTCAATTCGAAGTCATTTAGAGTCCATAATACTAGGGACAAAGTGTTTGTTTTTCATTTGACCAAATTTGACTTGGTCAAACTTGCTCAAATGAGACACTAAATGACCTCAGATGAAAAACTCTGAATACCAAGTTTGATCATCTCAGCAAGATCTACAATTGTTACATAGATCATTTTCCCATTTGAGAAATTTTTATCAAACACTAGTCACAATTTTCCTTATCTCTTATAGACTTCTAAAACTATGTCACACACTTGTGAAAATTGAACTACATTTTGTTCAAGCTTTCTCAAATGAAAAAATGGTCTATATAAGGATTGTAGATATTGATGATATGAACAAACTTGGTATTCAAAACTTTTCAATTTTAGACAATCTAGGGTTCCGAAAACTAGTTTGTAGGCGCCAAAATTTAAAAATCATAAATTTGAACCGTCCAAACTTTCTCAAATGGAAAGTTGACCAAAACAACAATTGTAGATCTTTTGAGTTTAACAAACTTGGTATTCAAAACTTTTCAATTCGAAGTCATTTAGAGTCCATAATACTAGGGTCAAAGTGTTTTTTTTCATTTGACCAAATTTGACTTGGTCAAACTTGCTCAAATGAGACACTAAATGACCTCAGATAAAAAACTCTGAATACCAAGTTTGATCATCTCAGCAAGATCTACAATTGTTACATAGATCATTTTCCCATTTGAGAAATTTTTATCAAACACTAGTCACAATTTTCCTTATCTCTTATAGACTTCTAAAACTATGTCACACACTTGTGAAAATTCAACTACATTTTGTTCAAGCTTTCTCAAATGAAAAATGGTCTATATAAGGATTGTAGATATTGATGATATGAACAAACTTGGTATTCAAAACTTTTCAATTTTAGACAATCTAGGGTTCGAAAACTAGTTTGTAGGCGTCAAAATTTAAAAATCATAAATTTGAACCGTCCAAACTTTCTCAAATGGAAAGTTGACCAAAACAACAATTGTAGATCTTTTTGAGTTTAACAAACTTGGTATTCAAAACTTTTCAATTCGAAGTCATTTAGAGTCCATAATACTAGGGTCAAAGTGTTGTTTTTTTCATTTGACCAAATTTGACTTGGTCAAACTTGCTCAAATGAGACACTAAATGACCTCAGATGAAAAAACTCTGAATACCAAGTTTGATCATCTCACCAAGATCTACAATTGTTACATAGATCATTTTCCCATTTGAGAAATTTTTATCAACACTAGTCACAATTTTCCTTATCTCTTATAGACTTCTAAAACTATGTCACACACTTGTGAAAATTGAACTACATTTTGTTCAAGCTTTCTCAAATGAAAAATGGTCTATATAAGGATTGTAGATATTGATGATATGAACAAACTTGGTATTCAAAACTTTTCAATTTTAGACAATCTAGGGTTAGAAAACTAGTTTGTAGGCGCCAAAATTTAAAAATCATAAATTTGAACCGTCCAAACTTTCTCAAATGGAAAGTTGACCAAAACAACAATTGTAGATCTTTTTGAGTTTAACAAACTTGGTATTCAAAACTTTTCAATTCGAAGTCATTTAGAGTCCATAATACTAGGGTCAAAGTGTTGTTTTTCATTTGACCAAATTTGACTTGGTCAAACTTGCTCAAATGAGACACTAAATGACCTCAGATGAAAAAACTCTGAATACCAAGTTTGATCATCTCAGCAAGATCTACAATTGTTACATAGATCATTTTCCCATTTGAGAAATTTTTATCAAACACTAGTCACAATTTTCCTTATCTCTTATAGACTTCTAAAACTATGTCACACACTTGTGAAAATTGAACTACATTTTGTTCAAGCTTTCTCAAATGAAAAATGGTCTATATAAGGATTGTAGATATTGATGATATGAACAAACTTGGTATTCAAAACTTTTCAATTTTAGACAATCTAGGGTTCGAAAACTAGTTTGTAGGCGTCAAAATTTAAAAATCATAAATTTGAACCGTCCAAACTTTCTCAAATGGAAAGTTGACCAAAACAACAATTGTAGATCTTTTTGAGTTTAACAAACTTGGTATTCAAAACTTTTCAATTCGAAGTCATTTAGAGTCCATAATACTAGGGTCAAAGTGTTGTTTTTTCATTTGACCAAATTTGACTTGGTCAAACTTGCTCAAATGAGACACTAAATGACCTCAGATGAAAAAACTCTGAATACCAAGTTTGATCATCTCAGCAAGATCTACAATTGTTACATAGATCATTTTCCCATTTGAGAATTTTTTATCGAACACTAGTCACAATTTTCCTTCTCTTATAGACTTTCTAAAACTATGTCACACACTTGTGAAAATTGAACTACATTTTATTCAAGCTTTCTCAAATGAAAAAATGGTCTATATAAGGATTGTAGATATTGATGATATGAACAAACTTGGTATTCAAAACTTTTCAATTTTAGACAATCTAGGGTTCCGAAAACATATTACATAATATCCGTCTCTAAAACATAATATATTAAACATGCATCGTTGTATCATGCGGGCACTGTGATGAATTTCTTCTTGACGTATGACCCTTGGTTATGATCTTGTCGTAACCATGGAGTGTCTTCATCATTTAACATGATGCTTGGATCTTTCTTCACTATGAAGGGTGGAATTTGGACATTTCTTTCGTAATCTTGGACATGTCCGACTTGTCTTCAATTCCTACTATATTTATTTTCGAGAAAAGAATTATGTGTGGCCTTTGGCTCATTGATCATTGAGTTGATGTCTTCGTTTTTCCTCTCTTTGATTTTGTAGACATGTCTTTCACATAGAACACGACTCACATCGTGACAGGACGAATGGTTCCTCTTTGTATCCAATATTGTTGAGGTCCTTTGTTGTCATTCCATACTCTTTGTCATTGTTACCCTCCTCCGGTCAGCTTCACCCATTGGCACCGGAACAAAGGGACTTTAAAATTAGGTGCGTAGTCTAGTTCCCATATCTCTTCTATGCGGCCATAATATGTTTGTATATTCCCATTTGGATCTGTGCCATCTATGCGAACACCACTATTTTGATTGGTGCTCCTTTTATCTTGGGCAAGCTGTGTAAAATGTATTCCCATTTATCTCGTGCCCTTTGGTGCGTGAGGATATGCCACGATGGCTGCCTAGCCAACAAATACAGATTGCTCATCAATATTGTCATCGCCTTGACATTCTTTTTCGCAACCAACCACTGAAACTTTTCATGTCTTTGGACGCCTAATCCAAGCTTGGTCTTCCCGGAAACTTGGATCGTAAGAACTCCTTATGTATCTCGATGTACGGATGCACCAATGACGAGTTTCGAAGAAGCTGTGTAGTGTGCTTTATTGAAATAATCGTCTTCCATGCCAATATATGTTTTCTTCCCTAAAGTTCCTTTACCATGAGTCTCCCCTCATGTCGTGATTCGGGAACGCCAATCGGAACAATGTCGGGGAATAAAGTCAACACAGAACTCAATGACCTCCTCTGTTCCATAGCCACAGGCGATGCTTCCTTGAGCTTAGAACGGACTTTCACATATTTCTTCAAGACTCCCATAAACCTCTCGAGGGGAACATGTTATGTAAGAACACAGGTCCAAGAATACTAATCTCCTTCACCAAATGAACTAGGATGTGTGTCATGATATTAAAGAAAGGATGGAGGAACACCAACTCAAAGTCGACAAGACATTGAACCACATCGTTACGTAGAGTAGCTAGTTCCAATCGGATTGATTGCCTTCGAGAAATTGCATTGAGAAATGCACATAGCTTCACGGTGGCTAGGACGTACATGTGGAGGTAGAATTCCTCTTAAAGCAACTGGAAGCAATTGCGTCATAAGCACGTGGTAAGTCGTGGGACTTTAAGTTTAGGAATTTTTATCGGCACATTTATTATACCCTTTATATTGGAGGAGAATCGATGGGACCTTGATGTTGCTTAGACATTCGAACATCTTGTCCCTCTCTTCTTTGCTAAGCGTGTAGCTAGCGGGACTTAAGTAATGACGTCCATCACTGTCTTCTACGGATGAAGGTTGTCTCGTTCTTTCATGCTTTGCAAGTCTGGCGTGCTTCAAGTGAATCCTTTGGCTTCCGTACACACCCATGAATCCTAACGAGTTCACACAAAGATTCTTTGTCGGTGCATCACGTCGATTGCGTTGCGGACCTCTAGGACTTGCCAATAGGGTAGCTCCCAAAGATGGACTTCTTCTTCCACATGGGTGCATGTCCATTAGCATCTTTGGGAACAGATTCAACGCCTTGTCCTTTCCAAATACTACTTTCACATCCTTGACCATTATGAGTACATCTTCCCGGTTCGGTTATGAGGCTTCTTCCGGTGGTCCGGCTTACCTTTAAAATGCTTCCCTTTCTTTCTTACTTGGTGGTTCAAAGGAAGGAATCGGCGATGGCCAAGGTACACGACCTTTCGACATCTTTTCAAATATATCTTGTCAAGGTCATCAAAACAATGTGTGCATGCATTATATCCTTTGTTTGTCGACACGAAAGATTACTTAAAGCAGGCCAATCATTGATGGTTACGAACAACATTGCTCGTAGGTCAAAGTGTTCTTGTTTGTACTCATCCGGAACACGTACACTGGTTTGTTCCATAAAACTAGAAGTTCTTCAACTAATGGCTTCGAGATATACATCAATATCGTTGCGGGTTGCCTCGGACCTTGGATGAGGATCGGCATCATAATGAACTTCCGCTTCATGCATAACCATGGAGGAAGGTTGTAGATACATAGAGTGGCGGCCAAGTGCTATGACTAGTGCTCTGCTGTCCAAAAGGATTCATACCATCTGTACTTAAGGCGAACCTTAAGTTTCTAACCTCATTTGCAAACTCGAAAATTCTCTATCTATCGCTCTCCACTGGGACCCATCAGTTGGGTGTCTCAGCATATTGTCTACCTTACGGTCTTCTTTATACCACCGCAACAACTTTGCGTGGTCTTTATTTCTGAACAAACGTTTTAAGCGTGGTATTATAGAAGCATACCACATAACCTTGGCGAGGATTTTCTTTCTAGGACGTTGTTCACCCTCGGCGTCACCAGGATCATCGCTACCGATCTTATACCGCGATGCTTTACATACAGGGCATTCATCCAAATTCTCGTATTCATTGCCATGGTAGAGGATACGATCATTAGGACATGCATGTATCTTACGGATTTTTAATCCCAAAGGCGGACAACCTTTTTTGCTTCTGCACGTAGTGGTGGGCAATTCATTTGGCTTCGGAAGCATCTTCTTTATGAGGTTTAATAAATTCCCAAATGCCTTATCGGATACACCATTCTTTGCCTTCCCTTTGTAGCAATTCCGAGTGTTGTACCCGACTTTTTTTTTGCCCCTCTTCGCCATCGGGTATAGCAACTTCCTATGATCCTCAAGCATGCGCTCCAACTTAACTTTCTCTTTTCACTTTCCCATTCTTGTTGTGCATCACGAATGGCATCGCCAAGAGCATCACCGAGATCATCTTCTACCGCTACCTCTTCTTCATCTCCCCCATTGTAGTATCATCAAAGGCACCATCTTTGAGCAATAATGTCATCAATGTCTAAATCTTCTCCTTCACCTTCTTCCATCATGACCCCGCTTTCTCCATGCTTAGTCCAACATATATAGTTTGACATGAAACCCGACTTAAGCAAATGTGAATGAAGACTCATTGAGCTTGAATATTCCCTTTAAATTCTTACATAGGGCACATGGATGACATATGAAACCATCCCGCTTATTTGCCTCGTACACACCTAAGAAATAGTGCAAGCCCTCTATAAAGTCTTGGGAGCGACGATCGGCATTGTACATCCAATGGCGTGACATAATCAGACATACGACAAATTATGAAAACCTTGAACATAATTAAGTATTTTATTACACAACATAAATGACACACACGGTTGATTAATTAACTAAGCTTTGGCTACAACGTAAGCAATCCCAACTATCACTAAACAAACTAAAACTACAATGCACTTCAATAACATAATTATTTTGTGATAAATATTTAACTAAAAGCAGACAAATCATTCTTACGTTGAATATCAATAAGCTTCTCCTATTTGGCTCCTTTGCCTCATCGCTGACATCCGCTACCTCAAGCGCACCCAAATTCTCGCGCGTATGTAGCATAATCTTCCTCCCAGTACCAACCATCGCATCCATTGCCCTCCCACTGAAATTAAAGCCAAAAAATATTTAGTCAAAAATATTCAAGAAAAGCAGTCAATTAGCCATAATTATAAAATCGTAAGAAACTCACATCGCGATCCGGCCACTTGTAGAAAACACGACCCTTGTTGGGTCCCTGTCTCTTGACTCGGTACTCCATCACAATCTTCTGCTTACACTTGCCGCAGATAATGAGAGGGAGTTCTGGCCTCAGTCGTTTCGCAACCGAGCGAGAGGCCGAGGATCGATAATGATTGTCATCTACTTTCTATACTTATTTTTGCAAACTAGTGTAAATTTCATATTTTCAAATATTCATCAAATTATAGCTCAAAAACATGTTTCAATAAATAACCATCCGTACTAGTTGACCTTGCTTACGTGATCATCTCGACGAGCATTTCTCCACCGGGACGGCACCGTGCTTGGCCAAGGAAGAGCTCCGATTCTACGAGAAAGGGAACACGGTCTTCCACGACCGTTGCCGCTCTCCCTCAGAGAATCAAAGCTCCTCCTTGACGTCCGTTACCGCTTCGGCGAGAGAACATGCTCGCCGACATGAACACGGTCCGCAAGTTCAACTAGTGCGGATTTTCTACAATTTTCTAACAATTTTCTAAGTTTTTCATTTCATGGAAAAATTAATTCTAAGATCACGTAAGCCACCGGGGCGCGAGAATGGCGCGTGCTCCAGCGAGACGGAAGCGAGGCGTGATTTTGATGAACTAATTTAACTTTTGTTTATCCAAACATATATGCAAATCATCATGTGATTTTGAGCTAAAATGACATATAAAATCATAATAAAGTCCAACATATAAAGTTACACATGCATCTACATCGCAAAATGAGATAAGCTCTTGATAAAACATAAGAGGATTAAGTTTGTTACCTCCAAAATCGAAGAGCAACACCAATGGAGGAGAGTGCAAGAACAACAACAAAAAGTGAAGAACAGAGGCGGTGAGTTTGAATAATGGAATGGCTCGGGCTCGGGGAGGAAGAATTGAGCAGAATTATAGGCGGGATAATTAGTCCGGTTAGGGAGTCAAACGGGACTAAATATTAATCTTTATTTCGGGGCATAACCCAAACCGGGACTAAAAGCTTTAGTCGGCTGAGTATTACTAACCGGGACTAAAAGGTAAACCTTTAGTCCCGGTTTAATACTCAGCCGAGGACTAAAGATCCCTGCCCATGGACGACCGTTGGGCAGGGACCTTTAGTCCCGGGGGCAAAAAATGCCGAGGCTAATGCTAAATTGGGACATCGTTCTAAAGTCTGTTCTCTAGTAGTGAATATAATTCCAAGGAATGCTCCTACTGATAACAAAAAAAAGTACAAGACATATAGCAAAAAATAATACCTGGAAATCTTTGAACAAACCATATAGTACTACATTAAAACATGTGTCACGAAACAAAGATTAATGTCGTTAAAATAATACTTCCTAGAAGCTCAATTTGGACGTATCCCGCCAACCAATATCCATTATATTCATGCAAATTTGCATCCGCTCATATAGGTATATATGCAGCTAGCCAACCAAACACACTACTCTAACACTCTGACATAGAAAGTCAGAGAGAAAATGACTTGACCAGATGATCCGAAACCGTGCTTCTTCCCGGATTACACATTGTGAATTCTATTGGTCCTGAATTTTCCAAGAACTTGTTCAGATCAACTCCAAACCTCACCACTGAACCTCAACAAGAGTTTCCTTGTGATATGGTTAGTCTAGACCCAAGATCCTGGAGAAAGGATCAAGAAGACTCCACTTTCGATTTCATGAGTTGTCCACAACACCAACCACGACGAGCAGGGGTGCAGATCTACCAATATGACGAGGTGCGACCACGGCTTGGTTAGGTTCTGTTTTTCATGGAGGTAGTGAGTGGAAGACCAATATAATTGTATATTTGGCCTTTGAATCACGTCTGGGCCTATTGGGCCATATAGGGAGTCTGCTCAGATAAGCCCAGGTTCAAGTGGAAAAGGCAAATTCTTCTGCCCTTTTGGCAGCGTTCTTTGTTTGCTTTATATTGGGCTAGAGTAAAAAAAAAAAATGGTCGGTGACTCTCTAATACTAAGTAGTATCAGTATAGGAGGGAGAAAAAAAAAAGGAAAGGTAAGTGCAATTCATGTATTCATCACCCAACTGGGTATTTATAACCGACGGTTAGAATTAGATGTTTGATACAGTGAATGATTGAAGAAGTGGACCATTCTTTGATTGAAGTAGTCAATGTTTGTTTTAGGTGGATTTTTATATCTACATCTGCCACCGACCATGAGACAGTTATGCAAGATCCATGAAGTTTGTGGCGCGCCTATGAATTGGTGGGTTCTTTACACATCCTAGGAACTCCCCACACCACTAATTGGATTATTCTATTTTCTAAAAGTTACCCACACCTGCCATTATAAAAAAATAGTCTAAAGAAACAACATCATATATCTGAATTGTTCACCTCCATCATTATGAAAAATAATATAAAGTAACTTCTAAGTCCATATACAAATTACACACACCCTTTATATTATAAAAATACCCTAAATAACCTTAGTTTGCATCTAAACTATCTAATCCACCATTATATAAAATCCTAAAATGTTCATATTATTTATACTCGTAAATTACCTAGTAGAAATGCATGATAGACTTTGTCTTGTTGTCTAATTGTTGTGATGTTGGGATATTTTAGACAAGCGGTTGAAGAGTCAACAACCTTAGATTGCAATCAGCTAGCTCGATCTAGAGAGGAGAACCAAAGTTTAGTGAAGATAATAAGTAGTTATGCTGACCTAGCTCTTAAATTGTTTTTCACATAAAGTACTTTTCGAAGTGGTAACATCAAAAGTATTGCAGTGCCGGGCCATGGATTGATGGGCGTGTATAAAGAAATTAGAAACCGTGACAACAAGCAATTTTGATTTAGATATATATATCCCTCTGAATTTATCTATGAATTTCAATCTCTCTTAAAATTACAAGCACTACGGTTGATAGTCTACAGCTAGTATTAGTGTTGCCCACCCTTCCTCATCAGCTTAGTTTTCTTATTTAATTAGTAAGTGCATGCAACTCAGTACTTTGTGCATGAATTTTGTCATATAATTGTTTGGTGGCGACCCACCCTGCCACCCACTCTCTTTAATATGAGTAGAAATGCCTAAAACATATATATTTTTAGTGAAGCTATACATATTTGTATTACTTAAATATCTTGATCATATTAAAATGGTTCTATATTGAAAGGTAGGCAGCATTGCATTGGAACCTTCTCCACCAGCTGTTGAGTATTCTCGATCGCTTTATTTAGAAGCAAGATGGAGAACATAGCTAGAACTGCTGAAATGAATTTTTTTATTTGGTACTCGTATGACTTGGGTCGCACTGGGTTGTTGGATGCGTGAACAGCCTGCCTGCCTCCTTGTAGCATGGAAAATTCAGTGGACTCTTGCCGGTATTCTTGTAAAATTATTGTGGAAGTATAGTAATTCAAAAGTCAAACCACAGAAGTCCTCGTCCAGGCAATATATACATATGCCACAACTGACAACACCAACTGCTCTGTGACCTTGAGGCCTTGATCAGGGCTTGACCTATTCACATCATCATGCATGCTTCTCTGAGGGTCGGGGCTGTTGACTCCTTCACATAGATTTAGTCCGACAGACAAAATAAATGAGGGCAACAAAACATAGCGACTTTATTTTTTAGAACAAACAGATATTCCATATTTACAGTACCAGAGAGAGTTGTTTGGGAATGTACTTATATATTATATGTGATTTTTTTTGTGAGAACCCGTTATAGACATAGACGCTCACATACACGAGTGCACACTCATTCCTATGAACGCATGCATGCATACCCTACCCCTATGAGCACCTCCGAAGAACTGAATTGGACCGGCAAATCTCGAGATTCACGAATTTATTACCACATGTGTCTCGCGATGTCGATGGACACGTCGTGTACCAATGAAAGAATAATGTCGTTAATTAAATCTTGAAATAAATCCAGAAAAATACGAGTACATGTGTCAAGTTGGGGACTTAGCGTTTCATAAAAAAAGTTGGGGGCTTAGGCTAGGTGGACAGGATCCACTGCAAGGAACTCATCCAGCTGAACCACACTCAGTTTGGATAGGATATGTGATCTTGATGGATAGCGTAGTCAAATTGTACAGTTTACCAAATTGTTTTTTTTTAATACAAGTATATGACCAATGTTCTCCCAAGGCAGCAGCCACTACCGGTGACAGGCTTGTCTCTGAATTATTTCCATGATGGTGATGTGAGTAGTTATGTGTAGCCTGGGCCTCGATCTGAATGTTTCCGACAACATATGAACTATGCATAGTAGCATAGTGTGCAGAAGGAGCCCCTGATGAATGCTGATGTGAGCACATATGTAATTCTCACTAGTACACAAATGGCTTATAGTCCCGGTTGGGAACTGGCTCTAGTCCCGGTTTCTCAACCAGGACTACGAATCCGGGACTAAAGGTCCTCTGAATGCTTCCAGGTATATCTGGTCTTTCGATCTCTGTGAAGAGAGAATCCAACCATATATCTGCAACTGCAACTGTTGATGATCAAAATCTTGATCAGTTCAGCAGAAATAAATAAATACGGGGTAGGAGTCGTAGCTTCGCCGAACCGTGTTTCCCTAGTATAGGATTCTATTTAAAAAAAAAATGGCAGCCATTCACGGGTAGGGTGCTAGATAGGGTGATTTTTATCCATCAAGAAAAAGATAGGGTAATTTTTTATCAAACCGTGTTTCTCTGTTGCATTGCTTTTATACAATACATACGTTGCTTGCACGCTTTCCTAAAGTACAGACACAGTCTATAGCTGCATATACAGTAGCAGTGTGAAAGGCTAGCCGCGAGTGATTCCGAGCTGTTGGGCATGCAAGCAGCCTTGATTGCCGGCTTTTCAACTGGCCGGATCAAAGTCCAACATAGTAGGTGAGGTGAAGCCGGTACATGACATGATCTAACCTAGCTAATCATATACAATTTTCATGCATGCATGGTATGCTTGCTATACTACCTTGCGCATGAAGATGAGCTTATTCCACTAACAGACTGAGTCCAGCTGTTTCTGCTATAAATATGGATGTCCTGATGTCCATGTTCCCCAGCAAGCTAGCTACCACCTCCAGAGCTCCAACAAGCAGTACACCTCACTGCACTCCAGAGATGGCTGCAGCATCATCATCAGCTGCGAGATGCAGCGGCAAAGGCGGCGTCGCTCTCCTGCTGCTGCTCGTGCTGGCGGCCGGCACTGGCACCTCGTCGGCGGCCCCGCAGCCGCTGTGCACCAGCTTCTACTCCCACTCGTGCCCCGGCGTGTACGACGCCGTCTGGTCGGTGTTGCAGGCCGCCATCGCCAGGGAGCAGCGCATGGGCGCCTCCATCCTCCGTCTCTTCTTCCACGACTGCTTCGTCCAAGTACGTACATAACAGTAGTCGCTCGCTCCGCCATTTGTGACTATCACTAGCTAGTGATTATAATGTGATCGATCGATCATGGTGTAGGGTTGCGACGCCTCGCTGTTGCTGGATGACACGCCCAGCTTCCAGGGGCGAGAAGATGGCGACGCCCAACAACGGCTCCGCCAGAGGATTCGAGGTCATCGACGCCATCAAGTCCGCCGTCGAGAAGGTGTGCCCCGGCGTCGTCTCCTGCGCCGACATCCTCGCCATCGCCGCAAGAGACAGCGTCGTCATCGTAAGCCTACCTATGTAGCCGGCCCTTGTAGTATAGTATATTCTTTGAATCAATTTTAATTTAGAGCTAGAAAGATGCATGAGACTGAACCTGCAACTGCAACTGATGCAGCTGGGTGGTCCGAGATGGGACGTGAAGGTTGGGAGGAGGGACTCGAGGACGGCGAGCTTCAGCGGCGCCAACAACAACATCCCGCCGCCGACGTCAGGCCTCGCCAACCTCACGTCGCTCTTCGCCGCGCAAGGCCTCTCCCAGAAGGACATGGTCGCGCTCTCTGGTGCGTATATTTATACTATTCCCACTGTGCATTAGTAAATAACTACTATCTGTAAATAAATGCAACTCTAATTCTCCAAGAAAACCTGTCTCTCAAATTTGGTGAATCTATAGCCATTACACACTGTTGGCTTTGTCTCTTTGCCAGGAGCTCACACCATTGGCCTAGCACGTTGCACCAGCTTCAGAGCCCACGTTTACAACGACACCAACATCGACGGCAGCTTCGCAAGATATAGGCAATCGGTTTGCCCTAGGACCTCAGGTTCAGGTGACAACAATTTGGCGCCTCTGGACCTTCAGACCCCAACTGTCTTTGAAAACAACTACTACAAGAACCTTGTTTCCAAGAAGGGGCTTCTACACTCTGACCAGGAGCTCTTCAACGGTAGATCCACCGATGCGCAAGTCCAATCATATGTTCATAGCCGGAGCGCGTTCTTTGCGGACTTTGTGACCGGCATGATCAAGATGGGTGACATCACACCGTTGACTGGCTCCAAGGGGAGATCAGGAAGAACTGCAGAAGGATTAATTAAGAAGCAGTGCACACTATCTATCTATCTATCTGTTGAGGATTTTCAATAACGTCCTACTTTTGTGAAATCATTATGTTGCACTATTTTGTTGAGATTATGTCGATCTGTTTGTTTGAATAAGTAATAATCAATCATTTGTCTTTTGTTATGTGTATACAAACATTTTTTCTTGAGTACCATACTTTTTGCATGTGAAGAACTATAAGGTGCTTTCTCCAGCTCCTGTATGCACTAAATCGGTTCTTTATTTACAATTGTTTGATTGAACACATATTATCTCTAAATTTAATGAAGATGCTCTAAAGTACGTGTCATAACATTATTATTATTATGTGATTTTACTACTACAGAACTGACATCTAGTCCCGGTTGGGAACTGGTTTTAGTCCCGGTTTTCCAACCGAGACTAGCGTTCGAGACTAAAAGGTGGTGTTCTTTAGTCCCGGTTTGCCACAAAGGGACTAAAGATCCTCCCAATTTAAAAAAATAATACCTCCCACCGCTGCGCCCTATGAGATTGAACCCAAGACCTCATGCATCGCCTCGCCTGCATGAGCTTACCACCCCACCTACACAACACATCTAACAATGGATGGGATACTTTCCTTTTGAACTAACCCATCGGGGGACCTTTAGTCCCGGTTGGTGTTACCAACCGGGACTAAAGGGTCCTTTAGTCTGGGTTGCTGTTACTAACCAGGACTAAAGGGTCTACCTTTAGTAAAGGTTGGAGGACTTTTAGTTCCGGTTGGTGGTTCCAACCGGGAGTAAAAGAACCTTTAGTCCCGGTTGGTATTACCAACCCCTCCTTTAGTCCCGGGGGCAAAAAATACCGAGACTAATGCCAAATTGGAATATCGTTCTAAAGTCTGTTCTCTAGTAGTATTATTCTTGCTTTGACTGGTTCAAGTCGAGTATGTAGTAAAGAATGACGTTGCACTCTAATAATTAGAGTCTAATTAATCTCACGGCATGCATGTCTTAATTTCTATGCGTGCTTGGTCCAACTTAATTTTGTGGTGATAGCGACAAATTAAGCAATGCAAGAGAAAAAGAGGGTGGAGTACGGTGCATGCGGTCACTATTTTCATGCAGGCACACATGTCAATGTTTCGTTTTTCTCGAACACCCAAAAAGTTTGCGTGTCTTTGTAGTATTAACAAAGGAGAGGTTTGAGTACAGAGCGTTTTGCCCGTGCTGTGGGGGCTCGAGAGGATTACAATTAAGCTCATGCCCACCCCAAGACAATGCTAGCTAAGCTATTATGCTAGAAATGAGACAACCCAAGTTAGACATGTCAATGTAAATATTGGTTTTTGTTTTTTACTTTGCATTTCAAGCAGGTTTATAAAATACGAAGAACAATTAATTGGATCTTGTCAAGGTACTAACTTCTATTACTAACTTAAAACAGATCTTAGGTTGCTACAGAAATCATCTTCTCACTAAAAGCATCAAGCCTTTTCTGGTTACCCATGACGGACATACTGAACACAGGGCCGTCTTCAGAGAAAAAAACTACAAATTCACCAATCTAGGATTTTTTTTGACAAAGCCTACCTCTAGGATTGTGTTCTTTGATAAGACCTCGGAGGCAGGAATGGAGAGCCCTGGTGAGCGAGAGCCCCAGCCCACCCCACCGCCGGCGTCCCTCCGGCCGCCGCCGTCCACCCCGCCCCCGCCCTCCATCCCCGCCACAGATCCACCATCCCTCACCCCGGCCGCATCGTCTGAGCAAGTCCTGGAGGCCCTCCTTGGCGCAGGCGACGAGGAGCTTCTGGACTGGGGTGACGAGAGCCCTGTCCACATTTACTCCCAAGCTTGTGCCGGAGAAGATGCAGAGCACCCGAGGTCAGGCCCCAGCTCCCCTGCCCCAGCGAAGCTTGTGCCAATTGAAGTCCCCGGTGGATCTGCTCCTGCAGCTGGCGGATCGGGCGGTTCCGCTACCGCTGCGGCGATGGACATCTCGATCTGCTCGCCCCCTGACCTGAGGAAGCAAGGAGCTACGCGTGCTGAAGGTGCAGCGCTGGCCACCGCAGAAGGCTCTGGCAAGGCCATGGCTTCCAGCTCCACGACACCGGCCACCCAACCCGGGGCGAATCTTTACTGCTCCCCCGATTCAAGATGGGAGATGGGCGCACCCGCCGGAGTTATTGCGGGGCAGGAGGAGCCAATTTCACCAAAATGGCAACACGCAAAGGCTGGACGACGGTCGCGTGCGCCGCCGGTACCGCATCCGGACACCGCCGCATCCAAGCCGGCGCCAAGAGGATCTCCATCCGCGGCATTCGCTGCATTTAAGAAGCGCTTCGCCGGAAGGTGTTTTCGGTGCCTCGCCTCAGACCACCAAGTTGCTCACTGCCGTGATCCGGTTCGTTGCATCACCTGCCACCGGGTGGGGCACCTCTCCCGCTCAGCCGCTCTCCGATAGGGGGGCAGAGGAGGAGAGACTACCTTCCCCACGCAGCTGAGGAACGCGCCAAAATACGACGGGTGAGCCATCGGAGCTCCATCAAGCTGGATCGGTGAGTCATGATCCTTTAGCTGACCCCCTAAGTACGACGACTACTCCGGCCAGTCACTTCTTGGGGCACCATGATCCGATGATGCTAGAGGCCAACTGTCGTGCAGTTTTGCCAGCGGCCAGCCCCTGTCCCTGCCCAGATGACGGTGCGCCCCTTGGCGCCGCGGGCTAGGGTGTTAGCACGGACTCTGCCGTTGTCGACCTGGCTGTGATGGCAAGTCCAGCGGCTGAAGAAAACATTATCAATGAGGACACTGATTTGCAGGGAGCAGAGGACACAGAGGGCTGCACTGAGACAGAGGACAACGGTGACTGCGCCTCCTTCTGCAGGAAGATGTTCAGGAAGGTTCCTGAGCCGCTGCTACCAAGGCCGGCCTCACCTCAAGTTGTTAAGAAGCAGGCCGGTCAGTCGAGTACCAGAAGACGCAGAAGGACACTAGCTCCCACCCGCTCCAGCTTGCGTCAGGCCGCTCGCCCATCCCCCGTGCCGGTGGCACAACGCGCACAACTCAAGCTTATGCGCGAGCTGGACTTGACCTCCCAGAGAAGGCGATCAAGGCACTACGTACGGACTGCAGCGAAGATGGACAACAAGGAGCTCTGCAAGGCCCTAGCTGCAATTGCAGCGGAGTCAGGGGGAGATGAGATAGTGGTTCCATGATGGTGCTTATGCATTGTATGATCATTCAAGCGACAGTCGGTCATGCCATTGTTTCAATGGGTTGCACATGTGTTAGTGTTGGACAGTGCAAGACAGTTACTTGTTGGAAATTTGGATGGAGCTTCTTGCAAGCAGGTTGTATGGAAGCCGACTTGGAAAGCTAGAAGATACATTTCGGTTGTTTTTAGAGGCCAAGTTGTTATGGTCTCCTCTTGTTGTACTCTTAAAATGTGAGTAGTCCGTTTAGCTATTTTCGCCCAGTTTGACGGTCTGTCAAGCCTGGGAAGTTGTTTGCGCTGCTTGCGCATGTAATTCTCTCCTCTTATTAATATATGCCGTCTATGTTCCGGATCTTTAAAAAAAAAACACGAGCTTCCATCCTTTTAAAAACCTGAACCATCACAGCGTCGGGGATGGGAACGAGGAACCCGCTATTGTCGTGCCAAAATCATGCCCTTTGCGGCTTGGAGCGTCGTCGTCTCTGCCACTACCAGTCTACCACCGGTAGGGGCGGCGCAGGCACGCCCTCCGCGTGCGCGAACTCCAAGTGCGCCAGGCATCGGAGAGATGCTGACGCAACTAAATCGCAGGAGGTGTCGGCTGCATCAACCAAAGGGAGAGAGAGCATGGCTGCTGCCTGCCGGATCCGAACGGAGAGCTCAACATGTCCTCCAGATCGTCGGCAGGGAGTGGACGCCGGTGACTGATGTCGTTCAGTCAATCTTCTCGCATCTGCCTCCCCGCTCCGCCGTTGGCCATGTAGCTTGCAGGCGGCGGATTAGGATATCACCGTTACTGCAGTCTTGATTTTGTGGGAAATTTGGAGATTGATTTTGGGGATTTTTGTGCTACAGAACATCCAGGAAGGAAGACTGGAAGAGAGAGAGATGGGAGAATTTTTTCTCACGCGTCAAGGAAGTCGGGGTCGGGGATGGGGTCGTTGGCCTCATACTGCTGTATTTTACTTTAACAACTGTACTCGACTCGACAGTCCATAGCTCCCGGTGCCCCACATTGGTCCAGCCATCTACGTCTTGCGAATAAAAATGGAATTGGAGCATCCTGTGGCCGCGTGGGGGTAAAAGGATATTTGAAACCTCGGTAGTACACTGCATGGTACAATCATTTTACCTATTGTCTTTACATTCATTTTTTTTATTTTCAACTTAACTATTTAAAAGTTACTCCATAATCCAGTATAATACAACAAATCCCCGCAGCAACGCGCGGGGTATCATCTAGTAGATATAGATAGTATGACCCTGCATTGCAACGATACATATCATTTAATGCGTGGTGCTCATGCCAACAAAAATAAGCTAACTAGTTTTTTTTAGTTTAATTGGGCTTTGTCCAGCCTTAAATCAAATAGGTTCCAACGACCATAATAAATGTTAGCGTGCAATAAAACATTAATCCCATGTTGAAAACATTAATCCACATCTTTGGTGCGCATCCCCCTTTAGTCTTTGGGTTTCAACGCCAAGCCACAAAGGTGTGTTAAGCTTCTCGTCATTGGACAAGTTCCTGAAGGTTCTTGTCAGTGTTATGGGCCTGAGGTACCTCACCACCTAGAGAAGGGCCCAATATAGTCAGGGTGCATGGGCTAAAGATACCAAAGGTGAAGCCCAACTTGAACATGGTACATCAAGACTAAGCAAGTTGTCGGCCGAGGGAGACTTAAAAGACCAAGACCCTTGTAGATTCCATGTGATATGATACATTTCCTTGTAACCAATTAGAAAACATGCATATAAATTGATTGGAATTCTATCTGTCACTCTATCTCCTAGACTATATAATTGTGATGTAGGAAGCCCCAGATTAAGTGATCACATCATACATTAGCTTTCATAGCTAGACAAAAACACTTCTTTTTCCTAAAAAACACATCTACGCCCTGGAATCTATGAGCATACAAGATATGAGAGATCAATTCTCCACTTGACGTTGCTCACCCTTTGCCTGAACCAAAACAGATTCGTGTCTTGTGTGCTACCCACCTAATTCCCTGCATAGAAAATGTTGTTCCAACATTGTCGACGGTAATTCCTCTGACAATTTTAAAGCTCGGAGGAAGGTGAATCGCAAAAGTACACCGACAATCCAGCCGATGAAGTGTATTGCGAGCTGTGCCGTCATTTGAGAGAAAGGTGAGATTTATAATTAAACATCATCTTCATCCACACCACCTTGTCGCATGCCCTGCCCGGTGTGCTGAGGAGCATTGACTGCGACCCTGGCCCTCACATGCTAACCCTAGGTCCTGCCCGCCCACACCTCCCACGTACTCACCACACCCGCTCTCCCATGTGGCGCCATGGAGGCCACCTGCACACACCGGCCGCGGAGCTCATGTGCACTGGGTCTTGCTAGCAGGAGAGAGAGGATAGTGTGTTGGAGGTTGAAGATAGAGAGGGAGAGAGAGAAGATGAGATAGGGGGAGGGAGGAGCCGATGTGACTACGATACTTATTAAGCACGTTGAAACAAGATTTTTGGTTTGGGGCAAGAATCATTGTCATTTGGTAATACAACCCACCAGTGATGGTATCACTTTGGGGTCCAACCACTAGTGATAATTGTTTATGATTACCGGGCAAGAATCATCGTGGGTTGGGTAATACAACCCGCCAGTGATGGTATCACTGTGGGGTTGTATTAACAAAAAAGAAGTGATAATTATTTATGAACCAAGGTGATGGTATCACTATCAGTTTTACGTTATCCGATAGTGACACAGATCGGTAGTGATGGTGTGTTTTGTAATGTTAAGAATAGTAAAAAACTATTGTGCTTCAAAATATGTTTACTTGGGTTTGCCCCGGCGGCCACAAGCGCCTTGTAACTTGGGAGGCGCCCGATCATCTCCCCTATAAATTTGTGTCATTTACCTATTTGAAATACATAATGATATATAGTGTTATTTTTAACTCCATTTAATCGATCTTAGACAGACATAATGATAATAATATTAGTTTAATCCCATTTCATCTTGCTCCACCTCTGTTAATAATACCTTCGTTATTCGTCGCGATTAACTTACGACAGACTACGGATTCCCTCAAATGTCTTGATGGTTTTAGTCCCCCCAACAGTCTGACCCCGTCCGTGGTTCCGACACATTACCACAAATGTTATGAGAAAGGCATCTTCAAGGACACCTCAGGCCGCGAGACCCACATGGTCGCATCACAAATTTAGCGATCACCGAGGGCTCCATCTCTCCCCGATCGGCCGATAGAGATCAATTCGACACTTCCGAAATTAAAAAACTAAAGGTAGGTAGCCTCCGACATATGCCCACCTGGCTCTCAGTGCTTATTCCCAGCGGCATGCAAGCTTTCCAAGGCACCCGGGAGGCGGCATCTTCTGCCAATCTGGCCGCTGGCCGGGGACCAAAAGTTAAAAGGGATGAAAGCGAAAGGCACTGATCGTCGATCGATGCGCAAAGGCACATTTGTCTGAATTGTTTATCAAGCAAAGAATGACTGCTAGTTCGATCATGCATGGAATGGAAGGTCCTATATATCAGTCACACAGACGCATGACCCATGCCTATATATAGACCTCACTCCGTGGTGCAAGTGCCACAGCTCTGTGCATAGATGCATGCACACGCACACCACAGCCGCAATGTCAGTGCCCCCGGCCTTTGACATAGTTAGGGCTAGCCTCGAGGACCTGTGGAAGCTCGACAAGGCCCAGTGCAACCAATTGCTCCAGTCGTACAAGGCTGCGACGATGACGGTGAGGGTGATATTTTTCTATTTTAGCTCTTTTTACATACTATTTCTACAAATAGACCCCTGGCATAACTATTTGCAGAAATAGACCGAAAGCTCGGCGTACGCAGGCACCACGCCAAGGTATGCGACTCGGCGTTCCTTGATCTAATGCTGACCATGCCACGTCGCTACCAGCGTGGCAAACGCGGCAAAGCTCGGCGTGGAGTTCTTTAACGCTGAGGTTGGCTAGCTCGGCGTTGCACAAATTCACGCTTAGCTAAAGAACTTGTGAAAGCTACTAGTGCACATGCATGTCTGTACTTTATGCGTTTAATATTTTGTGAATTTCATAGAAAATTAAATATTGACGTGAGATCAGCTTTATTTAGATTCATGATGTGGTTATCTATTATATCTGAAAATAATAAACTAGTAAACTCTAGAAATTTTGTGAAACTTATAGAAAGATAAATATAAATCCAATTGACATGAGTAATTTCATTAGAACCATAATGTTATTCGATCTCTACCTAGGGGTGCAAATGGTACAAATATTTTCCGACAGTATCCGAGTCCAAATCCATTTAGAGGAGTTCAAATCCGTCTGTATCATAGTCTGGATATTCAAAACATCTGATTCCGTATCCGTTTTCAATTACTCAAATCGCATACTTACGATGTCAACATCCATTTGTATTCTATTCGACGTAGCTGAGTAGCTGATCCTATTCGTATTCATATTCGAATCCGAATAGAAATAAGAAAATAAATGTAATATCAGCCTTATCTGTTCGTATCCGATTCGTTTGCACCCCAATCTCTACATGATAAAAAATATGCATTGACAAAATATTTGCCAAAAATTCTAGAAATAATTTTGGGAAGAAGCTAGTTACCTTGTGCATGAACTATCACGTACGCGCATATATATAAGCTAATAATGGTGAACAGGCATGCCCATCCAGACCGATTGATGCTCTCGCATTTTTTTAGAAAGCCGGTATGCAAGGTTCCACAGCCATTTCGAGGCATACGCGACGCCGGGATTTCGAACGGCCAACACTGAGTATGCTAGAACTGATAATCACTGTCGGATTAGAAGTCCCCATCACTATCGAATGGTTTATGGCAGAGGATAGCGTGTTCTGGCGTTATGAGTGATAATAATTAATACCGCACTATTTGTTGTTGCATGCAATGTTTCTGTTGTGAGAGTGCCTAAGAAATGGGTCCAGAGGAAATATTCGTTAAGTGCAACTCCCCGCACGAGAGGATATTAATTAGCAGCTCAATTGGATTTATAGCTAATGCAAACATATAGTTAAAATGTGCCCATGTGTGTTGTGATGATGAGTAATTGTCAAGAGATGATCAAGTTGCTAGGCCGGCTAGGAAGACGGCTAAGCTAGCCTCAGGCTCTTGTGCCAGGCAGATAAGGGCCAAGCTAGCTGTTGGGACACATATACCTTGGTCGCGAAGACTAACTCGCCTTTCTATAACTCCTTTGCCATGCACCTGGATGGAATTGCAAATCATTACCATAGTTCTCATTTTTAGACAGGGATTCGACAGAAACCTTTGCTCGCGACAGCTTGGCCATGCGAAGGCTCTAGACTGGCGGAGACCCACCGACGAAGACCCATGGCTGAACCCGAGGCCAAGCATGGGAAAGCATGGCAAAGGCTGCCAGACGGAAGACGGAGAGGCGAGCTGAAAGACGGGAAGAATCGGCGGAGGCTCACAGCCTCCGCCCATCACATGTGTGGCTCCAAGGAAGGTCACAAGATACGAGGCGGGCAGCATCCACTAAGCTCATGTCTAAAGCCCATGAAGGCAAGGCAGTGGGGGGAGAGAAGACTTAAGATGCCCCTAGAGGCTAGACCTAGTACGGGCATATCCTGGGAATATGCCCGGTAGGTTGTAGGGTAAAGTTGTAAACTAACTCCCATGTGTACAGTGACCTATAAAAGGGAGAAGCAAACCCATGTAAAAGAAAGGGAGACCTTAGTGTTCTCACTTGAGTTCAACCTTCGCTCATGCGAAGGCCCTCTTGAGTCTTACCTTGCTGAGAACCGTTTTCCCAACACCAGCTCTGCAGTCGGCTAAGCCGACTTCGGTGTGAAGAGTCGGCTAAGCGGGGTGGGGAACCAGCCTAGCCGGCTTGCCTACTGCTAGGTGTTCCTTTGTTGCGGTTTTGTGTGTTCCACCGTGTTTCTCGCTGCCCTACCTTAGTGTGCATTCTGCTATGTTCTCTAGAATTTTCTAAGGACATCCAGTCACCAGTTGAGTTGACTCGTGTGCACTTCACATTGATGTTTTACAGTTTATGTGAGCGGTATTGGGACAACGGCCATTTTCACCCGAAATCTAAATCGGCTCTCATTTAAACCCCTCTAGTCGCCTTTTCTCCTGTTTCTAATTTATATATTACAATAATATGTTTTGGGGAATGAAATTGGGAACCTTACGAATTTGTATCAAGCATAATAGATGACATTATCAATCTAAATAAAGCTGATCTCACGTCAATATTTAATTTTCTATGAAATTCACAAAATATTAAACACATAAAGTACAAACATGCATGTGCACTAGTAGCTTTCACAAGTTCTTTAGTTAGGCGTGAATTTGTGCAACGCCGAGCTAGCCAACCTCAGCGTTAAAGAACTCCACACCGAGCTTTGCCGCGTTTGCCACGCTAGTAGCGACGTGGCATGGTCAGCATTAGATCAATGAACGCCGAGTCGCATACCTTGGCGTGGTGCCTGCGTACGCCGAGCTTTCGGTCTATTTCTGCAAATAGTTATGCCAGGGGTCTATTTGTAGAAATAGTTTGTAAAAAGGGCTAAAATAGAAAAATATCACGACGGTGAGGGCCCTGTTCTTCACGGTGGTGCTCATGATGCTGCTCACCTTCACCCTCCTGTGCTCGGGCCTGGTGCGCATGTCCGTCGGCCTCGGCCGCACGACTCTCGACCTCGAGCCCGTGGTGCGCATCCTGCTGCGCGTCACCTTCGTCCTCTTCCTCCTGGTGCTGGCCTCCATCTTCACCCTCACCAAGGCCCATGGCGGGGCCGGGTTCCTCCTCACGCTGCTGTGGTTCCTTCTTGTGGAGCTCATCCGCATGAAGGTGCAGGTGATGGTGCTGCCGGCCGACGGCTCCTCTTTCTCGATGAGCGCCGGGCGGTTCACGCTCATGGACAACGCCGACGAGGTCGGCCACATGGTGTGGACCGGCTACCTCGTCTTCTCTTCGGCGTGGGAGGCCGGCAGAACCCATGATGAAGCTGACAAGAAATGGGCCAACGCCATGAGGGCCATGTTTGCCCTCCTCTGGTTGCTCAGCTTTCTAAAGCTGATGCAGAGGATCTTCAACACATGGATGGAGAGCTGCTCCTGGCACACCGGGAGAAACCCTCTCCTCGTTGCAGCCTACATGCAGCACATTCATGAAGTGGAGGAGGAGAAAAACAAGAGCATCCATGTCTCCACATTGCAGCCTACTTGTGATGCCATCATGGAAACGTGTCAGTTCACGGTAGATGGGGAGCACACGCTCGTGCTAAGTAGCAAGAGGAAGACGTTGGCGAAGAAGCACAAGGTCCTGACCACCGTCGATTTCGGCTACGGTGTCGGAAGGTGTCCTAGTGGTGGCCAAAATGACCTGAAGCATGTCAGTGTCCACTTGGACCTGGACGACTACAATACAGGCAAATTAGTCACCGTGGGTAAGGTGTGGAATTGGAAGAAAGAAAAGGGCGACATTGGTAGGCTTTTCTCTGGCAAGAGGGGGGTATACCTTGAGGACCTCTGTCTCTCCTTCTCCCTCTTCAAGCTGCTGCGACGCCGTTTCGAGCAATACCCCATGGTGGAGGTCGGCTCGGACATGGCACGCAGGGTGATGCTCGATGGCCTCATGAACATCCAAGGAGCTGGGTCAGCTAACAGCAGGCCCTTCCGTGTGCTTCAGCTCGAGCTCGATTTCCTCCGGGCACTACTACCAGGCGGCGGATTGCACGGTGATGTCTCCTCGCCTTCTTTTCATCCCAAACATTCTCTTGTCCATGCTCTTCGTGCCCATATATCTCATAGCCATCTTGGCTATACTCGTCAGCACCAAGGATGCCGACTACTTCTATTGCATGGCAATGGTGTCAAGCCGTGGCGCACGCCTTGAGAACTTCCCTTTCCTTTCTTTGTTCCTGACCTTGGCGCTTCTAGCCACCCTCATCTGCTTCGAAGCCTATGAGTTCTTCACCTCCTACCTCAACTTCAACTGGAACCTGGTCCTCACTACTGGAGGCGCATGCTTTGCCGAGGGCCTCTAGCCCTCGGCAAAGGTCCAGAAACCCTCGGCAAAAGCTTTGCCGAGGGCTGCCCTCGGCAAAGACCCCTCGGCGAATTTTTAAACGGCGAAGGGGTCTTTGCCGAGGGCCCTTTATCGGGCACTCGGCAAAGCCTTTGCCGAGGGCCAGGACGGTCCTCGGCAAAGAAAAGAGGCCGTCAGGCGCCGGCGCCGTTGGCGGTTTCTTTGCCGAGGGCCCACCCTCGGCAAAGAAATGATTTTTTTTTTGAATTTGTTTGCCGAGGGCCGACCCTCGGCAAATAAAATTTTTTATTTTTTTTTAAAAACCTTTGCCGAGGGCCTTCTCCCTGGCCCTCAGCAAAGAAATTTTTAGGATTTTTTAAAAATTCTTTGCCGAGGGCCGGCCCTCGGCAAAGTCGGCAAATAATTTTTTTTATTTTTTTAAAACCTTTGCCGAGGGCCTCCTCTCTGGCCCTCGGCAAAGAAATTTTCAGGATTTTTTAAAAATCCTTTCCCGAGGGCCGGCCCTCGGCAAAGAAATGATTTTTTTGAATTTTTTAACCCTTTGTCGAGGGCCTGCTCCCTGGCCCTCGGCAAAGAAATTGTCAGGATTTTTTTCCAAAAAAATCTTTGCCGAGGGCTATTGCTTGGGCCCTCGGCAAAGGACCCTTGTTTGCCGAGGGCCTTGGTCATTGCCCTCGGCAAAGAGGCAGAAATTTAATTTTTTTTGTTTTTTGCATTCCATCGTCACAAGCATTTCATATATATACATATATATATATCACACAGAATCCATTTTCTCACAATATATCACAACCATAATTGTGAACCACAAATCACAATATATTATAACGACAAGTCACATGTTTATTACGACAAGTTAATGAAATCCAAGCACAAGTCACAACCATAAATCACAAATCACGCTAAAGTCCAACAACATCACCTAGCACGAGTCCTCATCAAGCTAGCCTATGAGACGATGGTGAAGGAAAAGCAGGATCACCCGGTGACGCACTAGCGGGTTGATTGGAACCCGCGGACGGAAGCTGCACAAAGGAGCAGAGATCGCATGTGTGAGTAATCCGGTAAAACAATTTTGGAACTTAGAGATTGCATCTAGTATTGTAGGAATACAAAAAGATTAGACTCAATTGAAAATTTCGGCAGCACCTCCCCTGCACGGGGAGGTTTCCAAAACCTACAAGAAACGATGGCACGAACGCCGAAATCCACAACGGCACGAACGCCGACATCCACAACGGCACGAAGACCGACATACATGCAAAGCACAAGTGAAAAGTGAACTTTCATACTTACAGGAGTAGCTGCAGGAGTAGGAGGTGGAGGAGCTGAAAACTGCACAGGTACACCCGATGCTTGCCCAAGACTTTGCATGATCACCATCATCTCCGCCATCTGCTTCTGCGCGGCCTCGAACGCGACCTTCTGGGCCTGCAGCTGTGCGGTCAGCTCCGCGTTCTGCTCTTGACTTTGCCTTTTTGTTTCTTGCAGCACTTGCCAGACATCTCCTTGGCACAAAGCTGGCGGAAGAAAAAGCTCAACTCTGCCAGCACTTGCCAGACATGCTCAGGGACATAGCCTCGGACCATCGCCGGAAGAAGCCGCTCAATCCATATGTGGTAGTCATGACTCTTCATCCCGTTGACTCGCAGAGTGCCTAAGTTCACTCCCCTGCTAAGATTCGCTGCATATCCATCTGAAAACATTAACATCTGCATCCATTTTAGTACCTCCCTCCTTTGATCGATTTGCAAGACGAAATTGACCTTAGGCCTTTTCCAGTTCTTGTTTCGGCCACTAGGAGGTTGCATCGCTTGATTCGGTCTATCGTACAACGTCGCTAGGTCCACTCTAGCCTTAACGTTGTCCTTAGACTTGTCAGTGTCCATGAGAGTTCCCCAAAGTGCCTCGGCGATATTCTTTTCAGTGTGCATTACATCAATGTTATGTGGCGAAGAAGGTCATCGAAATAGGGGAGCCTCGTCAAAGTTTATTTATGAGTCCACATATGTTCCTCACCATATCCCACAAAACCACCTTCTTCATTGGGCACGAGAGCATCTATCGAACACGAACCTCGGCACCTATCCTCAAGTGCGGTTTAGGTCTGCATCACTTTGACACCTTTCGTAAAGCTCTTGATGTCTTCTCTAAATTCATGGTTTAGAGGGAGGAGCCGGCGATCTTTGGTCGAACGCGAATACTTGCCACCCTTCTTCAACCAAATGGACCTCACGGCTTCCTTGCATATTGGGCATGGGAACTTCCGTGAACACACCAAAGTGGCGAATAACCCATACGCCAGAAGTCATGCAGGGAGTAGTGGTACCAAACGTGCATTTTAAAGCTTGTTTTTGTAGCTCGATCGTATGTCCATACCCCTTCTCCCAAGCGTGGATCAATTCATCAATCACAGGCTCCATGAACACACCCATATTACTCCCGGGTGTCCGGGGAATTATCAATGACAAGAATACGTTATGCCGTTGAAAGGAGATGCCGGAGGGAGATTGAGGGGATAACAAAACGGGCCAGCATGTGTATGGGGCAGCCATCATTCCATAAGGATTGAACCCATACATTGCCGGTAGCGACACGTACATTACGAGCCTCCTTTTGCTTTGTCACGATGTTTGTCATTGAAATACGTCCATGCTTCAAAGACATCGAGACGGATGTACCATCTTCCTGTGATTGTACCGTTTGCCATCTTTGTGCCATGTCATCTGTTTCGCGGATTCCTCAGTCATGAATAGCCGTTGGATCCTCGGTAGGAAAGGAAGGTGACGTAGCACTCTCGTGGGGATCGGAAGCTGCTTCTTCTGACCATCACCAGAGTCTACCTCCAGGTACCTGGAGGATTTACACTTCGGACAGTAATTTGCATCCTTGTGTTCTTTCCTAAATAGGATGCACCCCTTCAGACAAACATGTATCTTGTCATACGACATCTTAAGCATACGAAGGAGTTTCTCTGCCTCGTGCAAGTTCGTCGGCAAAGTGTGCTTCTCCGGTAGCATGGTGCCAAACACGGCCAACATCTTATCGAAGCCTTCTCGACTCAGGTTTAACTCGGCCTTCAACCCCATTACGCGTCCAATCGCATCTAGCTGAGAAATCAATGTACGCTCGTGAAGGGGTTTCTGTGCCGAGTCCAACATTTTGTAGAAGTCCTTCGCGGATTCCTCCATCTCCTCCTTCTCACGTCGTTCAGCGAAGTGAGCTTGGTGGGCATCATCTAGCATGTCTGCTACCCCGGCATCATCATCAAAAGCCTCGAGGCATGCTCTCACCACCTCCGCTCTTATACGATCTGCTTCACCATGGTAGATCCACTGCTGGTAGCCAGGCGTATAACCATTGAACACAAGATGTCTACCCATGGTCTTCTCGTCTACTTTTCTCCTGTTGTCACATTTGCTGCAGGGACACCAAACTAGAGAATGTCCTCCTTACGGGCCAAATGCATGTTTCAAGAAACCATATGTCCCTTCACCCATTCATAGTCGTAGTCACTCCCGCTTCTCCAGCCCGTGTACATCCACCCGACGGTCCTCCATCCTTTAACATTTACAAAGATAGAGTATTGTGACCATCAATTGCATCTACGCGGTGTTCCTCTTTATCTAATAGGTGAGGATAGGTCCTAATCTCACCTCATGGATGCGTAGATGAGGTCGTTTCCATGCTCGCTCTTCTCGAGAGGCAAATTTGGAAGCACCTCCCGTTGTTCTCCCGATACACGCCCCGCAAGGGAGAGTGTGTATCCGGAGAACAACAGGAAGGTGTTGCCAAACTCCTTCTCGGACCGGAGCGGACCATGGAAACTAACCCATCTACGCATCCATGGGCTGTCCAAAAAACGTGGACAATCCGAAACAGATACGCTCGCAGATACGCAAAGATCCGCATACCTACGACCGTATCTCTTTCGGACAGGAGACGCCTAACTAGGTTACGCGCGGGCTACGACAGACATGCGCAAAAAGAGGTTATTTATACCAAGGGTGTCGGTGAAGTAAGGCTAGCGGGGCAGTGGCAAATCGACGCAGATGGGCATGGCGAGGCAGGCAGCAGACGCGACGTCGACGAAGACGATCGGGGTCCTCCGGGTCCCCTCCGACGTACTCTTCTCCTGCATAAAAAGACAATAGGTTATTTTTTGTTCAAAATTTCGGCAGCACCTCCCCTGCACGGGGAGGTTTCCAAAACCTGCAAAAAACGACACGATGGTCGACATTCACAACGGCACGAAGGCCGACAACCACAACGGCACGAAGGCCCTCCGATTCATCCTCCGACTCATCATCATCAGGTGGAAGCGTAGTACCGGACACACCACCAGATGCCACCCAACTCATCAACCAAGGTACTGTTTAGTTCCCTCCCAAAATGCTAAATTTTTCAAGATTTCCGTCACATCGAATCTTTAACGCATGCATGAAGTATTAAATATAAATAAAAAATAAAACTAATTACACAGTTTAGACGAAATCCACGAGACAAATCTTTTAAGCCTAATTAGACTATGATTTGACACTAATTGCCAAATAACAATGAAAACTGCTACAGTGTCATTTTGTCAAATTTTTCGGCATCTAAACAGGCCCCCAAGAAGTTTTCACACCAGATAGCGACTTCGAGGGTGCCACGCATAAAGTTTCCTCACAAGGGTATATTTAGTTGAACTTCAATCCATATCTATAACACTGTCCAATTAAAACAATAGAACTTGCCCAGCCGTCTCTTTGCTAACACAACTCCTTTACAGCTATGACGAAAACTAAATCCAAAGATGAGGAGACACTTGAAGCGGCAAGCACTCAAGAAAGCTGTGCCTGATGCCACGACTACCTGCCCATCCTCTGTGAACTTTATCGTGAACTTTGGTTGTCAATTCGCTGCGAGCAGTTCTGGTTGTGAACTTTATGGTTGTGAACTTCGGTTGTAAATCTTGTGAACTTGTGATGTATTTGAACTTGTGGTTGTGAACTTAAGATATATTTGTGATGAATGGTTGTGATATATGTGCTTGTGGTGATATATATGTGGTGTTGGCAATATATATTGTATAAATATTCATGTTTGATTGGATAAAATGTGGAAAACAAAAAAAATTAATTTTAGCACTGCTTTGCCGAGTGTCATGCCTCAGACACTCGGCAAAGCTGGCCAGCCCTGGGAACTGGCTGCTCTCGGGCAAAAAAATGGAATTATAAGTTTGGCGAGTGCTAAGTCTTTGCCGAGTGTCATGCCTCGGACACTCGGCAAAGCTGGCCAGCCCTGGGAACTGGCTGCTCTTGGGCAAAAAAATGGAATTATAAGTTTGTCGAGTGCTATGTCTTTGCCAAGTGCTAATGGCCGACACTCGGCAAAGCTGACAGGGGGGCTACGGCCGTCACTGCGACCATCTTTGCTGAGGGTGCATATTTGCCGAGAGTTGGACACTCGGCAAAGAATGTGTTTACCGAGAGGCCTTCTTTGCCGAGTGTCTGACACTCGGCAAAGATTGAGTTTACCGAGAGTCCGATTTACCGAGAGTCGGCACTCGGCAAATATCCTCTTTGCCGAGTGCCCGACTTTTGGCTCTCGGCAAAGATCAAGCACTCGGCAACGATCCCTTGTGCCATAGTACATGTCTGTATCATGCATGTAGATGACCATTGCATTGATCCATTCCAGCTGGTGCATGCGCGCTGACTTTGCAGGATAAACGCGAACTAATCCTTGAGAACCTCCAGTTTACCAAAACTAAATTACCAGAGCTTAGGTTCCTTGTAGTAATTACACTCAAAATTATCAGTACCAACTTAGTTTAGGTGAGTATGCTTGTGTTTTCAATGCAACCCAAGCTTGCATGCACATTGTATCTTTTTTGAAAAGCTAGTAAAGCAAGCAGAAGTGTGGCAGCTTTGCTTAACCAAAGTACGGTTCCTAATTGATTAATTAATTAATTAATAATAAGGCCAGGATCGAACCGGCTGAGTAGCTTTACTTAACCGACCGTACGTGCAGTGTCGGCTTGCAGTTTGCTGTTGGGCACTACAAGCAGTTCAAGCAAGTGTTCTCATTCACACGGACCACAACGTACTGCATGCTAGCTACCTGCGTGTATTGTCCTGGACTACACGTGTGATATGATGACGATGATGATGCTTTTTCACAGTCAGAGGCGGCCCGGCCGGCAAACAACTATAGCATCAACACGAAACTAGCTAGCTAGTAGTTGGCTCAGCTGCTTCGCTACTACCATAGCTTGCACCCAGTTGTACGTGCTTCAAGTACTCTACAACATTAGGTATGATGATGTACGTATGATGTACGTACTCTCATTCTTTTTCTCGAATACGCAAAAAATTTGAGCATCATTGTATCAAGTTGAAGAGTTTAGAAAAACAAACAACACACGCTTCTATCGAATGCCTAATGAGGTCAACCTAACATAACCATAGTTGAACCATCCTAACAAATTAAAAGGTCTCTTGATTTACATAAAAAGAAACAACCAATACCGACATAGTGGTGCAACCTAGGAGGAAGTCTTGGGTGCTTCGTGGCTTCCCGAATTAACCCTTTTAAAGGGCCAGGAAGAGCTCGTCCAGCGCTTCGGCTTCGTACGCAGTCAGGTTGCCGTCGTACGTAAAGCTTGTCATATATATAGGCCTCCAGCTCCGACGCGGATGGCGCTGATGGACCCTTGGTACGGTGAAGCTCATACGCTGCATGATCAGTATCTCATCTTGCTTGGAAGTAGGTACTCAAGAAAGAGATTGAGCCACGACAGCATCACTGAATTAGCAGGAGGTTGCTTTGCAAGCTCACGCAGAGAGTCCCTCTTACGCGTCACTTTGTCAACGAACCTGTCTCGACAATGTTTGGCGGAGTCGATGTCTAGATTCATTGGAAAACAATATTTTTTTTAGCTTAGGATGGAGGGAGTATACCACGAAACCAGCCAGTTGAGCTAGCTAGGATGTAGGTGAAAACGCGCGATCCCTGGTGTGGCCAACACCAACACGGAAGATCTATACGCCTTTGATCGTCGATGGCTTGCTTTTCAACTCAAAGTCCAACACAACGGAAGGAGTAGGTGAGGAGATGATAGATGTACATATACTATTACTATATATAAATCCATCATGACGCAATCTAATCATGCATATTTGATTCAGACATACATACAATACTGTAGTCGTCTATACAAGCTAAGTCCAGGCCGTTTTTTCTGCTATAAATATCACACTGTCCTCCAGGCTACACAAGCTAGCTCCAGGGACACTCTGCTCGGCATATCTCTTGCTGCGCGTGGCTAGCTAGCAGTGTAATACACGTCTGTCTAACTACCTCATCACCGGCCGGCCACCACCATGGCTGCGCATGCTCGCAGCACAGCTCTCCGCCACCTCTTGCTCCTGACGACGCTGATCATCATGGCCATGGCCGGCACCACGTCGGCGCAGCTGTCGACGGGCTTCTACTCCACCTCGTGCCCGGGCCTGTACAGCGCCGTGAAGCCGGTGGTCCGGTCCGCCATCGCCAACGAGAAGCGCGTGGGCGCCTCCATCGTGCGCCTCTTCTTCCACGACTGCTTCGTCCAGGGCTGCGACGCCTCCCTCCTTCTGGACGACACGTCCAGTTTCCAGGGCGAGAAGACGGCGAAACCCAACAACGGCTCCGTCCGAGGGTTCGAGGTCATCGACGCCGCCAAGTCCGCCGTCGAGAAGGTCTGTCCTGGCGTCGTCTCCTGCGCCGACATCCTCTCCGTCGCCGCCAGGGACAGCGTCGTCATCCTGGGTGGGCCGAGCTGGAACGTCAAGATGGGCAGAAGGGACTCCACGACGGCGAGCTTCAGCGGCGCTAACAACAACATCCCGCCGCCGACGTCGGGGCTTGCTAACCTCACGTCGCTCTTCGCCGCGCAGGGCCTCTCCCAAAAGGACATGGTCGCGCTCTCTGATACGTACGTGTACGTCATCATATATATACTACCTACTAAGCGGAAAAGGCGACAAATTTCCAAGTTCTTCATAAACTTGACTGGTTGCCACAACAAAAAACAACAAACACGTACGTCTGGTAAATTTCTTGTCGATTGGTGGCTTCTCAAAGACAAAAAAAGAGATTCTTTTATTTGTCATCTTCGTTCTCCAAACCGAACATATAATAAATAACTTTTATACTAATATAATTGCTACTTAGACATGTTTAGCTATAGTGACATCTTTTTGAAAAAAAATCAACTGTGCTAGTGTGCTGTGGAGTGAGAGAATAAAGAAGCACCATTACATATACTTCTCAAATAAATACAGCTGGTAGACACTATATATCGCCAACGGAGTTGATGATAGCTCAGTTTTGGCTCGAGAGCTGGATGACTAACCATCTCTTCTCTTCTTCACATATAGGTGAAACAAACCTCTATGTTGTGTCATGACTTGTTGCTTCTTAATTTTGCTACTAGGTGCGCACACCATAGGCCAATCACGTTGCACCAGCTTCAGAGGCCATATATACAACGACACCAACATCGACGGCGCCTTTGCAAGGACAAGGCTATCAGGCTGTCCGAGCACCTCAGGTACAGGTGACAGCAACTTGGCACCTCTGGACCTTCAAACCCCTACCGTCTTTGAGAACGACTACTACAACAACCTCGTCAGCAAGAGAAGGGGCTCCTACACTCTGACCAAGAGCTCTTCAACGGTGGAGCCACCGACGCGCTAGTGCAATCGTATGTTAGTAGCCAGAGCGCGTTTTTCAAGGATTTTGTAACGGGTATGATCAAGATGGGTGACATTACGCCGTTGACGGGCTCTGCTGGGGAGATCAGGAAGAACTGCAGGAGGACTAACTAAGGGGATTGGAAAGTTTGAGGCTTTTTCTTCAGTCACACGTTCAGCAACTTTTTGGCTTTTTTTTTCTGCATAATTGTGAAGTCATTATGCGTTGTATCGATGTGTGTTCACATGTCGGTATGTTTTAATAATGAATGTCCATGTTTTAATTTGTCCACATCATCTTTCATTCTATATGCACATTGCAAACACTACTGGATTCAGGTTCTTTGCCGAGTGCCTGAGGCACTCGGCAAAGCCTTTGCCGAGTGCGGCACTCGGCAAAGAACACACGGCAAAAAATTGATCGGCAAAGAACTCTTTGCCGAGTGTCTTTTATCGGGCACTCGGCAAAGGCTTTGCCGAGAGTCTCGGGGGCACTCGACAAAGAAAAGCGACCATCACGGTGCCGAATCCGTTGACGGTGGCTTTGCCGAGTGCCAACCCTGCAGGCACTCGGCAAAGATTTTTTATTTTTTTTAAAAAAAAATTCTTTGCCGAGTGCCCACTGGCCGGCGCTCGGCAAAGTTTGATTTTTTTTTAAAAAAAAATTCTTTACTGAGTGCCCTCTCGCCGGCACTCGGCAAAGTTTGATTTTTTTTAAAAAAAAATCTTTGCCGGGTGCCCTCTGGCCGGCACTCGGCAAAGTTTGAATTTTTTAAAATTTTTTTTTTTGCCGAGTGCCCTGTGGCCGGCACTCAGCAAAGTTTGAATTTTTTTTAAAAAAAAATTCTTTGCCGAGTGCTCTCTAGCTGGCACTCGGCAAAGTTTGAATTTTTTTTAAAAAAAATTCTTTGTCGAGTGCCCTATGGCCGGCACTCGGCAAAGTTTGAATTTTTTTTTAAAAAAAATTCTTTGCTGACATATATATGCATATCCGTGGCAAACCAACCACTAGCTGACATATAGCACTGTAAATTGTATTTTTGATATATTAGTGCTCACGAAAAAAGAATACATGCGATAAACATATAAGATACATATGCAAGAGACCAGGTCCACTTAATTCGAAAGGGTAATAAATGGTAGCAAAATGTACCAATAACAACATGATCACCCCATGAGTCCAATGGCTGATTAGATACACACACGACTTGAAGCTCAAACGAAATAAAATGTTTTGAAAAACCAGTTACAACCAGTAGACTGAACTAGCTACATTATATATTGCCAATTCTGCACTTGAAATGATCCTAGAATAAAATCGCACATACAAAAGAAACCATACTTGATGCGCCACAAAGAGACAATGGATCCATTAATCGATAGCCATATATAGGGCCCAACATCACTCAGTAATCAATACCTGAAAAAGTTTGATCGCACAAAATAAGCTTAGATAAACGTTACATGAGGAGAAACAAAAAGTTTCAGTTACTCTACATGGAAACTTCAAATAAAATAATAGGATTCTAAGGATGGGCAATTGATGACCAGCAGCATGAAGTTATAATCTGAAAAAGTTCTACAAAAATGGAGTCAATTGGATATTATGATTAGTAGTTTGGGAGAGTTTTCTAGTTATGTCAATTAGCAATTTCTAATGCATCTGCAGAAATTTGATTATTCTTTAAAGCCAAACAATCAGTTAAACGTGTCTGTGCAAAATCACGATCTTAACAAAATAAAGTAAAATCACAATGGACAAAAAATTGTCCCTAAGTTAAACTTTCAGCTTTTTATGCAAAAAATTCAAGGTAAATCTGATAATTTTTGTGGAGTTCAGTACCATGGATGCTTCAGCAGAACTGCGAAAGTTTAATGGGTGTCAACAGTAACTCAGTTTTCTGTTGTTAATCATATTTGTGTGATAACTAGTTTGATGCTTTGATGTTCTATAAAACCAAGGAAAGGTTTGTGATCTTTGTTTTCTCAATAAACATGAGCAGCGTTAATTAGGATAGGTTCTTCTGCATCAAACATGGGTGAATAACAGAAGTACATGGTTAGAAAGGATGCATGGTACCTTATAGTTGAATGTGTAATCTTAATGTTCTATATGTTGTGACGCTGACTGCAAATCGCAGGAGGTCAGGTTTGGTACAACCGTGCAATTGCCAAACTATTGCCCTTCTTTTCAACAATAAATTGCTTATCACTCTGAACCTTTAATATGCAAAACAAATGATAAGGTGGGTAGCTAGTGAATGATCAGCTGAAAGTGGCACTGAAAGAAGGAAGGCCTTATGACTTTCCTGTACAATCAGCAGGTGAGCCGCAATTTATTGGACTACTGCCAGCACAACCGTCAATTGAAATGGCAAATTAGAAAGTTAGAAAACAAACATTCAGATATTGGATAGATGGAAAGGAGGTAAATGTAAGGAAACAAAGAAAAACAGAAAGTGGCATTTTATTTTAATGATTTTGTTTGCAGACCCTATACGTCACTATTCTGGCATCATAATCTAGAAGTATGGGTTAAGTGTAGAAAAATACTGAACCTAGACTTACAGGATTGACATCCCTGCAAGATAGGTGGCTTTTCCCTATTTTTTTCATGGTACAACTGGAACTGACACTAACATGTACTCAGTTCCAGTATATACACGAAGGCAATGCCATGAAAATGTAAAGTAATACTTAGAGCAATCAGATTTCAGAGTCAATTAGCCCAGCTGAATGCATCAAGCATATACATAGGAAGGGCATACCCTGAATTAATAAACAGGTAATAGTGCAATAGTATATAAACGTCGAATAGGCACATGGGTACGTGCTTTGAAGAAAAAATAGTACACTGCAAAAGAGATTGTGTAGCAAAAAAAAAGAATGGATTTGTACCTTCATCTTAGCATCGTGATTGGGGAACGTCGCTTGAGCAGACCTGATTAATGGATCTGTAGAAAAATCATGAGGAGATAAACAGATAAGGACAATAACATGGATGCTTGTTATCTCTGCATTATTAATTCTGTGCGGCCACACGAAGGTCAGCAAAGACCTGTAGAAACACATCTGTGACCAACTCAGGATCCCTCCAGCACTGGTCATAACGAAATGCATCAAAATAGATATGCATGACAATAGTAAGGATCATTCAGCAGGATTACTACTGAACTCCATTCGTGATGATAGGTAAGACAACAGGACATAGATGCATAATTTGGAAATACATAGGAGCCCTGACCTGACTTTGCATAGATGTCGTGCGATAAAAAATAGGGTCTCCATCGGTAAGACAGGCCTATAATGTTGATCTGAATCCATTCATATTTGATCATTCCCAATCCGCTTCAACGTTGGAATCCTGGAAAGTAGGTGCGGATTAGCAACCAATCCGTCCATACTTCATATAAGCTGAAGCAAAACAAATACTAATCGGACGTAGTTCATATAAGTTGAAGCAAAACAGACGGTGCCGACGACGCTGGTTCACCGTGAATGAGAGGCGGGTGTGGGGACAGGGCAGTACCACCTGCGAGCGACGCAGAGGCATGGGCGGGGCCGGGTTTGAGGCCGGCATCGCATCTCACGGCCGCAGTCGTCGTGGCTGCGGCGATTGGAGGCGAGAAAGCAGAAGGAGACGGCGTGCTTCAGACGCAGATCGGGTAGGGGTCGCTGACCTCGACTCGTCTGCTGGGGAAGACGAAGGTAGCGATGGGGTGGCGCTCACGGGCTGCGCGTGTGAGAAAAAGCGTCGGCCGGGCGGCCGTGTGGTGGGGAGGAGCGGGGCGGGCGCGGTAGCGCACAAGACGGGGAGGGGAGGGGGCGGGCGGGCGCAGGGGCTTGGCGTTGGCGGGCGGCGGCGCGGGGACGGCCGGGAGCGGCAGCGCGGGGGCTGTCTGTCAATGGCTTGACTGTCCGGCCGAATTCGATTAAGTGTCCCCACCTGCCCCTTTCCCGAGCGCCGGATCAGGGAGCCACTCGGCAAAGGAGGCAGCTTTGCCGAGTGCGGGGTAGCACTCGGTAAATATTTTTTTTATTTGAAATGTCTTTTTGTCTTTGTGTCTCGACAAAGAGAAAATTAAAAAAAAATTCAGAATCCTCTTTGCCGAGTGCTTTATCCTGGCACTCGGCAAAGACACCCTTTGCCGACTGCCATGCCCTGGCACTCGGCAAAGTTTTTTTATTTTTTTTGTTTTTTACCTCCAAATTTTTTGTGCAGCCCTTTTAAAGTACCAGGAACTTCTAATTAGAATTTGAGGATTTTTTGTAACTTTTTGATATATTTAGTTACTTTATTTCGTTTACTTGAATTTTTTCGAAAAATATAAATTTGAACTGCACATGGTACAAGTAATGGAATTTAATGATTCAAAAAATGATAGTCATGTTACTGAGTGTAGTGTGAGGCCGTATCCAGGAACGGACCCGAAATTTCGGACATCTTGTTCACGAAACATGACCGCGAACTTGCATGCGCAGTGTTTTTAAGTTCTACAAAAAGCAAACGAAATCTGAAAATCATAAAAGTTGTTGAGATGTCGTGATATCGTATGTGGAGGCTATGATAAGAATTTGAGAAGGTTTGGTGCACGTTGTCACGTACGATGCTTACAAACCAGGACATCTCCACATATGATATCTGATATATGATGTAGAGATGTCCTGGTTTGTAAGAATCGTACGTGACAACGTGCACGAAATCTTCTGAAATTTTTATCATAGCCTCCACATATGATATCCCGACATCTCAACAAGTTTCATGATTTTCGGACTTCGTTTGCTTTTTATAGAATTTAAAAATACTTCACACGCAATTTCGCGGACATGTTTCGTGAACAAGATGTCCGAAATTTTGGGCCCGTTCCTGGTTACGGCCTCTCACAACACTCACTAACATGACTATCAATTTTCGAATCATTAAACTCCATTATTCATACCACGTGCAGTTTAAATTTCTAATTTTCAGAAAAATTCAAGTAAATGAAATAAAGTAACTAAATATATCAAAAAGCTACAAAAAAATCCCCAAATTGTAACTAGGAGTTCCTGGTGCTTTAAAAGGGCTGCACAAAAAAATTGGAGGCCAAAAACAAAAAAAAACTTTATCGAGTGCCGGGGCATGACACTCGGCAAAAGGTGTCTTTGTCGAGTGCCAGGATAAGGCACTCGGCAAAGAGGGTTTTAATTTTTTTAAAAAATTTCCTCTTTGTCGATTACATGCACAGGAGCACTCGGCAAATAATAATAAAAAAATTAAATCTTTGCCAAGTGCCGTCCCAGGGACACTCGGCAAAGTATTTTTTTTTTAAAAAAATTCTTTGCCGAGCGCCAGATCTGAGACGCTCGGCAAATAATTTAAAAAAATTAAATCTTTGCCGAGTGTCAGATCTGGGGCACTTTCGGCAAAGAATTTTTTTTAAAAAAAAATCAAATCTTTGCCGAGTGCCTGACAGCAGGCACTCGGCAAAGAAGGCCGTGACCGAACACCGTTTCGCGGGCAGTCTATGCCGAGTGTAGAGATTTTGCCGAGAGTCTGGCACTCGGCAAAAAAGTCATTTGCCGAGTGCCCTTATTTGCCGAGTGGCCGGCACTCGGCAAAGAACTCTTTGCCGAGTGCAATTCTTTGCCGAATGCAGCACTCGGCAAAGAAGATTTTTGTCGAGTGCCCGATTTTTGACACTCGGCAAAGAATTTTGTACTTGGCAAAGTCTCTGTTTCCAGTAGTGAAACCATGCAGATCAATTGTTGTTTAGATTGAGTAATAACCAGACAAAAGCTTGCCTGTGACCACCAGAGTACAATCTAGGTTAGTTATTGATTTCTAGTGCTTGCATTGATTTCTGTACGCTTTCAGGCCGGCAAGCTGTCTGCTAGAAACCACTCTGACGATACTACTCTCCGACATGGAGAATTATATATTAATCATCTATGGATTTTCATAATAAGGTTTCCTCTAAACTAACAAGCGTATATAAGAATTGAAGTTCTCGTGATGACTTTTGTCAAACGTACTGTATCTACAGTACCTTTGATAAGAATGATAGGTTTTTAGACTTGGACCTCTCACCACTTTTGCCGGTTGTTATTCGTCTTTTCCCAATTGTTATGCTTAATTAGTTTCGTTGGTGTCAACTCGCCATGAACAAAAAAGTTAATCCTGTTTAATTAAGGGCCGGCTTATGGTAGAGATTCACCAGCTCCAGATTCACTAAGATCTGCGATCTTGGTGGATCACCTCAATGGGTGCTCCACCAAATTCTAGTTAGATGGAGTTCAAGAAATTACTCACCATGCCACTCGTTATACAAGAAATATGTTTCCTTCTATTCGCTTCTTCCCCTCTCTCGTCACAAATTGTGGCCCTGACCGCACCCCGCTCATTGCATGATTATTGTTATTTATCTTTTTTTGTTGACTAATCATTGATCATCATACTTCAATGATAATAATTTTATTGTTATTTATCATTTTTGTGCTGACTGATTACATGACACAAAAATAAAAGCGAGCCAAGCACAGGAGTTTCACCATTTCATGACTCTTCCTTTGATGCCGCTCGCTTTGACATATACACTCATCATGGATGCGCCGCCAGCGATAGTGGAGGTGAAACAGTGTACCCTGAGGAAAAAATTCATAGTATTACTGTATCATATTATGCATTCATTTTTTACTAATATATAGTTACTTAATAACTGTGTACAAAAATATATAAAAACATATAAAATTTTAAATATCTGAATAAATTAAACAAGTAATTAATAGTAAAAAATTGGTACTTACATCCACATTTGCTTCCAACAGCCACTAGGTTGCCACACTCTCGTGATAGTCGAACCAGTTTAACAACACTTACTTTCTGAAGCACCTCTTGAGGCTCAAGGGCATGACAAACGCAAGTCATGTCAGAAGCTCGCACAGTTTTACAATATATTTCGCTTGGTCTCACATAATCAGTGATGATATTTAATGCTTTCATGCATTTGGACTTAACTTTCTCTTTCTGCTGATAACAATCAACCTCACCGCAAGCTGGATGTGTCGTATGCATTGTAAAAGCCAAGGCGAAAACCAAGAGTCGAAGGACTACTTTTGTAGTCATTGTATGGTCGATGACAATCGGTGCCGATGTTTCCAAGTCTTAAAGAAGTGCTTCCTCTCTGCTAACCTACCGATTGTGAATGTTAATTCTTATGTATACTTGTTTGTGATAAGTTAGTGCCAAGGAATCCTCTTATTGATTGTACCAAAAAAAGTTCGACTCATATAGCTAAAAATAAATACCTACAAATCTTTGAACAAACCAAAAACAATACTACATAAAAATGTAAGTATAGAAACAATGATTAATGTTAAGAAATCTTGCTGATAGATATATAGACAACATGGATATGGTTCATTTATTTTTAATACTACTTTGACGGCCAATAATATAATTCCAAGGAATGCTCCTACTGATAACAAAAAAAGTACAAGACATATAGCAAAAAAATAATACCTGGAAATCTTTGAACAAACCATATAGTACTACATTAAAACATGTGTCACGAAACAAAGATTAATGTCGTTAAAATAATACTTCCTAGAAGCTCAATTTGGACGTATCCCGCCAACCAATATCCATTATATTCATGCAAATTTGCATCCGCTCATATAGGTATATATGCAGCTAGCCAACCAAACACACTCTAACACTCTGACATAGAAAGTCAGAGAGAAAATGACTTGACCAGATGATCCGAAACCGTGCTTCTTCCCGGATTACACATTGTGAATTCTATTGGTCCTGAATTTTCCAAGAACTTGTTCAGATCAACTCCAAACCTCACCACTGAACCTCAACAAGAGTTTCCTTGTGATATGGTTAGTCTAGACCCAAGATCCTGGAGAAAGGATCAAGAAGACTCCACTTTCGATTTCATGAGTTGTCCACAACACCAACCACGACGAGCAGGGGTGCAGATCTACCAATATGACGAGGTGCGACCACGGCTTGGTTAGGTTCTGTTTTTCATGGAGGTAGTGAGTGGAAGACCAATATAATTGTATATTTGGCCTTTGAATCACGTCTGGGCCTATTGGGCCATATAGGGAGTCTGCTCAGATAAGCCCAGGTTCAAGTGGAAAAGGCAAATTCTTCTGCCCTTTTGGCAGCGTTCTTTGTTTGCTTTATATTGGGCTAGAGTAAAAAAAAATGGTCGGTGACTCTCTAATACTAAGTAGTATCAGTATAGGAGGGAGAAAAAAAAAGGAAAGGTAAGTGCAATTCATGTATTCATCACCCAACTGGGTATTTATAACCGACGGTTAGAATTAGATGTTTGATACAGTGAATGATTGAAGAAGTGGACCATTCTTTGATGAAGTAGTCAATGTTTGTTTTAGGTGGATTTTTATATCTACATCTGCCACCGACCATGAGACAGTTATGCAAGATCCATGAAGTTTGTGGCGCGCCTATGAATTGGTGGGTTCTTTACACATCCTAGGAACTCCCCACACCACTAATTGGATTATTCTATTTTCTAAAAGTTACCCACACCTGCCATTATAAAAAAATAGTCTAAAGAAACCACATCATATATCTGAATTGTTCACCTCCGTCATTATGAAAAATAATATAAAGTAACTTCTAAGTCCATATACAAATTACACACACCCTTTATATTATAAAAATACCCTAAATAACCTTAGTTTGCATCTAAACTATCTAATCCACCATTATATAAAATCCTAAAATGTTCATATTATTTATACTCGTAAATTACCTAGTAGAAATGCATGATAGACTTTGTCTTGTTGTCTAATTGTTGTGATGTTGGGATATTTTAGACAAGCGGTTGAAGAGTCAACAACCTTAGATTGCAATCAGCTAGCTCGATCTAGAGAGGAGAACCAAAGTTTAGTGAAGATAATAAGTAGTTATGCTGACCTAGCTCTTAAATTGTTTTTCACATAAAGTACTTTTCGAAGTGGTAACATCAAAAGTATTGCAGTGCCGGGCCATGGATTGATGGGCGTGTATAAAGAAATTAGAAACCGTGACAACAAGCAATTTTGATTTAGATATATATATCCCTCTGAATTTATCTATGAATTTCAATCTCTCTTAAAATTACAAGCACTACGGTTGATAGTCTACAGCTAGTATTAGTGTTGCCCACCCTTCCTCATCAGCTTAGTTTTCTTATTTAATTAGTAAGTGCATGCAACTCAGTACTTTGTGCATGAATTTTGTCATATAATTGTTTGGTGGCGACCCACCCTGCCACCCACTCTCTTTAATATGAGTAGAAATGCCTAAAACATATATATTTTTAGTGAAGCTATACATATTTGTATTACTTAAATATCTTGATCATATTAAAATGGTTCTATATTGAAAGGTAGGCAGCATTGCATTGGAACCTTCTCCACCAGCTGTTGAGTATTCTCGATCGCTTTATTTAGAAGCAAGATGGAGAACATAGCTAGAACTGCTGAAATGAAATTTTTTATTTGGTACTCGTATGACTTGGGTCGCACTGGGTTGTTGGATGCGTGAACAGCCTGCCTGCCTCCTTGTAGCATGGAAAATTCAGTGGACTCTTGCCGGTATTCTTGTAAAATTATTGTGGAAGTATAGTAATTCAAAAGTCAAACCACAGAAGTCCTCGTCCAGGCAATATATACATATGCCACAACACCAACTGCTCTGTGACCTTGAGGCCTTGATCAGGGCTTGACCTATTCACATCATCATGCATGCTTCTCTGAGGGTCGGGGCTGTTGACTCCTTCACATAGATTTAGTCCGACAGACAAAATAAATGAGGGCAACAAAACATAGCGACTTTATTTTTTAGAACAAACAGATATTCCATATTTACAGTACCAGAGAGAGTTGTTTGGGAATGTACTTATATATTATATGTGATTTTTTTTGTGAGAACCCGTTATAGACATAGACGCTCACATACACGAGTGCACACTCATTCCTATGAACGCATGCATGCATACCCTACCCCTATGAGCACCTCCGAAGAACTGAATTGGACCGGCAAATCTCGAGATTCACGAATTTATTACCACATGTGTCTCGCGATGTCGATGGACACGTCGTGTACCAATGAAAGAATAATGTCGTTAATTAAATCTTGAAATAAATCCAGAAAAATACGAGTACATGTGTCAAGTTGGGGACTTAGCGTTTCATAAAAAAAGTTGGGGGCTTAGGCTAGGTGGACAGGATCCACTGCAAGGAACTCATCCAGCTGAACCACACTCAGTTTGGATAGGATATGTGATCTTGATGGATAGCGTAGTCAAATTGTACAGTTTACCAAATTGTTTTTTTTTAATACAAGTATATGACCAATGTTCTCCCAAGGCAGCAGCCACTACCAGTGACAGGCTTGTCTCTGAATTATTTCCATGATGGTGATGTGAGTAGTTATGTGTAGCCTGGGCCTCGATCTGAATGTTTCCGACAACATATGAACTATGCATAGTAGCATAGTGTGCAGAAGGAGCCCCTGATGAATGCTGATGTGAGCACATATGTAATTCTCACTAGTACACAAATGGCTTATAGTCCCGGTTGGGAACTGGCTCTAGTCCCGGTTTCCCAACCAGGACTACGAATCCGGGACTAAAGGTCCTCTGAATGCTTCCAGGTATATCTGGTCTTTCGATCTCTGTGAAGAGAGAATCCAACCATATATCTGCAACTGCAACTGTTGATGATCAAAATCTTGATCAGTTCAGCAGAAATAAATAAATACGGGGTAGGAGTCGTAGCTTCGCCGAACCGTGTTTCCCTAGTATAGGATTCTATTTTTTAAAAAATGGCAGCCATTCACGGGTAGGGTGCTAGATAGGGTAATTTTTATCCATCAAGAAAAAGATAGGGTAATTTTTTATCAAACCGTGTTTCTCTGTTGCATTGCTTTTATACAATACATACGTTGCTTGCACGCTTTCCTAAAGTACAGACACAGTCTATAGCTGCATATACAGTAGCAGTGTGAAAGGCTAGCCGCGAGTGATTCCGAGCTGTTGGGCATGCAAGCAGCCTTGATTGCCGGCTTTTCAACTGGCCGGATCAAAGTCCAACATAGTTGGTGAGGTGAAGCCGGTACATGACATGATCTAACCTAGCTAATCATATACAATTTTCATGCATGCATGGTATGCTTGCTATACTACCTTGCGCATGAAGATGAGCTTATTCCACTAACAGACTGAGTCCAGCTGTTTCTGCTATAAATATGGATGTCCTGATGTCCATGTTCCCCAGCAAGCTAGCTACTACCTCCAGAGCTCCAACAAGCAGTACACCTCACTGCACTCCAGAGATGGCTGCAGCATCATCATCAGCTGCGAGATGCAGCGGCAAAGGCGGCGTCGCTCTCCTGCTGCTGCTCGTGCTGGCGGCCGGCACTGGCACCTCGTCGGCGGCCCCGCAGCCGCTGTGCACCAGCTTCTACTCCCACTCGTGCCCCGGCGTGTACGACGCCGTCTGGTCGGTGTTGCAGGCCGCCATCGCCAGGGAGCAGCGCATGGGCGCCTCCATCCTCCGTCTCTTCTTCCACGACTGCTTCGTCCAAGTACGTACATAACAGTAGTCGCTCGCTCCGCCATTTGTGACTATCACTAGCTAGTGATTATAATGTGATCGATCGATCATGGTGTAGGGTTGCGACGCCTCGCTGTTGCTGGATGACACGCCCAGCTTCCAGGGCGAGAAGATGGCGACGCCCAACAACGGCTCCGCCAGAGGATTCGAGGTCATCGACGCCATCAAGTCCGCCGTCGAGAAGGTGTGCCCCGGCGTCGTCTCCTGCGCCGACATCCTCGCCATCGCCGCAAGAGACAGCGTCGTCATCGTAAGCCTACCTATGTAGCCGGCCCTTGTAGTATAGTATATTCTTTGAATCAATTTTAATTTAGAGCTAGAAAGATGCATGAGACTGAACCTGCAACTGCAACTGATGCAGCTGGGTGGTCCGAGATGGGACGTGAAGGTTGGGAGGAGGGACTCGAGGACGGCGAGCTTCAGCGGCGCCAACAACAACATCCCGCCGCCGACGTCAGGCCTCGCCAACCTCACGTCGCTCTTCGCCGCGCAAGGCCTCTCCCAGAAGGACATGGTCGCGCTCTCTGGTGCGTATATTTATACTATTCCCACTGTGCATTAGTAAATAACTACTATCTGTAAATAAATGCAACTCTAATTCTCCAAGAAAACCTGTCTCTCAAATTTGGTGAATCTATAGCCATTACACACTGTTGGCTTTGTCTCTTTGCCAGGAGCTCACACCATTGGCCTAGCACGTTGCACCAGCTTCAGAGCCCACGTTTACAACGACACCAACATCGACGGCAGCTTCGCAAGATATAGGCAATCGGTTTGCCCTAGGACCTCAGGTTCAGGTGACAACAATTTGGCGCCTCTGGACCTTCAGACCCCAACTGTCTTTGAAAACAACTACTACAAGAACCTTGTTTCCAAGAAGGGGCTTCTACACTCTGACCAGGAGCTCTTCAACGGTAGATCCACCGATGCGCAAGTCCAATCATATGTTCATAGCCGGAGCGCGTTCTTTGCGGACTTTGTGACCGGCATGATCAAGATGGGTGACATCACACCGTTGACTGGCTCCAAGGGGGAGATCAGGAAGAACTGCAGAAGGATTAATTAAGAAGCAGTGCACACTATCTATCTATCTATCTGTTGAGGATTTTCAATAACGTCCTACTTTTGTGAAATCATTATGTTGCACTATTTTGTTGAGATTATGTCGATCTGTTTGTTTGAATAAGTAATAATCAATCATTTGTCTTTTGTTATGTGTATACAAACATTTTTTCTTGAGTACCATACTTTTTGCATGTGAAGAACTATAAGGTGCTTTCTCCAGCTCCTGTATGCACTAAATCGGTTCTTTATTTACAATTGTTTGATTGAACACATATTATCTCTAAATTTAATGAAGATGCTCTAAAGTACGTGTCATAACATTATTATTATTATGTGATTTTACTACTACAGAACTGACATCTAGTCCCGGTTGGGAACTGGTTTTAGTCCCGGTTTTCCGACCGAGACTAGCGTTCCGAGACTAAAGGTGGTGTTCTTTAGTCCCGGTTTGCCACAACCGGGACTAAAGATCCTCCCAGCTTAAAAAAAATAATGCCTCCCACCGCTGCGCCCTATGAGATTCGAACCCAAGACCTCATGCACTGCCTCGCGCGAGCTTACCACCCCACCTACACAACACATCTAACAATGGATGGGATGCTTTCCTTTTGAACTAACCCATCGGGGGACCTTTAGTCCCGGTTGGTGTTACCAACCGGGACTAAAGGATCCTTTAGTCTGGGTTGCTGTTACTAACCAGGACTAAAGGGTCTACCTTTAGTAAAGGTTGGAGGACTTTTAGTTCCGGTTGGTGGTTCCAACCGGGAGTAAAAGAACCTTTAGTCCCGGTTGGTATTACCAACCCCTCCTTTAGTCCCGGGGCAAAAAAATACCGAGACTAATGCCAAATTGGAATATCGTTCTAAAGTCTGTTCTCTAGTAGTATTATTCTTGCTTTGACTGGTTCAAGTCGAGTATGTAGTAAAGAATGACGTTGCACTCTAATAATTAGAGTCTAATTAATCTCACGGCATGCATGTCTTAATTTCTATGCGTGCTTGGTCCAACTTAATTTTGTGGTGATAGCGACAAATTAAGCAATGCAAGAGAAAAAGAGGGTGGAGTACGGTGCATGCGGTCACTATTTTCATGCAGGCACACATGTCAATGTTTCGTTTTTCTCGAACACCCAAAAAGTTTGCGTGTCTTTGTAGTATTAACAAAGGAGAGGTTTGAGTACAAAGCGTTTTGCCCGTGCTGTGGGGGCTCGAGAGGATTACAATTAAGCTCATGCCCACCCCAAGACAATGCTAGCTAAGCTATTATGCTAGAAATGAGACAACCCAAGTTAGACATGTCAATGTAAATATTGGTTTTTGTTTTTTACTTTGCATTTCAAGCAGGTTTATAAAATACGAAGAACAATTAATTGGATCTTGTCAAGGTACTAACTTCTATTACTAACTTAAAACAGATCTTAGGTTGCTACAGAAATCATCTTCTCACTAAAAGCATCAAGCCTTTTCTGGTTACCCATGACGGACATACTGAACACAGGGCCGTCTTCAGAGAAAAAAACTACAAATTCACCAATCTAGGATTTTTTTTGACAAAGCCTACCTCTAGGATTGTGTTCTTTGTAGTCAGCAAGTTATGGAAGCTTTTGAGCATCTCTTCGTTCATTGTATAGCCTCTTGAATTATAAAGCTTATTGGGCCTCAATCGGGTTGCACAAGTGCTGAATATAGATAGCCTTGGTTCATTATTGAATCCCAACAACTTCGACATCAAGTACCTTTCCACTTCAAGTTCAAGTTCATTTCTTCAAGGTGTTATCATTTTAATTTAATACCTTGGAGCATTCAATATTTGGGCCATCATAACCGACTTCATTTTTTAATCATAAGAGTCCATCACTTGTTGCTTCAAAATTCAAATTTAAGCATGAGTTCTTTTATATTTGGAGAAGAGAGATTGAAGAAGTGACAGGAGAAGAGATATTGGAGGTGAGGAACGACCGGCCGAGGGAGAGAATTTGTTGTTCTTTAATATTAGGTATCCTCTATGTCTAAATAGGAGACTCCTACTACCATATTTTTCTGCATTCTGAGAGAGCCACGTCATCAGCCTTTCCTCCCCCATGCCGCACGCCCCTGCCCCGCACGATCGCTTCCCTCCACGCTACACGCCCGTCGACCCCCATTCCAGTCTCATTATTCCGCCGCTCTGAAGTAACTGCCGCCGGTGCAAGCCAAGAGTCTCCCGCTGGCCGTGGAAATTCATGGCTCATGATTCATGAAACGATTCGTTTCCAATTCTAGAAACTGATATCCTTTTCTAATTCCCTACCCACGAGCTTCCATCAGGCGATATTGAGGTTCAGTGCATCTAGTGTTGATAAGACCTCGGAGGCAGGAATGGAGAGCCCTGGTGAGCGAGAGCCCCAGCCCACCCCACCGCCGGCGTCCCTCCGGCCGCCGCCGTCCACCCCGCCCCCGCCCTCCATCCCCGCCACAGATCCACCATCCCTCACCCCGGCCGCATCGTCTGAGCAAGTCCTGGAGGCCCTCCTTGGCGCAGGCGACGAGGAGCTTCTGGACTGGGGTGACGAGAGCCCTGTCCACATTTACTCCCAAGCTTGTGCCGGAGAAGATGCAGAGCACCCGAGGTCAGGCCCCAGCTCCCCTGCCCCAGCGAAGCTTGTGCCAATTGAAGTCCCCGGTGGATCTGCTCCTGCAGCTGGCGGATCGGGCGGTTCCGCTACCGCTGCGGCGATGGACATCTCGATCTGCTCGCCCCCTGACCTGAGGAAGCAAGGAGCTACGCGTGCTGAAGGTGCAGCGCTGGCCACCGCAGAAGGCTCTGGCAAGGCCATGGCTTCCAGCTCCACGACGCCGGCCACCCAACCCGGGGAGAATCTTTACTGCTCCCCCGATTCAAGATGGGAGATGGGCGCACCCGCCGGAGTTATTGCGGGGCAGGAGGAGCCAATTTCACCAAAGTGGCAACACGCAAAGGTTGGACGACGGTCGCGTGCGCCGCCGGTACCGCATCCGGACACCGCCGCATCCAAGCCGGCGCCAAGAGGATCTCCATCCGCGGCATTCGCTGCATTTAAGAAGCGCTTCGCCGGAAGGTGTTTTCGGTGCCTCGCCTCAGACCACCAAGTCACTCACTGCCATGATCCTGTTCGTTGCATCACCCGCCACCGGGTGGGGCACCTCTCCCGCTCCTGCCCATCGCGCCATCCACGCACCGTCTCCGACAAGCTTTGCCCCCGCCTCACCTTCCCACCTGAGAGCATCCACAGCCGTTTCATCTCTTCCTCACTCCGTTCCAGACTCTGTTTTCCACCAGAAAACATCCACAGCCGAATAGCCTTTCCGCCGCTACGCCACCCCTCAACGACCAATCCACCACCCACCAGCTCCACCTCACCGCACCCAGCCAAGGCCGCTACTGTTATTACTTCGGCGCCACAGGATGTGTGCTGCCCAAGTATCCCGGAGGTTGCCTATGCGCTGAGCCAACAGCTGCATATTCACCACCACAACATCATGGTGACCAGGCACAAGCCGGGGGTCTTCGTGGTGGAGTTCAGGCGGGCGTCAAAGTATCACGCTGGGATGGAGAACGCGGAGCCCATGGACCGAGGCCGCCCCATCAGCCGCTCTCCGATAGGGGGCAGAGGAGGAGAGACTACCTTCCCCACGCAGCTGAGGAGTGGGAACGACGTCGCTCGCGGTCACCGATGCGCCAAAATACGACGGGTGAGCCATCGGAGCTCCATCAAGCTGGGTCGGTGAGTCATGATCCTTTAGCTGACCCCCACAGTACGACGACTACTCCGGCCAGTCACTTCTTGGGGCACCATGATCCGATGATGCTAGAGGCCAACTGTCGTGCGGTTTTGCCATCGGCCAGCCCCTGTCCCTGCCCAGATGACGGTGCGCCCCTTGGCGCCGCGGGCTGGGGTGTTAGCACGGACTCTGCCGTTGTCGACCTGGCTGTGATGGCAAGTCCAGCGGCTGAAGAAAACATTATCAATGAGGATACTGATTTGCAGGGAGCAGAGGACACTGAGGGCTGCACTGAGACAGAGGACAACGGTGACTGCGCCTCCTTCTGCAGGAAGATGTTCAGGAAGGTTCCTGAGCCGTTGCTACCAAGGCCGGCCTCACCTCAAGTTGTTAAGAAGCAGGCCGATCAGTCGAGTACCAGAAGACGCAGAAGGACACTAGCTCCCACCCGCTCCAGCTTGCGTCAGGCCACTCGCCCATCCCCCGTGCCGGTGGCACAACGCGCACAACTCAAGCTTATGCGCGAGCTAGACTTTATCAATGGCGAGCCGAGGGCGCCGGATGCAGCAATCACAGAGTACGTTGACAGTTTTGGACATGACCTCCCAGAGAAGGCGATCAAGGCACTACGGACTACAGCGAAGATGGACAACAAGGAGCTCTGCAAGGCCCTAGCTGCAATTGCAGCGGAGTTAGGGGGAGATGAGATAGTGGTTCCATGATGGTGCTTATGCATTGTATGATCATTCAAGCGACAGTCGGTCATGCCATTGTTTCAATGGGTTGCACATGTGTTAGTGTTGGACGGTGCAAGACAGTTGCTTGTTGGAAATTTGGATGGAGCTTCTTGCAAGCAGGTTGTAGGCAAAGACGGTCTGCGTATCGAAAGAAAATGTTTGGAAGCCGACTTGGAAAGCTAGAAGATACATTTCGGTTGTTTTTAGAGGCCAAGTTGTTATGGTCTCCTCTTGTTGTACTCTTAAAATGTGAGTAGTCCGTTTAGCTATTTTCGCCCAGTTTGATGGTCTGTCAAACCTGAGAAGTTGTTTGCGCTGCTTGCGCATGTAATTCTTTCCTCTTATTAATATATGCCGGCCGGCTATGTTCCGGATCTTTAAAAAAAAAACCCACGAGCTTCCATCCTTTAAAAACCTGAACCATCACAGCGTCGGGGATGGGAACGAGGAACCCGCTATTGTCGTGCCAAAATCATGCCCTTTGCGGCTTGGAGCGTCGTCGTCTCTGCCACTACCAGTCTACCACCGGTAGAGGCGGCGCAGGCACGCCCTCCGCGTGCGCGAACTCCAAGTGCGCCAGGCATCGGAGAGATGCTGACGCAACTAAATCGCAGGAGGTGTCGGCTGCATCAACCAAAGGGAGAGAGAGCATGGCTGCTGCCTGCCGGATCCGAACGGAGAGCTCAACATGTCCTCCAGATCGTCGGCAGGGAGTGGACGCCGGTGACCGATGTCGTTCAGTCAATCTTCTCGCATCTGCCTCCCCGCTCCGCGGTTGGCCATGCAGCTTGCAGGCGGCGGATTAGGATATCACCGTTACTGCAGTCTTGATTTTGTGGGAAATTTGGAGATTGATTTTGGGGATTTTTGTGCTACAGAACATCCAGGAAGGAAGACTGGAAGAGAGAGAGATGGGAGAATTTTTTCTCACGCGTCAAGGAAGTCGGGGTCGGGGATGGGGTCGTTGGCCTCATACTGCTGTATTTTACTTTAACAACTGTACTCGACTCGGCAGTCCATAGCTCCCGGTGCCCCACATTGGTCCAGCCATCTACGTCTTGCGAATAAAAATGGAATTGGAGCATCCTGTGGCCGCGTGGGGGTAAAAGGATATTTGAAACCTCAGTAGTACACTGCATGGTACAATCATTTTACCTATTGTCTTTACATTCATTTTTTTATTTTCAACTTAACTATTTAAAAGTTACTCCATAGTCCAGTATAATACAACAAATCCCCGCAGCAACGCGCGGGGTATCATCTAGTAGATATAGATAGTATGACCCTGCATTGCAACGATACATATCATTTAATGTGTGGTGCTCATGCCAATAAAAATAAGCTAACTAGTTTTTTTTTAGTTTAATTGGGCTTTGTCCAGCCTTAAATCAAATAGGTTCCAACGACCATAATAAATGTTAGCGTGCAATAAAACATTAATCCCATGTTGAAAACATTAATCCACATCTTCGGTGCGCATCCCCCTTTAGTCTTTGGGTTTCAACGCCAAGCCACAAAGGTGTGTTAAGCTTCTCGTCATTGGACAAGTTCCTGAAGGTTCTTGTCAGTGTCATGGGCCTGAGGTACCTCACCACCTAGAGAAGGGCCCAATATAGTCAGGGTGCATGGGCTAAAGATACCAAAGGTGAAGCCCAACTTGAACATGGTACGTCAAGACTAAGCAAGTTGTCGCCCGAGGGAGACTTAAAAGACCAAGACCCTTGTAGATTCCATGTGATATGATACATTTCCTTGTAACCAATTAGAAAACATGCATATAAATTGATTGGAATTCTATCTGTCACTCTATCTCCTAGACTATATAATTGTGATGTAGGAAGCCCCAGATTAAGTGATCACATCATACATTAGCTTTCATAGCTAGACAAAAACACTTCTTTTTCCTAAAAAACACATCTACGCCCCTGGAATCTATGAGCATACAAGAAATGAGAGATCAATTCTCCACTTGACGTTGCTCACCCTTTGCCTGAACCAAAACAGATTCGTGTCTTGTGTGCTACCCACCTAATTCCCTGCATAGAAAATGTTGTTCCAACATTGTCGACGGTAATTCCTTTGACAATTTTAAAGCTCGGAGGAAGGTGAATCGCAAAAGTACACCGACAATCTAGCCGATGAAGTGTATTGCGAGCTGTGCCGTCATTTGAGAGAAAGGTGAGATTTATAATTAAACATCATCTTCATCCACACCACCTTGTCGCATGCCCTGCCCGGTGTGCTGAGGAGCATTGACTGCGACCCTGGCCCTCACATGCTAACCCTAGGTCCTGCCCGCCCACACCTCCCACGTACTCACCACACCCGCTCTCCCATGTGGCGCCATGGAGGCCACCTGCACACACCGGCCGCGGAGCTCATGTGCACTGGGTCTTGCTAGCAGGAGAGTGGATAGTGCGTTGGAGGTTGAAGATAGAGAGGGAGAGAGAGAAGATGAGATAGGGGGAGGGAGGAGCGGATGTGACTACGATACTTATTAAGCACGTTGAAACAAGATTTTTGGTTTGGGGCAAGAATCATTGTCATTTGGTAATACAACCCACCAGTGATGGTATCACTTTGGGGTTGCATTACCAACCACTAGTGATAATTGTTTATGATTACCGGGCAAGAATCATCGTGGGTTGGGTAATACAACCCGCCAGTGATGGTATCACTGTGGGGTTGTATTAACAAAAAAGAAGTGATAATTATTTATGAACCAAGGTGATGGTATCACTGTCAGTTTTACGTTATCCGATAGTGACACAGATCGGTAGTGATGGTGCGTTTTGTAATGTTAAGAATAGTAAAAAACTGTTGTGCTTCAAAATATGTTTACTTGGGTATATGCCCAGGCGGCCACAAGCGCCTTGTAACTTGGGAGGCGCCCGATCATCTCCCCTATAAATTTGTGTCATTTCCCTATTTGAAATACATAATGATATATAGTGTTATTTTTAACTCCATTTAATCGATCTTAGACAGACATAATGATAATAATATTAGTTTAATCCCATTTCATCTTGCTCCACCTGTGTTAATAATACCTTCGTTATTCGTCGCGATTAACTGCCGACAGACTACGGATTCCCTCAAATGTCTTGATGGTTTTAGTCCCCCAACAGTCTGACCCCGTCCGTGGTTCCGACACATTACCACAAATGTTATGAGAAAGGCATCTTCAAGGACACCTCAGGCCGCGAGACCCACAAGGTCGCATCACAAATTTAGCGATCACCGACGGCTCCATCTCTCCCCCATCGGCCGATAGAGATCAATTCGACACTTCCGAAATTAAAAAACTAAAGGTAGGTAGCCTCCGACATATGCCCACCTGGCTCTCAGTGCTTATTCGCAGCGGCATGCAAGCTTTCCAAGGCTCCCGGGAGGCGGCATCTTCTGCCAATCTGGCCGCTGGCCGGGGACCAAAAGTTAAAAGGGATGAAAGCGAAAGGCACTGATCGTCGATCGATGCGCAAAGGCACATTTGTCTGAATTGTTTATCAAGCAAAGAATGACTGCTAGTTCGATCATGCATGGAATGGAAGGTCCTATATATCAGTCACACAGACGCATGACCCATGCCTATATATAGACCTCACTCCGTGGTGCAAGTGCCACAGCCACTACTGGAAACGCGTGCTTTACCGAAGGCTTGAGGATTTGCCGAGGGCCAAATCTCGGGCACTCGGCAAAGACACTCTTTGCCGAGGGCCAGACACAGGAGCCCTCGGCAAAGAACGGCCCTCGGCAAAGAGGCCTTTGCCGAGGGTACGGCCCTCGGCAAAGACAGGCCCTCGGCAAATCAAATCTTTGCCGAGGGCCGCGGCCCTCGGCAAAGATGTCCTCGGCAAATTAGGCCCGTTGGGTCACGACGGCCATTTCCCGTCAAGCTTTGCCGAGGGCCACCCGTTAGGCCCTCAGCAAAGGTTTTTTTTCCTGTGCAACCAGATTATTCGGCAATTTTTTTTAAGTCTTTGCCGAGGGCCCTAGACCAGGCATTTGGCAAAGATTTTTTTAAAACCAGTTTTTCGGCCAAATTTTTTTTTATAAATCACCTTTGCCGAGGGCCCGAGGCTAGGCCCTCGGCAAAGAAGCCCTCTGCCGAGGGCCAAGATAGACCCTCGGCAAAGATTTTTTATTTTTTTTTAAATTCTTTGCCGAGGGCCACGAGGCAGGCCCTCGGCAAAGAGCCTCGGCAATTTTTTTTTGGTTTTTTTAGCTCAGTTTTTTTGTGGTGCTACAATACATTATTTTGAACTCAATTTTAAAATTTAGACCAATTTTGATTTTGTTTTCTATATTTCCTTAATTTATTTCGATTCTTTGATTTTTTTCGAATATGTCAAATTTGAACTGCAGGTGCATGGAATATTGCAATGTAGTGTTTCAAAAAATGTTATTCATGTTAATTGGTGCATGTTGAGTCCCTATCCACGACCCCGCATCAAATTTTCACGCATCTTGTTCGCGTAACATGACGACCGACTTGCTGGAAAAGTGTTTTAAAATTATATAAAATCCATACGAAGTCCGAAAATCACGAAACTTGGCGAGATGTCATGTTATCGCATGTGTAGGCTGTGGTAAAAAATTGAGAAGGCTTCGAGCGAGTTGCGACGTTGGATGCCTGAAACCCAGACATCTCCATAAGTTACGAGCAGATTCGGCTCAAACGAAAAACCACAAATAGCGGAGTTTGTACGCCCGGCACTGATGGCCTCGACTATCATGGTAGAGTTGAGGAAATCTATGAACTCTCATTTCATGGAGACGAACCTCTTACACCTGTCATGTTCAAATGCCACTGGTTTAATCCTCGATCAACGAGACGAACCGCTCATCTTGGGCTAGTGGAGATTCGAGAAGATTCCATCTATCCTGGAAAAGATGTCTACATTATGGCTTAACAGGCCGTGCAGGTGTATTATACTCGATACGCCAACCAAGACAAAGAGGATCTTAAGGGTTGGGCTATTGTGCACCAGATATCTCCACATGGTAAACTACCTGTCCCAAACGATGATGATTACAACTTCAACGCAAACACATATGATGGTCAGTTCTATCAAGAAGATGGGCTACCAGGCACGTTCGAGATAGTCTTACCCAAAGCAATCGAAATGAAAGTAGACAACGAAACGGTTGATGACGAGGTCGATGGAGATGTGGTGGTAAATGCCAAGGACATAGCAATGCTTGAGCGATTACTTCTAGGCAATGACGACGATGACAACATAGAACCATCGGATAGTGTTGCCCATTTGGACAATTTTGACAGTGATGATGAGACCTATGATCCCAATCATGAAGATTATTCTTAATACATGTAATACTATGGTTTTTAATTTGTGTTTTGTTTATATATTTTGAATCTATTTCTAATATATGTACTAATTAGTCTTGTTCATTCTTTGTGATTGCAGGTGATTGGACAAAGATGGCGAGCAGACGTCCACGCTGTGACACGCCCTCGGTTTACGGGAGAGACCGCCCTCTCCTTCGAGGTGAGGGGTCGTCGTCCGGGGTAGCGTCGACAGGAGGTGACGAGAGGAGGACCAGGGGCAGCCACCGCAGGAGGCAGCGGTCTCCTCCCTCGACACGTGATGAGGTGCTGGAGGAGGAGCACGTGACGGCCATGGCCTCGTCCTCGTCGGAGGACGAGAGGGGTCAGCAGACGGGCGAGGGAGACGAGGCGCTCGAGGGCGAGGGAGGCGAGGCGCTCTAGGGCGAGGGAGGCGAGGCGCTCGAGGGCGAGGGAGAGGGTACCGCTACCCGGACTCTCTACGAGCGAGGTCCCGCGAGCCTCCCTCCGGTTCCCTTTCCTCACAACCGCTCAGTGATTCGGCCTATGGCAAAGAGGTAAGTAACTATGGATGTTATCACAACTACTTCATAAGATATGTTGGAAATCTTAAGAGAAACTGATAAATTTTCTTAATCACTTGTGCAGGGCCTGGTTGGTTTTGTCGGGTACTCCAGCACGCACCCCCGCGAGCATCCTTGATGTTTTGTGCAGGAAATGGTACCCCGGCATTGTGCAACTGTCCGAAGAGCCGGTGGTGCGGGAGCCGGCCTCCAACTGGGACAGGTACGCACTGGTCACGGATGACACTTACCGCAACAAGCAGGAGCGAGTATTGGCGGAGTTTTGGGTAAGTCTCTCTCGCACAACATTGCTTAATACATCGCATTCATTGATTAAATCTTTTATCGAAATAATGAATGGATACATCGGTTTTGTATGCAGAAATATTTCAAGGCCAAAGAAGGACTTGAGGCCTAGGCGGATCGGGCGGCTGCCGCAGCTTGTAGGAAGTACGTCACCGAGATGCATCACCATGGGCGCGTCCAGGCCCACATAGACTACTACAGGTCGGTACTTAGGCAGTCCCTCCCCAAGCCTCAAGCAAGACGGATTACGCTGACCCGGGACCAGTACCTTGAGGTAGGCGAATAACATTCATAATGATTCGTTGTGATATTAAGTAGGTTCAATTTCATCTTCTTATATGTCAAATACTCGATGACTTGTAGGTGATTCCCTGGTGGTGCCGATCGTATCCCGTGTGCTGGGCCATGATTGTGGACAAGTGGTTATCACAGGACTTTGTTGACACGCACGAGAGGCAGCGGGAACAGCGTCTGATGAGGCAAGGTCCAACTCACCATCAAGGCAGCTGTAGCCTCCCCGGATACAAACAAGCATACGTAAATGATTTCTTTCATTTATTTTGACGCTCAATTCTGCTTGATTTCTCACCATCTTCCCGTCTTTCTCGCAGGAGGCTGCGCACCCGGGCGAGGTCTCGGAGTTCTCTGCGTGGGCTATGTCCCACATGGGCAGGGCGTCGTCCTCTGTCTCCTTCGACCCGGCTGCCCCGCCCTAGGTGTACTCCGACCCGAACGTGTACACTAAAGTCCAAGAGTACACGTCAACGGTAAGGCAGATCTATGGGGAAGATTACAATGTGCACACTGAGCCCATTGATGCAGAGGCGATCATGAGGCTCGGAGGAGGCAAGAAGCACGGGCGGCTATGGATTGCAGACGGTGCCATCGACTCCACCACTATTCCCTCCCTCGACGCTATCCGAGCATGGAGCACGAGCTCCAGCCAGCCCATACGTCCACGGCCTTCTCCAGCACTGCAGCAGGTCCAAGCACTCCAGGTAATTCCTGTTTTACTCATCGTACGTAGATATTTGCACACCTAAATTAGATTTGCATTACTGATACATTGGAGTGAAATATTGCAGGCCGAGCTGCAAGAAACAAAAATGCAAAGTCAAGAGCAGAACGCGGAGCTGACCGCGCAGCTGCAGGCCCAGAAGGTCGCGTTCGAGGCCGCGCAGAAGCAGATGCCGGAGATGATGGTGATCATGCAAAGTCTTGTGCAAGCATCGGGTGTACCTGTGCAGTTTTCAGCTCCTCCACCTCCTACTCCTGCAGCTACTCCTGTAAGTATGAAAGTTCACTTTTCGCTTGTGCTTTGCATGTATGTCGGCCTTCGTGCCATTGTGGATGTCGGCGTTTGTGCCGTTGTGGATTTCGGCGTTCGTGCCGTCGTTTCTTGCAGTTTTTGGAAACCTCCCCGTGTAGGGGAGGTGCTGCCGAAATTTTCAATTGAGTCTAATCTTTTTGTATTTCTACAATACTAGATGCAATCTCTAAGTTACAAAACTGTTTTCCCGAATTACTCACACATGCAATCTCTGCTCCTTTGTGCAGCTTCCGTCCGCGGGTTTCAATCAACCCGCTAGTGCATCACCGGGTGATCCTGCTTTTCCTTCACCATCGTCTCATAGGCTAGCTTGATGAGGACTCATGCTAGGTGATGTGGTTGGACTTTAGCGTGATTTGTGATTTATGGTTGTAACTTGTGCTTGGATTTCATTAACTTGTCGTAATAAACATGTGACTTGTCGTTGTAATATATTGTGATTTGTGGTTCACAATTATAGTTGTGATATATTGTGAGAAATGGGTTCTGTGTGATATATATATGTATATGTATGAAATGCTTGTGACGATGGAATGCAAAAAACAAAAAAAAATTTAAATTTCTGCCTCTTTGCCGAGGGCAATGACCAAGGCCCTCGGCAAACAAGGGTCCTTTGCCGAGGGCCCAAGCAATAGCCCTCGGCAAAGATTTTTTTGGAAAAAAATCCTGACAATTTCTTTGCCGAGGGCCAGGAAGCAGGCCCTCGGCAAAGGGTTAAAAAAATTCAAAAAAACTATTTCTTTGCCGAGGGCCGGCCCTCGGGAAAGGATTTTTAAAAAATCCTGAAAATTTCTTTGCCGAGGGCCACAGAGGAGGCCCTCGGCAAAGGTTTTAAAAAAAATAAAAAAAATTATTTGCCGACTTTGCCGAGGGCTGGCCCTCGGCAAAGAATTTTTAAAAAATCCTGAAAATTTCTTTGCCGAGGGCCAGGGAGAAGGCCCTCAGCAAAGGTTTTTAAAAAAAATAAAAAAATTTATTTGCCGAGTGTCGGCCCTAGGCAAACAAATTCAAAAAAAACCATTTCTTTGTCGAGGGTGGGCCCTCAGCAAAGAAACCGCCAACGGCGCCGACGCCTGACGGCCTCTTTTCTCTGCCGAGTGCCCGATAAAGAGCCCTCGGCAAAGACCCCTTCGCCGTATAAAAATTCCCTGAGGAGTCTTTGCCGAGGACAGCCCTCGGCAAAGCCTTTGCCGAGGGTTTCTGGGCCTTTGCCGAGAACTAGAGGCCCTCGGCAAAGCATGCGCCTGCAGTAGTGAGCTCTGTGCATAGATGCATGCACACGCACACCACAGCCGCAATGTCAGTGCCCCCGGCCTTTGACATAGTTAGCGCTAGCCTCGAGGACCTGTGGAAGCTCGACAAGGCCCAGTGCAACCAATTGCTCCAGTCGTACAAGGCTGCGACGATGACGGTGAGGGTGATATTTTTCTATTTTAGCCCTTTTTACAAACTATTTCTACAAATAGACCCCTGGCATAACTATTTGCAGAAATAGACCGAAAGCTCGGCGTACGCAGGCACCACACCAAGGTATGCGACTCGGCGTTCCTGGATCTAATGCTGACCATGCCACGTCGCTACCAGCGTGGCAAACGCGGCAAAGCTCGGCGTGGAGTTATTTAAGGCTGAGGTTGGCTAGCTCGGCGTTGCACAAATTCACGCCTAGCTAAAGAACTTGTGAAAGCTACTAGTGCACTTGCATGTTTGTACTTTATGCGTTTAATATTTTGTGAATTTCATAGAAAATTAAATATTGACGTGAGATCAGCTTTATTTAGATTCATGATGTGGTTATCTATTATATCTGAAAATAATAAACTAGTAAACTCTAGAAATTTTGTGAAACTTATAGAAAGACAAATATAAATCCAATTGACATGAGTAATTTCATTAGAACCATAATGTTATTCGATCTCTACCTAGGGGTGCAAATGGTACAAATATTTTCCGACAGTATCCGAGTCCAAATCCATTTAGAGGAGTTCAAATCCGTCCGTATCAGAATCTGGATATTCAAAACATCTAATTCCATATCCATTTTCAATTACTCAAATCACATACTTACGATGTCAACATCCATTTGTATTCTATTCGACGTAGCTGAGTAGCTGATCCTATCCGTATTCGTATTCGAATCCGAATAGAAATAAGAAAATAAATGTAATATCAGATTTATCTGTCCGTATCCGATTCATTTGCACCCCAATCTCTACATGATAAAAAATATGCATTGACAAAATATTTGCCAAAAATTCTAGAAATAATTTTGGGAAGAAGCTAGTTACCTTGTGCATGAACTATCACGTACGCGCATATATATAAGCTAATAATGGTGAACATGCATGCCCATCCGACCGATTGATGCTCTCGCATTTTTTTAGAAAGGCCGGTATGCAAGGTTCCACAGCCATTTCGAGGCATACGCGACGCCGGGATTTCGAACGACCAACACTGAGTATGCTAGAACTGATAATCACTGTCGGATTAGAAGTCCCCATCACTATCGAATGGTTTATGGCAGAGGATAGCGTGTTCTGGCGTTATGAGTGATAATAATTAATACCGCACTATTTGTTGTTGCATGCAATGTTTCTGTTGTGAGAGTGCCTAAGAAATGGGTCCAGAGGAAATATTCGTTAAGTGCAACTCCCCGCACGAGAGGATATTAATTAGCAGCTCAATTGGATTTATAGCTAATGCAAACATATAGTTAAAATGTGCCCATGTGTGTTGTGATGATGAGTAATTGTCAAGAGATGATCAAGCTGCTAGGCCTGCTAGGAAGACGGCTAAGCTAGCCTCAGGCTCTTGTGCCAGGCAGATAAGGGCCAAGCTAGCTGTTGGGACACATATACCTTGGTTGCGAAGACTAACTCGCCTTTCTATAACTCCTTTGCCATGCACCTGGATGGAATTGCAAATCATTACCATAGTTCTCATTTTTAGACAGGGATTCGACAGAAACCTTTGCTCGCGACAGCTTGGCCATGCGAAGGCTCTAGACTGGCGGAGACCCGCCGACGAAGACCCATGGCTGAACCCGAGGCCAAGCATGGGAAAGCATGGCGAAGGCCGCCGGACGGAAGACGGAGAGGCGAGCTAAAAGACGGGAAGAACCGGCGGAGGCTCACAGCCTCCGCCCATCACATGTGTGGCTCCAAGGAAGGTCACAAGATACGAGGCTAATGGGTGGCATCCACTAAGCTCATGGCTAAAGCCCATGAAGGCAAGGCAGTGGGGGGAGAGAAGACTTAAGATGCCCCTAGAGGCTAGACCTAGTACGGGCATATCCTGGGAATATGCCCGGTAGGTTGTAGGGTAAAGTTGTAAACTAACTCCCCTGTGTACAGTGACCTATAAAAGGGAGAAGCAAACCCATGTAAAAGAAAGAGAGACCTTAGTGTTCTCACTTGAGTTCAACCTTCGCTCATGCGAAGGCCCTCTTGAGTCTTACCTTGCTGAGAACCGTTTTCCCAACACCAGCTCTGCAGTCGGCTAAGCCGACTTCGGTGTGAAGAGTCGGCTAAGCGGGGTGGGGAACCAGCCTAGCCGGCTTGCCTACTGCTAGGTGTTCTTTTGTTGCGGTTTTGTGTGTTCCACCGCGTTTCTCGCTGCCCTGCCTTAGTGTGCATTCTGCTATGTTCTCTAGAATTTTCTAAGGACATCCAGTCACCAGTTGACTCGTGTGCACTTAACATTGATGTTTTGCAGTTTATGTGGGCGGTATTGGGACAACGGCCAATTTCACCCGAAATCTAAATCGGCTCTCATTTAAATCCCTCTAGTCGCCTTTTCTCCTGTTTCTAATTTTATATTACAATAATATGTTTTGGGGAATGAAATTGGGAACCTTACGAATTTGTATCAAGCATAATAGATGACATTATCAATCTAAATAAAGCTGATCTCACGTCAATATTTAATTTTCTATGAAATTCACAAAATATTAAACACATAAAGTACAAACATGCATGTGCACTAGTAGCTTTCACAAGTTCTTTAGCTAGGCGTGAATTTGTGCAACGCCGAGCTAGCCAACCTCAGCGTTAAAGAACTCCACGCCAAGCTTTGCCGCGTTTGCCACGCTGGTAGCGACGTGGCATGGTCAGCATTAGATCAAGGAACGCCGAGTCGCATACCTTGGCGTGGTGCCTGCGTACGCCGAGCTTTCGGTCTATTTCTGCAAATAGTTATGCCAGGGGTCTATTTGTAGAAATAGTTTGTAAAAAGGGCTAAAATAGAAAAATATCACGATGGTGAGGGCCCTGTTCTTCACGGTGGTGCTCATGATGCTGCTCGCCTTCACCCTCCTGTGCTCGGGCGTGGTGCGCATGTCCATCGGCCTCGGCCGCACGACTCTCGACCTCGAGCCCGTGGTGCGCATCCTGCTGCGCGTCACCTTCGTCCTCTTCCTCCCGGTGCTGGCCTCCGTCTTCACCCTCACCAAGGCCCATGGCGGGGCCGGGTTCCTCCCCACGCTGCTGTGGTTCCTTCTTGTGGAGCTCATCCGCATGAAGGTGCAGGTGATGGTGCTGCCAGCCGACGGCTCCTCTTTCTCGAGGAGCGCCGGGCGGTTCACGCTCATGGACAACGCCGACGAGGTCGGCCACATGGTGTGGACCGGCTACCTCGTCTTCTCTTCGGCGTGGGAGGCCGGCAAAACCCATGATGAAGCTGACAAGAAATGGGCCAACGCCATGAGGGCCATGTTTGCCCTCCTCTGGTTGCTCAGCTTTCTAAAGCTGATGCAGAGGATCTTCAACACATGGATGGAGAGCTGCTCCTGGCACACCGGGAGAAACCCTCTCCTCGTTGCAGCCTACATGCAGCACATTCATGAAGTGGAGGAGGAGAAAAACAAGAGCATCCATGTCTCCACATTGCAGCCTACTTGTGATGCCATCATGGAAACGTGTCAGTTCACGGTAGATGGGGAGCACACGCTCGTGCTAAGTAGCAAGAGGAAGACGTTGGCGAAGAAGCACAAGGTCCTGACCACCGTCGATTTCGGCTACGGTGTCGGAAGGTGTCCTAGTGGTGGCCAAAATGACCTGAAGCATGTCAGTGTCCACTTGGACGACCTGGACGACTACAATACAGGCAAATTAGTCACCGTGGGTAAGGTGTGGAATTGGAAGAAAGAAAAGGGCGACATTGGTAGGCTTTTCTCTGGCAAGAGGGGGGTATACCTTGAGGACCTCTGCCTCTCCTTCTCCCTCTTCAAGCTGCTGCGACGCCGTTTCGAGCAATACCCCATGGTGGAGGTCGGCTCGGACATGGCACGCAGGGTGATGCTCGATGGCCTCATGAACATCCAAGGAGCTGGGTCAGCTAACAGCAGGCCCTTCCGTGTGCTTCAGCTCGAGCTCGATTTCCTCCGGCACTACTACCAGGCGGCGGATCGCACGGTGATGTCTCCTCGCCTTCTTTTCATCCCAAACATTCTCTTGTCCATGCTCTTCGTGCCCATATATCTCATAGCCATCTTGGCTATACTCGTCAGCACCAAGGATGCCGACTACTTCTATTGCATGGCAATGGTGTCAAGCCGTGGCGCACGCCTTGAGAACTTCCCTTTCCTTTCTTTGTTCCTGACCTTGGCGCTTCTAGCCACCCTCATCTGCTTCGAAGCCTATGAGTTCTTCACCTCCTACCTCAACTTCAACTGGAACCTGGTCCGCCTGGTTTGCTTCTATAGCACCTTGCCCGCCGACCAGGGTTACCGGCTAAGCCGAAAGCTTCTATACTACATGTTTGTAGCCAGGTATTGGCTATTCTCTATGACCGCTAAATGTTTGTATTGGAGCGGCGGCGGCGCTTACACTAGTATCCACATCAAGCAAGCATCTATTGTCAATGCCTATATATGGGCCAATTATTCACAACTTATCCGCATGGACAAAGAGACCAACAATCTCGCTGTCTACCAAAGCCAAGAAAGACATCATCGAGGCCTTGAAGAAGCTGACCATCGTCAACGACGTGGCAAAGAACCACCTCACCATCAGCCTTCCTCCATGGGTGGTGGGTGAGGAGCTAACGGCCACTGCGGCTATGGCGACGAGAAGTGCTACTGAGATCATCCTGGCCAGCCACCTCGCCACAGAGCTCTTCAACATCAAGCAAGGGAGCAAGACACCAGCCTGCAACAGCGCCAAGGTGGTGGCGACCACGCTATCCAGGTACTGCATGTACCTGGTGGCTCACATGCCGGAGCTGCTTCCGGACGACGAGGTATGGGTGTCTGAGAGGTTCGAAGAAATGAGGGCCTGCCTGGTAAATGTGTTGCCGACGAGCTATTCTTGCAGCCGGGCCTGCATGCTGTGCTTGTCGGGCTGGTGCTGCAACTTCAAGGACACCATGCTGCATTCCCTCAGGAGGGAACGCCATCGTCTAGACAAGACTGCACTACTGGAAACAGAGCCTTTGCCGAGTGCAAAATTCTTCGCCGAGTGTTAAAAATCGGGCACTCGGCAAAGAATTGCACTCGGCAAAGAGTTCTTTGCCGAGTGCCAGGCACTCGGCAAAAAAGTGCACTCGGCAAAGGACTTCTTTGCCGAGTGCCAGACTCTCGGCAAAAACTCGGCACTCGGCATAGGCTGCCCCGCGTAACGGTGTTCGGCCACGTCCTTCTTTACCGAGCGCATGCTGTTAGGCACTCGGCAAAGATTTGTTTTTTTTGTTTTTAATTTCTTTGCCGAGTGCCCCAGATCTGGCACTCGGCAAAGATTTAAATTTTTTTTTAATTCTTTGCCGAGCGTCTCAGATCTGGCGCTCGGCAAAGAATTTTTTTTTATTTTTAAAATACTTTGCCGAGTGCCTCCTAGACGGCACTCGGCAAAGATTTAATTTTTTTTATTATTTCTTTGCCGAGTGCTCCTGTGGATGCACTCAGCAAAGAGGAAATTTAAAAAAAAAATTAAAACATTCTTTCTTAGAGTGCACGATGGCTTGAGAGTGCCATGCCCCGACACTTTCGGCAAAGTTTTTTTTTTTTTGTTTTGGCCTCAATTTTTTGTGCAGCCTTTTTAAAGCACCGGGAACTCCTAGTTACAAGTTGAGGATTTTTGTGGCTTTTTGTTATATTTAGTTACTTTATTTCGTTTACTTGAATTTTTAGGAAATTAGAAATTTGAGATGCTTGCGTAGTACGAATAATGGAGTTTAATGATTGAAAATTGATAGTCATGTTAGTGAGTGTTATGAGAGGCTGTATCGAGAGCGGACCCGAAATTTTGGACATCTTGTTCATGAAACATGTCATGAATGATTTTGCGTGTGAAGTGTTTATAAATTCTATAAACAAAAACAAGCGAAGTCCGAAAATCATGAAAACTTGTTGAGGGTCCGTGATATCATATCATAAGAGCTATGATAAAAATTTCAAAAGATTAAACTCCATTATTGTCACGTGCGCTCAAATTTCTAATTTCCGGAAAAGGACATCTAAACAAATAAAGTAATAAATATATCAAAAGCCGAGATGTCAAATTGTAACTAGAGTTCCTTCGGTGCTTTAAAAAGGCTGCACAAAAAAATTGAAAGCCAAAAACAAAAAAAAACAAAAAAACTTTGCCGAGTGCCGGGGCATGGCACTCGGCAAGCCATCAGGCACTCGGCAAAGAATGTTTTAATTTTTTTTTAAATTTCCTCTTTGCCGAGTGCATCCACAGGAGCACTCGGCAAAGAAATAATAAAAAAAAAATTAAATCTTTGCCGAGTGCCGTCCAGGGGGCACTCGGCAAAGTATTTTAAAAATAAAAAAAATTTCTTTGCCGAGCGCCAGATCTGAGACGCTCGGCAAAGAATTAAAAAAAAATTTAAATCTTTGCCGACTGCTAGATCTAGGGCACTCGGCAAAGAAATTAAAAACAAAAAAAAACAAATCTTTGCCGAGTGCCTCCCTGATCCGCCACTCGGCAAAGCCGCGGACTTAGCGGTTTTTTGCCCCGGCCATCATTTGCCCGACCATCTCGCGCCACGCCGCTTGCCGCCCGCTTCTTCGCGCGCGCCGCCCGCATTGCACGCGCCACCGCCGCCGCCCATGCCGCCCGCGTCTTTGCCAGCGCCCTTCGCGCGCGCGCCGCGCGCCATGCGCCGCGACACGCCGCGCCGCCATGCCGCTGCCTTATTGCCATGTCGCCGGACGCGGGTTGTTTCATACGCGCGCCACGCAGCGCCGCTTACCTGCCCCTCGCCCTGCACCGCCGCCGCCCGCCCGCGCCCCGTGCCGCTCGCCAGCGCCTTGCCGCCAGCCCCGGCCGCTGCCGCCGCCGCCACCGCAGGCGCCCCCCCCCGCCCTTCCCCAACCGCCAGACCACCACGCTGCCCGTCGCGCCCAGCCACGCCATGCCATGCCGGTGCCCTTCCCGCCGCGCGGCCTAACCCCAACCCCCGGCCCTGCGCCCCGGCCGCGCCCCATGGACCACCCGCCCCGACGCCATCCGTGCTCGACCCCGTCCCCGACTCCGCCTGATCCCAACGCCGCCCGCCACTACCCCGTCGCCCGTCAGGTATGCCTTCTCACTTATTATTGTCGAGGTAGTGGTAGTTGTAGTAGTATTAGTAGTACTAGTGGTAGTATTAATACAACTAGTGGTAGTATTAGTAGTAGAATTAGTGGTAGTAGTAGTAGTACAACTAATGGTATTAGTTGTAGCAATAGTGGTAGTAGTAGAAGAACCAATGGTAGTAGTAGTAGCAATAGTGAAAGTAGTAGTACAAGTAGTGGTACTACTTGGATATATTCTTCTGCATGGATTGATATCCAAACTACATGGCTTCTGTTGAGCCATATGTGCTTGTCGGCCATCGTGCCGTTGTTTTTTGCAGGTTTTGGAAACCTCACCATGCAGGGGAGGTTCTGCCGAATTTTTTTGTAAATAACAGTATTTTGTTCCATTTTTGTAGAGAAGAGCCCGTTAGAGTTGAGTCGGAGTTCTCGCCACAGTGTCGGTCTGCCTGCACCGCGTCGTCTCGCCACTGCACCGACCCGCCACGGCCCCGCTAGCCTGACTCCGTCGCCACCCTAGGTATAACCCCTCTTTTCGTATCATTGTCGTAGATCGCGTAACCCAGTTAGGCGTCTCCCGTTCGAAAGAGATATGGTTGGAGGTATGCAGATCTTTGCATATTTATGACCGTATCTATTTCGGATTGTCCACGCTTTTTGGACAGCCCGCGGATGCATAGATGGGTTAGTTTCCATGTTCTGCTCTAGTCCGAGACAGAGTTTCGGCATCACCTCCCTGTTGTTCTCTGGATACACACTCTTCTTTGGCAGGACGTGTATCTGGAGAACAGCGGGGAGGTGCTGCCGAAATTCTGTCTCGGATAGGAGTAGAGCATGGAAGACGGAGCCGGCCTACTCATTTGACCACTACGCCGTCGCCTCCGATGCGGAGTACCCCAACAAGGCGGCGCAGGTGAAGGCAGAGTTTTGGGTAAGTCTCCCTTGCACAACATTGCTCAATACGTCGCATTCATTAGACTTTTCTTGAAATAATGAATCGATACATCGCTTTTGTATGCATACTTATTACAGATGCGAGGAGGGATTTGAGGCCAGGGCGGAGCAGGCGACTACCAAAGCCTGTAAAAAACTCGTCACCGACATGCATCATGAGGCGCGCATCCAGGCCATCGTAACCTACTACAGGTCGAAGCTTGGAGAGAGGAAAACCAAGAAAGACGCAAGAGAGATGCAGCTGACCCGGGAGCAGTACCTTGAGGTAAATGAAGAACATCAACATTGATTCGATTTGAGATTAAGTTGGTTTAATTTGATCTTCTTATATGTCCAATACTTGATGACGTGTAGGTGATTCCCTGGTGGTGCCAAGCGTATCCCGAGTGCTAGGTGATGATGGTGGACAGGTGGTTCACGGAGGAGTACCTCAAGATGCACAGGGATGCACGGGACCGTCGTTTACTGATGCAAGGTCCAGCACACCATCAAGGTAGCCGCAACCTCACCGGATACAAACAAGCATGGGTACGCGAATTGATTTATCTATTGTTACGCTCAGTTCTGTCTGATTTCTAATCATCGTGCTGTCTTTCTCGCAGTCGGCGTCACATAGTGGCCAGGCTTGCTCGGACTTCCAGGCATGGTGTATGGCCCACAAGGGTAAGGCGACGTCCGACGTCTCCTTCAACCTGGAGGACCCGCCCGAGGCATACACGAACCCGAGCGTCCACTCCCGCATCAGTGAGTACACTGAGGTGGCGAGGTCGCTCCATGGGGCAGACCACGATCCGAGCACCCAGGACTTCGATGGAGAGGCTGTCATGAGGGCGGGGCAAGGCAAGAAGCATGGACGGTTCTGGCTTGGCGACGGCGTCATCGACACGGCCTCTACTCCCTCTCTCTCCCAGATCCGAGCACGGAGCACGAGCGAGAGCCCGGCCATTCGCACACGGCCGACCGCTGCACAGCACCGGGTCGACGCACTCGAGGTTATTCCTGTTTTACTCGTCATACATTGATCTTTACACACCTTAATTAGCTTTGCATTACTGAAACATTGGAGTGAAATATTGCAGGCCCGGCTGGAACAAGAAATGAAGGAACGTCAGGAGCTGGGGGCCCAGTTGGAGGCCGAGCGGGCCGAGCGGCAGGCCCAGGCGTAGAGGCTAATGGACATTACGGATTTCCTACAAGGGCTTGGGCAACGTATGGGCTTGTCTCTGCCACCTGGGCTATTGGTTCCACCTCCGCCTCCGCGTCCTGCAGCTGCAGCTACTCCTATGAGTATCAAAGTTTTTTACTTTCACTTGTGCTTTGCTTGTATGGCCTCTATCGTCCTAGATTAGCTATCAAAATAATCTTGTCTCACATGCAATCTTTTCTCCTTTGTGCAGTCTCCATCTGACGGTGGTTCGAATAATCCACCTCATGCACCTACGAATGATGCATCTGGGCCTTCACCACAGTCGCAGTGGCCGAGATGAGTGCATGTTGTATTTTTTACATTTGTTGTTCACTTGGTGATGGACTTGTGATGCACTTGTGGACTTTGATGGACTTGTAAACTTATTTGGATGGACTTGAGCACTTATTATTATATATTGTGATGGATGTGATATGGGCGGATGGATGTGTGGATGGATGAGATATATATGTGATGGATAAGATATATATGTGATGGATGAGATATATATGTGATATATGTTTGTATGAATGTATTTGTCATGATGGAATGCAAAAAAAAAAATTGCCGTTTTGGGTCACTTTGCCGAGTGTTGCACTCGGCAAAGGACCCTTGTTGAAGCGCAATGGTCACAACGCTTCGGCAAAAAAGCGGCAAAATGGGCGACCGAAAAGCAGATTTTCCAGCTTTTTGCCGTATTTGTGACTCTAACACTCGGTAAAGAAATTAAAAAAAATTTAAACTTTGCCGAGTGCTCAGGTGGTGGCACTCGCAAAGAAAATTTCAAAAAAATAAAAGCTCTTTTTGCGAAAGTGCCTTAGGGTTGACTTTCGGCAAAGAATTTTTCAAAAAAAAAAATATTTGCCGAGTGCCTGGAGGTTTGACACTCGGCAAAGAAAATTTCCAAAAAAAAATAAAAGCTCTTTGCCGAGTGCCTTCCGGGTTGACGCTCGGCAAAGAATTTTTCAAAAAAAAAAAAATTGCCGAGTGCCTGGAGGTTTGGCACTCGGCAAAGAAAATTTCCAAAAAAAATAAAAGTTCTTTTCCGAGTGCCTTCCGGGTTGACGCTCGGCAAAGAATTTTTCAAAAAAAAAAAAAATATTTGCCGAGTGCCTGGAGGTTTGGCACTCGGCAAAGAAAATTTCAAAAAAAAATAAAAGCCCTTTGCCGAGTGCCTCACGGGTTGGCACTCGGCAAAGAAAGTTTTAAAAAAAATTTAAAAAAAAATCTTTGCCGAGTGCCGGCAGGGTTGACACTCGGCAAAGTGACCATCAACGGGATCGGCGCCGTGACGGTCGCTTTTCTTTGCCGAGTGTTTCCGGGGCACTCGGCAAAGCCTTTGCCGAGTGCCCGATAAAATACACTCGGCAAAGAGTGCTTTGCCGATCAATTTTTTGCCGTGTGTGCTTTGCCGAGTGCCGCACTCGGGAAAGGCTTTGCCAAGTGCAATATAGCCTTTGCCGAGTGCCTCAGGCACTCGGCAAAGAACCTGAATCCAGTAGTGACGACCGATCATGCTATGGAACTGTTGGACAAGATCGAGGGCTGGGATCAGCTGGCCAAATTCTGGGTGCATCTGCTCATCTACTTGGCCCCGTCTAACGACGTCCAGGGCCATGCCAAGGTGGTGGCCACCTTAGGCGGTGATCTCATATGCTGCCTCTGGGCCTTCTGCACCCACGCAGGCATTACTCGCGCCCATCGTCATCCTTCTATGTAGGAGGAGCTAAGCTGCACGGCCTCGCTGTGTAGTATGGTAAAGAAAGCCATCATCGCATGTGTTGAATATTATTATTGTGCTTGGTGTTGGTTTGGTTTTTCACATTGGATTGTGCCTATATGTATCTATATATATATATGATATTTGTATAATGTATGCTTATCTGAACTCGTGGTTTGAGTATGTGCGTATGCCTCTATGTCAAAGTTTGTGCATCATATTCCATTGGCAATAAAATGTGTATCTCATCACTATCATATGATACCCCTGATTCTTGTTGTATTGCAAATGTACGGTCAGATTGCCCAAATGTTTCTTGTAACTATGTTGTGTGCATCACATACATGACCTGTTTGCTATAGCTCTTACTAGTGAATCAGTTTAAATCACCTTCGGTTCCATAAAGTGGCTTCACTAGTGAAGCTAAAGTTGTTAAACATTTAGTAAAACAACTTCTTAGGATAGATATCAGAGAGAAAGCTAGTATTTTTAGCTTCGAACAGCTTCACCTAGAAATATGTGCAAGTGAGAGGACCTAATAAATAACAGATTTTGGGGTGAAGCTGTTTCACCCAAACCTATTTAACAGCTTTGTGAAGCAGTGGTAGAAGCTCTATCATGAGCACCGCCACCGTACGTGAAAGCTAGGGTGGCCCTCACCGTCATGGGCTTGGTGAATTATATAATTATGCTAAATTATATAAGGGTACCGCCATTGAAATTATATATATTGATGTGTGTGCATGCATGCATGAATATATATACGACTCTTTTTTTTTTGGGACTGAATATATATACGACTCTATGGCTGCCTCCGATCCTGCACACAGCAACTGCACTAGAGAGGGGTGTGTGTGTTTATAACCATTCCGATCCACGAGCTAGTGTGGTTCTACATATAGTAATATATAGAGAGCTAGAGACACATGTGACAATGCCAGCTGCATGCAGTGATAACCTAGCGACATCTGATCACACTACCTCTACCGGTTCTTTGCTTGGCAAACAATTCAGACAAATGTGCTAGCTAGCTTTCATCCTTTTGGTCCCCGGATTGGCAGCATGCAGCAGATGCCGCCCGGAGCCTTTGGAGGAACGAAAGCTCTCACAGCAAAGAAGGCATGTCGGAGGTATCTGAGTATATATCTGCCTGGTCGGGGAGGCTTTTTCTTATTCTTATTCTTTTTCTTTTTCCCATTCACTTTCCTACGTTACGTGCGACTGGAAATATGCTTATTCTTATATATAGGAAGATCAAAGCAACTCGTCTCCCATTGGATTACTCCTGCAGTCTTTTGAAATTAGAAGAAACTCAGGAGGCTGTAGAAATGGCGATACACATCTTATTCCTCGCGTTCCTACTCTCATCGGCGTGATCGACGCCCCTGCATCGATTTGAGCATAGACGCATGGCTGGATCCATGCCCATATATAGAAGTGCTCTGGTTGGATGGAGGTATATATGGCCATGCAGCTCGAGCACGTCAGCCGGGCACGAGGCCTGATTTTTTGGCCTGGCCCAAGCCCGGTCCAGCCCGGTGGCCAGTGGGCCCATACTGGCATGGCCTAGAGGTGCAGGCCGTGCCTAGGCCGCACCCCAGGCACGTGGGCCGGCACAACGTCCCGGTAAAAGGAGGGAGGCCCGATGGTGGCCCCATTCGAAAAACAATCCTTTGAAATCTGGCCCAGCCCACATTTCACATAAACATACTGATCTTTCGTTTCCTAACCCTAAAGGCATCAACTCGGCTTGTCGGCCACCACACTCCCCAGCGTGTTGCATGCCTGCACTCTGCCTCAGACGCCGTGAGGCGTGACTGTGAGCCTCAAACCCGCAACGCCGGTACACCTCCTCCTCGCCCCCGCAATATATGCCTGTAGCCACCTCCACGTCCTCCCGCGCGGCCATAATGGCGGCAACATCAAGGCAGTAGCGGCGGTGGCCGACCTCAAGTAGCAGCGGGGAGTGCGCCGGGCACCTCCCCCTGCGTCAAATCCAGTCATGAGTGCTTGGGGCGACCTGCGAGCTCACCGCCTAGGTGGCCGCCGCCACCTCCCGCAGTGGCTACGCCCCCTCCCCACCTCTCTCTCTGCTGGCATTCTGTGGGACTTGGGCCGGCAGGGCCTGCTATTTTCGCCGTGCTTCTCGGGCTAGCCCGGCACGGAAAACGACCCGTGACTGAGCCGTCGGCCAAGCACGAAGCCCATGGTGGCATGGCCCGGGAGGCACGGCGGCCCGTGCAGGCACGACACCTAGCAGGCTGTGTCAGCCCAGACCCCTACCGGGCCGGGCCAGGCCAGGCTGTTCACCATCTATAGATGGAGGATTGTGGGGTCTCGCGGCCTCAAGTTTACTTGAGAAGATGCCTTTTCTCATAACATTTATGGTAATGTATCGGAACTGGCATGAAACAGTTGCGGGAACTAAAAACCTTCAAGATATTTGAGGGAATCCGAAGTCTGTCAGTAGTTAATCGGGACGAAGTAGTATAATGAAGGTATAAATTTAAGGTGGAAATTAAACAGAGGAAGGTGAAATGGAATTAAACTAACATTATTGACATTATTTTTGTCTAAAGATGAAATGGAATTAGGATAACAGTATCATTATGTATTTTAAATAGGTACATGATACTCCCTCCATCCCAAATTATAAGTCATTCCAAGAATCTTGGAGAGTCAAACTTTTTCAAGTTTGACTAAAATTATAGAGAGACACAAAGATTGATGACATCAAATAGGTATAATATGAAAATATAACTAATGAAGAATCTAATGATACTTACTTGGTATGATAAATATTATTATTTTGTTATATAAATTTGGTCAAACTTGAAAAACTTTGACTCTCCAAGATTTTTGGAATGACTTACAATTTGGGATGGAGGGAGTACATATTTATAGGGGAGATGATCGGGCGCCTCCCAAGTTAAAAGGCGCTCGTGGCCGCCTGGGCATATGCCCAGGCCCTAGGTACGTATATTTTGAACACAATAGTTTTTTTACTATTATTAATATTGTCACTATCAATAACTTAAATTTGATAGTGATACCATCAGCTTCGTTCATAAATAATTATCACTATTGGTTGGTAATGCAATCCCGCAGTGATACCATCATTGGCAGGTTGTATTACCAACTGACAATGATTCTTGCTTGGTAATGATAAACAATTATCACTAGTAATGCAACCCCAAAGTTATACAATATATCACTGTCAGGTTGAATTATCAAAAGACAATGATTCTTGCCCTAGACCCAATTTTCGTTTCAACGTGCTTAAGTCTCGAAGTCACGTCCACTCTTCCTCTCTATCTCATGTCCTCTCTCCTTCTCTTTGTCTTCAACGTCCAATGCACTATCCTCTATCCTCCTTGCTAGACCCAGCGCACAGGAGCTCCCCGGCCGGTGTGTGCAGGTGGTCTCCATGGCGCCACATGGGAGAGCGGGTGTGGCGTGCCTCCTCGAGGGCACAATGGATGGGCAGGATCTAGGGTTAGCATGTGAGGGGCGGGGTCGTAGTCAATTCTCCTCAGCACACCGGGCAAGGGATGCGACAAGGTTGCGTGGATGAAGATGATGTTTTAAGTCTCCCCTTTCTCTCAGATATGTTTGAATGTCTCTATATGATTTCATAAAACGATATGTGATGTTTTGAACCTCTCTCTATGATGTGATGAATCGATTTGTGTTTTATTGATTGTCCTCCTCTCTCTGTGATGAATTTATCTATGATGTGTCAATCTTCCCCTCGGCCGACAACTTGCTTCCCAAGTCTTGACGTACCATGTTCAAGAATTGGGCTTCACCTTGGGCAGTTCAACCCATGCACCATGTCTATGTGGCCCTTCTCTAGGTGGTGAGTGACAAGAACCTTAAGGACCTTGTCCAAGGACGAGAAGCATAACATACCTTTTTGTGGCTTGGCGTGTGAAGAACCAAAGGTTGAAGGAGGATGGTGCACCGAAAGATGTGGATCCCAACACTCCTATCGATTTTTAGTATGGGATTAATGTTTTATTGCCACTACTGGAGGTGGGCCCTTTGCCGAGTGCCTGTTGCACTCGGCAAAGGCAGCTTTGCACTCGGCAAAGCCTTTGCCGAGTGCAACACTCGGCAAAGAGCCTCCGTCGAATCCCCTTCCGGTAAAGGCTGCTTTGCCGAGTGCCAAATTTCGGGCACTCGGCAAAGGCTTTGCCGAGTGCCATGCGGGCACTCGGCAAAGATTTGACGCCGTCGCCCGATGGCCGACGCCATCAAATTTTTTTAAAACTCTTTGCCGAGTGCCACAGCTCCGGCACTCGGCAAAGAAATCTGTTTTTTTAAACCTCTTTGCCGAGTGCCACAGCACCGACACTCGGCAAAGGGTGTTTTTTATTTTTATTTTTTAAATTTTCTTTGCCGAGCGCAATGACCATTGCCCTCGGCAAAGGGTGTTTTTTTATTTTTTTTTAAATTTTCTTTGCCGAGTGCATTGCACTCGGCAAAGACACCTCTAAATTTCTTTTTTTTGTTTTTTGCTTTTCCATTTAAACAACAATGCATATATATATATATAATAGAAACCACAATTCAACGGCAATAAATTACAAACCACATTTATATATTACAAACGACCAAATTTGTCAGAAATCCACAATTTATTACAAACCACAAGTTCATAGTCCACAAGTTCGATACATAGAAACTACTCCGCAAGCGGCTCACGGCGACTGCGCCCCAGCGTGCGTTCCCGGCGACGGTCCAAGTGTGGATGGCCCGACTTGCGATGCCGGCGACCCTCCGACCTAGTTCGACGCCGCCCCCGATGTCCGCTGCACAAAAAAGAAGATATTGCACGTGAGTGACAAGATAAGAATGTAAGGAGTTTAAAGAAAAGTTGAAAATTTCGGCAGCACCTCCCTTGCACAGGGACGTTTCCAAAACCTGCAAGAAAAACGTCGGCACGAAGGCCGACAACCACATTTCCGGCACGAAGGCCGACACATCAACTAACCTGGCACGAAGGCCCACACATCAACAAATCCGGCACGAAGGCCATCTCTAGGTTTGACACTAAGCATGAGCATAGAAAGTAAAACATACTCACCGGAGTAGACTGTGGTGGCGGCTGTGGTGCAAGCAGGTGTAGTGGGATCTGCCAACCTTGTTGCTCCCCAAGTTGTTGCACGAACCTGAGCAAACCTTCTTGCTGGGCCTCAACAGCTTGTAGCCTCTGACGCTCGGCCCGCTCAGCCACCCGCTTAGCTTCCTGGGCCTCCTGCTGGGACCGAAGTTGCTGCAGCTCGGCCTGCAACATTTGACCCCAATGTTTCAATATTGCAGAGCTAAGGAACGTAAAAGTCAAAGAACGACGAATGAAGCTAGAATACTTACCTGGAGTGCCGCCACCGCTGTCGGCCGTTGGCTTATGGGCACGCTAGAGCTCGTGCTCGCTGCTTGGAGGCGGTTCAAAGGAGGAGTAGAGCCCGTGTTGAGGATGCCGTCGCCAAGCCAGAACCGCCCATGCTTCTTGCATTCCCCCACCCGCATCACGATCTTAGGATCAAGGCGCTCCTCGGTCTTCGGATTGTAGGCCGGCCCGTGGACTGACCTTGCCGCCTCAGTGTAAGAAGTGAGGCGGGTGTGGACGCTGGAGTTGGTGTACGCCTCTGGGCCCACATCCGGGTTGTACTTGATGTTGGACCTTGCCGGGCCCATGTGGGCCAGAGCATACGCCGTGAGTTGGCCAATTGGCTGGCCACCGTGCACCACCAACTGCGAGAAAGACAACAACATGTGGTTAGAAATCATGCAGAATTGAGCGCGGCTAGATTAGACAAATGGTGCAGACTTACATATGTCTTTGCATACTTGCTGAGGCTGGCGCTGCCCTGATGGTGAGGGGCACCTGGCATCAGCGCTCGCTGGTCGCTTTTCTCCTGGTGCTCCTTCTGCCAATCCGCATCCAGCCATTTCTCCACTATAGCAGCCCAGCAATCGGGGTGGGTGGCGCACCAGCTTGGAATCGCCTACAAGCCATCAGAAGATCAAATTAGGCATAGTTAATCTCAAAATAAATCAATAGGAGATGTTTTCTATTTACGTGTAGGTACTGCTCCCGTGTCAGAATCTCTGTCTGTCTCCTCGCCTGTGTTTTGTTGATTCTTCTCTTACGGTAGGTGGCGTTGTAGTCAACGTGCGCCTGGAGGCGGGCCTCGTAATACAAGTCCAAGACACGCCTTTTATAGGAAGTGTAAGCCACCAGATACGCCCTTGTCTCCTGGCCCGGCTGGCATCTGAAGAAGTCCTGCATAAAGACATGAGGTATCCATTATTTTATTTGAAAAATGTCCAATGAATGCATGAATGCAATGAATTGAGGCTTACCCACAACTCCGAAATCACCTGATCCGCCAAGTTTCTGTGCGGAGCATCGGTGGCGACGAGGGCGTAGTGGTCGAACAAGGGTACCTCTGGGTCCTCATACTCTGACGTCCACACCAGGCCAGGGAAGTGTTTCCTGCACAGAAGTCCCAGGATCCCATTGACATTGTGAGCCGGGACCCCCTCCTCCATAAGCATCCAGTTCATGCACAAATGATCCCATTGACATTAGCTCTTATTATGATTTTTCAACATATCAAATGAAGAACATATGAAGTTACTTACTTATCCCCCTCGGGTGCAATCAGTGGGTGGCGTTCGGGTGCAATCGGTCGCTTCGGGAGCTGGCTGGGACCTCGCAAGTAGGGTTTCGAGGATGAAGAGGAAGTCGAACCCCCTCCCCCCTCCTCGGACGTGTGCGGAACCCCCTCCTTAGACACGTGTGGAATGACGTCGTACATCTATGGACCCGCATCCTCACCCACCGTGGGCAGAGGGACGTCATCGTCCCTAGAAGTGCGCGAGGAGCCAAGGTCATGGTCAGTCGACGGCTCCTGCCTGGGCCTACCCCTCGACCTCCTCTGCCTCTCTAACGTCTCCGCCTCCATGTCCTCAGCCGGTGGCGTGTCCCTCGGTCTCGAGTAAGTCGACTGACACCTCCTAGTGGGCCCCATCACCTGCAATTAAAAAGAATAAACCAGTATTAGTACAGATAAACGAGAAGTACTTAGCAAGGGATGCAAAATAAAGAAAATGTAATTACAAAATAACATAGTATTACATGTATTTCTAATATTCTTCATGATCGGGATTATCTGGATGATAGGTATCGTCATCACTATCAAGAGCCTCCAAATCGTCAACAGCCTCATCCTCATCGCTATCATTGTCAAGTATAAGTCCGTCAAGCATTTTCAAGTCTCTCAAATCATGCACCTCATTTGCAGCTTCCTCGTCAACAACCCATTCCTCGTCTACTTCCATTTCAATCTCTCCGGTTAAGTCTATCTCAAGCATCCTTGGTAGCCCCTCGTCTTGTTGATAGAACTCCCCGTCATGCGTGGGTGGGTTCAAGTTGTAATCATCATCGTTTGGGGGAGGACATTTACCATGTGGTGATGCATTGTGCACAATATACCAACCCTGAAGACGTGGGTCGGTTTTGCAAGCATATGGACAATAATAAACTTGCCTGGCTTGTTGAGCCACAATATAGACATCATCTCTTGGATAGAAGGAATCATGTCTAGTTTCGACTATCCCAAATTTAGGGGACTTTTTCGATACTGCAGGATCAAACCACTGGAATTTGAATATGAATGGCTTAGGTGCTTTTTCACCATGGAATTCGAGCTCATATATTTCTTCAACTATGCCATAATAGTCCTCCTGCTCCTCGCCGGAAGTAACGACTCCGGGCATAAATACTCCGGTATTGGTGGTCCTTGGATTGGGCCGACTCTTCTCATAGCTTGTTGTGTGAAAGCGATATCCATTCACGTCATAAGCGTTAAATGACGAGACCTTATAGTAAAAGCCTCTGGCCACTTATTGTAATTCGACACTTATAGACAAATCACTTTGGCACTGCAAGCTCAAGCAGGAGAGAAATGAAATTAGGCAACTAGGAACGCCAAAATTGAAACGACCTAAGTTGGTCAGAAGGTACCTTTCTTTGGAACCATGTAATGAAATCAGGCGAACCATGTTGAAGAAGGGTCTCTCGTTCATGGTCAGAAGGTGGCCTTGCAAGATGCCAGTATTGATCAAAAAATTCCCTGCACCGACAAGCAAGAAGGTTGTTGGATGCAGAAAATTTACGGAGTATGTAACAAGTTCGTTGAGAACTTACCCCTGATACTTGTCGACTTCATCAAGGTTAGTCAACACATAGAGCATGATCTTGAGCCACTCTTCATTGGTCAGCCTCTTTTTGGCCGCTCCACTTGATCTCCCGCGTTGCCCTTTGAATAGGCTGAGGGTCGATTCATTTTCGTCCTCGTTGTAACGAGGGGGTGGGTTATGCACGCTAGGAAGCTTCTCACTATAGTACAATGTTGTGAAGTTTGACATCTCCTCACAAATGAATGCCTCTGCTTTGGAAGCCTCAATCCTGCCTTTGTTTCCACATTTCTGGCGAACAGTCTTTAGACATCTCTCGATTGGATAGCACCAACGGTTCTGCACGGGCCCCCCATTCGTACCTCGTTCGGGAGGTGCAAAATCAAATGCTGCATCGACAAGAAAAAGCCAGGTGGAAAGATCTTCTCCAACTTACAGAGCAACTCGGATGCCGTTTTTTCCAACTCCTCAACCACTTTTAGAGATATCTCCTTGGCACAAAGCTGGCGGAAGAAAAAGCTTAGATCTGCCAGCACCTTCCAGACTTGCTCAGGGACGTAGCCTCGAACCATCGACGGAAGAAGCCACTCAATCCATATGTGGAAGTCGTGACTCTTTATCCCTAAGACTCAACCAGTATCTGGGTTCGCTCCCCTCCTCAGATTCGCTGCAAACCCATCAGGGAAACTTAATATCTGCATCCATTGTATCACTTCCGTCCTGTGCTTCTTTTCCAAGACGTAATCGGCCTTAGGCCTTTTCCATGGTTTGCCGTCTCTTGGAGGCAGCATCTGCAACTTTGGTCTGTCGCATAGGATTGCCATATCTACTCTGGCCTTAGGGTTGTCCTTTGTCTTGTCAGAAATGTCCATGAGTGTTGCCCAAAGTGCTTCGGCGACATTCTTCTCAGTGTGCATTACATCTATGTTATGTGGAAGGAGAAGGTCATCAAAATAGGGAAGCCTCTCCAATCCCGACTTATGAGTCCACATATGTTCCACACCATAGTCCACAAAGCGATCTTTGTTTGGATTATCTTTCTTTGGATTAACTTTCTTTCTTTTACCCTTCTTTGGATTATCTTTCTGCGCCGGGAGCACGAGAGCATCTATCTGAGCATGAACCTGGGCACTAGTCATCTTCTGAGGTGCAGGGTCAGTCACCGTGACACCTTTTGTGAAGTTCTTCATGTCTCCTCTGAATGCATGGTCAAGAGGGAGGAACTGTCGATGCTTGTCGAACGACGAGAACTTCCCACCCTTCTTCAACCAAATGAACTATAGAGCTGCCTTGCATACCGGGCATGGAAACTTCCCGTGGACACATCAGCCGGTGAATATCCCATACGCCAGGAAGTCATGCATGGAGTACTGGTACCAAACATACATTCTGAAGTTCTTCTTTGTAGCTCGGTCGTAAGTCCATACGCCTTCATTCCAAGCCTTGATCAATTCATCATAAATAGGTTGCATGTACACACCCATTTTGTTTCCTGGGTGTCCAGGAATTATCAATGTCAAGAATATGTTTTGCCATTGAAGTAGGGCCCCGGGGGAGATTGAGGGGAATAGCGAACACGGGCCAACAAGTGTATGGGGCCGACATCATTCCATAAGGATTGAACCCATCCGTTGCCGGCGCAACACGTACATTACGGGCCTCTTCATCTTTGCCACGATGGTTGCCATTAAAGCTTTTCCATGCTTCACCATCTGCTAGATGTACCATCTTGTTAGGATTGTATCAAACGCCATTCTTGTGCCATGTCATCTGTTTTGCGGACTCCTCGGACATGAATAGCCGTTGGAGCCTCGGTATGATCGGAAGGTGTCTTAGGACTTTCATTGGGATGTCCTCATTCTGCTCCTCCTTTCCATCACCTTTGTCTACCTCCACATACCTAGAGGATTTACACTTTGGACAGTATTTTGCATCCTTGTGTTCTTCCCTAAATAGGACGCACCCCTTCAGACAACAATGTATCTGCTCATACGACATCTTTAGTGCCCGAAGGAGTCCCGTTGACTCATACAAGCTGCTCGGTAGATGGTGACCCTCCGAAAGCAGCCCCCCAATAATTGCCATCATAGCATCGAAGCAGGCTCGAGTCATGTTGTGCTGGGACTTCAACCCCAGTTGGCGGCCAATGGCATCCAGTTGAGAAACCATTGTCTTCTCATGTAGGACCTTCTATGCCAAATCCAACATGGCCAAGAACGCTTTAGCGCTTGGCTCTGGCTCCTCCTCCTCGTCCTCCGTAGGCCTTTCAGCAAACGTCGCATCCTCATAGTCACCTAACCATCCTGGTACCCCGCCATCACCGTCAAATGCCTCCAAGCGTCGTCTCACGGCCTCCTCTCTAGGATGATAGGCTTCACCATGGGACACCCACCGGGTATAGTTTGGCACAAATCCATACTTGCAAAGATGCTGCACCATGACTTCCCTTGTTTTTCTTTTCTTGTTTTCACATTGGCTGCAGGGACAGAACGTGCCTCTCGCTCCCTTAGCTACCTTAAATGCATGGTCCAAGAATTTCTCGGTCTTATCCATCCATTCACGGGTGATTTGAGCCTGACTTGGGTGTCCCATGTACATCCACTCACGGTTATCCATCCTCTAGCATATACACATAACGGAGTAATATAACCATATGTTGCATCTACACGGCGTGCCTACTGTCTAATAGGTGAGGATAGGTCCTAATCCCACCCGCGGATGCGTAGATGAGGTTAGTTTCCATGCTCTACTGCGATCAAGACAGAATTTCGGCAGCACCTCCCCGCTGTTCTCCCGATACACGTCCTGGAAGGGAGAGTGTGTATCCGGAGAACAACAGTGAGGTGGTGCCGAAACTTCGTCTCGGATCCGAGCAGAACATGGAAACTAACCCATATACGCATCCGCGGGCTGTCCAAAAAACATGGACAATCCAAAATAGATACGGTCATAGATATGCAGAGATCCGCATACCTCCAACCATATCTGTTTCTGACGGGAGATGCCTAACTAGGCTACACCTATCTACGTACTACAATGGTAAGGAAGAGAGCTCAATTATACCTAGGGTGGCGGTGGAGACAGGCTAGCGGCGCAATGGCGAGTCAGTGCAGTGGCGAGTCGACGCTGTGTAGGCAGGACCGCAACGCCGACGAAGATGATCAGGGTCGCCGAGGTGCTCCGGGTCCCCTCCGACAGGTCCTGCTCTGCAAAAGAAGAAAAACATCACTAAAAGTTGAAAAATTCGGCAGAACCTCCCCTGCACAGGGAGGTTTCCAAAACCTGCAAGAAAAATCGTCGGCACAATGGCCGACGTCCACATTTGGGGCACGATGGCCAACACAACCATAAACCCGGCACGAAGGACGTCAATGACATAAACGGCGCGATGGCCGACAACCCTGCGGCTTTACCTTCTCCTCCGGCGAGGGCGGGGATGACGGCATGGACGACGAGGATGAACGGCGTGGACGACGTGGACGAACGTTCGTCCCCTCCACCTCGGCTTCCTCCCCCTCTCCCCTTCTCCTCCTTCTTCTTCCTCCTCCTTCTTCTTCCTTTTTCTTCTCCTTCTTCCTCCTCCTTTTTCTTCCTTTTTCTTCTTCCTTCTTCTTCCTTTTTCTTCCTCCTTCTTCCTCCTTCCTCTTCCTGCTACCTTCTTCCTCCTTCCTCCAAGGTCTTGGCCAGGGCTCCGGGGGGGCGCTGGCCGGGGGTGGCCTGTAATAGGTGGCCGGAGGTGGGGCGGGGCGGCGCCGGAGCAGGCGCTTGGCCGGGCGGGCGACAGGGTGGGGCGGGGCGGCTGAAGCGGGCGCGGCAGAGCGGGCGTGGCAGGGGTGGGGGGGGCGACACGAGCAGGCGATGCATCATGGCGCTGGCGGCAGGCCGGCGTGGGCTTTTGGTGGGCGGGGGGCGGGCGGCGGCAAGGCGGTCGGGCCGGGGTGGGTGGGCGGGGGGGGCGGGGGCGGGGTGGCGGTGGCGGTGGCGGGCTCGGCGAAGCTAGCTAGCTGGCGGGCGCAGGATGTGGAGTGAGTGTGTGGGCCGGCCCACACATTTAGTTAGGGTTTAACCCTGTGTCGAGTGCTGGGCCGGGCCGGCACTCGGCAAAGACTTTTATTTTTTTTAAGAAATTCTTTGCCGAGTGCCACTTCCTAGCACTCCGCAAAGGCCCTCTTTGCCGAGTGCCAGGTCCGGCACTCAGCAATTATTTTTTGCGTTTTTTGCCCCAATTTTTTTTGCAGCCTTAATATATTATTTAAAACTCCATGTTCAAATTTGGGACAATTTTGACTTTTTTGCTATATTTTGTTAGTTTTTTTTGTTTCGTTGAATTTTATGGAATATTTCAAATTTGAACTGCAGGTGCATGGAATAATCGAATTTGGTAGTTCAAAAAATGATATTCATGATATTTGGTGTATGTTGAGGCTGTATCCAGGAACTCACATGAAATTTCGAGCATCTTGTTGACGTATCATGACGAGCACTGGTAGAGAACAGAGCTTTACTCCCGGTGGGGAACCCCCTCTAGTCCTGGTTCCCCACCCGGGAGTAAGCATCCGGGACTAGAGGGGGGTCCTTTAGTCCCGGGTCAAGAACCGGGACTAAAGGGAGACCTTTAGTCCCGGTGGGTAACACCAACCGGGACTAAAGGGAGACCTTTACTCCCAGCTTTAAAAAAATAATGTCTCCCACCGCTGCGTCCCGTGAGATTCGAACCCAAGACCCCATGCATTGCCTCGCGCGTAGCTTACCACCCCACCTACACAACACATCTAACAATGGATGGGATGCTTTCCTTTTGAACTAACCCATCGGGGGACCTTTAGTCCCGGTTGGCAACACCAACCGGGACTAAAGGGTCCTTTAGTCCGGGTTGGTGTTACCAACCGAGACTAAAGGGTCTACTTTTAGTCCCGGTTGGTGTTACCAACCGGGACTAAAGGTTGAGGACTTTTAGTCCCGGTTGGTGGCTCCAACCGGGAGTAAAGGTCCACCTTTAGTCCCGGTTGGTGTCTCCAACCGGGACTAAAGGTCCTCTGCCACTGTGCCGAGCGCAGTAGCCGTTGGGCAGGGACCTTTAGTCCCGGTTGGAGACACCAACCGGGACTAAAGGTCTCTCTAGTCCCAGGCGCAAAAAATGTCGGGACTAGAGCCCATTTTAGCATCGGATGAAAAGTCTGTTCTCTACTAGTGGAGGTACCTGCGGGGAAAGTGTATTTAAATTATATAAAATCCGAACGAAGTCCGAAAATGACAAAACTTGTCGGGGCGTCGTGTTATCGCATGTAGGGTCTATGGTAAAAAATTGAGAAGGTTTCGAGTAAGTTGCGATGTCAGATGCCTAAAACCCAGACATCTCCACATGTGATCACTAGGCCGAGTGGAAGGAAGTGACACTCGGCAAAGAAGGGATCTTTACCGAGTGCAGGGCCTTGACACTCGGCAAAGACCCTCTTTGCCGAGTGCCAGGGCCGACACTCGGCAAAGATTTTTTAAAATTTGACGTCGTGGGCGGGCTCGGCCGTCAAGTGCCATTTTTTGGTCGAGTGCCACTCTTTGCCGAGTATTGCACTCGGCAAAGAGGGCTTTTGCCGAGTGCCGCTCTTTGCCGAGTGCTGGGAACTCTGTGGCACTTGGCAAAGCCACTCTTTGTCGAGTGCTAGATTTTGCCGAGTGCCACACGGTCCGACACTCGGCAAAGAGTGGCTTTGCCGAGTGCCCGATTTTTGGTACTCAGCAAAGCTGGCGACACTCGGCATATCTTAGTTCTCCCGTAGTGTGCACTGTCTTTTATTATGGTCGTTGGAACCTACCTATTTGATTTAAGGCGAGACAAAGCCCAATTAAATTCAACAAAACTAGTTAGCTTATTTCTATTGCCATGAGCACATCGCATTAAATGGTGTGTACTCTCCCTCCGTTCCAAATTATAAGACACTCTGACTTTTTTGGTACATCCAATTTGCTATGTATCTAATCTAACATATGTCTATGTACTTCCTCCGTTCCAAATTATAGGTTGTTTTAACTCTTTTTGTTCAACTAGTTTTCTACGTATCTATCCATATATTATTTATCTACATGTATAGCAAAATGGATATAGCAAAAAAGTCAATGTGACTTATAATTTAGAACAGAGACAGTAGTTTTTAGCTAACTAATTTCTAGCCATGGCTAACACCAGCCCTAGTCTATATCTCTTTCTTCTCGAGTTGTTAAATTTTATAAAGTATTATCAATTATATACAAAATATTATCAATATTTGTATCTCTAAAAAGTTTGTTAGGAAAGTATATTCAACTATTGATTTAATGATATTTATTATGCACGTAGTGAATTTGAGTTTTTTATATTTACTAGCAAATATGCCTGTGCGTTCCAACGGGAGATAAAATAAAATTAAGGTAAAAAGATGACCGTGACATCCATAACATAAATTAATGCTGACAATAAATAACAATGTTTTTTAAATCTTAAAATATATCTTGGTATATTTTTCCTTTTATTACAAAGTGCATAATTATTCAGATATAAATATATCATAAATTCAAAACTTTTATTTTCCATTCTATCTATATGTTTTTGTGACTCAATATCGACCTTTATATGCATTTTACGCATCATATCAACCTCCTTAACTTTTTTGTCAATGCGTAAACGATTGGTCTATCTGCCAATGATTATGACGGGAAACCTCTCATGATTTTTTCGGAATATAAATACATAATTATATCAATCTCATGATTATGACAGGAGACCTCTCGTCAGGAATTACATAAATACATTTGTTTAGACTTAATTAGCCAATAATCTACCTGTCACACCCATTTTTAAGAACAAAAGTGGATGCATAAAAAGCCTTATGTGCACCCCTGGAATGGTCGCACACATAAGTTGAGATAACTCGCTTGTGGAAGCCCAAGCACAGGGACGTCAACTGGTTGACACCAAACCTAGTACTCTTGACGATAGTCTTCACACCAATCCTGATCTGTTACCCATTCGGGATTTTCCAAAAGAATGTAAAAGCAAGGCATAAGTACATGTCGTACTTAACAAGAATAGCTAGGGGTTCATGAGGCTCAATAAGCTGACACTGGTTAAACTGCAAGTAGCTTTTAAGTATATGATCAAGTTTTAGCATTTATTAGCAACAAGGTAGCACCATAGTTCCCATAACACATGATCATTATACTAAGACAATAATTAGCTTAAAGACAACTTAGTTAAGCACAATTAAACAAGAGCTCATTTATGGTATAAGAATCCCTTGGCCGCTCGTGACCGTGAGTACGGCTAGTATACCGGTTTATTAAACTCTGCGCAAAGGTGTACACTTTCACTGTGAGTCATGTTGTTCAAATGCATGGGTTAATTACGTCCAAACACCGAACATCATATAAAGCTACTCAGAAGTTCGTCTAACCGGGAAGGGTCGTAGGGTCATCGGATATAGGAACCCCCCCTTCCAATAAAAGCCGCTTCCATAGCAAGGCACAACAGGACAGAGGCTGTCCTATACCCAACTCGCAGTATCCTCTAAGCCAGCTAGAAAAGGGCTCCCAAGCAACTAAAGCCAGAGCCATGTGGTCCTCACAGCTGTACTATAAGTCCCGGATGATCACTTACAAACAAGTCCTTGGGAAAAGGGAATTAAACCCTCCTGTCATTGCTAACAAGTCATCTTAAATTGTTTAAAGCTCAATTACCAGTCAAGTATCAAGATCATGGTTATTGTTTAGCGCTAGCATAACACTACCCAAATGCATATATCCAGGTTTATTCAAGATCAAATTCTAGGATTTCCTACATAGGGTATCAAAGTAGACTCATGCAAATGAATTTTAGTGTATCTCATGAATAGGACAACAAGGGAGGTCCCAAACTATACTTGCCTTGATCAAAGGGCTCCTGAAGATCCTGCTGGTCTTGCTGGTCGTAGATGAACTCTTGATCACCAACGAAAACCTCACCGTCTATACTCGATCAACAACACCAAGCAGCAACATACAATCATCCGAGCAATCATACACGAGGCAAACAAATAGATTTAATTAGAACAGTAAACCAACAGAGACAAACCGTTTTGAAAAGTTTATAAAACTATTCTACACGTTGCTATGATTACACAGACGCGAAGATCATAAAAAACGGAGCTATAACGAGAAAGTTATGGATAAAGCAAGTTTTCCTATTAAAGAAATAGATTAAATCTAAACTCAAATTTTAAAGTTCAAAAACATGGTGACAAATTATATGAACAGATAGATCTCGAAAAGACGAATCTAACGCAACTTGAACGGATCAATTTGGAGTTAAAACGAAGAAATTATAAGCAATTAAAGGCAGTGGCAAAACTATAATTAGATGGAACTTCTATTTGAATCTGTAAATTGGAAAGTACGTTTTCAAAAAGAGAACACGTATTCTCTGGAATACGCCTTGGACTGCGGGTTCTATTACTAAAAACTGCAAGGTCTCTTTAGCAAAAATGCCAACCGAAGGGGTACGGGGGTTTGTCAGCCGCTGGATCAAATCTGGACGGTCCAGATTAAATCGGGGGAGAGGGCGGCGGCGCTGCCAGCCGGAGCGAAGGTAGACCACAACAGCGCCCATTGCCGACGGCCACCGAGCTCGCCGGCGGAATCGAATTGGGCCCTAGAGGCCATGGTTTGCCTCGGGACTGACACCAATCGAAAGAGGAGCTTGAGGGGAACTCACGTAGGGCAAAGGTGGAGGCCGAGGGGGACAATGGATGGCGTACGACGCGGAACGGCGGCGTGGGGCACCCTGCAAGGTCCGGCAACGCTCTGTGAGCAACTGCGTGCAAGAAAAAGAGAAAGGATGGGCACGGCGGCTTCGCGAGAGTACTACGAAGCTCAGTTACTTGCCTACGGCGGCGGTGAAGCGGCGCAGCGACGAATTTGATGGCGCGGCGGCGTCTAGGGTTCCAGCAGCACTGGAGCTTGGATACGAGGCGGTGGCGCTTGGTTCTTGGATGGAAACGACGTGGACGCGCTCGCGCTCGCGGTTTATAGGGCGGCCTGGCGTACGGGGCAAGCAAGACGGCGTGGCGGACGCGGACACGATGGTGGTAGTGTCCGGCTCGGTCACGGGAGAGAGGAAGAAGATGACCTGACGCGTGGGCCAGCCTTGTCAGCGTAACAGAGAGAGAGAGAAGGCGGGACCCGGTCGTCAGTGAGGGAAAAGAGAGCTGCGGCGCTGCCGCGAGCTGGGCTGGCCATCCTGGGCCGGCCTGTCGGCCCAAGAAGGAGAAGGGAAGAGGGAGCCGGCGGCCTGCTGGCGCGCTGGGCTGGAGAGAGGGGAGCAGGCCGAGTGGGCCAGATTCAAACAGAGAGAGAGAGTTTCCCTTTTTCTTTTTATTTTTCAAGTTTTTGAATCGTTTTTAAAATAGATTTTGAATTCCTTTTGAATTTAAACAAAAACCAAATCAACTCAACAAAAAGTATGCACCAGTATGAATGCACAAGCATGTATCCAACTTTGATGTTGATTTTATTTTTTTAGAAATTTATTATTTGGCCTATGTTAAATGCTCTCATAAATAAAAACAAATCAATTTAGCCGATTTAAATTTATTCAAATTTTAGGGTGTTACACTACCCAAGGCTTCGGAAACACCGATGATGAGGACATCCTCCTCGCATTCCTCGGCCACCTCCGCATATTTTGTGCCTATCTCTGACACGATCATCGTTGAACCTATATGCATTTAACAACTATGGATATATCACATTTTTATGAAGCTAACAAAACTAGTTGACATTTTTCTGATTTTTCTACGTTTTTAGGCGAATTTTGCAATATCTTTGTTTTCATAGAAAAAGGGAAAAACGAAAATAAAGGAAAAAAGCTCAGGTTCTACAAAGAAGCCCACCAAGAGAGGCCCACTTAGATCTAGATATTTTGCATCAGGAACCCAATCTATTTCAAAATCAAAAACTATAAAAAACCCTTCCTCCTTTTCCTCCCCGTATTTTCTTTCTGTTGCCTTTTCCACTCCTATTCTCCTTATCTCTTTGGATACCGAGCCTGACAATAAGCCAGCGTCGGGCCGGCGGAAGAAATCGCGAGGCGGACAGGAAAAAATGACAGAAATTTCTCTCTTTATTAATACTAGCAAATATGCCCGTTTGTTGCAATGGGACGTATAGCTGGTTGCACGATCCTTAGATAACTTGCAGGTTTGATTATTCAATGATTTCATTTTGTGTTTCTTTTCGTCTTGGAAGGAAACTCATTGCAGCTCATAGATGCACGTTGTTCAACTCTAGGGCCCTGGCGGCGGCTGAGCTCGCGCGGGCCACGCTCGGGTGGATCTCACTGGACCGAGCATGGCGGTGGGCTCCACGGGGAGGAGGTCGTCCAGATCTGGTGAGCAGCGGGCCTAGGGACATAGCAACCATGCTCTGGGGAGACCGGCAATGGTGCTCTCTCGGTGATTGTGGTAGGCGACGTTCGGTGAGGCTCTGGCCGTTTGTGTTCAATTTTTTTTTTCTAGATGGTTGGTTGTCTCGATTTGCTATGTATTTTTTCTCGATCTGCGGTATATATGATGGGCTTGATTTGGTATTGTATACTCTATGTATTTCTTCTCGATCGAAATCGTGATGGTCTTGGATTCGGATCTCTTATGATGATCTCTCCTAGTCTTTCCTGCTTTCTAAATTATGCGGTCACGGTAAGATCGGTGATTATGAAATTGGGGTTCTTGCTGTAACACACCATATGTCTATTTTTACTCATTTCGCGTATTCACGGAGAGAAGGTAGGAGAAATGACTTTTTTTCGGCCAACCTCTGTCCGTTCGGGTTTTTTTTTTGTGCATATCATCGTCGCCTTTTGTTCTCCAACTACGCCATCGACGACCGTGACTGCAGGCATCTCTCCACAGCTGTTCATCTCCAATATCACGGTGGTCGCGCAGCTATGGTGGCGGAGTAGTGCATGGTGACTTCTGGGCCGCGCTAGCGGCGATGGCGGTGGCGCTCCTTTGTGGTAGGCGCTCGGAAAGGAGCATGGGAGCGTGCGCAGGGGACAGAGGAAGCCAAGCCGAGGCTGTCTGTGATTATGGCTATGGTGAAGATGACCTTTAGAGACTGAAACGATAACGACAGATCTTGGCTTCAAGCCCATTAATCATGGTGGGCGAGAGCCAAACGGCGATGGTGTTTCCCCCAGTGGATGTTGTTGCGGCGAGCGTGCACCCAGGCAGTGGAGATGTAGGCAGGGCTGGTGGTGTGGCTGATATGGAGCGTGATTGCGAGGAACAGAAGGGATGGCAGTGATGGCCGTGAGCAAGAGGGACGTCCATGGTGAGAAGCAGGTGCAGGGAGGCTGGGAGGAAGGTGAGGTTAGGAGCGGCGGGGTTGACCGCCATAGCCGCAGCACCGCTAGCCGTCGTACAACGACTTCGCCACCAGAGATGAGCAGTCGTGGTGGAGATGCCCATCGTCGCGAACGTCGTCATCGGAGAAGAAAAGACAATGGCGATGTGTTACGGCAAAAAATAAGCGAACGGCCAAAGGTTGGAGACATGGGCAAAAAATTCATCTCTTCCACCTCCTCTCTCCGTGAGTACGAAAAATAAATAAAATAATGGACGAGGTGTGTTACGACAAAAAAACCCTAATTTCATAATCATACTAGGATAATTTTCGAGTTATCGGTGTTCAGCGGTGTATGCATTAGACGTTTGTGCCGTGTCTCTAAGAAAATTTTGCAAAAAAAAAGTGGGGACTAGTACACTAGTGCAGAAACGCTTTTTTGCTCCCGGTTGGGAAACCCCTTTAGTCCCGGTTTCCCAACCGGGAGCACCAATCCAGGACTAAAGGTACCCTCCTTTAGTCTCGGCTTGGCGTCCGGGACTAAAGGGGGACCTTTAGTCTTGGTTGGAAACACCAACCGGGATTAAATGGGGCCTCCAGGCCTAGCCACGGGGCAGGTCATTTAGTTCCGGTTGGTGTTACCAACCCGGACTAAATGTCCCTCTTTTTTTTCTGATTTCTATTTTTGGTTTTTTTTCAATTAATGATTAGTTTTGATATTAAAATACATTTTCGAATATGCTGCTAATAGTAATATATATGTACTTCGCATGCGTAAGTTTTCGTTCGAACTTTGTACATAAATAACAAACGAATATACACGTACATGCATATATATATATATATGATGATCATATATATACACACGTTATTTTATGTACATATAATATGTGCATACATACATATATATATATATATATATATATATATATATTATAAATGTTTGATATATAAATTGATCATGTTCTTAACAATTCACTCCTCCGGATTTGGCTTCTACGTTTCGTTCGGGTCATTGTAGAACTCACCGTTGGGGTTGATGACCTGGTCATTTAGAAATCCTGCTATAGCCTCTCAAATTGCTTTAAGTTGGTCAAGTCATATGACTCTTTCACTCAACCATTCAGTCTTCAATAAAAGTTAAAAGAAAAAGTATTAATATATATATGTATGTGTGTTGCTCATGTAATTACTTATACAAATGAGAGCAATAAAGAAATTATGAATATACGATCAAAATAATATAAAGGAAAAAATATTTATATATGTACTTTGAGTTGCTCTTCAGGAGTTTTCTTTGAGTATGCCATGATGAACTCGCAAATGTAGTATCCGCAGTAGTTGTTATCCTGCTCCTGCTTTAGAACCTACTTTTACGACAAAAAATCAATTAGGTGAATTGAAATTATCATATGGTGTTAATTGAATACAAATGTGTAGTTATAGTGGAGGTGCTTAGGGTTTGGCGAATCGCGAAGTGTGGCGAGAGGAGGAAGAAGAGAGGGGTTGACGCAACATATATGGGTGGAGGACCTTTAGTCCCGGGCGCCACCACCAGCCGGGACTACAGGTCCTTTAGTCCCGGGCCCTATTAACGCCCGAGACTAAAGGTCGGCTGGCAATACCAGCCAGAACTAAAGGGTGACCTTTAGTCTCGGGCTTTAACAGGGCCGGGACTAAAGGTGTTTTGGCGGGCAGCAAAACTGCAGTTTCACTGCCCGCCAATTCATTAGGATTTTAATATATTTCTTTTTATTTCTTTTTATACAATTGATAAAAGGCTTGTTAATTGCACAGAAAATTAAATACAAGGCATAAAAATGTTTTAAAAAATATAGATTTTATTTTGATTTATTGTACACAGGAAAATTATGTGACCTAAAGTTTTAATTTTTTTAACAAGTATTAAAACACAATGTAGTGTTTAAATTGTTATTTCAATAATGCAAAAATATAGTGTTTAATTAAATTCAAAAAAACTATTGTGTTTCGACTGGAAATTTGCTTTCACATCATTTGAACGTGATATAATCCCACCATCAAATATAAATTTGTTTTCATATCATTTCAACGTGAAATAATCCCAACATCAAACATAAATTTGTTTTCACATCATTTCAACGTAACATAACCCCACATTCAAACATAAATTCACAATTATTACATAATATCTCTAATACACACTATTGAACATCAATATATATATCAAGCGGGCACAGTAGTGAACTTCTTCTTGACGTATGTCCATTGGTTATGATCGTGCCGTAACCATAGAGTGTCTTCATCGTTTAGCTGGATGATGGGGTCTTTGTTCACCGTGAAGAGTGAAATTCGGTCATCATTTTCATAATCTTCTGACATGTCTAACTTGTCTTCGATTCCGACGATGTTTCTTTTCTCTGAAAGAACTATGTGGCGCTTTGGCTCATCATTGATTGAGTGGTTATCGTTTTTCCCTCTCTTCAATTTTGTAGACGTGTCCTTGACATAGAACACCTGAGTCACATCCTTGGCAAGGACGAACGGTTCATCTTTGTACCCAATATTGTTGAGGTCCACTGTTATCATTCCATACTGGTTGTCGACTGCTACGCCGCCTCTAGTCGTCTTTACCCACTGGCACTTAACAAAGGTACCTTAAAATGAGATGCATAGTCTAGTCCCCATATCTCCTCTATGCGGCCATAGTATGTTTGCTTGTTCCCACTAGGGTCGGTGGCACCTATGCGGACATCACTGTTCTGGTTGGTGCTCCTTTTATCTTGTGCTACTGTGTAAATGTATTCCCATTTATCTCGTATCCTTTGTATGTGAGGATATGCCACGATGGCTGCCTAGCCAACAAATACAGCTGCTCATCAATACTCTCATCGCCCTGACATTCTTTTCGCAACCAGTCGCTGAAAGTTTCCATGTGCTGACGCGTAATACATGCTTCAAACTTCCCTGGGAACTCGGATCGGAGGAGGTTCTTGTGTGTCTCGGTATACGGATCTACCAAGGAGGATTTCTGTAGAACTTTGTAGTGTGCTTTATTGAAATAATCATCACCCTTACCGATATATGTTTTCTTCCCTAGTGTCCCCTTTGCACTTAGTCTCCCCTCGTGTCGCGATTCAGGAATACCAATCGGGTTAATATCGGGAAGTCAACACAGAACTCAATGACCTCCTCTATTTCGTAGCCCTTGGCGATGCTTCCTTCTGGCCGAGCACGGTTGTGAACATATTTCTTTTGGATTCCCATAAACCTCTCAAAGGGGAACATGTTGTGTAGGAACACAGGACTGAGAATAGTAATCTCCTTGACCAGATGAACTAGGAGGTGTGTCATGATATCAAAGAAGGAAGGAGGGAACACCAACTCAAAGCTGACAAGACATTGAACCACATCATTCTGTAGTTTCGCTAGATTCGTTGGATCAACTGCCTTCTGAGAAATTGCATTGAGGAATGCACATAGCTTCACTGTGGCTAGACGTACATTTGACGGTAGAATTCCTCTTAATGCAACTGGAAGCAATTGAGTCATGAGCACGTGGCAGTCATGGGACTTTAAGTGTCCAAATTTCTTCTCTAGCACATTTATTATACCCTTTATATTCGAGGAGAATCCAGACGGTATCTTGATGCTATCTAGGCATTCAAACAAGTTGTCCTTCTCTACTTTGCTAAGAGTGTAGCTGGCAGGACTTAAGTAATGGCGTCCATCATCTGTCTTCTCTGGATGCAGTTGTCTCGTTCTTTCAAACACCGCAGGTCCTGTCATGCTTCAATTGTGTCCTTAGGCTTCCCATACACGCCCATGAAGCCTAGCAGGTTCACACAAAGATTCTTCATCAGGTGTATCACATCGATCGCGCTGCGGATCTCTAGGACTTGCCAATAGGGTAGCTCTCAAAATATGGACTTCTTCTTCCACATGGGTGCGTGACCGTTGGCGTCCTTCGAAACAGGTTGGCTGCCAGGTCCCTTTCCAAAGATTACTTTCACATCATTGACCATATCGAGGACGTCTTCACCAGTTCGGTTGCGAGGCTTGGTCTGGTGGTCTGCCTTACCTTAAAAATGCTTGCCTTTCTTTCTTACGGGGTGATTTGCAGGAAGAAATCATCGATGCCCAAGGTACACGACCTTGCGACACTTTTTCAAGAATATACCTTTCATATCACCGAAACAGTGCGTGCATGCATTGTATCCTTGTTTGATTGTCCTGAAAGATTACTTAGAGCTGACCAATCATTGATTGTTATGAACAACAATGCTCGCAGGTCAAAGTGCTCTTGTTTGTGCTCATCCCACACACGTACACCTGTTTTGTTCTACAAAAGTAGAAGTTCTTCAACTAGTGGCCTCAGGTACACATCGATGTCGTTGCTAGGTTGCTTTGGGCCTTAGATGAGCACCGGCATCATAATAAACTTACGCTTCATGCATAACCAGGGAGGAAGGTTGTAGATACATAGAGTAACATGCCAAGTGCTGTGACTACTGCTCTACTCCCCGAAAGGATTCAGACCATCCGTACTTAAAGCAAACCTTAAGTTTCTTCCGTCACTTGCAAACTCGGGAAATTATCTATTGATTGCTCTCCACTGGGACCCATCAGCAGGGTGTCTCAACATATTGTCTACCTTATGGTCTTCTTTGTGCCATCGCAACAACTTTACATGGTCTCTGTTTCTGAAAAGACGTTTCAAACGTGGTATTAGAGGAGCATACCACATAACCTTGGCAGGGATTTTCTTCTTGGGACGTTCGCCCTCAACATCACCAGGGTCATCTTGCCTGATCTTATACCATGACGCGTGACATACAGGGCATGCATCCAACTTCTCGTACTCCGTGCCACGGTAGAGGATGCAGTCATTAGGACATGCATGTATCTTCTGGATTTCTAATCCTAAAGGGCAGACTACCTGTTTTGGTTCGTACGTAGTGCTGGGCAATCCGTTATCCTTCGGAAGCATCTTCTTTTGGATTTTTAGTAACTCCGCGAATCCCTTGTCAGATACACCATTCTTTGCCTTCCATTGTAGCAATTCCAATGTGGTACCCAACTTTTTCTGCCCCGCATCACAAGTTGGGTATAGCAATTTCTTGTGATCCTCTAGTATGCGGTCGAATTTGATCTTCTCCTTTTCACTTTCGCATTCTCTTTGTGCATCACGAATGGCCTGACCAAGATCATCAGCGGGCTCCTCCTCTACCCCTACCTCTTCTTCAGTGGGCTCCTCCTCTGCCCCTACCTCTTCTTCAGCTTTCCCCATTGCAGTATCATTGAAGGCACCATATTCAGCAAAAATGTCATCATCGCCCCATTGTTCTTCTTCACCTTCTTCCATTACAACTCTGGTTTCTCCGTGTTTCGTCCAACAAATATAATTTGGCATGAAACCCGACTTGAACAAGTATGAATGAAGAGTCTTTGAGTTAGCATATTCCATCGTATTCTTACATATGGCACATGGGCAGCACATGAAACCATCGTGTTCGTTTGCCTCAGCCGCACGTAATAAAGAATGCACGCCGTCCATGAACTCTTGGGAGCGACGATCAGCATTGTACATCCAATGCCGACTCATCTGCATTACATGACATAAATACCGTATTAAAACCTAGAACATAATTAGTTAATTATACAACATGCATACCACCACAAAAGCTATAAATTTAAGAAAGCCTCGCTACAATGTAGGCAATCCCAACTACCACTAAAAACACTAAAGCTAAAATGCACTTCCGCAGCACAAGGATTTCGCGGCCAATCCCAACTAAAACAGACAGATCCCCCGTTTGTTCAACATCTTTGGGCTTCTTCGGCTGGATCACTGTCTCATTAGCCGCCATATCTGCCTGTTGTGCAAGATATTTTTGCACGAGTTCAACATACTCTTCCTCCCAGTAGAAGCCTGAACATCCATTGCCATCCCACTGAAATTAAAACATAAAATTAGAACTTTAATCACAACCATCATGAAAATAGGTATAAACTAACCATAATCATCAAATACGATAAAATAACTCACATTGCGATCCGGATACTTGTAGAAAATGCGACCTTTGTTGGGACCCTCCTTCACTCGGTACTCCATCACAATCTTCGTCTCATCACGACACTTGCCGTATGCAATGAGTGGGAGGCCCGACCTAAGTCGCTTTGGAAACCCATGAGAGGTCGAGGACCCGGAAGCAGTTGCCATCTACTCTCTATACTCATTTTTTAATACACTATAAATTTCTCATTTTATAAATAAATAAAATTAAAAAAAAACTCTAAAATTCTCTATATCTCTAAATAATGAAGTGTGCTATGCATGCTACAAATGAACGGTGAATACTAGTTTTTAATAGCTACTTTAACCTTTCTTCATGCAAATATGCAAGCTTGAAGTGATTTTGAGATCAAATTGCTTACAAATGAAAAAAAAACCACAATAAAGAATATATATATATATATATATATTGTAGTGAACAAAATGAGATAAGAAAATAGTGAAACATAAGAGTATGAAGTTGATAACCTTTAGAACCGAAGAAGACGGAGGAATCGAAGAAATCGACGGAGGAATCGAAGAATGGATGGAGGAAGAGCAAGAACACTGCATAAATTTGAACTGAAGGTCTCGGGCGGGCTCGGAGAGAAAGAAGACGGCCAGCGGGATTTATAGGGGGAGACCTTTAGTCCCGGTTGGTGGATCCAACCGAGACTAAAGGTCCCTTTCCAGTCCCGGGCCCCGCCACTAGCCGGGACAAGATCTTTACTCCTGGTTGGAGCCACCAACCGGGAGTAAAGGTCGACCTTTACTTCCGGGAGTAAAGTCGACCTTTACTCCCGGTTGATGGCTCCAACCGGGACTAAAGGTCCCTGCCACAACGGCCTGACGCAGGAGCCGTTGGACAGGGACCTTTAATCCCGATTGAAGCCACCAACCGAGACTAAAGATCTCTCTAGTTCCGGGCGCAATATGTTCCGGGACTAGAGCCTGTTTTGACCCTTGAATCAAAGGTCTGTTCTCTACTGGTGGTACCCATGCCTAACTTTTTTTTCGCCTCTATAAACGAGTGCCCGTGTGCGGTGTGCATGATGCATCAATGAAACCGTAGTCAGTTTTGCTTCAATCATCCATGCAACGTCGTCAGTTTAGCTTCAATCATCCGTTTGTTTCTTAGTTCCATGATGAACGAGCATGGCGGTTCATTTGTTGTTACGCGCGAGGTGTGATGTGCGCCCTGAGCGGTGACTTCATCATCGTGATGAACCCGTAGTGCTCCGTCATGTCAACGCCATCATCGTCGGCACTGCCATTGTCTGCTTGTTCCCCTGGCGCCGCCCACTCGAACTCGCGCACCAGCACGGCGAGGAAGCCTTCGACGAACTGCACGGCCATCGCGGCACCCGGGCACGCTCTCTGCCCCGCGCCGAACGGCATCATCCTGATCTCCTTCGGCCCGGCGGGTACCGCACCCACGTCTTCGCCTTCGCCGCCGGGAAGGAACCGCTCCGGCCGGAACTCGCCGGGATCCGTCCACAGCTTCTCGTCCTTCCCGATGTCCCCTAGTATGAACTGCACCCGCATGCCGCCAGCCGGCACGGTTGCTGTGCCAATCACCGTGCCCTCGGAACGGACCTAGCGCATGACCAGCGGGAACGGCGGGTGCAGCCGGAGGCATTCGAGCACGACGGCGTGCAGGTACGTCGACCTGCCGGCAGGGCACTTGCCATCTTCGTCAGCATCATCACCACCATGGTTCCCGGCGATGATCTCACGGCGTAGCTTTGCCTGGACCTCCGGCTGGTTGACGAGATGGGCGAGCGTCCACTCGAGAGCGGTCACGATGCCCTCCGCGACACCGAAGAACTCCACCACGAGGCTCACCATCTCGTCCTTCGAGAGCGCACGCTTGGCCCGGGGATTGTCTTCGTCGGGGATGCTTTGGTTGTCGATGAGCGAGTCAACGTACGTTCGTCGGACGCTGCCACCACTGTCGCCGGCGCCATGCTGCCCAGTCCTTTGACGACGGCGCCTCGCCGCCTCGATGAGGGGGACGAACAGCGCGGCCTGCTGGCTGCGGAAGCCAAGGAACCGTCGCCACTTCCTCCAGTGCCAGAGTCTCGCCATGGTCGAGCGAGAGAAGACCTTGGCTTCCGCGATGGCGGCAGTGAACTCCAGCATCATGCGTTCCATGGAATGGACATGGAGCGCGTCGACGTCGTCGCCGAAGCACATGCGCGTGAGAATGGCGAACACCGCGGAGTAGAGTCTATGGCGGATGACCACGTCGCCAGCGCCAAGGCCGGCGATGAGGGCGTCGACCGCGTCCTGCTGGAGCGGAGCCAGGAGGCCTTGCCGCCAGGGCTAGACCATGGCAGCGTTGAGGCTGGACCGGAGCGCGCGGCAGTGGGGCCATAGGGCACCGTGGTGAGGCCATGGCTCTGGCTGCGGCGGCGCCGGCATGTGATCAGCGGCACGGGGAAGGGCGTGGCCGGGCGGTTTGAGAACACGTCGGCCTGGTCAATGAGCGCCTGGCGAGCGACAGCGGCGTCGCGGATTTTAATGGTCGGCTGCCGGTGGGTGCGTGCGGTGCTCCGCCGCCACTGGTAATGAACAAGGGAAATGATAATAATGGCCAGGATGAAGGTGATCAATAGCCGAAGAGATTCCATGGCTTCTAGACTCAACTCAACTATGCATGCAATGCAAGGCAAATTTGTATAGAAAACTAGAAGATACCCAAGTGTTGCTGCAAAGAATGTAGAATGAAATTAAATAGAGTTAACGCGTGGATAGCTTGCATTAAGAATTTGGAAGTTAGTGAGATGACAAGTCTGTAAGTGGGAGATGATGAGATTAAGAGATTGGAAGTTAGTGGGATGACATGTCTAAGTAGAAGATGATGTGGAAAGTTAGCAGATGACATGTCTATAAGTGGGACATTATAGAAGATGATATGGCTGGCATGTATGTTGTGATAGGACTTATAGTGACTATCTATTAGCTTTATATATATAAGATATAGATATAGATACAAGTCTTGTTGAGTGGCACCTCACGTACAATTATTTAGTGGAAGATCATTGCGGTTATCCTTATTTGGAAACAAATATGATGAGGACTATCCACACGGAACACTGTAGAGATCGTGCGTATGACATGTGGGACATAACTAAACACACGAGGAGAGAGAATTAAAACAGGCTCATGCTGCAGCGACACAATCCGCACAAGATCCGTATAAGTACAGTCCGTATGTAATTTTTCCCCCTTATTTAGGTGTTTGTTACGACGCTTCTAATCCAGAATCTACATGGTTATATTTTTATTAATTAGGATGTCAACTAAACAAAAAGATGATATAGCATTATAATTAAGAAAAAGGAGGAAATGGTTTCTTAACAAGAGTAACGTGTGCACCGAACCAGACTTGAAGAATGTCATAGATAGATGAGAGAGAGAAGATATGTGAATAGATAAAAAATTATTCTATATAAACTATTCATTAGGAACATAGTTTCTATGTATGATCGGTGTCTGCAGCATAAATTAATAGGCATAGAAAGTCTCCGTGGTTTTCTAGCATTGTGAATATCCTTACTAATTTATACTATCGATGATTAAATTAATAAATACTTGCAAAGTGGTTAATTTATTCTTTCTAAGAAGATAGTACTTCTGTAGGATCTATTCTTGGTTGCTCGATTATGGAATCAGAAGGAACAATTTCCGTGTCGTGGCATGAATTTGGCCCGACCGACACAATCCATGTGACGTGCCATGCCTAGACCATAAAGACATTTCCAACGCAAAAACCATTATGATATCTATCTCTATTATATCATGGCATGTATGGGAATTTTGATGATGTGACGAGCCATAAAACGAGGAGAGAGAGAGAGAGCATAAACAAAATGGAGAAACCATTTATAAATTAGAAATCATGTCTTCACATGCAACGATGCAGTGGAAACCACACGGACTGAATTGTGGGGAGGGCAATTAAGACTTCCCACAGTGTGCTCGATGCCAAAAAATTAAAGTGCATGCACAACCACAATTCTATAATTCTCCTAGGATGGTGGGCTCCTCCTAGTGTTTTTCTATTTAAAATTTAATATATATTTTTCCTACTAAATGTCTCCTAATAATATTTTTGTGTGCTATGAGTAGTGGTAGTATTTCATTGCTAACTAAAAACACTGAGAAGTCCATCATTTTGACAGTGATGCAGTGAACGCCGATGCTCAAAACTTTTGCTGCTGCACAACGTTCACCGATGCCAGAGCATGTGGGCCAAACTTGTCAACGTCCCTGCTCCTGGCATGCGCATGTACTGAGTCCGTCTGAGAAATGATTTTTTTTACTTGGCAGGCATCGGATCACCTTCTTGCCACGATGCCTGGAATTTTGAAGTTAGCATCGCTTGCTACAACGTGATGAGCCGATGCTTCCGCTCTCTCTCTTCTCTTTCCGCATCGCAAAAAGCAACACTGTGGCCAGTTGCATGGTTTCCATCAGCGAGTGGGATCCCATGTGCAGAGCCTTCCGCACGCGTGAAATTTTTGCATTTTGGTCCCTTTTGAAAATATTTTTTACAAAAAGACCTATGCCAAAACGTTTGCTGAAAATAAATCATTTTTAGGCATCCCATGTGCAGAGCCTTCCGCACGCGTGAATTTTTTGTATTTTGGTCCCTTTTGAAAATATTTTTTACAAAAAGACCTATGCCAAAACGTTTGCTGAAAATAAACCATTTTTAGGCGTCTTAGAACATGACGCCAAGTTATGAGGGTCGGCGTCGACTGACACGACGCCGATGTCTTGCCACGTCACGGACGACCCCGGTCGACGGCGACACGGTGTCGCATGGGGTCCGACACGTCGGCGTTGTGTCAGCCAACGCCACAGGCCCAACCTCGGCGCGGTGGGACTACACACCGAGCTATTGGCACCATCCGGCGCGCGGCCCAGGTGGCCCAACAACGCTTCGTGGCCCAATAGCTCGGCGTGGGGTCACTTAACGCCGAAACACAAGACTCGGCGCGGCCCGACTCAACGTCGAGGTCTGGACCCTTGAAGCCGCGCCACGGCCCCCTTCTTCTTCCTCCCTCCATTCTGAAAGCACCGGCTCTATGCAGCTGGCCTCCCCACGTGCCCCCAAGAAACCCTAACCCCAAAATGCGACCCTATGTGCCCGGATCTCGTCTCCCAAAGCTTCCTCGAGGTAATGGTCCCTCCCCTTCTCCAATCTATCCGCGTAGATGTGCTTGCATTGTCTGTAATCATGTGGAATCATGGGTGTATGGTGTTTTGGTATATGTGTATTTGCATTTGCAAAATGTATGGCTTAAGTTGATTGAGTGCATTGTTGTTTAACTGTTTTATGTGCTGAACATGTTAAGTTAGTTTGGTTTCTAGTTATTTTGGTCATTAGGGTTCTTTGTTTATTGTAGGTGTTGGTGTTTCGGACCGGGGGGGTCCTCAACCAACCAGTAAAAGTGAACTACGTGCCCCTAATCCCGGATGGTGATGCAAATAGACACAAGGTTTATACTGATTCAGGCAATTGGTGCCCTAAGTACAGTCTGAGAGATCGGTCTTGTATTCCTTGCACCGAAGTGCTTGTAGTAGGGGGTTACAAGCTGGGTGAGAGAGGGAGCTAGTCCAAGGTCTCGGCGTGGGACGGTGCGAGGTGCTTGAGACGCTGCTCTCAAGCAGCTCGGGAGTGTTGGTGTTACAGGATATGTCTAGGGCGAATATGGGAGCGCAGTTCTATCATATGTTCTTCTTCTCTCCTGAGCTATCCCTGGCCGCTTCCTTTTATAACCGCAAGGAAGGAGCCAGGAGTATATGAGTGAGCTATACGTGGAGCCTACTACAGTTTAGTCCTGTAGCAGCATGGCGTTGGGAATGGAGATCAGTACTTGTCTGGCGCGCCGTGCTGGTTAGGTTTGAAGTGGTTGAGGTCGTGGGGGTCCTTGTCGATGTCTAGTCGGTATGACTTCCACGGCCGGAGACATGCCGTGCTTTGGTGGACTCTTGACCTGGTGGAGCGCCGAGGCCTAGCGAGTGCTGTAGCTAATCGTGCCGAGGCCTACTTTGCCAAGGCCTCGGAGATGACCTGTGTACGACGCGGGGGTCTCAGTGGTCCGTGTTGTACTCGGTTTGGGTGAAAAAGTGCGGAGCGGGGGTCCGCAGGGCACGGTAGTCCCTGCACCGTCAGTAGGAAATGGTAAAAAAGGAGACTTGACCGCCGTCCCATCGCCCCTGTCGCTATACCATGCCAATCGTGGCTAACGTAGGTGTAACCAGGGGTACTTACACGGATGGGACGGCCCGCCAGAGGGGCAGTTGAGGCGGAGACGACGAGGATGCAGGACGAGCCCGGCCTCGGCTGAGGTGGAGAAGGAACTGTACGCCCGAGGTCCTGCCGGGGGGTCTCGGACGAGGCGGAGAACGAGCAGCTGGGCTCTCCTGCATTCTTTGAGACTCTGAGGACTGGACTTGACCTTCCACGCCGCTTTGTCCTTGGCGCAGGGGTTAGGTAGCACAAGGTAGTACTGGGTCGATGAGGGAGCATGATGATGAGCACGATGGTAGGTAACCCCGCGCGCCCGATCCCCCTATCTGTCGGTCGCTTTCTGCTCTGCACTGTGCCAGCGTGCGGTGGCGACGCTTATGGGAGTAGTTGGGCGCATTAATCCGAATGTGACGTTTTGTCAGAGGAGTGCAGTTGGGACGGAGGTAACGAGGTTGTTTGCCGATCCCAGCCTCGAGCGAATCGGAGAATTGGCATCCCGTCCGAGGCCTTTCGGGGCAGGGCCTCGGCGAGGGGGTCTCGGCGAGAGGGCCTCGACGAGAGGGCCTCGGTGGGGCAGGGAGCTTTTGGCCTTTCGCATGAGGCCTCGGCGCAAGGCCTTGGGCGAATCGAAGAATCTGCTGAGACCTTGCGGTAATCTTCCGGCTTTGATTTTTTTAAGGTTTAAGCAATATTTTTGGTTCTTGCTTAGGGTACCCCTTCTTGCGATATCCGACAGTAGCCCCCGAGCCTCGGGAGGAGTGAGGGCACTCTCCTGAGGTTTTGTCGAGACTTGGCTCGCAACAGCTCCTGTTTGGGATTGTGTTTTGTACTTGGCGGTTCCAGTGGGTGCGCGCGAGCGCACCCGCCGGGTGTAGCCCCCGAGGCCCTGGAGGAGTGGGTTTACCCTCCAGGGGCTTTTTTCTCCATTTGAGCAAGGAGTTTTATCGTGTTTGACGGGCCCATGAGTGCGAGTTCGGGTCGCTGGGACTTTGCCTAGTGCAGGAAGAACCCCCGAGCCTCCGCACGGAGCGAGAGGGCGATCAGCGATTTCCTTGTCTTCTTTGATGGCCCTCGCGTATCCTTTTCGCTCGGAAGGAGGGGTTTGTTTGCCGAGCCCCCTCGAGTGTGAGCCTAGGTCGCTGGGTCTCGGCGAGGTTTGCAGGAAGAGCCCCCGAGCCTCCGCATGGAGCGAGAGGGTGGTCAGGAGTTCCCCTGGCTTTTTATGCGACCCTCGCGCATCCTTTTCGCTCGGAAGGAGGGGTGGAATATGCCAGGCTACCCTTGGTGGGCGCGAGCGGTGACATTTTCGGTGAGCTGCCATCGGGTAAGTCCGAGTGGAGGCCCGTGCCCCATTTGATAGGGGTCGGCTAGTGGTCCGGAGACACACTCCAAAAGTACCAGAGGGCTTCTCTATTGGGTTCCAGGGCCGTTCGATTGGCCCCGGGGGCTCGGCGCCTCCCTAAGGTGGGATCCCTTTCGGAGAACTCCCTGCCGGTCTCGGACACGACTTAAGGCATCCTGAACGATCGCTCGCTCGGGCCTCGGCCATGTATGGGCTTGCCCACAGTTGTCCCTGACTCTGTTGTCCTGGGGCGGTTGTCGAAACCCTCGGGGGTCCAGCCTTCGAACCCCTAGACCGTAACGGGCTCGGCGCCCTTTTTATCGCTTTTTCCGAATCTATGAGTGCGAGCCTAGGTCGTTGGGTCTCGGCAAGTTTTGCAGGAAGAGCCCCCGAGCCTCCGCACGGAGCGAGAGGGCGGTCAGGAGTTCCCCTGGCTTTTTATGCGACCCACGCGCATCCTTTTCGCTCGGAAGGAGGGGTTTGTTTGCCGAGCCCCCTCGAGTGCGAGCCTAGGTCGCTGGGTCTCGGCGAGGTTTGCAGGAAGAGCCCCCGAGCCTCTGCACGGAGCGAGAGGGCGGTCAGGAGTTCCCCTGGCTGTTTATGCGACCCTCGCGCATCCTTTTCGCTCGGAAGGAGGGGTGGAATATGCCAGGCTACCCTCGGTGGGCGCGAGCGGTGACACTTTCGGTGAGCTGCCATCGGGTAAGTCCGAGTGGAGGCCCGTGCCCCATTCGATAGGGGTCGGCTAGTGGTCCGGAGACGCACTCCAAAAGTACCAGAGGGCTTCTCTATTGGGTTCCAGGGCCGTTCGATTGGCCCCGGGGGCTCGGCGCCTCCCTACGGTGGGATCCCTTTCGGAGAACTCCCTGCCGGTCTCAGACACGACTTAAGGCATCCTGAACGATCGCTCGCTCGGGCCTCGGCCATGTATGGGCTTGCCCATAGTTGTCCCTGACTCTGTTGTCCTGGGGCGGTTGTCGAAACCCTCGGGGGTCCAGCCTTCGAACCCCTAGACCGTAACGGGCTCGGCGCCCTTTTTATCGCTTTTTCCGAATCTATGAGTGCGAGCCTAGGTCGTTGGGTCTCGGCAAGTTTTGCAGGAAGAGCCCCCGAGCCTCCGCACGGAGCGAGAGGGCGGTCAGGAGTTCCCCTGGCTTTTTATGCGACCCACGCGCATCCTTTTCGCTCGGAAGGAGGGGGTTGTTTGCCGAGCCCCCTCGAGTGTGAGCCTAGGTCGCTGGGTCTCGGCAAGGTTTGCAGGAAGAGCCCCCGAGCCTCCGCACGGAGCGAGAGGGCGGTCAGGAGTTCTCCTGGCTTTTTATGCGACCCTCGCACATCCTTTTCGCTCAGAAGGAGGGGTGGAATATGCCAGGCTACCCTCGGTGGGCGTGAGCGGTGACACTTCCGGTGAGCTGCTATCGGGTAAGTCCGAGTGGAGGCCCATGCCCCATTCGATAGGGGTCGGCTAGTGGTTCGGAGACGCACTCCAAAAGTACCAGAGGGCTTCTCTATTGGGTCCTAGGGCCGTTCGATTGGCCCTGGGGGCTCGGCGCCTCTCTACGGTGGGATCCCATTCGGAGAACTCCCTGCTGGTCTCGGACACGACTTAGGGCATCCCGAGCGATCGCTTGCTCGGGCCTCGGCCATATACGGGCTCGCCCATAGTTGTCCCCGACTCTGTTGCCCTAGGGCGGCTGTCGAAACCCTCGGGGGTCCAGCCTTTGAACCCCTGGACCGTGATGGGTTCGGCGCCCAGTTCCTTAGTCTGGAAGGAATCGGCTGGGGGAATATTCTCCTTCCATCGGCTGACAATGGCAGGCGCGCCTTTTGAGGCGGTCTCTCGGGACCTGCCGTTGCTGCGGTTGGAAGCGACGCGGTGTCAACGGACAGGACATAACCGTCCGTGCGATTAATGGGGAAAAAGTGGGCGCGTGGGCGGTGAAATCGGATTTGGATTTACTGTGCCTAGCGCGCCAACTGTCGGTGTTTCGAGGGTTCCACGTGCGTGGAGGCGTAAGCGAAAGCGTAGGCGACGGCGATGTTTTTAGCCCAAAGGGGTACGGGGATGGTGCCACCGCTGGGCTCCGCTCCGCCTGAGTTGATTCCTCAGGATGTGGCGGGGCCGAGCTTGACGACGGGACGTTGCTGCGTGCTACCGGCGTCTTTCCCCTGCCCAGGCTTAGGCTAGACGGGTCCCCAGCCAGGACTCTGTACCAACAGCAGGGCATGGGATGTCGGTGGAGTGCGACGCGCAGCTCTGAGCTCACGTGGCGTCGGAGTAGTCCTGCTCGCGTCGTGCCTGGCGAGCGGGATGAGAGCGGCGGCCCGGGAGCCGCCTGCGCCCGGGCTGCCGATGCATGACGTCGTCGCCGGCCGGTGGGCTCTGGGTGTGAGGAGTACCATATCGTACTCACATTCTAGAGACATGAATTCTAGGCTCCCAAACCAGACCACCGTGCCGAGACGTAGTGGGCGTATGGGGTCAGCCATCCGAAACTTGTTGGGGCGATCATGATAACACGCAGAGGCCCCTACCCGGCGCGCCAACTGTCGGTGTTTCGGACCGGGGGGGTCCTCAACCAACCAGTAAAAGTAAACTGCGTGTCCCTAATCCCGGATGGTGATGCAAAGAGACACAACGTTTATACTGGTTCAGGCAATTGGTGCCCTACGTCCAGTCCGAGAGATCGGTCTTGTATTCCTTGCACCGAAGTGCTTGTAGTAGGGGGTTACAAGCTGGGTGAGAGAGGGAGCTAGTCCCAGGTCTCGGCGTGGGACGGTGCGAGGTGCTTGAGACGCTGCTCAAAACTTTTGCTGCTGCACAACGTTCACCGATGCCTGAGCATGTGGGCCAAACTTGTCAACGTCCCTGCTCCTGGCATGCGCATGTACTGAGTCCGTCTGAGAAATGATTTTTTTACTTGGCAGGCATCGGATCACCTTCTTGCCACGATGCCTGGAATTTTGAAGTTAGCATTGCTTGCTACAACGTGATGAGCCGATGCTTCCGCTCTCTCTTCCCTTTTGGCATCGCAAAAAGCAACACTGTGGCCAGTCTAATGCATGGTTTCCATCAGCGAGTGGGATCCCATGTGCAGAGCCTTCCACACGCGTGAATTTTTTGCATTTTGGTCCCTTTTGAAAACATTTTTTACAAAAAGACTTATGCCAAAATGTTTGCTGAAAATAGACCATTTTTAGACGTCTTAGAACATGACGCCAAGGTATGAGGGTCGGCGTCGACTGACACGACGCCGAGGTCTTGCCACGTCACGGACGACCCCGATCGACGGCGACACGGTGGCGCATGGGGTCCGACACGTCGACGTTGTGTCAGCCAACGCCACAGGCCCAGCCTAGGCGTGGTGGGACTACACGCCGAGCTATTGACACCATCTGGCGCGCGGCCCCGGCGGCCCAACAATGCTTCGTGGCCCAATAGCTCGGCGCGGGGTCACTTAACGCCGAGCCACAAGACTCGGTGTGGCCCGACTCAACGCCGAGGTTTGGACCCTTGAAGCCGCGCCGCGGCCCCCTTCTTCTTCCTCCCTCCATTCTAAAAGCGCCGGCTCTCTGCAGCTGGCCTCCCTCCGCGCCCCCACGAAACCCTAACCCCCAAATGCGACCTTAGGTGCCCGAATCTCGTCTCCCGAAGCTTCCTTGAGGTAATGGTCCCTCCCCTCCTCCAATCTAACCGCGTAGATGTGCTTGCATTGTCTCTAATCATGTGGAATCATGGGTGTATGGTGTTTTGGTATATGTGTATTTGCATTTGCAAAATGTATGGCTTAGGTTGATTGAGTGCATTGTTGTTTAACTGTTTTATGTGCTGAACATGTTAGGTTAGTTTGGTTTCTAGTTATTTTGGTCATTAGGGTTCTTTGTTTATTGTAGGTGTCGGTGTTTCAGACCGGGGGGTCCTCAACCAACCAGTAAAAGTGAACTGCGTGCCTCTAATCCCAGATGGTGATGCAAAGAGACACAAGGTTTTACTGGTTCAGGCAATTGGTGCCCTACGTCCAGTCTGAGAGATCGGTCTTGTATTCCTTGCACCGAAGTGCTTATAGTAGGGGGTTACAAACTGGGTGAGAGAGGGAGCTAGTCCCAGGTCTCGGCGTGGGACGGTGCGAGGTGCTTGAGACGTTGCTCTCAAGCAGCTCGGGAGCGTGGGTGTTACAGGATGTGTCTAGGGCGAATATGGGAGCACGGTTCTATCATATGTTCATCTTCTCTCCTGAGCTATCCCTGGCCGCTTCCTTTTATAACCGCAAGGAAGGAGCCAGGAGTACATGAGTGAGCTACACGTGGAGCCTACTGCAGTTTAGTCCTATAGCAGCATGGCGTTGGGAATGGAGATCGGTACTTGTTTGGCGCGCCGTGCTGGTCAGGTTTGAAGTGGTTGAGGTCGTGGGGGTCCTTGTCGATGTCTAGTCAGTATGACTTCCATGGCCGGAGACATGCCGTGCTTTGGTGGACTCTTGACCTGGTGGAGTGCCGAGGCCTAGCAGGTGCTATAGCTGATCGTGCCGAGGCCTGCTTTGCCGAGGCCTCGGAGGTGACCTGTGTACGACGCGGGGGTCTCGGTGGTCCGCGTTGTACTCGGTTTGGGTGAAAAAGTGCGGAGCGGGGGTCCGCAAGGCACGGTAGTCCCTGCACCGTCAGTAGGGAATGGTAAAAAAGGAGACTTGACCGCCGTCCCATCGCCCCTGTCGCTATACCATGCCAATCGTGGCTAACGTAGGTGTAACCAGGGGTACTTACATGGATGGGACGGCCCGCCAGAGGGGTAGTTCAAGCGGAGACGACGAGGATGCAGGACGAGCCCGTCCTCGGCCGAGGTGGAGAAGGAACAGTACGTCCGAGGCCCTGCCGGGGGGTCTCGGACGAGGCGGAGAACGAGCAGCTTTGCTCTCCTGCTGTTGCTGAGACTACAGCGACCTAGACTTGACCTTCCATGCCGCTTTGTCCTTGGCGCAGGGGTTAGGTAGCACAAGGCAGTACGGGTGTCAGTAGGGAGCACAGTGATGAGCACAGTGGCAGGTAACCCCTGCTGTGCCCGGTCCCCTGTCCTGTCGGTCGCTCTGCCCGCACTGTACCCGCGTGCGACTGACGTTTGCGGGAGTAGTTGGGCGCATTAATCCGGACGTGACGTTTTGTCAGAGGAGTTCGTTCGGGACGGAGGTAACGAGGTTGTTTGCCGAGCCCAGCCTCGAGCAAATCGGAGAATTGGCATCCCGTCCGAGGCCTTTCGGGCTGGGGCCTCGGCGAGAGGGTCTCGGCAAGAGGGCCTCGGCGAGAGGGCCTCGGCGGGGCGGGGAGCTTTTGGCCTTTCGCATGAGGCCTCGGCGCAAGGCCTCGGACGAATCGAAGAATCTGCTGAGACCTTGCGGTAGTCTTTCGGCTTTGATTTTTGCAAGGTTTAAGCAATATTTTTGGTTCTTGCTTAGGGTACCCCTTCTTGAGGTATCCGACAGTAGGTGTCGTTAGGGTTAGTTATTTGTTGGTCATTAGGGTTTGTATGTATTTTAGTTATTTGTTGGTCATTAGATTTCAATTTTTTATGACTAGAAATGATTATGTTGTTGGGGTTGAAAAAGATGAAATGATATATATGTATGCACATACTATATGTACATAAAATAACGTGTGTGTATATGATCATCATATATATATGCATGTACGTGTATATTCGTTTGTTATTTATGTACAAAGTTCGAACGAAAACTTACGCGTGTGAAGTACACATATATATTACTATTAGCAGCGTATTCGAAAATGTATTTTAATATCAAAACTAATCATTAAATGAAAAAAGAAACCAAAAATAGAAATTAGAAAAAGAAAAAAAAAGAGGGACATTTAGTCCCGGTTGATAACACCAACCGGGACTAAATGTCCTGCCCCGTGGCGGTCCCTGGCCAGGCCTGGAGGCCCCCTTTACTCCTGATTGGTGTTTCCAACCGGGACTAAAGGTCCCTCTTTAATTCCGGGCGTCAAGCCGGGACTAAAGGAGGGTACCTTTAGTCCCGGATTGGTGCTTCCGGTTTGGAAACCGGGACTAAAGGGGTTTCCCAACCGGAAGCGAAAAGCCTTGCTGTATCAGTGGGAGTAACTCGAAAATGGTGCCAAGACAGAAGGTCTGTTTTCTGCTAGCGACGGGGCGTCTGCAGCTGGCTCTCCGATCCCTGCTCGATCCTAGTTCAACACAAAAAAAAAAAGAATCTTACACTTAATTACAAGTGACTATGTGACGTGGTAGTACGACAGGCTCGCGTGAGACATTGCCACTGGACAAATCGTAGGCGAATGCATGTGAAAATGCGTGTGACCTTACTTGCGGCCGAACTAGTGTGTGGGCTTCCCAAGGGACTTCACTTTTGCTAATTTTATATCTATTCTATCATTTCTGGAAATTGACCACTCATAGAAAATAATTTGTAAAAATGACGATTGGTGTTTCCTACAATCTTTGAAAATTTATTTCTAGGAACGACCAAATGACCATGCACATGCATCATGCACGGTCAATCATGTACTCATGCCACGTGCATGGGGAAAACAAAATAATACGGCATGAAGATCACACATCACAGCACCCAACCAATAGGTTTTATATTATCTTGAAGCAAAATGGATTATCAGTGCACGCGTTTATTACTTGTTGAAATGATATTGAGTAAATTCTGTAAGATGTCAACAACTGATGCTAAACTACTGATAGTATAGTAATCTTTTAAAAAAACAAAATTTGTCTATACAAAACTTTGGGTGATCTATACAAAAAACTGGATCTGTATATACAAAAACCGGATGAAGACCCGATCGCGAAAAAACGGGGTGAAGCCCCGATCGCGAAAAAAGATACAAAACGGGTCCACGCCACCGCCACGCCATCTGCCAGCCGCTGCCTCGTCGGGCTGTTGCCTGTTGAACGGGCGGGGATTGGAGAGAAATCCGCCTGGAGTCAAGTCAGGGAAGAGCAAGTGAGGTGCCTAGGGTCCTTACAGCAATCTCAATCATTGTTTCATTAGGGTTTTATGTCCCGACCATGGCAGGAGAGGTACATCACACGAGGTTCTGTTGGCTGCGCACGAACCCCTCTGCCACACGACGCAAGATCCTGCGGGCTGTGTGTGAGTGTGAGATCCACGGCAGCCGCGCTGTGCCATGGCGAGCTAGCGAGCAAGCCGGCAAGCCTCGCGTGCGGAGTGAAATTTTTGCATTTTGGTCCCTTTTGAAAACATTTTTTACAAAAAGACCTATGCCAAAACGTTTGCTGAAAATAGACCATTTTTAGGCGTCTTAGAACATGACGCCAAGGTATGAGGGTCGGCGTCGACTGACACGACGTCGAGGTCTTGCCACGTCACGGACGACCCCGGTCGACGGCGACACGGTGGCGCATGGGGTCCGACACGTCGGCGTTGTGTCAGCCAACGCCACAGGCCCAACCTCGGCGCGGTGGGACTACACGCCGAGCTATTGGCACCATCCGGCGCGTGGCCCAGGCGGCCCAACAACGCTTCGTGGCCCAATAGCTCGGCGCGGGGTCACTTAACGCCGAGCCACAAGACTCGGCGCGGCCTGACTCAACGCCGAGGTCTGGACCCTTGAAGCCGCGCCGTGGCCCCCTTCTTCTTCCTCCCTCCATTTTGAAAGCGCCGGCTCTCTGCAGCTGGCCTCCCTCCGCGCCCCCACGAAACCCTAACCCCCAAATGCGACCCTAGGTGCCCGGATCTCGTCTCCCGAAGCTTCCTCGAGGTAATGGTCCCTCCCCTCGTCCAATCTATCCGCGTAGATGTGCTTGCATTGTCTCTAATCATGTGAAATCATGGGTGTATGGTGTTTTGGTATATGTGTATTTGCATTTGCAAAATGTATGGCTTAGGTTGATTGAGTGCATTGTTGTTTAACTGTTTTATGTGCTGAACATGTTAGGTTAGTTTGGTTTCTAGTTATTTTGGTCATTAGGGTTCTTTGTTTATTGTAGGTGTCATTAGGGTTAGTTATTTGTTGGTCATTAGGGTTAGTATGTATTTTAGTTATTTGTTGGTCATTAGATTTCAATTTTTTATGACTAGAAATGATTATGTTGTTGGGGTTGAAAAAGATGAAATGATATATTTTAGTTTCTACTTATTGGATTGAAACTCGCATGATATATTGATATGTGACACTACTTGTTGTGTGATGGCTGTAGATGGATAAATTAGTGAGGTTGCATCATGGAGGCCGTATTGTTAGGACAAGAGATGATAGTTTGGAATTTCTAGACATGTGTGAGGAGTTGTTGATTTTTTCTGAAACACCATCTTTGACCCAGTTAGTGGAGCAAGTGAAGGTTAAGTTAGGTTGGAATGAAGGAGACGTGCATGTTCAGTTTGAAGGTGTCATAGATGTTGGGTCGTCGAAGGGTCCTCGGATCAAGCGGTTGCTCAAAATTACAAGCGAGTCTGAATGGAATGATTACAAGGCAATTGTATTGGCCTCAGAAGTGCGATCTTTGGATTTAGTAGTAAGTAAGGAGGACGGCTTAGGAAATGATAACTTCGAAGAGGATGATGATGAAGTGTTTGGATCGCTCGAGCGTGATGGAGGTTGGTTTGAGGGTGGTGGAGATGAGGAGGAGAATGCGGTTGCCGATGGTGAGGGCAATCATGATAGTGATGAAGAGGATGATGATTGTGTAATTGGTGATGCAGAGGAAGGTTTGGAAGATGCTAGCGGAGACTTTTCTATTAAGGATGAGCTTAGCGACGAAGATGATCTTAGTGGTGAAGAAGACTTTGGTGATGCTAGGGCTATGAACCGTTTTGACATGGAGATAGCTGGAGATGATGAATCCTTCATAGAGGAGATAGCCGAAGACTCTGATGACGATCGCCCTGTTGGTCGTCTCAATTTAGGGAAATAGAGATATTGTCTAGGGTCTTGCCTTGGAGAGATCCACTAGTTGGTGATTTCGAGGACCTTAGCCATGGTCACAGGGCAGTAGCTGATGGTGGGCCAAGTGATACAACAGTGCCTGATGTTAGCGGTTGCCTCATCATATGGAAGGGCATATTGTTTGCTACCATGGATGAGTTGAAAACATGGTTGCAAGAGTACTCCATTGTACACAACCGACCTTTTACGGTCATCAATTCATTCAAGGAGAAGAGGTACACTGTTGCTTGTGAAGAACAATAGTGTGGTTGGAGAGTATGTGCAAGGAAGACGAAGGCAGGCAAATGGAAGATTACCTCAATGAAGCAACCACATGTTTGTGCCACTGCTGAGGCAGAAGAGAACCATCTGCAGCTCAATTCTAGGTTCATTGCAAGGCAGTTATGCCCTGTGGTGAAGCATATGCCAACCATTACGGTGTCCGCGTTGGTTGAGATCATCTTCCAACGGTACAAAAGCACCAACAAATTACTATGTCAAGTATGGAAAAGCATGGAGGGCAAAGTAGCGTGCACTGGAAATAATATTTGGAAATTGGGAAGAAGCTTATGAGCGTCTCCCTGTAATGTTGAACGCAATGAGGGCTGTAAATCCTAGGATGCACTTCGAGTATTTACCTAAGGAGGGTGAAATAAGGAATGGTAGCCAGGTATTTGGAAGGGCCTTTTGGGCGTTCGGGCAGAGCATCGAAGCATTCAAGCATTGCAGGCCCGTCGTCTCAATTGATGCGACCTTTCTTACAGGGAAATTTGAAGGCACAATGCTTGTTTGTATTGGGACAGATGCAGAAGACCAGCTTGTGCCATTGGCCTTTGCGATTGTTCGGAAGGAGGACATGGATAGTTGGTGTTGGTTTCTCAGGCTAGTAAGACAAGTGGTAATTGGTCTAGGACGTGATGTTTGTGTGATATCCGATAGGCATGCTGGCATTCTGAATGCCGTAGAACAAGAGATTCCTGGTTACGGCCAAATACATCACCGGTGGTGCACCAGACACCTTGCTCAGAATCTTATAAGGCGTGATCACACAAAGGACAACTTCAAATTATTTGAGGAGGTTTGCAGGCAGCAAGAGGTTCAATTATTCAAAGACAAGCTAGATGCCCTGAAGTTAGCCACAAATGTTGATGGCAGGCAATTCTTGAGCGAGTTGATGGCGTCGAAGGATAAGTGGTCACTTGCATATGACACCGGAGGTTGGAGATGGGGCTTCATGACTAGTAACATGGCAGAGATGTTCAATAGCCTTCTAAGAGGTTGTCGTGGTCTGCCTGTGACTGCTATTGCCTCATTCACCTTCTACAAGTTGAATGCTTGGTTCGTTTCGAGGAAGAAGCATGCGAGGTCTCTATGGACAGCAGGCAAAGCTTGGCCACTTTTAGCATCTCAGGAACTAGCTTTCTCAAAGAAAAAGTCTAAACGACAGAAGGGTTCATGTTTCGATCCGATCAACCATGGATATGAGATTCTAGAGGGTGGTGGAACTAACATTGGTGGTGAAGACCGGGGGCTCGAAAACATAAAGTAGTGATCAATGAGAACAAGTGTATGTGTGGAAAACCGACCATATACCATAGGCCTTGCTCCCACATGATTACAGCCTATCACCTTAGACGTGTTGACGCTGAGGTCCCTCCCCGTATGGCCGCGGAGTTTTCTTTGAGGAACCTAATGAGCACCTGGAATCCTTAGTTCGAGCCATTTCTTGACGAGAGTCAATGGCCTACTTATGATGGCCCCAAGTATAAGGCTGATCTTGGTTTACTCTGGAAGAGTAGAGGACCTAGGCGGCGGAAGCGGTTTAGGATGGACATGGACCGAGCCACGAAAGGTAACCACGAGTAAGGTTGGGACACATTTTGTAGAGGACACCCAAAAGAGCCATTGCTCTGGTTGCCATAAGACGGGCCACAATAAGAGAAAATGTCCTGAACTACTTAGACAACAGGTATCCACCAAGCTAGCTACTTGAATTGCTTTGTGTAATAGTGCATTGGTTTACTTTTGTTTTTTTATTGTTATGTTACTTCGTACCACATATACATGCTTTAACTTATACTAATGCTTTGGCATTCCTTATGTTGCAGGATGGATCGGTTCCCCCTTCTTGATCCAAGGTTCGATGAGCACCACCGGGCTCGGAGGATCGAGAACGGAGAGGTATATTCAATAATTCGTATGAAACAGTGCATTGTTCATCTTTTGCTCTATAGTCCATGCTCTTTATAAAGTGACATGAACTAATACCTTTTCATGCTTGTCTTTTTTTTGCAGGTTTTGAATGTGCTGAGGCCAATGGCACATGAGGCCTCTACGACCATGGTCTACGACGAGAGGTACATGCCCCTCCTGAAGCTGGCGAACCTTGCTACCGTTGCTCGTGTTTGTCGTCGAGGCACGCCACCTTTCAACCAGCATCCCTGTAGATATGTGATGTATTGTTGATGGGGATAGATAGGAGGAGGGTCGACCCATCTAGTGAAGCCACAGTTATCTGGACAGCTTGAATCCTGAAAACCCATCTACCAATAAGTACTACTACAAACCAAATGCAAATCTAAAAAAGGAGAGAGTTCAAAGGAAATACAAATCCTCGCGGGCATCTGAAGAAACGACGGCCTCCACCGTCACAGTCGTTGTACATCTGCACAACGCAATCCAAACCGTGGCGGCATTTTGGCCAATCTTCAATGCGCTTATCGTATGATCTAAGAGGTCTCTCACGGGTGAAGTCACTCTTCCTCTCCAAAGGAAATTCCTCTATTGGTTCTTCAAAAGAATCAGGACCTAGAGAACCCTCCCACACAATCTGAGGTCCCTTCCTCACCCCCTTTCCTCTCCCTCTGCCGAAACCCTTTCCACTCGAGGAACCTCCGCTCGACATTTGCTAAAACTAAACCAGAAAACAAGTTGTGTGGATGTGGAGCAAGACATGGAGCACTATATATAGAGATGAAGGCAGGTTTACCATGAATGCTACTTGACAAAAAACTTATGTGTGTACTCATTTATTGAATCTGCAAAGGCTAGATGCTTCATCTGAAAAGCCTACAACCATGACTGGTCATTTCATCTGAAAAGGCTACACCTGTGTTTTGTCACTTCATCTAAATGCAGTACATCACTCTGATATTAATTCATTGCGTATACGAATACAACAGTAAACGAATCTAGGCTTTTCAGTGAGTTTTCAAATAGACTTTTCATTGACTGCAACGGTACTTGTAGCCCTTTCAGTGACTGCAATAGCACAAGTAGCCTTTTCAGTGATACAAACAGTAGCACTACAGTCCTAGGATAGTTAACGAAGTACAGGGCAAAAGACCATCTGAAATAAAAGCATAGTGCATTACAACATAATAAAAAAAGTCCAGGGAATAAGTTCATCTAAAATAAAAGCAGAGTGCATTACAACATAGTAAAAAAAGTCCAGGGCTACACGACATCGCTCATGAATAAACCAAATACTTACTGAGTGCAACGATGCCACTTTCCCTTCCTCTGGGCATCGGGATTCTCCTCCATCGCTGCCTTCGCTTGCACACACTCAAGCTTCTTCTCCTCTCCGCCTCAGACGCGCAGACACACGCCTACTTTCCTCCTCTTCCTTATGCTCCTTTTCTATAGCCTCCTATCTGCGTCTCTGCTCAAACCTCTCCTTAACCTCCGCATCCCACTCCTTCAGCCTTCTAGATGTTGCTTGTCCGACTCCTTGATCTCAAAGTGTCAATCCCTTTGCTCAAAAGTCACACAGTGGTGGGGAACGGTCTGCAAGAAAAACAAATTGTTACAAAACAAATAAATAAGCAATACTTAATATCACAAGAAAATTAATTAACACACAATAAAAATTCCTCACAATCGATGCGGCGTTGTTGCTTTGTAGGTTCCATGCATAATTGGGACACATCAAAGACTACCTCTGTCTATATGTTTCCTCATCTTGAGAGATGTCTACCTTGCAAGGATCACCATAAAAGCACATGGGTCGAGGAACACCTTGAGGGGGAGAGGCTTTAGGTCGAGGGATTTGGCCTCTGGCGACCATAGCTACAATTGAAAGAATTTAGTCATATTAACGGAGAACCAAACCTAAACCTAGGGTTTTCTATTTGTTGCACAAATAATGAATAAACATTGGGATTACCTTGGAATACGAGCTTTACCACGCCTTGGCATCCTAACATTACGTAGAAAAAAAATCAATCCAAAGTACCTTGCAACGAATGTAAAGCTACTAACACTAAATCACCATACCTCCCAAATAAGCTTTTCATTACAAACCCTAAGCAAATTTGAATCCCAACAAACACAAAATTTAACTCAATGATTATAAACCAGAACATATACAACAACAACAACCATACATTTGGGTCATTCAATCATTTGAACCACCATACATTGCACGAATGACATGAACATGAACCAAACCTATAATGCCAAGTTAAAAAAACACAAACAACCGAATCTAAATGGATGAAATGAAAGAGGGGAAAGAGGAGTACCTTGGCAAAACGTTCAAGTCATAAAAATTGAAATCTAATGACCAACAAATAACTAAAATACATACTAACCCTAATGACCAACAAATAACTAACCCTAATGACACCTATAATAAACAAAGAACCCTAATCACCAAAATAACTAGAAACCAAACTAACCTAACATGTTCAGCGCATAAAACAGTTAAACAACAATGCACTCAATCAACCTAAGCCATACATTTTGCAAATGCAAATACACATATACCAAAACACCATACACCCATGATTCCACATGATTAGAGACAATGCAAGCACATCTACGTGGATAGATTGGAGGAGGGGAGGGATCATTACCTCGAGGAAGCTTCGGGAGATGAGATCCGGGCACCTAGGGTCGCATTTGGGGGTTAGGGTTTCGTGGGGGCGCGGAGGGAGGCCAGCTGCAGAGAGCCGACGCTTTCAGAATGGAGGAAGAAGAAGGGGGCCGCGGCGCGGCTTCAAGGGTCCAGACCTCGGCGTTGAGTCGGGCCGCGCCGAGTCTTGTGGCTCGGCATTAAGTGACCCCGCGCCGAGCTATTGGGCCACGAAGCGTTGTTGGGCCGCCTAGGCCGCGTGCCGGATGGTGCCAATAGCTCGGCGTGTAGTCCCACCGCGCCGAGGTTGGGCCTATGGCGTTGGCTGACACAACGCCGACGTGTCGGACCCCATGCGCCACCGTGTCGCCGTCGACCGGGGTCGTCCGTGACGTGGCAAGACCTCGGCGTCGTGTCAGTCGACGCCGACCCTCATACCTTGGTGTCATGTTCTAAGACGCCTAAAAATGGTCTATTTTCAGCAAACGTTTTGGCATAGGTCTTTTTGTAAAAAATGTTTTCAAAAGGGACCAAAATGCAAAAATTTCACTCCGCACGTGAGGCTTGCCGGCTTGCTCGCTAGCTCGCCATGGCACAGCGCGGCTGCCGTGGATCTCACACTCGCACACAGCCCGCAGGATCTTGCGTCGTGTGGCAGAGGGGTTCGTGCGCAGCCAACAGAACCTCATGTGATGTACCTCTCCTGCCATGGTCGGGACATAAAACCCTAATGAAACAATGATTGAGATTGCTGTAAGGACCCTAGGCACCTCACTTGCTCTTCCCTGACTTGACTCCAGGCGGATTTCTCTCCAATCCCCGCCCGTTCAACAGGCAACAGCCCGACGAGGCAGCGGCTGGCAGATGGCGTGGTGGTGGCGTGGACCCGTTTTGTATCTTTTTTCGCGATCGGGGCTTCACCCCGTTTTTTCGCGATCGGGTCTTCATCCGGTTTTTGTATATACAGATCCAGTTTTTTGTATAGATATAAAATTAGCAAAAGTGAAGTCCCATGGGAAGCCCACACACTAGTTCGGCCGCAAGTAAGGTCACACGCATTTTCACATGCATTCGCCTACGATTTGTCCAGTGGCAATGTCTCACGCGAGCCTGTCGTACTACCACATCACATAGTCACTTGTAATTAAGTGTAAGATTCTTTTTTTGTGTGTTGAACTAGGATCGAGCAGGGATCGGAGAGCCAGCTGCAGACGCCCCGTCACTAGCAGAAAACAGACCTTTTGTCGCGGCACCCTTTTCGGGGTTACTCCCACCGATGCAGCAAGGCTTTTTGCTCCTGGTTGAGAAACCCCTTTAGTCCCGGTTTTTCAACCGAGAGCATCAATCCGGGACTAAAGGTACCCTCCTTTAGTGCCGGCCTGGCGCCCGGCTCGGTTGGAAACACCAACCGGGAGTAAAGGGGGCCCAGGCCTGGCTAGGGACCGTCACGGGGCAAGACATTTAGTCCCGGTTGGTGTTATCAACCGGGACTAAATGTCCCTCTTTTTTTTTTCTTTTTCTGGTTTCTATATTTGGTTTCTTTTTCATTTAATGATTAGTTTTGATATTAAAATACATTTTCGAATACGCTGCTAATAGTAATATATATGTGTACTTCGCACGCGTAAGTTTTCGTTCGAACTTTGTACATAAATAACAAACAAATATACGCGTACATGCATATATATATATATATGATGATCATATACACACACGTTATTTTATGTACATATAATATGTGCATATATATATATATATATTACAAAGGTTTGATATATAAATTGTTTATGTCCTTAGCAATTCACTCCTCCAGATTTGGCATCCACGTTTCGTTCGGGTCATTGTAGAACTCGCCGTCGGGGTTGATGACCTGGTCATTTAGAAATCCTGCTATAGTCTCTCGAATTACTTTAAGTTGGTCAAGTCATATGACTCTTTCCCTCAACCATTCAGTCTTCAATAAAAGTTGAAGGAAAAAGTATTAATATATATATATATGTATGTGTATTGCTCATGTAATTAATTATACAAATGAGAGCAATAAAGAAATTGTAAATATACAATCGAAATAATATGAAGCAAAAAATATTTATATACGTACTTTGAGTTGCTCTTCAGGAGTTCTCTTTGAGTACGCCATGATGAACTCGCAAACATAGTATCCGCAGTAGTTGTTACGCTGCTCCTGCCTTAGAACCCACTTTTACGACAAAAAAATCAATTAGGGTGAATTAAAAATCATCATATGGTGTTAATTGAATATAAATGTGTAGTTATAGTACTTACTTTGTGTGCGATTACACCCAGTGGCGCTTTGCAATGTTTCATTTTTTGTTTCTCAATGAACCTTTTCCAAACCCTGCTCCCAATAAAATAAAAAAAATAATTTAACTTTTAATAATTGTTGAGAGATCGGCGCCATTATATATATATGTTGTTATTGAGAAACTAAATTAATTACCCTTATATAATATCTATCATGTCTTGATACTCCGTTTGCGGTTTTCTCAACGAGTCTAAGATTTTCAATCTACTATTGGCCATATCGATGACCATCAATATCCAGTGATTGCTGCATAAACATATATATATATATATATATATATATATATATATATTTATATGTGAGTGTGTGTGTGAGAGAGAGGTAACTAGCTAGTAAGGAAATATTGATGTTCCATATATATGATCGACATTAATTACTTATAATGACACTCACTTGAAGTTGTAGGGGAAGAGTATCTCCTTCTTGTCGCGTTGGTTCACTAAGAAATTCATAAGATTTCTCTCAGGTTGAGGCTTATAATCCTTCGGGGGTTAGGGTGTTTGTATACGACATACGGATCAACGAACCCAACATCATTATCCTTTCTCTTTCTAAGTTCTGTCATCTCATATCTGCATACATGAAAATTGTGAATATATATTGTGAATATATAATAAAGAAATTGTGAATATAGTAGAAAATAATCACACTTACAGACAAATAGCAGCTAATGAGATTTTTGTCGAGAGAGTCCAGGTGGCATAGTTGGTGTAATTCTGGAAGCTCGACATAGATAATGTCATTGCCACGAAAGTAATGGTGGTTTCTAATTCTGACAGAAATATAGATTTGTCCCGCATCAGACGCCGACATGTACCACCCGTTTAGCAGGTACATTTACGTACCCAGTTCACCTAATTTCTCTGGGTTGTATAGACTCTGGCCTGGTACAAATTTCTTGTAAAGATCCACTTCCGGAGCAGATGGTCCTTCAGCGAGCACTTCGGCAAGGTTCAAACCAGTGTCCTCATAAAACCGAAGAAACAACTCATAGCCGCCTACCTCCTCCATTAAGTTTAAGTTTGAACCATATTCGTTAGGAACGACAAGGGGGGATTGATTGTTGCGATTGTTGTCCGAGTTGTGCAACACCTTTCCCTACTCTCTTCTTTTTTTGCGCCACCTCATATGACTTGGTGAGAGAGCGGTCATAGTCCGATATCGGTTGTTTCACGGCGCTCTTAAGAGAATCCTATTTTTTTGTTCCAACTTCTTTCTTAGCTGATCTGGAGGTTGGAAGAAGTATGATGGCTCCGGGTTCTCCCTCGCTCATCGTGCCTGTTTTGCACCTTCAAAGAAATCTTTCACTTCTTTTTGTACTGCATCCTTTAATTCCTGTTCACTTTTCTCATAAGATAGTTTTTGGGGAATAACTGGATGAGTATTTGCTTTTGGCTTCTTTGCCGGCGGGTAGGGCAATGGCTTCGTTTGCGGGGCGGACCTCTTAGGGGCTGGCTTCCTTGGAGGCGGGGGAGGCGTTGGAGACCGCCTTGGAGGCAGTGCAGACTTTGGAGGTGGCAGAGGCGTTGGAGACCTCGGCGGAGGAGTTGTGGACTTCCTTGGAGGCGGCGGAGGAGTTGGAGATGGTGGGGATGCAGCAGTGCCTTCGAAGGCGTCATCATTGCCCTGAGCACTATGATGGTCGGGAGAAGCAACAACTGGACTTTGGTTGGCGGAGGCCCTACTTTGTGAGTACAAAAAATAATGAGATATAAGTAAATTCTTATTATTAGTCATGCCCATAGAAAATTATCAAAAAATTGTTTTGTTAACTTTTGTCCGCACCTAATGTCTGCTGGCGGTGGAGCAGACGCCCTAGGGATAATGATGTAGCGCTTGCGCCATAGTATATATGCCTTCTCTGCTTCTCCTAGAGTCTTCTCTCCATCACCTCCAGGAATGTCAAGAGCTAGATCCTCATAACCTTTGCTCACTTTATCCACTGCGACCCTAGCATATCCAGGTTGTATTGGTGCCCCATGGATTCTTGGTGTCTTGGTAGGGTCTGGAGGAGTAAAAACACCGACAGCGACTTTGATTGTGTCATTCCCCCTTGGAACATGTAGCTCAATTGATGTCATTGGAGTAGTGACATCATCCACGGGGAAGCACAGCGCTGCGTCATCTTGCTTTGGCAGCTCAGTGGAAGCGCAGCCGCTTTTCAACTGACCAGGGGGGCTAATATTTACATTCATTCATGGCTCTGACGCCTGCCTCTGGGCACTCATTGGTATCTGCACTTGCTTTCTGATTTCTTCCTGCATTCTTGCTTCCATTGCTTTTTCTCGCCCTTTGCTTCAAGCACCATTTCCTCCAACATTGTCACCCACGCTGCTTGCTCCTCCTTGCTTCTCTGGCGGCTTCGGTAGGTTTCCCTATCATTAGGGAAACAATGAACCCATGGAGTGTTGCGTCCTAAGACTCTGGTTCGGCCAGTGTGTTCAGCAGTCCCGATGGCATACGTCAGCTCATCCTTCTCTCTATTGGGCTTGAACACACCAATCTCTTTAGCTTCTATAGCAAAAGCCATTCGGCGTGCTGCTGTTTCGAGTTTTTGCCCATACACTGCCAGACCAGTCTGTGGGTCGAGTCTTCCCCCATGATCGAAAAACCAATTCTTCGAGCATGGGGGCCACTTGGCTGATTTTGGTTCGATCCCCTTGGCAATAATGTCCGCTTCCATTTTTTGCCACTTCGGAATGGCAGTATCGTAGCCACCTGATCCCATGTCATGGTGGTATACATTTTTTCGGGCATTCTCTTGGTTCCTACTCACCCGTGCCTCACCCTCTGCTGATGTCTTGTACTCTACGAAATCATTCCAATAGGGCCTCTATTTGAGATCGGGGCCCGACTTGATGATTGAAATTAAGCGCTTTCGTTCTTCTTGATGTATGTGTTGTATAGGTGTTTCTTCCAAGTCTAGAATTGTGTGGCCATCTTCTTCATAGCCCACGATCGAACTAGCTCCTTCAATTCATCATCGTTGATATCATCATAATCATCCGCTTGCAACGTGAAATGGGCAAGGATATCATTCTAGAACAAATTCTTGTCAACATCAGAGACAAAACTAACATCAGGCTCGTTGATCTTTTTCTTCCATTCATGGATACTGATCGGAATTCTGTCCCTTACAAGGTACCCACAGTGTTCCACGAATTTCCTTTTATGTGGACCAAGTGGTTCGCCTGTCTCGATGTTGAATTCCGATATTATGTACCGGCCCTCCACTGGTTTCTTCGGTCCTCGAACATTTTTGCTCTTCGCCGTTGTGGTCACCGATCCAGAGGGCTACATATAAAAAATAAAAAAAAATATCTTTTGTACACAGAAATATATACAATATTCACATATAATATATATTTAGTATATATACCTTGCCTGTATTTTCTTGCAAAACATTTTCTTGCTCATTTTCAAGAGCTAGGTATTGACTTCCGTCATCAACATCCTGCTCACCTGCATTGGCAATAATATTCATCATTTCTTCCTCCATGTTGTCTCCCAGGGCAGCCATATCTAACAAATTTAACAAAATTTAAGTCACATATATAAACAAGTCATATATATACAATAAGTCATATACAAATTTATCTAAGTCACATATATATAAACAAGTTATATATGTAAACAAGTCATATATGTACAATAAGTCATAAACAAAATAAATCTAAGTCACATATATAAACAAGTCATATAAACAAGTCATATATATAAACAATTCATATATGTAAACAAGTCATATATGTACAATAAGTCATATACAAAATAAATCTAAGTCACATATATAAACAAGTCATATAAACAAGTAATATATATAAACAATTCATATATGTAAACAATCATATATGTCAACAAGTCATATATGTAAACAAGTCATATATGTAAACAAGTCATATATATAAACAAGTCATATATGTAAACAAGTCATATAAACGATGAATTCGCCCTAGCGAGAACGACGATTCGCCCTCGCTATGCGAATCGTCGTTCTCGCTAGGGTATACAACAACGGGGCGGCGTTGCTCTGCATATACAACAACGGGCCAGCGTTGCTCCGCATATACAACACAACGAGGCGGCGTTGCTCCGCATACAACACAACGAGGCGGCGTTGCTCCGCATACAACACAACGAGGCGGCGTTGCTCCGCATACAGCACAACGAAGCGGCGTTGCTCCGCATACAACACAACGAAGCGGCGTTGCTCCGCATACAACACAACGACGGCGTTGCTCCGCATACAACACAACGAGGCGTTCCTCTACATATATCACATACAAACACATATCGATGTACGTAGGGGTCGGCGGTGACGATCGACGTACGTAGGGGTCGGTGGTGATGGGCGTCTAGAGGCGGTGATGACGAGGGCAGTGTCGGTGGCTGGGCCAGGTGGCATCGGTGGAGGCACGAGCGTCGTGGCCAGCCAGGCCGGGGTGGAGTCGTCAGGGCCGCATGCGCGGCGTCAGTGGCGGCATGGCGGCGGGCGCTAGGGGCGGTGTGGCGTCAAGGGCGGCGTGGCATCGGGCGTCAGGGGCGGCGTCAGGGGCGGCGTGGCGTCGGGCCGAGCCGTAGTGTGGCGTCGGGGCCGAGCGTCAGGGCGGTGGGGCGTCGGGGCGCCGGGCCGGGGTGGTCGGGGGGCGGCGCGTCGGCGGCGGATCAGACGTCGGGGCCGCGACGGTGTGCGTGCGGGCACTCGCGAGGTGCGGCATCGGCGGCGGATCGAACGAGCGGCGGCAGGGCTCGATCTGTTAGGGCTTGGCTCGGCAGTGGGGAGGAGGAAGAGGGGCCGGGGCGGGCGCAGGCTATATAAAGGGAGAGGACCTTTAGTCCCGGGCGCCACCACCAGCCGGGACTAAAGGCCCTTTATTCCCGGGCCCTGTTAATGCCCGGGACTAAAGGTCGCACCTTTAGTCCCGGCTGGTGGTGGCGCCCGGGACTAAATGTTAGTCCCGGCTGGTGGTGGCACCCGGGACTAAAGGTTTTTGGCGGGCAGCCAAACTGCAGTTTCGCTGCCCGCCAATTCATTAGGATTTTAATATATTTCTTTTTATACAAATGATAAAAGGATAGTTAATTGCACAGAAAATTAAAAAAAGACATAAAAATATTTTTAAAAAAAATATAGATTCTATTTTGCTTTATTGCACACAGGAAAATTATGTGACCTAAAGTTTTAATTTTTTAACAAGTTTTAAAACATAATATAGTGTTTAAATTACTATTTCGATAATGCAAAAATATAGTGTTTAATTAAATTCAGAAAAACTCTTGTGTTTCGATTGAAAATTTGTTTTCACATCATTTGAACGTGACATAATCCCACCATCAAATATAAATTTGTTTTCACATCATTTCAATGTGACATAATCCCAACATCAAACATAAATTTGTTTTCACATCATTTCAACGTGACATAATTCAACATCAAATATAAATTCACAATTATTACATAATATCTCTAATACACACTATTGAACATCAATATATATATTAAGCGGGCACAGTAGTGAACTTCTTCTTGACGTATGTCCCTTGGTTATGATCGCGCCGTAACCATGGAGTGTCCTCATCGTTTAGCTGGATGCTAGGGTCTTTGTTCACTGTGAAGAGTGAAATTCGGTCATCCTTTTCATAATCTTCTGACATGTCTGACTTGTCTTCGATTCCGACGATGTTTCTTTTTCCTGAAAGAACTATGTGGTGCTTTGCCTCATCATTGATTGGGTGGTTGTCGTTTTTCCTTCTCTTCGGTTTTGTAGACATGTCCTTGACATAGAACACCTGAGTCACATCCTTCGCAAGGACAAACGGTTCGCCTTTGTACCCAACATTGTTGAGGTCCACTGTTGTCATTCCATACTGGTTGTCGACTGCTACGCCGCCTCCAGTTGTCTTTACCCACCGACACTTGAACAAAGGTACCTTAAAATGAGATGCATAGTCTAGTTCCCATATCTCCTCTATGCGGCCATAGTATGTTTGCTTGTTCCCACTAGGGTCGGTGGCATCTATGCGGACACCACTGTTCTGGTTGGTGCTCCTTTTATCTTGTGCTACTGTGTAAAATGTATTCCCATTTATCTCGTATCCTTTGTATGTGAGGATATGCCACGATGGCTGCCTAGCCAACAAATACAGCTCCTCATCAATACTCTCATCACCCTGACATTCTTTTCATAACCAGTCGCTAAAAGTTTCCATGTGCTGACGCGTAATCCATGCTTCAGACTTCCCTGAGAACTCAGATCGGAGGAGGTTCTTGTGTGTCTCGATATATGGATCTACCAAAGAGGAGTTCTGTAGAACTGTGTAGTGTGCTTTATTGAAATAATCATCACCCTTACCAATATATGTTTTCTTCCCTAGTGTCCCCTTTCCACTTAGTCTCCCCTCGTGTCGCGATTCAGGAACACCAATCGGGTTAATATCGGGAATGAAGTCAACACAGAACTCAATGACCTCCTCTGTTCCATAGCCCTTGGCGATGCTTCCTTCTGGCCGAGCACGGTTGTGAACATATTTCTTCAGGATTCCCATAAACCTCTCAAAGGGGAACATGTTGTGTAGGAACACAGGACCGAGAATAGTAATCTCCTTGACCAGATGAACTAGGAGGTGTGTCATGATATCAAAGAAGGAAGGAGAGAACACCAACTCAAATCTAACAAGACATTGAACCACATTATTCTGTAGTTTCGCTAGATCCGTTGGATCGATTGCCTTCTGAGACCATCAATGGCAGGAATATGAGCATGGCAGGAGTCTATGGAATCCTGAGACCATCAATGAACTGGGTACATAATTGTTCAAGCTAAACACCTTGTACCTCGACACGTGTCGTCGGAAAGAGTTCTATATTTCTATCAGAATCAAAGACGAACATTGGTTCCGTGGCGATGACGTTATGTACATTGAGTTTGCTGAATTACACCAACTAGTCCACCGGAACCCTCTCGACAAGACCCTCATCAGCTGCTATTGTCTATAAGTGATTCTATCTACTAATTAATAATAAGTCGCTATGTATGTACATGTCTGTGTTTATTATCCTCACTCTATATATATGATGCCGGTTTGAGATGGGAGAGTGCAAAAAGAGAGGGTGTACTAATATTGGTTTCATTGATCCTTGATCCACATATCGTATTCAAAGACCCTAAACCCCAACCAACATTGAAAGCAAAAACGGATGCCAATATCAAGATGTTCTTAGAGAAGCAACGTGACAAGAAATGTGTACTCTTCCCCTACAACTTCAGGTAAGTGTTCAACGATCATGTATCCATATATATATGTTCACTGTACCTGTTAGCTAATTAATGAGTGTTAATGGACATGACAGTGAACACTGGATATTGATGGAACTCGATCTGGAGAAAGGTCTTTTTGGTATCTGGGACTCGATGAGAAAAGAGCAAAAAGAGTTCCAAGAGATGATAGATATTATTCAAAGGTAATTGCAGTCTCACTAGCAAAACTATTCCAGTTTCTCTGCATGCAAATTAATGGTCCAAATATTTTTTATGTTATTTGGCAGTTGTTGGGAAAAGGTCTGTCAGGAACACCATATGAAACGCAAAGTGCCACTGAAAGTAGTGATATACAAAGTAAGTACTATATACCTACCTTAGTTCAATTTCCCTATGCTCGGATGATGACGAATCTTTTTTCTCGTAAAGTGGGTTCTGCTGCAGCCCTAGGGGACCAATCTCTGTGGATACTATGTTTGCAAGTTTATGAGAGTGTGCTAAAAAAGAATTAGTCTAGAGCAAAAAAGGGTAAGTGTACATATATATATTCTATATATATATATATATATATATAATAATAATAATATACTTTTTTTATCTCATATCTCAAATTGAAGACTGATTGGTTGAAGGAAAAAACCCTGGACACACCATCTCAAAGCAATCCAAGAGACAATAGGTGGATTTCTGAATGATCAGGTCTTAACTCCCGGTGACGAGTTTTACTATGACCCAAATGAACTATGGAAGCCAAAGCAAGGGTCATGAAAACTGAATTACATATTGATCCAAATAACATGTGACGATGAAATGTACAATTAATGCAAACTTTACATGTGATGATGAAATGTAATATTATGTTTTAGTTTACTTTACTTGTGTTGCTTGCGTGCATTGATCGAGCGAAAACTTTACAGTACGCGCGCGTATATGTATATTACTTTACAGCGAATAATGCGTATTCGAAAACCAAATTAAAACAAAAAAGAATCATCAATTGAAATAAGCAGGAAAAGAAAAAAAAACCTTTAGTCTCGGTTGGTGATACCAACCGGGAATAAAGGGGCCAGCCCAGGCGCTGGCGTGGCCACCTTTTTAGTCCTAGGTCCGCTTCTATTCCTGGCTACTAATCCTTTATTCCCGAACTCCTATTCCCGGCTGCGTAACCGGGAATAAAGGGGGTTGGCAGCCAGGAATAGAAGCCCTTTTGTACTAGTGCACGTCGCTCTCCGTACAGTGCGACCTGGGCGGCAACCCAACCACCACAGCTGCCGCGGCCCCCTCTCCTACTGCTGCGCCTCGCCGCCACTGGAGGCAGCAGCTGACAAGCCCGTGCGGCTCCCAAGGACGGCTGCGGCGAAGAGTTTCTTAGCGTGTGGCTCCGAGCGCCCCCCTCCTCTTCCTCGTCGTCTCCGGTGTCCGAAAGTGGGCGGCAGTTTCAGATCCGGTCGTGCAACCAACAGATCTGGCCTCCTGGTGTGTGCTCCCGGCCGGATCCGCTCTGTGCTGGAGCTCGCGTTGCGGGGGCGTCGGCATCGGCCGGGCAACCCACCTGCCAGGCGGCGGCCGGATGGAGCTGTCGGTGCCTGGTTCTGCTCACTACAGGCGCCCCCACCCCACCGGCCTTTTTTCAAATTTTAATCTTTTTTTAATAAATATTTTAATATTAACCTTTCTAGAAAATATATTGCACCATATAGCCCTTTTGGTCGCGCCAATCATGCTGGTGCGACCAAATAATGCTGTCGCACCACATGCATTGGCATGACAAGCTACGACACGTTCGACGGCGTTTCCGACGTGGAAAAACTTGTCACGCCAACGCATGTGGCGCGACAGTATGGTCTTGTCACGCTACTGGGATTGGCGTGACAAGACAAAAATTTCAAAAAATCATAACTCTTCAATACGACATCGGATGAAGATGATGTTTATATGAAAATTGTAGAGCTCGATGAGATCTACAACTTTATAGTTTTGAGTTTTTCCGTTTGAGAAAGTTAAAATGATCAAAAAAATTATATAGAGTTTCAGCACTAAAAATATCTCGTACTAGCGTTGGCTGCATTAGAAACATAATATCTTTTTCGTATGGATTGAAATAAAGATAATTTTTATACCATAGTTGTAGATCTCAATGAGATCTACGAATATGTAGTTTTGAGTTTTTGCATTTGAGGTCATTAGAAGCTAGAATTTTAATATAAAGATCATCTTCATCCGTTGTCGTATTGAAGAGTTATGCTTTTTGAAATTTTTGTCCTGTCACGCCAATCCCGGTGGCGCGACAAGACCATACTGTCGCGCCACATGCGTTGGCGCGACAAGTTTTTCCACGTCGGAAACGACGTCTAACGTGCCGTAGCTTGTCACGCCAATGCATATGGCGCGACAGTATTATTTGGTCGCGTCAGCGTGATTGGCACGACCAAAAGGGCTATATGATGCAATATATTTTCTCGAGAGGTTAATATTAAAATATTTATCGAAAAAGGATTAAAATATACAAATTTTTCCACCCCACCCCACCACCCCGTAGATCCGCCGCGACGGTGGCTGGCGTCCTATTCGATTGCCGCGGTCGCAGTTTGTGGCCCCGTGGTGATGTTGGTGCCCCTGGCCCCATGGTGGTGCTCTCGAGCGGTGGAGCACTGCCGTGGGTTTGGGGCCCAGGGCGCTAGCGTGGCGGTGATCGGCCTCCTACACGACGGCGGTGGTCGACGGGATCCCCAGCGCGATGTGCCACTACTCAACGCAGCCCTGGGATGGTGTTGGCGCCCCTGGCCCCATTGCGGTGCTCCCGAGTGGAGGAGCACTGCCGTGGTGGTCCAAGGCCTAGAGTGCTGGCATGGCGGTGGCTGCCCCCCGCCCCAACCTACCCAGCGCGGAGCTCCGTGACCCGACGCGGACACGTGCTGGTTCAAACTCCCCCTAGCGCGACCTCAACATTGTAGGTGCTCCCGAGTGGCGGAGCCCCTGCACGGCCATCTACATCTATCATGGGTGACAGCGTGCTAGCGGTGTCGGTGCACGCCGCCCACCTCGCGGGTGAGTCCGGTAGTGGCTCCGTGTGGTGTGGCGGCGACCGCAACGCCTCTCGTCCGGGCTTCATGGATGCATACCGGTGCATGCCTCCCTCCGTTGCGGTCAAGTCTGGGAGTGGCTCCGCACGGTGTGGCGGCGACTGCCACGCGAGGGAAGCTTGTTGGCGCGCGCCTCCCACTATCGTGGGAGAGTCCGGACGCGGGTCCGTGTGGTGTGGCGGCGGCCAACGACCCCCATTGCCCAGGCGAGGATGCTTGTCGGCGCACGCCTCCCTTTGTCACGGGCGAGTCCGGAGACGCCTTCATGCGAAGTGGAGGCGGCCGACAGCCCCTTTCTTTCTTCGTCTAGGCGTAGACGTATGCCGGTGTGAGCCTCCCATCATCGCGGGCGAGTCCGCGAACGGCTCCGCGTGGTGTGGCGGCTACTGGCTCCCCCCTCAGTTCAGGAGCGATTTTGGGCGAAAGCTCAGCTCAGATCTTTCTGAGCCAGTGACGAGATTTTCCTTCTTCAAGGCGTCACTGAAGAACCTTTACAGCTGCTTCTCCTCGGCTCATGGCTCGGGTGAAAGCCTCGCCAAGCTTCTGCTTGGCTAACGATGATTACGTTATGGCGTCATAACCTCCGTGGAGGCATCGTTGAAGAGCTCTTGTGCGTTGGTGTAGTAGTCTCTACTCTCGCTAGTGTTTCTCTGTGGTTGTACCTCTTATCAGCCTAGGTGTTCCGTGATATTGTTGTTTTTCTTTCTTAAACCTTTTGTTAAACGAGCCGTTTTGGGGAATATATATTCAGGTGGGAGTAATCCCTCGGTGACGTTAAAAAAAATTGTGTTGACTTTTATGAATGTCCTATTCAATATTTTGGCCGATAAACGGTTCATCCAAGGTCATTTCAAACAAAAAAAAATCTAAAATTAGAATATCAAAACGTAATAACCTAGAACATATATTGGGGTCACTACAAAGTTTTAGATATCAACTTTGATCCACTCAAAAATTTTCATCAACTAAAAATATATTCCATTACCATACCCTTAACAAGAATAACAAAGGTTACAACGAATGCAGGTGCGGCTTATTTCTATGAGAAATAGTTAAAGGCCAACGACAACAGCCCAACACAACACAACACACACTGGCTGAGGCAATGTATCCATGGGTATATTAAGGTCCCGCTTTAGATAGATAGCGGATCATCAAGATCAAGGCTTGCAGAGGCGACGGCTTCCACAAGGGACTACGGTACTGTAGCAAAACTGGTTTTCTCTCTCCTCCCCTCCCCCTCTCACTGACATTGGCACTGTTCATCAAAGACGGAGAAGCCGTTTTTCTTGGCTTTTTTCGGGCCGCTACAGTGACGCGGAGAAAGAGGAGAGAGAAAACCGGCTACTTTCTGCTTTCCGCCAATACAGTGTTTTTCGAATGCGGTAGCCGACGTGTGCATGCGGTGCAAACCCTCCACGGCCATCGGGCCTAAAACTAAAATGTGGTGGCAAGATAACATCTGAAGAAAAGATTCAACAAAAAAAAGCGATGGCACCAATGCTCCCATGGCAATATAGATAGATAGCTCGATCATCAAGATCAAGGTATGTTGCAGAGGCGCAAGGCATCCACAAGGGATCTAAGGTAGCATGCACCGCAGTACTGGCTCTGGCACCCATCGCCGCAGTAAGCCTTGCCGAGGCCACAGAAGCCGTCCTTGCTGCAGCAGTAGTTGTTGGTGCACTTGGCTTCGCCGGCGGCACCGGAGCCACAGTGCCTGTCGGCGATGCAGGCGCCGCTCTGGCAGCCCACGCCGCAGAACTCGGAGCCCAAGCCACAGTAGCCGTACTGGCTGCAGCACCAGTTGTTGGGGCACTCCCTGCCGCCGGCGAGGTGGCCGCACTTGATGTCGGCGCGGCAAGGCCCGCCCTGGCAGCCGGCGCCGCAGAACTCGCTGCCGAAGCCGCACCTCCCGTCCCCGCTGCAGCACTGGTTGCCCGGGCACACCGCGCCGCCGGCCTGGGCGCCGCACCTCCTGTCGGCGTGGCAGGCGCCGCTCTGGCAGCCGTCGCCGCAGTAGATGGACCCTATGCCGCAGTACCCGTCCTTGCTGCAGCATTGGTTGTTGGGGCACTCCATGCCGTCGCCCTGCTCGCCGCAGCGGTTGGGGCACCGCCCCAGGAGCTGGGCGTGTGCGGCGGCAAAGGCGAGCGCGAGCACGCACGCTACGACGAGCACCGCCACCAGCTGCTGCTTCATGGCTGCGCTGGCTGGCTGGCTAGGGTTTCAGCGGGCCGGCAGTGGCCTAGCTACACTAGCTATAGATATCGCGAACGATCTCCCTGCGTTGTTTTTGCTCTAGATCGATAGATGCTGTGTACTATGTGTGGAGTGTTGGTAATGCTATATATATAGGAGTTAGCTCCTGTTTATGGTATGTTGCCAACGTACCATTATGGAAATGAAAATTCATTCACATGCATATGCCATCTGCAATTCTCGATCGGATCCGATCTGTCGATCTGGTAACGAAATGCGTGCATGTCATGGATAATCTTTTTTTTTTTCTAGAAGATAGCGCTCATAGAGACTTGGACAGCTAGGGCGTGTTTGGTCTGCATCGATCCGCTGTGGAAGGAAGAAGATATGATCAATTCTAGGGCGTGAAGTCTCTAAGGCTGCATGCCCATCGATGATTAGTAATGTAATTTAAGTATTTCTAGGAGGGATCTAACTGTCTCAATCGATGATGATGTAGAGATTTTTGGGAAGGTTGGAAGACCGTTCCTAAACATGCTTGATTTTTACAATCGATGATGATGTAGAGATGATTTTGGTACTCCATTTTGACTAGCCGTAAAGATGTTTAGTGCACTAGTGAGCAAATCCTAAAATGGTTTGAGTCCCCCTTCAACTCGAGTTTAAATGCTCCATTTAATTTATAAAATGGTCAACGCCTAGTGGTGGGTTCATAATACAGTATGAGAATAATCCAGCAGCGCGCACCTGACAGCCGATCAACACTGGTGTGCGCGCAAACGATCATCACCTATCTCCAAAAATCCTGCAAGATACTCTTGACTTTCGGTGCATTTGCTACATATGATCGGGAACTACGACGACCAATGTGGCTATTAATGCATTCATGTGATAGTATCTATTACTTGTATTCTACAAAAAAGATTTGAGAGCTACGACCAATGGTGGCTACTAATGCATGCCTCCATGTGATAGTATCCGTTACTTATATTCTACAATAGTACACTATATCTAGTGTACTATAACTACAGAAGATGCATCATTGATAAGCTTCCTTTTTTTAGTTAGGGCACCATATCATGCATGCGTAATGCACTATAGCTAGTAACGGGGACAAAGGCCTCATCAGGATGTACTCTCCCATAATCCTAATCAGGATGCCTGTTGCAACTCTAGTTGGTAGTGCTGCGATCTTGAATTAGTATGAACAATCTTGCAACCCTAATCAATACACACAAGTAGCAACCTGAGTAGATATATAGTGAGGTAAACACACTAATTTATCAGTATATATATGGCCACTACACACTAATTTATATATATAATTTGTTAAATACTTTTATACATATGTTGCTACACACTTAATATAGAAGTAGATACAACACGTGCAATATATGTTATAAAATTATTCGAAAACATATGTTCAGAGGTCTTGTTGATCCCATGCAAACTCTACCTCTAAGCCCACGTGAAAAGAAAAGCTTCAAACCCATGCAGTTCAGCACCAGCCGGGTCGGCCCATAGTGGCAAGGTCGTACCTTGTTGGTACTGTGGCCCAAATGGTCATAAAATTTTCGGAGATAAAGGAAAAAGTCCAGTTTAGCTCCCTCAATTTTTGCGAAAGTCCGTTTTTCATCCCTCAACTTTAAAACCGGACAAAACGCATCCCTCAACTTTTGAAACCATGCAAATTACATCCCTCAGCGGTTTTTGATGGTGGTTGCTACAGTAATGATGGGTTGCTACAGTAATGATGGTTTTGTTTCATCTTTTTTATTTATTTCGGCTAAATTTTTAAAAATCATAGTAAATCACATAAAAATCATAAAATGGAAATTTTAATTTTGTTGGACTCCACATGAATACATCTACACAGTGAACATATAATATGGTATGCTTTAGTACAAAGTTTTTACTGTAATTTTAGATTTATGCTTTTCTATAATTAATTAGAATAATTCATAGTTGTAGCTTCTATAGCTATTTTGTTGGACTAATGCATACTATATTATATGTGTACTGTAGATCTACTCATGTTTAGTCCAACAAGATTGGATTTTTTATTTTACGATTTTTTTTATTTACTATGATTTTCAAAACCACCATCCAAAACCATCGTACTGTAGCAACAATCATTACTGTAGCACCACATCGTATGAAACTATTGAGGGATGTAATTTGCATGATTTCAAAAGTTGAGGATGTGTTTTGTCCGGTTTTAGATTTGAGAGATGAAAAGCGAACTTTCGCGAAAATTGAGGGACCTAAAGTGGACTTTTTCCGGAGATAAATGACGAAAACAGAACATGGTAATATTAGGCCTTAAAGCCTGTGGGCTGAGTTATATACACTAAAATTGTCTGGCCCAGGGACATAGGGCCCGGGTCCTACGAGAGTAGAAATAAGACACTATGGACGGAAATGGGGCAAATAGAGCCTTTTTGGGCTTGCAGTAATTATGTCCCTTAATGTTGCAATAGACCAGTCTTAGTAGAAGTTCGTTGAGAATTTTATATAGTAGGCAATTAAAAAAATTACATGGTATAGCACACATGAAGAGAAAGACGGCGAAAATTTTATTGAATAAAACTCAACACACGTGAGTTTTAGAAAATAGGACATAAAACCTTCAATGAAACTGACGATAGGGAGATACATTGTTTTTGCTATAGTTATACACTATTTCTGGATATATTGTAAAAGAAATATATCTAGAAAAGTTAAAACGACTTATAATTCGAAACAGAGGAAGTACTAATGTTAACGTTTTGAGTCATTTCATTCAAACTGGACGAATTTCTTACAATTTTATCCCTAAATTTGTCTAACCGCTATTATTTTCTTGAGCTGCCTGGTGCAGGTTGATCAAACGGGTTTACAGTATTCCTTTTTTTTTTGCGAGTGAATAGTAGTCAAGGGACCAGATGATCCAAAGAAGACATCACGTCACAGGGTTGACCAGACGAAGCATCTCCACGACGCAGAGACACCTGGGATCTGACCAAATCCGAGCTGGGACGCCAAGAAACGCAGACATGCCTCGCCGGAGCTCTGAATCTCTGAGCAAGATCTGCAGTGCAGCCGTGCAGGGGCAGCACAATACTGTTGGAGGACGAAGCTATTGGACTGGACTAGACTATGGTGTCCCGTCTCTGTCTCTAATCTTGGACCCCGGCACCTAACAACGAAAGCATTTTGCTTTTTTTCCCCGTCGAATCCTCGCCGATCGAGATCTACCCACCCATCTACTCCCTCCATCTAAAAAATAAGTAACGTTTTAAGTTTTTATGCCACGAGGTTAACTCGATTTATAAAAAATACATGTAATATTTATATCTTTAAATAAATTTATTAAAAAACTAGATTAAATTTTTTTTTTTCGATGACACTAATTACTTAACATAAATATTTATATATTTTAATATATAATTGTCGATAGTCATTTCTTATGAAGCAAAAACGACACTTATTTATAGGATTTCTCGTAAAGCGAAAACGACACTTATTTATAGGATTTCTCGTAAAGCGAAAACGGAGGAGGCTCCCCAACCTCTCTTCCTTTTCCCCAGGGGCAGGATCGGAGTCTGGCTGCCGGCACACATTGCCTCTGATCCAGCGACCCCGCGCGGTCCGGCATCGCCGTGCCCCGTCCAGCGACCCGAGGCCCGACACCACCTCGCCGCCGCCGTCGAGAGCCGAGAGACCAAATGGGGTCGTTCAACGGCCACGTGCTGCCGGGAACACTATTTCTGGCTGTGGGCCTGTGGCGGGTATGGTCCGCCGTGTCGCGCTTCGCCGCGGACCCGCCGGCGTTCCACGTCCGGGCCTGGTGCCCACTCGAGCTCCCCAGGGCGCCCCGCCTCCTGGAGCTCTACGTGGTGGCCGGCGGCGCGTTCCTCGACATGTGCCTGGAGCTCGGCGGCGGCGTCCTCGCCGGCCGCGGCGGGGGTTAGGGTCGCCCCCGAGTCCAGCCTCATCTACCTCGAGCACGCCGGCATGCTCCTCATGTTCTTCCTCTTCGGCGCGCTCGCCCTCCTCTCCCAGAAGTGCACCAGGTGTGTGTTGCCCATCGTTCTTCGTACTCCGTGGATCTGTCAACTCTGTTCTTGAGTTACTGTGTAAATTATTATGCCATTCTCCAGAAAGCTTAAAATTGGTAGAGTTTGTGTGAAATTCGTAGCACCGAAAGTCGAACTGAGACAAAAATTTGGTAATGACCGATCTCGTTGCATAATAATCTCGTGTCAAAGGTGACATTTTTCTATCAGTTCACATCCAGTTTAAGCTGAGCTCTCTGCAACTGCAATGGTGATCACCACCGCAGGTACCTGCCCCTGACTGACGGCGAGCTGTGCCTGGTGGCGGCGGCGGCGTTCACATCTGAATTCCTCCTCTTCTCCTACTACTCGGCCAACCACACAGGCCTAGAGGGCTACTACCACCACCTCCTCGTCATCCTCATTGGCCTCTGCATCCTCACCACCGTCCTCGGCGCGCTCCTGCCGGAGAGCTTCCCTGTCGACGTCGCCGCGGGCACGCTCATCGTGCTGCAGGGGATGTGGTTCTACCAGACGGCGCTCACGCTCTACGGGCCCATGCTCCCGGACGGGTGCGACCGCAATGCCAAAGGCGACGAGGTGGACTGCGGCAGCCGCGCCGCGGAGGAGCGCGCCGAGCAGCTGGCTAACTTCCAGCTATTCTGGGCCGTGTTCGTCGCCTTCGTCTACGTGCTTGGGTGCTACGCCGTCGCCGCGGCGAGGTACGGGCACCCGGACTTGGTGGCGACGAATGGGGAGCACGTCGCCGCCCTGGAGTGCCATGGCGGCCGTGGCGGCGCCAGCGCAGAGGAGTGCGTCGTCTAGTGGCATCTGATGAGTGCATATCTGTAGTTCTGTTCTTGCGTTAGTATACTCTGTAGCAAGTGCAAAACATGGTGTGATATGTTGTTCTTAGTGTTGTGTCCATTGTGAGCGACGCGTGAAATGAAACTTTGTGAATCAAGAAAAGTTTCAAATCGTAAATACTAGCTGGATCAAATGTTTTGCGGCCTTTGATTTGATGATGCTTCATCCTACAAGTCAGTGAAGAGAAGTAGGAAATAAACACAAAACAGCTGAAATTCAGATAGATCAGAAATGATTTTGTCATTCATTCACAATCAGATGTTTCATCCATACAGCTAGTAGTGCTCGTTTCATGTGTACGTGATACATCATACATGCTAGCTCTCCAATCGTATCAGCAGATAATTAGCAGATATATATATATGTACTCATGACAATATAACTGCTAGCTGTTTCCTCAAAAAATATAACTGCTAGCTCAAACACAACTGGATACACTAGTGTACACAAACTGCAATCTAAAGATTACAGTGTCTTCCTTGACAACTAGAAATAACATGTTTTGGAAGTAATTTATGTTCCATCATTTTCCCAAGTATTGTGTCTTCCAGGTTATCGAGTTGCCAAATCTCCTCTCCTTGAGTTCTGAACTTTTGAACTTGCAATGCAACGCCAATAACAGTCAGCTGCTCGATGTCCCTCTCTGCATGCCACCGCCGCTAGATGCACCTTGTCCCTTGGGTGACTTGCATGGCTACTTCCTTCATGATGCCCAAAATTAAATAAAAATTAACGACTAACAGTTCATGCGTTGCATTACTAGTTTCATACAAATTGTTGCTTCTTAACAAGATAAACCACATATTACGGAATGGCTACAGAGTTTTTCTTGAACTAGCAGTTTGTAATATTTCTTATGCAAACTTTTTTTTGTTTATATATATAATCTGTAGGGTCAATTTAACTTTCCAGTTCCCCTAAAAACAGGGCAAGAACAGAGTTTTCTGTACGGAAGATGAGATTAGTATTTTTTGTAATATTGAATTTGTATCACACATTAGAAAAGTTTACTAGAGTAGCAGTAGGAAAACTACATTTCCTTGACCAAACCACAAAATAACGTGAACATCACTATTGAGAAGGTATGCTGGTTTTTGAAGAATCGAGAAGGTATACTGGTACAATAATTAAGGAACGATTCCCCTTTACAAATTGCATGTATTACCTGTGCAATGCAAGATTGCACTACTTGCTGGGTAAGTTGTTGGTACTATCCACGGGTGAGCATTTTAATTCCTGTGACTTTTCAATCAACACTAACATAGCTTGAAATACAGTGTCTGATCTAGTCCATCAGACTTCCTGAGAAGTAAAAAAAGGTGAAAAAATGTCAGAAGAAGGGGAAAAGCAGAGAAGCAAGAACAACTAGAGAAGAAACAGAGAGGACATTTACGTAAGAGGAATGGGGGAAAAGGAGAACAGGTGCACCTTCATCTTCATGAGTCCATGATCCATGATTGATCCTAAATTCCTGATCACATGCTTTGCAAAGAACTTAACAGGGACAGCAGGTCCCTGTCTGTTCCTCAAGACCATGTTGAAACCACCGATGATTTATCTCATCTTGAACATAGCAGAACTGCAACAACTCAACTGCGAGCCTTGACATATAGTTCATCTATGAATCTGGGAAGAAACAAAGGATATTTAGGTTTGAAGAAATGGGAAAAGGAGATAAAGGGGAAGTTATAAACAGAGCATAAGCCTCATCTTCAGAAGTTGTTTACCCTAATGGTGGGATGATTGGGATGGACCTCAATCACGTGCCTCACCGCAGCCTTTGCTTCCTCCACATCCTGCACGTCGGCGCCTCCAGATCGAACCCAAACGTAGACCTCCTGCAGCGACGGCAGGTTCCCCAGGCCCAAGTCGAAACTGTCGTTGATTTCTCTCGTCCGCTGCACTCGGAAGTTAAACCCAAGCCTCCTGAGCCTTGGCATGACTCCTTGCTGAAACACCACAGGCTGTCCGAACCCCCACAACCCGCAGTGCATTAGGCATGGGAACGAGCAAGCACCAACAACAAATCTCTTATGGATCCCTTGATCCTCATGGCTTACAAACAGATCTAGACTGTGGAGAGCAGGCAACCTCCCTAGGAGTTCGAGATCCTCCTGCTGCAGCCGCTTCACTCTGATCTCGAGGACGGAGAGGTCCCGAAGGAGGGAGGGATTCACCTTCAACCAAGCCGGCAGTGTAGCAAACCAGCAAAGGCCAAGTAATCGCAATGTACGGAGATTTTCAGGGGCGATGATGACCCAACCATCCAAGTTGCATTCCCTATTTTTGATGTTGATTATTATACTATGGATTTTCTGGAGCTTGTTTAGACACTCCACCAATGATTTGTGCAAGCAGGCCTCGGAGGAATTGCCAGTGGTGATCCGAAAATGCAGCACCTTCAGCTGTGTTAGATGGGCCAGCTCTTCTAGCATCTTCCCTTCACAGTCAATGCACAAATGTAAAAGCTCTTCAAGGCCTATCAAGCTCCCTATACCTTCTGGCACTGTTATCGAATAATCTATGCGTAGGCTCATCAATTGTGTTAGCCCAACAATACTCGATGGCAAACTAGGACTTCCTTTCCAAGAGGATGACTCTACATCTACTATTTGTAGAAATTGTAGGTTTCCTATTTCTTCGGGGAGCTGATCAATATGTGTATGTCTTAGACTTAGGTACCTCAAATGAAGTAAATTACCAAGATACTTAAGGCTATTGCTTTGTGAAAGATCACATCCTTCTAAATCCAGTACATGCAAAATGCTGAAGTTCTCAAGTACTGTTGGTACAGATCCAAAGACAATAACTGACCTCGCGTTATGCTCAATGCTCAATGTAGCCTCAGGTTTACCATGACTAGCCTTGCTATTTTGAAGGGATAGCCTTCGAACCTTTTTTGATCCAGATGAGTGACCCATATTGTTATGTATAGTAACAAAGTTTTCTTCGCTCGACAAGGAACAGATAAGATCAAGCACCATATCATGTACACGGCAAGATTCCATCATGCCAATCCATCTGTCATGCTTGGGTTGGACCATGCTTCTATTTATGAGGTCATTGAGATAACTCTCCCCAATTTCAAATAAGCTCTTATCTTGCTTTTTAGATTGGATAAAACCTTCGGCTATCCACAACCATATCAAACGATCTTTTCTAATGTCATAATCTTCTGGAAACATACTTAAATATAGCAAGCAAGTCCTTAGATGAGATGGCATATCATAATAGCTGAGTGACAAAACCTTTCTCATATTCTCTATAGTATTATCCTCCACTAGTCCTGCGCCAATAGAGTTGCACACACCAAACCATTCTAATTTGTTTCTTCCTTTACTAGCCAACAAACTAGCGATGGTGATAACAGCTAAGGGAACACCACCACATTTCTTTAGTATTCTATTTGATACTTCTTCTAGCTGTTGATCGGGGCATTTTTCTTTTTCTTCTTTGCCAAATATTCTTTTGTACATTAATATCCTAGAGTTCTCAAGAGAAAGGGGCTTCATCTTGTAAGGACCGCCAATTTCTTTAGCAACTGTGAAATTACGGGTAGTTGTGATGATCCTGTATTCAACACTGTCATCGGGCAAAGCACATCTGAACATTTCCCAGTTTGAGATGTTCCATATGTCATCAATAACAACTAAGTACCTGCATATTGAGCAATAGAAGGTCATGTATCATGTACGCCACTAAGCAAAATGAGAAAAAAAAAATTCTAATCTTCCTTGTGTGCGTTGCGCATGTTATATAACTGAGGGATAATAAAGGTTTATTAATCGGTAATCGATACCACAATCATCAGCAAGGGAAAAGAATGTTCGTAAAGCATCAAGGCAGCCCCTGCCTAATGTCTACCATATTATTATTGATATTTGCAAGCCTTCTTCTACACGTAGGTGAGCAATGCAAAGCAATAGGTGGGCTACATGCTATCAAATAGTAAGTAGCCAAATAACACAGCCTTTTCATTCTTAGAAACATGTGAACGATTTCAGTTAAAACTTACTATATAATAGTTTCAAACGAATTTACCATATATTAAGCTAATCCTTAAATTCTTCTTTAAAAATTCTGCAATCTTATTTTCTTTTGAAACAAATTCTGAATCTTTGCGTATATAATGTATTGATAGTCAATAGATGAATGGAAATGGAAGTGGAGATTTTGTAATAGGGACGACTGTTTTATTTCCTCTGAGCACTGCTACATCTACTGCATTCTGAAAAACTAAGCTTCTGGTTTTGCTTGTTTTTAACTGCTTGCTTTTCCCTTAGCCAGGCCCCACCAAAAACAAAGCTTCTGGTTTTGCTTACACTGAATGAATTAGTCCTAAAAAAGGCTCCAGAAGTCTCTGTTTTGCATCTCCAGAAGGATCTCCGGTTGTTGCAGATCATTACATGGACACACAAAAATGAGCTCTAGAGTACTGAACCAAGGACTGGAAAAGAGGCAATAATGGGTTCTCCAAGAAATAAATTAATGAGTAGTTTTTGTGATATATCCATACCTCTTCTCCCGAAGGAATCGTCTTAGCTCGTCAAAAAGATTGATACTTGCAGCATTGTAATTGGCTAGTTGATAGAACATGTCCTTGAATAATATATCCATATCAGGAGTTTGAGACACTGATACAAAAGCTGAGCAATCAAACTGTGTACTAAGCTTCTCAAACACAGCATTAGCTAGAGTTGTCTTTCCTAAACCACCAAATCCCACAATGGAAACTATCTTATTTTGCTCCTTGGACGTTTCATTGGCTTCTGTCAGAATCTTGATCACCTCATCCCTTGACTCCTCAATGCCGACTAGCTCTGTTGGATTCTTATACCGAACCATTGCAACCAATGCAAGGGGGTCAACTTTGACAGACTTATCAACACTGTGTTTAACCTCATACCTGCGGTGCCGGTCATGCACCTCTGCAACACGACTCTTGATGTCTCTGATGTCAATAGCAATCTTGCGGCGAATCTTGGGCTGCATCAGGGAACCAAGGGTCTTGTCAATGAACTTCTTGAAGCCCTGCTTTTTGGCCGGCTGATGACCCTTGACTTGCACCATGAATTTGTCGATGTTGTCCTCTATGTCATAGGACAACTCTCTTACATTCCTGGCCCAAATCTTATCCCCACTAGGAAGCTGGTCAGATGGGGTCTTGGAGATATCCTCAAGGGCTGCCTTCATGCTCTCAAGCTCAGCTTGGAGGAAAATAATCCCTCCCTTGACCTCCTTTTGCAGGTTGTACTCGTCGGCAAGCAGCTGACCGAGCTTGGGGATGACGCTCGGCAGTGCCCCCAACACGACCTCCATTGATCTTGGCGCGAGGATCAAAGGTTGCCGGTGTGTGTTTGTGCGTAGTGAGCAGCTAGCGAGAGTACTCTGCTATTGCTTATACGTGGATGTTGCAAGAGCAGGAAGGCAGTGCTAAAGGGATCGGAGACGAAAAGCAGAAGGTTTGCTGAGTTGCTCTGCCTGACTGGAGAGGCTGCGTGCTTTGATTGCTCTGCTTGGAAGAAGTGAAGAAGAGAACGCTGGTGCTGCTGTGCTTGGATAGAGCAGACAGAGATTGATGGGAGAGAGGTGCTTGTCGCTTGCTTCTGCTCGAGGTTAGCTGGCTTGATTTGCGGAAGGAAAAAGCTAGTGTAGGTCACGTGTAAATGAAAAGAATGATTCTTTGCCTCGCTCGCACGTAGCTTTATTATTAGTTGATCAGATCGTTGATCAGATCTTTCTGGTTAACCCGTGGTGGCTTCCATAATTTTAGTTTCATTTCCCTCTTATTAGAATAATTAAATAACCCATAGTTAGACAGATTAGAAACTAACTAACAAACTTGAATAGTAATCTATCTTGAATTTGCACTGATAAATTAAAGGGGAGATATATCTCCTTGAAATTAAATGCCAATGCTTTGATGTTTTGCACGCTTCCTGTGTATTATTAGTGGAGAATAGGAATTATCCAGCAAAGAGAAAAAGGAAAAGGAAACTGGCATTCACACCATATGCCAAAGCAGATTCCAGACATGTAGAGGAAGCGTACATCAATCAAAGAAAAAGAGGTGACGGGCGCCACAGCATATGCTAAAGCAGAGTCCAGACGTGGACATCATGAATTGTCCACCGAAGAAAAAGCATCTTTTGTTCAAACTTATCACCAAGAACTGTACTATGGACAGTGACTGAAATAACATCATATTAAGCACTACTACTAAAACATTTTTATTTTACAAGTGCCTGTAGGAAAGGATAGATTGCACATCAATGCCTGCCTCTGCCCGGTCGCTGGAAAATAATTGAGAGTTCTGTTCTTTCAAGACCTCAAGGTCGCCGGAAGATAACATTAGCCCTGCACCACGTAACTAATGTCAGGAGGCAAGGAACAGATAAGATCAAGCACCATATCATCTACACGGCAAGATTCCATCATGCCAATCCATCTGTCATGCTTGGGTTGGACCATGCTTCTATTTATGAGATCATTGAGATAACTCTCCCCAATTTCAAATAAGCTCTTATCTTTCTTTTTAGATTGGATAAAACCTTCGGCTATCCACAACCATATCAAACGATCTTTTCTAATGTCATAATCTTCTGGAAACATACTTAAATATAGCAAGCAAGTCCTTAGATGAGATGGCATATCATAATAGCTGAGTGACAAAACCTTTCTCATATTCTCTATAGTATTATCCTCCTCTAGTCCTGCGCCAATAGAGTTGCACACACCAAACCATTCTAATTTGTTTCTTCCTTTACTAGCCAACAAACTAGCGATGGTGATAATAGCTAAGGGAACACCACCACATTTCTTTAGTATTCTATTTGATACTTCTTCTAGCTGTTGATCGGGGCATTTTTCTTTTTCTTCTTTGCCAAATATTCTTTTGTACATTAATATCCTAGAGTTCTCAAGAGAAAGGGGCTTCATCTTGTAAGGACCGCCAATTTCTTTAGCAACTATGAAATTACGGGTAGTCAGGCACGAAGCCAGCGGTGGGGCTAGGGGGGCTCTAGCCCCCCCTACCCATCCTGCGCACGTGGAGCCCCCTTAAGCCTTTCCTTAAAATTTTATGCATATATGTATTAGGTAGGAGGGACTAAGGTTAAGAGAAGATAAAAAAGCCTCTATTCTTTTGTTTTAGCCCCTCCTAAATTTTTTTCTGGCTTCGTCACTGCGGGTAGTTGTGATGATCCTGTATTCAACACTATCATCGGGCAAAGCACATCTAAACATTTCCCAGTTTGAGATGTTCCATATGTCATCAATAACAACTAAGTACCTGCATATTGAGCAATAGAAGGTCATGTGTCATGTACGCAACTAAGCAAAATGAGAAAAAAAATTCTAATCTTCCTTGCATGCGTTGCGCATGTTATATAACTGAGGGATAATAAAGGTTTATTAATCGGTAATCGATACCACAATCATCAGCAAGGGAAAAGAATGTTCGTAAAACATCAAGGCAGCCCCTGCCTACTGTCTACCATATTATTATTGATATTTGCAAGCCTTCTTCTACACGTAGGTGAGCAATGCAAAGCAATAGGTGGGCTACATGCTATCAAATAGTAAGTAGCCAAATAACACAGCCTTTTCATTCTTAGAAACATGTGAACGATTTCAGTTAAAACTTACTATATAATAGTTTCAAACGAATTTACCATATATTAAGCTAATCCTTAAATTCTTCTTTAAAAATTCTGCAATCTTATTTTCTTTTGATACAAATTCTGAAGCTTTGCGTATCTAATGTATGGATATTCAATAGATGAATGGAAATGGAAGTGGAGATTTTGTAATAGGGACGACTGTTTTGTTTCCTCTGAGCACTGCTACATCTACTGCATTCTGAAAAACTAAGCTTCTGGTTTTACTTGTTTTTAACCGCTTGCTTTTCCCTTAGCCAGGCCCCACCAAAAGCAAAGCTTCTGGTTTTGCTTACACTGAATGAATTAGTCCTAAAAAAGGCTCCAGAAGTCTCTGTTTTGCATCTCCAGAAGGATCTCTGGTTGTTGCAGATCATTACATGGACACACAAAAATGAGCTCTAGAGTACTGAACCAAGGACTAGACAAGAGGCAATAATGGGTTCTCACTTGGAAGCAAAACTCACTTAAAGAGATGGTATCACATAAAGGAAAAGAGATAAACTTGAGCTGCACTAAAAAGTGATCCGGAAATACAATCATATTGTCAAACTTTCTAAACAAAAACTCCAAGAAACAAATTAATAACTAGTTTTTATGATATATCCATACCTCTTATCCTGAAGGAATTTTCTTAGTTCGTCGATGATATCAATACTATCAGTTTTCTTGTGAGCGAGTTGATAGAACATGTTATTGAATAGTGTACCCATATCAGGAGTTTGAGACACTGATACAAAAGCTGAGCAATCAAACTGTGTTCTAAGCTTCTCAAACACAACATTAGCTAGAGTTGTCTTTCCTAAACCACCAAATCCCACAATGGAAACTATCTTATTTTGCTCCTTGGACGTTTCATTGACTTCTGTCAGAATCTTGATTACTTCATCCCTTGACTCCTCAATGCCAACTAGCTCGGTCGGATTCTTATAACGAACCATTGCAACCATTGCAAGGGGATCAACTGTGACAGGCTTTTCAGCTTGGTGGTTAATCTTGTACCTGCGGCGCCGATCATGCACCTCTGTGACACGACTCTTGATTTCTCTGATGTCAACAGCAATCTTACGGCGAATCTTGGGCTGCATCAGGGAACCAAGGGTCTTGTCAATGAACTTCTTGAAGCCATGCTTCTTGGCCGGCTCATGGCCCTTGACTTGCACCATGAATGTGTCGATATTGTCCTCTATGTCATAGGACAACTCTCTTACATTCCTGGCCCAAATCTTATCCCCACTAGGAAGCTGGTCAGATGGGGTCTTGGAGATATCCTCAAGGGCTGCCTTCATGCTCTCAAGCTCAGCTTGGAGGAAAATAATCCCTCCCTTGACCTCCTTTTGCAGGTTGTACTCGTCGGCAAGCAGCTGACCGAGCTTGGGGAGGAGGCTCGGTAGTGCCCCAAGCACAACCTCCATTGATGCTCTTGGCGCAAATGCAAGGAGCAAAGGTTGCTGGTGTGTGTGTGTTTGTGTGCTTGTGCAGAGTGAACAGTGGAGATTGGAGCTGTTGAGTGGTAGTGTTTAAGGTAGCTGTTGAGTTCGTCACGGGCCGGGACGGTGGTCGATGCACGTTGGTCTGCTGCTAGTTTAATTTAACGTATTGCACCTCCAATGGCGAGAACGTGCTTGCACGTTGCAGCCCTCAAAAGCCGGCGTATGCGTCGATTGTCGAGGATCCAGCACCTGCACTAGACTTTTTTTCATTTTCTCCCCGACAAATACCTAGGTCGGCTAGCTAACGAATAACTTTAATTAAGTTGTTTTATCCATATGAGGATCGGTGTAATCACGTGCTGTCGCCAATAATTGACCTGTTGACACGTCTCACGATGCATGTGAATTGTTTACACCGGTAGGAGTAGCAGGCGAGCTATGACATAAAAAATTTATCACATATGCAGGCACAGAGTATTGGACAACTTAGCTGCGTGCTTTGTGGAATGCGAGTACTTAGTGCTAAGAATGAAGAAGATAAGGTGGCTTCTACTTTTGAGTAGTTTGGTTTTACAAGTACACAAATGTTTTTTCTTACTAACGGTAAAAAATGATCTTCAGAGTTGGTAAGCAAAACTAGCTGATACCTTACCATCAATTGTAAAAGTAAGTTTTTTTCGGAGACGGTTTTAGACTATTGTGATTTGAAAAAGTGCATATAAATTTCATCCTATGAAACTCATTTTATTCATAAAACTCTTTTCTTATCTCTCTTCATTAATGACCATGAAAACCTCGTGAAACCCATTGAGACTGGTTTAACTATCCACAGCATTCATGAATTGCCATGTCATCCCATTACCTTCCAAATTCATAATTGCAATACATCAACTCTACTTAATATCATTCCAAATTCTTTGTAATCCCCATTCCAAGTTCATAATTTCTTTGGCAACTAGACGTGTAACCTTATCGCCAATTGTCACGGCGCCGAGTTTAATGTCCATTTTTCTAAAGGATACATCTAGAGGTGTATCTATGAGAATCTTTCAAAAAAGGACAAAAAACAAAAAAAACAACGTTTAGTGGTTATGGACAAAAAAACAAGAAGCAAGATTGCGAGTCCAACGCAGCCGAACAAATGGATGGCCCATATGTCATTACTCCGTCCAATTCCGATTTGCAACTAATCTGTTCTTTATTGAATCCTGCAATTTGATGTGAAGAAACAGGCAAGAATGATATTTTACTGCTCTTCTCTCTGTTCCAGAGATAAAAATAATATTTTATTAGAGCGGTGTCCACCCCAATAAATTTGTCAAGAATGGGAGTGTCGATAAGCAAATAACTCTATTTTAGGTGTCCGCAAGCAAATAGAAGTCACTTTTAGTGTCCAAAGCAAAACTGCCTATTTATTAGGATTGATTGATTGTAAATGTTGTTATTTTAATAGATTATTAAGATTTATTGTTTTTCATTAAAAGGTTACTAACCAATGGTGGACGTCATGGACAGCCCGATCCAGTTTTCTTTAACCAACCAACATGAATTGTAGTCCCTAAACTATGCCGATTATTTTCATTAATTAACCAACTGTACAACCGGAGAGTTTGCTTTTCGAGGTGATTTTAAGCTATTTATTTATTTATTTATAATGATAATGGTAACTAATTTTTTTTAGAAAAAAAACAAAATAGATTTAGTGCTTATGAATAAGTCTTTCGTTTAGTGGTTATAGATTCTAATATATTTTTTTCCAATGCATTTGATGAAAATTGACGTGGAATCTCTAATTAGTAATAATAATATTAGTTCTTAAAATGTTTAAGATATTAGTATAACGGGTACGACGACGGGGGCTACCGGCGGCGAGGTTGTAGGCACCCGGCGGCGTAGCTGCGTGGTGGCGCGGGCGGCGTGGAGCGGCGGAGGGCGCCGGTGGCGAGGCCGCGAGCGGCGGCGGCGCTGCTGCGGCGGCGCGCAGGGCTAGGGTTGGGCGGCGGCGGCGCGTGCGCGAGGGAGATAAAGAGAGCTTGAAGGCTTGAGAACTTTAGGGTTTTACCCCTTTGATTATTCTTTGCTTAAGATTCAACGGTACTAGGCCCCTTGTATTTATAGTCCCGGGAAGACTTAGCCCCTAAGTAATCTAATCCTAGCTTGGCGCGGAAGCAACGGCGACGACGGTGACGGCAGCGAGGCCCCCCCCCCTCCTGGGCCAGCCGCAGGGCCAAGGGCCCATCGGCGTGTTACATCACTCCCCCCTTTTCTACGTGGCGCGTCCTCGCGCTGCATCCTTGATGGTCCGTTGTTGGGGATGATGTCGGCTCGAAGTGCTGGGATGCCTGGATGGTGTTTCGCAAGATTGTTGATGACGACGTTCCTTGGCACGTGAGTTGTTGCAAACTCCAGGCCGTAGAGAAGGTTGCCACGGTAGCTATATATGTAGTCGTTGTTCGAGCCCCTGACGTTGCCAGTGCCTGCTGTTTGACGACTTGTCATGAAGTAGGGCCAAGGTACGTGGAACTCCTTGCTGAGGTGGAGCGTCTACCGAAGCTAGGTGATGAGGTCGTAGGCACAATTGCTGCTAACAACCGTGACGTAGCGTAGTCGATGTAGATGAGCTGGCAGCCTGAGCTATCGATGACGACCACGTCATTGGCATACACCATGTAGTGCCTACTGGGAATGCTCATTGGTGCTTCATTGCCGTATGCCGTAGTTGGAGGTCGGCGCGAGCTGAGCGCCAGTTGTCCCATATGCCATGGTCCAACATCTACCAGTACCTGTAGCGTGTTAGCTAGGATAGATGGCATGAGAGGTGTGTAGAGGTGACCGTTGGTGAGGATAAGCCTTTCGTCCATGAACCAGGTTGGCGTTGCCGTGTTGTTTGCTAGGACGGCTTCCAGGACGTCGTTGCTGCTGATGTGCCCAAGATCAATCGGGCTCATGACCCTTATTGGTCGCCTGGCACCACTCCCCCCTTTTCCGATCAGCGCGTCCACGTGCTGAAATTCCAGCCAAGTTGACGTGGCGATGTAGGTGTTGATGTTGCCAGCGTTGTAGTCATTGGAGAGCGGGATGTTGGAGTTGTAGGGGTAAGCGACGTGCTTGTTGTAGGTGATGTCGATCCAAAATTGTTGTTGCGTGCCTAGCAGATCGCCTCGAGTTGGGTGGACGATGTCCGTGGCAATGGAGATCTCTTGCCTTCCAAAGAACAGTTTGCAACTGCTCTTGTCGTTGTTGGTGGGGAAGCACAACTTATTGTAGCGATGTTCAAGATTCCCTAAAGGTTCTGTTATCTCCGATTACGGGAATTGGGGTGGTTGCGTAGTCGCCAAGATGTTTAGGGGTGGCCTGTGGTATCTCTTCTCTGATGAAGAGGTAGAATCTGGAGTTGTGCTATAGTTGTTACCTCTTGTTCCAGATGGATTATTGTAATGGTGTTGGCGATCTCCTCGAGGCGTGGATCCTTGCTTGCGCGGCAGCGTGCTGCTGTCGCTGTCGTTGGAGGCCGGCGTGGAGATGATGACCATAGGATAGTCATTATCGTCAATCTGATTTGAGCACCGTGACAATGTCGACTGTTGTGCTGTCTGTGACGTACATGGCATGTGCGACACCTTCTTGATGATCTCATTGGCGGTAGATGACAGGGATTCCTCCATAGATTCGGTAATAGAAATTTTATTGGTGGTGATTCAACCTGTCTTTCCTCCACAATAGCATCGTCGATGACAGCGTCCAAATCTAAATCTGATCGGGATTTGACCGCGTTGACGGTTGTGTCGTAGGGTTCAACGCCGGCGGAGTTTGATGATGACGTTGCCGAAGGATAGCCATTGTCGTCGATCTGAATTGAGCACAGGGGCAGGGGCGCATGTTGTGCTGTTGGTGGTGTGAACGGCTGGTTCAACTCCTTCTTGTCGATCTCCGTGGTGCCAGCTGAGAGGGATTTCTCCATAGTTGTGGTAATAAAAATTTTATTGGTGCTGATTCTAACCTGTTGTTCTTCCACAACCGTGTTGTTGATGGCGACATTCAGATCTGATCCGGTTTGGACCGAGTTGATGGTGACGTCGTCGGAGATGATGTTCTCACCCGTGGGGTTGACGCTGACGTTGCTGATGACGCGGAGGCGTTCCATCTCATCCTCTTTGTCCTTTAGGCGACGATCCAGTTCGGCGATCTCATCGTTGAACAGCTGCTGGGTGTTGGTGGTGGCATCCAAATCTGATCCGATCTGGCTTGCATTCTGTTGGTCTAGAAGAAATTTTTTGAGAATTGTTGACCAACTTACGATGGTGTTGCGGAGATCCTCGGTGGCGTTCATGGTGATGGCGGCCATGGATCGAACCGGTTCTCCGATACCAGGTATAATGGGTACGACGACGGGGGCTACCGACGGTGAGGTTGTAGGCACCCGCCGGCGTAGCGGCGCGGTGGCGCAGGCGGTGTGGAGCGGCGGAGGGTGCCGGCGGCGGCGCTGCTGCGGCGGCGCAGAGGGCTAGGGTTGGGTGGCGGTGGCGCGTGTGCGAGGAAGATAAAGAGAGCTTGAAGGCTTGAGAGCTTTAGAGTTTTACCCCTTTGATTATTCTTTACTCAAGATTTAACGGTACAAGGCCCCTTGAATTTATAGTCCCGGGAAGACTTAGCCCCTAAGTAATTTAACTGGCGCAGAAGCAACGGCGACGACGGTGACGGCGGCAGCGAGGCCGCGCCAACCCCCCTCCTGGGCCAGCCGCAGGGCCAAGGGCCCATCGACGTATTACAATTAGGCTAATCCTTAAATTCTTCTGTATAAAATTATGAAATCCTTTTTTTGAACTCCTTTTTTTATTTCATTATCTAGCTATGCACATGTGTTGCACTGGTAGCTAGTCAATAAACCTATGGAAATAATGGAAATAGAGATTTTGGAACAACGGACGATATGTTGTTCCCTCGCAGCATTACATATTGCTGGTACATCTGCTACTTTCTAGGTAAAAGAAAATTTGTTGGCTCTTTTTCATGCCCGTCCCAGTACCAGGAAGAGGATAACGAAGACCGGGACGCTGGTGGCCATCACTACCGGACTTATCTTCTCGGCCAAGCCTAAAAGACACTTGGTAAAGGTTTTGTCGAGTACCACACTCGATATAGAGCACTCGCCAAAAACTTTTGACGGCAAAGAGCTCTTTGCCGAATGTTTTCTATCGAGCATTCGACAAAGTCTTTGCCGATGCTGAACCGACACTCGGTAAAGAAAAACACTCGGCAATATCAAAAAGAACCTGAAAATAGCATTTTTTATTCGAGGAGGCCCCCACAGCCCGGTCCCCTGTCTCCGTCGAAATGCACGCAAAATTCTTACACGTGTCGGTATTCGAACCCGTGACCTTCCTCTCGCGCGTGCCCCCCTCTACCACCGCAACACACTATTACTTGTGTCTAGATTCCCTTTTTGTTCCCTACGTATTAAACTAGACTGAGTGTAAATTGCTTGTTTGAGAACCTAAATGAATGCAAATCAAAAAGTTATCAACTACAAAGTTTTGTAACTTTTTGAGATTACAATTTTCATTTTGATTGTTTTTCCATCCGAGGTCTTTGAAAAAATTGAATTTTAAAATTTTGAAATTCAAACGTAGTTTTGCATGATAAGATGATTTCAAATTAAAAAGTTGTCAATTACAAAGTTTCATAACTCTTTGAGATATACAATTTCTATCCGAGGTCGTTTGAAAATTTTAAATTTAAATTTTTTGAAATTCAAACATAGCTTTGCATGACAAGATGATTTCAAATAAAAATGTTGTCAACTACAAAGTTTTATAACTTCTAAAGATCTACAATATTTACGTTAGTTGTTTGGTCATTTGTTTATCCGACATGGTGGTTCTAACATTGTCCACAGATCTTATATATCTCTCTTGTAGTTTCATGAAATTACACGAGAGATGTAAATTTTGTGAACAACATTATTATCACTTTGTCAAATAAGAAATGACTAAAATAAAAGTTGTAGATCTTAGAAATTATACAACTTTGTAGTTGAAAAATTAAAATATTTTATTGCTTTAAAATGTGCTTTAAAGCAGCTGTTTACCAAGTGTCAAAAAACACTCGGCAAAAAGTTCTTTGCCGAGTGAAAAAAAAAACTCAGCAAAGAACCTCTTTGCGAAAAAAAAAACACTCGGCAAAGAAACTTTTTGCTGAGTGCAAAAAAACACTCGACAAAGAAAGTTTTTGCCGAGTGCAAAAAACACTCGGCAAAGAGTTTCTTTGCCATGTGTTTTTTTCTTTGGCACTTGGCAAAGAGTTTTTTTGCCGAGTGTTCGAAAAAAAGCACTCGGCAAAGAACCGGTTTCCGGTAGTGCACGACAAATAATGGTGTAGACAGGCCGTGGCGCTACAGTTGCGTAGACCGCAGTCACGAACGAGACGAGCATGGCCTGGCAAGCGATGCCGTTAAGCCTAAGGCTCCACACGAAGAGTTCTGCCCAGTCCATAACGTGCTTGAAAACGAAGAGCAAGAGCACCACGCTAGAGCTGCACATGGCGACTGCGTTGGGAGATGATGAAGATCTTGAAGGCGGCACGGTGACTGTGGATGGCGGTGCCTTCGGTCTTGCTGTACCCACCGAGCATGGTGATGGTAGCGGCGAAGGCGATGGTGGCGACGAGGATGGCAATGATGAGTTGGAGCCCGGCAGCATCGTTGCGGTTCTGCTGAACAGAACCCTTTGGTGGTGGTGGCGGCGGCAGCGGCGTTGTTTTAAGTTTGTTTGATTGGAGAGCTCAAAATTGGTAGGCATGGTCTAGTTATAGTTGCAAGCTAGAAAACAATGTTGTGAGCGAGCTATGATATTCTCATCTCGCGACCGAAGATAAATCACAAATCTAAGTGAATCACCACCACGTTCATCTTCTCGATCTTGTTCTGACCACCATCGATTCAAACAACAACAGAATGTGCCTTTCATAATAAAAATACATGTCCATTCAAACAAGACGGCCATGCCACGCTCGATCCGGCTCAGGTACGCGCTGAACCAAATCTAGCACCCCCTAACGAACTCCCAACCAATGCAGTGCCTCGTCGGCTCCTCTCAGTCATCCATGTGCCGGCCAACTTCAAAGCTCAGAAGCGCGTCTCCTTTTGCTCCGGAAACATCTCAGTTGGATGCCGTGTGCGGGAAAAATCTAGCTGGGCACCTGTTAGTCCGCGCTTTTGGTGGCGCATGGCGGAGTTCTGTAGCGAGGTGAGCCGGTCCTCCTCGTCACTCTACCCCAGGCGCCCTCGTCAGTCCACCAACTGCCGCTCCTCTGCTTCGTTACAGGAATTCCGTCGCCGCACCGCTGGCCGATGCTTCAGATGCCTAGCGAAGGACCATCGTGCGGCCAACTGCCGTGATCCACTCCGGTGCTTCAGCTGCCACCGCCTAGGCCACCGGCATTGGGAATGTCAGTGGAGCGCATCCCGGCCTCGTCATCTACAGGCATACCATCTTGATGAAGGCATGCTTCACCACAACAGTCTCCAATTGCGTCCGCGCCACCCCAGGTGCAACTCTATCAGCAAGCGTTCTGATCACCACGGTGCCTCCGCCCATCACAGAGATGATTTCAACCTTGAGCAACTCGGCTATGATGCTCGGAGATGTCATGATCCCAATCTAAAGACTGCTGACAACGGCACAGTACGTCATGATGTGGGTGTTGGTCACCATGATGCACGACGCAGCAGTGGGGCTCGCGCCGGCACTACCCGTGGTTTCGGAGATAGGTACAGCAGTGGCGAACGTCGCAAGGACACCCAGGATGTCAACAACAACGTCGACTACGGAAGCTACCACAACAACAAAAGCAACCAGGATGCAAATCTGCTAGCACAAGGGGTGGCTGCTATTCAAGAACTTTTTGCAGGGCAAGCAGCGACCCTACGCGACGACCTCACCACTCTCGTCATCGGGCTGGTAAAGGAGCAAGTTCAGGCTACACTTGAACCCATCATGGCACATCTTCGAGGCCCACAGATGGAACATCCTGCTTCGGTTATTCAGGCTGAGGATCTAAATACTAGTAGATATGAAGCCTTGTCTAGTGCTTTGGGTAGGGTGAGTGGCCAAGGAACTTTGGTCCCAGTTAAGGTTGCCTTTGCACGCCTTCATCGGTCCTTGCACTCTTGCAAGCAAATGCCTTCTATGGACGCCACAACAGACACACAACTTGACCAAGCTCACGACGCACCGTCAGACACACCCCTCAACCAGGAAGCACTGATTGGGACTGGGATGGATTGTGGCAGGGGACGCTTTCGCCCTGGCTTTGTCTACCGCAGGAGAGTTCTCCGCAAGAGAGTTCTCATTGAAAATCACGCTCCGGATGAACAAGCGGTAACTCCAGATCCCAAGGCTATTCCACTCGCCACGACAGACAATCAATTGATAGAGGTGGCCAGCTTGGTGAACAATGCTCTCGCTGCAACGCCCCCATCCTCTCCTGTAACACCGGTGACGGCGAGGGTGGCTGAAATGTTTGCCGACAAGGAGATGGCGATCCTTCCTCAACCCCAACCGGCTCCTAGGAGGACACGCACCAAGAAGACTTTCGTCCCCACCAATCTTAGGTGAAGCGAGCGGCAACGCACGAACCGCTTTAGGTGCCTTCCCATGGAGGAGCGAGCTCGGCGTGTCCTCTGTATGCGTCTTGGCCTCACCAAGGAGGGCGCCAACCCCGTCGAGCATGCCCTCCAGGAATACCTGGCCCTCTTCAATGGCCCCCTGCCACAAACAGTCATTGCAGCACTAGTGGCGCTTTTCAAGCTTGACGATAAGGCCTTCATGGCCAGGGATGATGCCCTCATCGAGCTTGGTGGACCTGACACTGCTGCTCTTCTTGATGGAACGCTAGAGGAGGAGCCTATGCAGCCCTGATGTGGTTGGACCACTGCGCTTCCAGAGCTCAAATCATTATTGCCCATGACGCAACCAAACATAAACATCGCATGTTGGAATGTACGGGGCTTGAATGCAGTAGCAAGACGATCCACGGTGCATGAGGTGCTCTCAACAACAACGATTCATCTAGCATGCCAACAGGAAACCAAGCTACAGGTGATTGACCAAAACCTGACCGCCTATTTGGGAAACTTCAGATTAAATAATTTTGCTTTCTTGCCGGCAACCGGCCTTTCTGGAACACGTGGTGGCATTCTCCTCATCTGGGACGAGAACTACATCCAGCTAAGCAATATTACAACTACTCGGCACACAATTTCAGCAACAGCAACAATTCAAGCATGTGGCACCTCCTTCAGGCCATCGACTGTCTACGGACCTTCTAGGGATGCCAACAAGCCAAATTTCCTACAAGAGATCAAATCGCTCAAGCAAACTCTAGGCAGCGAGAACAAATGGCTCATCCTAGGTGACTTTAACCTCATATATCGAGCAAGAGACAAGAACAACCATAACCTGAACAGGAACCTTATGGCACAGTTTCGGAGCGCGCTGAATTTCTGTGAGCTTAGAGAGATCCACCTTCAGAACCAAAAGTATACATGGAGCAATGAGAGAAGAAACCCCACCTTAGTCAGAATGTCAGATTGGACAGAGTTTTTTTTGCAATGAGGCCTGGGATCTCTCCTTCAGTTCTCACATCCTACAGGCCCTGTCAACTGCTTTGTCGGATCACTGCCCACTGCTCCTCTCAAATCAAAGTGGCCCACCACAACCAAAGCGCTTTAGATTTGAGAACTTCTGGATCAAAATGCCAGGTTTCAAAGAGGTGGTGCATATGTCCTGGACAGAGCACAACCCACATACAGAACCGTTATGCAGGCTGAATTTCAGATTACATACAACTGCTAGGCGTCTACGTGAATGGAGTAAATCTTTATTATCAGGTGGCAAGCTGCAGCTGCACATGGCCCTTGAAATAATCCTTCGCCTCGACATTGCACAGGAAAATCGGACTCTCACGCCCGATGAAAGGGAGCTTCGTTCACAGCTGAAGCACCGAGTCATTGGCTTGTCCGTCCTTGAACGAGCAAGAAATCAACAAAGTTCCAGAATCACCAATCTTAAGTTGGGCGATGCTAACACAAAGTATTTCCATCTCAAATGCAACTCTAGACAGAGGAAGAATTTCATACAGAGGCTCCAGAAGGATAACGGCTGGGCAATTTCACATGAAGAAAAGGAAAATGTTGCCTCTGAGCATTTCACATCTTGCATGGGACTACCGCAGCCTAGAGTTGAGGACTTCAATTGGAGTGAAATCCCCACTACACAGCATGACCTCTCCATGCTTGACATTCCTTTCACGGAACAAGAAGTTTTCGATGCAATCCGCCAAATGCCGAAGGACAAATCGCCAGGTCCAGATGGGTTCACCATGGCCTTCTTTGCTTCTTGTTGGGACATTATCAAGCATGATCTGATGGCTGCAATCCAGAGTTTTTATGACCAACGTACAATCCATCTTGCACCCCTAAACTCAGCAAACATAGTCCTCATACCAAAGAAGGAAGGTGCCGAGAAGATCTCTGATTACCGGCCAATTAGTTTGATCCATGGGGTTGCAAAAATAATAACCAAACTATTGGCTCTTCGATTACAGCCGTACATGAATCAGCTAACCTCCAACAACCAAAGTGCCTTCATCAAAACGAGAGCAATCCATGACAACTTCATGTATGTTCGCAACCTGGCACGATATTTCAACAGATCGAACACCCCAACCTTGCTGATCAAACTTGATATTGCCAAGGCTTTTGATTCTGTTCGTTGGGATTACATACTTGATCTGATGCAACGATTAGGCTTCCCAACAAGATGGCGCAATTGGCTTGCCTTGCTCTGGGGCTCCTCCACTTCCAAAGTCCTCATCAATGGGATTCCTGGTCCGCAAATCTCACATGGCCGAGGCCTACGACAGGGCGACCCTCTCTCGCCGCTCCTCTTTGTCTTGGCCATCGATCCGCTTGTAACCATTTTGGAATGTGCCACCGAGCGAGGGATTCTAACAAAGCTCAGGGGTCGACGGGCAAGGCTGCGAACCTCCCTCTATGCGGATGATGCTGCCATCTTCTTATCACCAACTGCAAGTGATGTTGCTGCACTTAAGGAAATCCTTCACCACTTTGGCCAGGTGACTGGCCTTGTGACCAACCTTAACAAGAGTTTGGTCGCGCCGATCAGATGTAGTAACATCGACTTTCGAGCGGTTCTTGCAGACTTCCCGGCGGCTCTTGTAGGCTTCCCTTTCAAATATCTGGGTTTGCCCCTCACTCTCAGCCGCTTGAAGAAAGTAGACTGTCAACCACTTCTAGACAAGGCAGCAGGCCGCCTAGCACATTGGCAAGGGAGACTACTGAACCATGCAGGACGCAATACTCTTGTGAAATCTGTCCTCTCCTCTCAGCCTATCTATTTCCTAACTGCTCTCAACCCTCCCAAGGACGTACTCAGGGAACTTGACTGCAAAAGACGTCGCTTCCTATGGGTCGGGGCTCATCACATTTCTGGTGGCAAATGCAAGGTAAATTGGAAGCGTTGTAACCGCCCAACCAAGCTCGGAGGTCTGGGTATCCTCGACCTCTACAGGTTTGCAAGAGCGCTTCGCCTGCGCTGGCTGTGGCATGCTTGGCGCTCTGAAAGCAAACCCTGGGTAGGTATGGATGTACCCTGTGATGAAACCGATCGGCAACTCTTCAATGCAGCAACAAAGATTACACTTGGGGATGGCGCCAAGGCTCTTTTTTGGCATTCGGCATGGCTGGATGGTGTATCACCAAAAGACATAGCTCCAGGCATTTTTTCAGCTAGCAAGAAGAAGAACAAAACAGTACAGCAGGCGCTGCAGGGCAATTCATGGGTGCAAGACATAAACATCCCAGCAATCAACACACTTCAGCAGTTGACATAATTTGTCGCCCTTTGGGATCGCCTACAGCATGTACACCTCAATGTGAATACATCTGATCATATTGAATGGATGCTCACCACCAATGGTGATTATTCAACAAAATCAGCTTACATGGCCCAATTTCAAGGATCGATAAACACTGAACTAGACACTCTAATTTGGAAGCCCTGGGCACCAGCAAAATGCAAGTTTTTTGCATGGTTGGCTGTCCAAGACCGCCTTTGGACAGCAGATCGCTTGGCTAGAAGAGGTTGGCCAAACCAACGATGTTGTCCTCTTTGTCATAGCACAGATGAATCAGCGGTACACTTGCTTGCACATTGTCCATACAGCCAACGAGTTTGGTCTACAGTAAGGACTTGGATCGAGGGACAGTTCCCTGACCCTTCAGGCTGGGCTTCTTTTGAATCCGTGTCCATTTGGTGGCGAGTAGTCGGAAAGGCTGAGGGCATGCCTATTAAAGCCATTCGGTCGTTGACAATCATGGTGGCTTGGGAGCTCTGGAAGGAACGCAATGATAGGATTTTCCAAAGACGACATTCCACTTCAGAAAGCCTATTTGCGAAAATCAAGGAGGAAGCGAGGACCTGGTGTCTGGCAGGAGCCAAGAGGCTCAAGGAGATCTTACCTCGAGAGTAGTCCTCTTGAGGAGCTCTTTGACTTTATGTTTCTTTCTCCTTTTTGAACTTATTTTCCATGTTTAAACTTACTCATCTTCTCTATTAATATATGCCGGGCAGAGCTCCTGCTGGCCGTTTCAAAAAAAAAAAAAACAAGACGGAAAAACTTACAGAAGTGCACAAGAAATATATATGTCCATATATCATGGTATCACTATGAATCCGCTTGTTCAAATCATCGGTACCGTGATGACAATTCTTGCCAACCAAATATTACTATGAGCGGCCAACACATGAGGAACATTACCTTCGAGATAGTACTATATCTTAATAGTGGCAATATTCCTATTCTAATACATAACACTAACAAAAGCACAGTAAACTTTTCACCTATTGAGGGAGAATGGAGGATTCCTATTGAAAGAACAACCACAATGACTGCAAGTGAGGTTTTAGCAGCACTCGGCAAAATATTTTTTTCTTTTTTTCCAATTTGAAAAAAATTCTTTGTCGAAGAAAGTGCTATTACCGGCTACTACGTCGACTTTTCGGCAAAGTGCCTAGTTTTGCAATTTCCGAAGTGCTATGCACGAGGCACTCAGCAAAGTGCCCAGAAAATAAATTTCTCATGTTTAATTTTGCCGAGTGCTTTGGATGAGGCATTTCTTTAGGCAACGGCGACAAAAAGTGCCGTTGAGGAATGTGCCTTTACATCCTTCCTCCGATGTATTTGTAAAATCGTAATGTGCCACTAATTTGCGCCCATTATAATCTAAGTGCCATGACCCATATCACTCGACAAATCTGGGACCTAAGCCATTAGTTTTGTCCCCCAGTTCCTTTGCTTTTTTGCGAGTGTCGTTGTCATGGCACTCGGCAAAGGCACCTTTTGCCAAAAGGCGAGTGTTACACTTGGCAAAGCTGGGAATTATTCATGTATTAAGCAATTTGTTTTTTTTTTGCTTCCCATCTTCTGTAAAGATGGTGACAAACAAATCACATATTCACAACCATCACATGCCCAGAATCATAATATATATCACATAAATGCCTCGTCCATAGCAATATCCATCACAATATCCATCACATACACGATATAGATCACAATGTATATCACATCCACATCCATCACAATATCCACATCCAACACAACCATCACAATATCCATCACAGGATCCAACACAAGTCTAAGTCCATGAAACATAAGAAAAGAGACCAATCCAAGGTACCTACTGCCACCCTTGCCACCCGGAGTGTGAAGAAGGGCCACCTGGCCCCCCGGGCTGTGGAGGGCCAGCTGGCCACCCGGACTGTGGAAAAGGGCCAGGTTCACTTGGATGCGTCGAGTGGTGCCCTTGAGGAGTCGGGTTCGAACCGCGGATGGTGGCTGCACAAAGGAAAAGCGAATTCATGAGTTTCTGCAGGAGGGTCGCACAAGCTAAAGCAATAAACAACCATACTCACCGGACTAGGATCAGGAGTACGAACCACTGGAGCGAGGAGCGAAGGTGGCACGACTATACCCGTCGTGGCCTGAAGGTTCGCCATGAATGCGTAAAGGTCCTGCAGCCTCTTCTCCTCGGCCTCCCTCCTTCGCTCTTGCTCCGCCTGCGAGGCCGAGTGCCTGGCCTCTAGCCTCTGCACCTAGGCCTGCAATATTTCACCCGCAATGTTTCAACAATGCAAAGGCAAGATATATGTAAAAGCAATGAACGACGAATAAAACAAGACTAACCTGGAGTTCCACCACCTACTGCTGTGCACTCTACTACCGAGGTCATATAGGGAGGGAGGAGCTCGTGCTCCTTGCTCAAATCTGGGAGAGGGTGGGAGTAGAGGCCGTGTCAACTTGGCTGTCCGCCATCCAGTACCGGCCGTGCTGCTTCCCTCCTCCAAGCCTCATCAAGAGGTCCGCATCCAGGGGCTGGGAGGCCAGATCGAAGTCCTCCCCATGGCGCCTGCGAGTCGCCGAGGAGTACTCGCTAAGCTTGCTGTGGACGCTAGTGTTGGTGTACACCTCGGGCGGGTCCTCCGGGTTGTAGGTGAGGTCCGGGGCTGTCGCCTTGCTTGTGTGTGTCCAGGGCGCGCCATGAACTCGTTGCACTCCTAGCCACCATGCGACTGGGACTGCGAGAAAAACACAAAGATGATTACAAGTAATGAGAATTGAGCGTTCGAATGAATAAAGAAATAAATATAAAGAGCGTTACCCATGTCTGGGTGTACGCGCCGAGGTGGCGGTTGCCTTGGTGGTGTGGCACACCACCCATCTGCAGGCGGCAGTCTCGATGGATGTTGTGCTTTTCCATCCACTCATTCGAGCACCACTTGTCCACAATGGCCGCCCAGCAGGCTCGGTCCTTGGCGCACCAATCAGGACACATCTGCAGACCATCAAGTATATAACATGTCAAAAGATGAAATGAAGCCTACCTATTCTTCATGGAAGGAATCAGTATTAATGTTTTGTACTAACCTGGAGGTACTGCTCCTTGGTGAGCGTCATGATCCTGGCCGCCTGCTTCTTCACCACCTCACCAAGGACATTCCTGTTGTAGTTGATGATGCACTGGAGCCACGTCTCGTACAGGTCTGAGAGTCGGTTTTTGCAGACCTTGTCCTGCACTTGCTCCACCCGGCCCTCGTACCCCGGGGCGCACCTGAAGAAGTCCTGCATACATGCATCATGCATACATACTGACGAAAGAAATTGCTCAACTCTGCCAGCACGTGCCAGACATTCTCGAGGACATATCCCCGGGTCATGGCAGGAAGAAGCCGTTCAATCCATATGTGGTAGTCATGACTCTTCATCCCTAAGACTCGCATAGTAGACAAGTTCACTCCCCTCCTCAGATTCGCCGCATACCCATCAGGGAACATTAACGTCTGGATCCACCGCAATACCTCCTTCCTTTCGTCCTTTTTCAAGACGAAATCGGCATGAGGCCTTTTCCATTTCTTGCCGGGCGCAGGAGGCTTCATCACTAGCTTTGGTCTATCGCACAACGTCGCCAGGTCTAGTCTAGCCTTAACGTTGTCCTTTGTCTTATCAGGAATGCCCATGAGTGTTGCCAAAAGTGCCTCGGCGACATTCTTTTCAGTGTGCATTACATCAATGTTGTGTGGAAGAAGGAGGTCATTGAAATAGGGGAGCCTAGTCAAGCCCTATATATGAGTCCACATGTGATCCTGACCATATCCAATAAAACCACCTTTGTTGTCATCAATTTTGAGAGCCTCTATCTGAGCACGGACCTTGGCGCCGGTCATCATCTGAGGTGCAGGGTCAGTGACTCGAACACCTTTCGTGAAGTTCTTGATGTCTCGTCTGAATGGATGGTTAGAAGGGAGGAATCGACGATGTTGGTCAAACGAAGAGAACTAGCCACCCTTCTTCAACCAATTGAACCTCACAGCTTCCTTGCATACTGGGCATGGGAACTTCCCATGAACACACCACCCGTAGAATATGCCATATGCTAGAAAGTCATGCAGGGAGTACTGGTACCAGACATGCATTTTGAAGTTCCTCTTTGTAGCTCGGTCGTATGTCAGTACCCCGTTTTCCCAAGCATCGATCAATTCATCAATCAGAGGCTCTATGAACACTCCCATATTGTTCCCCGGCTGTCCAGGAATTATGAGCGACAGGAATACGTTCTTGGGTTGAAACATGACGCCGGGGGGAAGATTTAGGGGGATCACGAACACAGGCCAACAAGTGTACGGGGCCGCCATCATTCCATACGGATTGAACCCATCTGTTGCCAGCGCTACACGTACATTCTGAGCCTCCTCGGCTTTACCGAGATGTTTACCATCAAAGCGGACCCATGCATCACCATCGGATGGATGTACCATCTTCTCAGAATTGTATATTTTGCCATTTTTGTGCCAAGCCATCTGTTTGGCGGACTCCTCTATCATGAATAGCTGTTGGATCCTCGGTATGAAAGGAAGGTACCGTAGGACCTTCATGGGGATATCAAGCTGCTTCTTCTGGCCATCACTAGAGTCTACCTCTAGAAACCTAGAGGATTTGCACTTTGGACAGTGCGTTGCTTTCTCGTGTTATTTCCTAAATAGGACGCAACCATTCGGACAAGCATGGATCTGCTGATACGGCATCTTGAGTGCACAAAGAAGTTTCTGTGACTCGTACATGTTCTTCGTCAGAACGTGACCCTCCGGAAGCAGGGTCCCAACAACTGCCAACATAGCATCGAAGGCGTCTTGACTCAGGCTATACTGCGACTTGAACCCCATTTGGCGTCCAACGGCATCCAGTCGCAAAACCTTGGTCTTTTCGTGAAGGGGCTGCTATGCTGAAGACATCATGTCGTAGAACGCCTTTGTGGTTTCCTCTGGTTCCTCCTCCATTCCTTCACCAAACTGTGCCTCATGAAAGTCATCCATCATGTCTGGTACCCCGGCATCACCATCAAAATCCTCGAGGCGTTGTCTCACCACCTCCTCTCTCATACGATCCGCTTCACCATGGAAGATCCAGTGGGTATAGTTTGGCTTGAATCCAAACTTGCAAAGATCTTCCCCCACCTTCTTCCTATTTTTTCTTTTCCTGTTGTCACATTTGCTACACTGACACGGCATCCGACTCGCCCCTTGAGCAGCCGGGCCAAATGCATGGTCTAAGAAAGCTGAGGTATTGCACATCCATTCTGGGGTCATCTCTGCATGGCCCGTGTACATCCAGTCACGGTTATCCATTCTCTGACACATATATATAAGCGAGTAATAAAACCAGCAATTGCATCTACACGGCGTTCCTACTATCTAATAGGTGAAGGATAGGTCCTAATCCCACCCGTGGATGTGTAGATGAGGTTAGTCTCCATGCTGTACTCCTATCCGAGATGGAATTTCGGCAGCACCTCCCCGCTGTTCTCCCGATACACGTCCTGGCAGGGAGAGTGTGTATCCAGAGAACAACAGGGAAGAGCTGTCAAAACTCGGTCTCGGACCGGAGCAGACCATGGAAACTAACCCATCTACGCATCCGTGGGCTGTCCAAAAAACGTGGACAATCTGAAATAGATATGGTCATAGATATGCAAAGATCCGCATACCTACGACCGTATCTCTTTCGGACAGGAGACGCCTAACTGGGTTACACGATCTAAGACAATGATACGGGAGGAGGGCTTATTTATACCTAGGGTGGCGGTGGAGTCGGGCTAGTGGGGCAGGCGATAGTCGAGTCAGGCGATTTGGCGAGGCGATCTTTGCTTGGCGAGACCCGCAACACCGACGAAAAGGATCGGGGTCGCCGAGTCCCTTCTGACGTACTCTTCTCTGCAAAAGAAGAAACACAATACTATAAGTTGAAAATTTTGGCGAGAACCTCCTCAGATGGGGGAGGTTTCCAAAACCTACAAGAAAAAAACCGCACGATGGCCGACAACCACATATCAAGGGAACAACACGCACGATGGCCGATAGCCGATATATATTAATCCACCACCAACACACCACCACCACCACCACCACCACCACCACCACCACCACCACCACCACCACACCATCACCACCACCACCACCCACCACCACACCACCACCACCACCACCACAACCTCCACCACACACACCACACCACCACCACCACACCACCACACCACCACCACCACCACCACCACACCACCACCACCACCACCACCACCACCACCACCACCACACCACCACACCACCATGACCACACCACCACATCCACCACAACAGCCCACACCACCACCACCTCAACGAACACACTACCCTCCTTCTCCACCTCCACCTCCACCTCCACCTCCACCTACACCTCCACCATTGCACGCCACCACCACCTCGACCTCCACCTAGACCTCCTCCTCCACTAGCATTGTACACCATGAAGCGAGGGAAGGCCATACCTGGATGTTGGAGGGACGTCGGAGGCCGCGGACGGGGCGAGGGTCGCGGACGGGTCGGCGTCGAGGGGTCGGGGTGGGGCACCTCCTCCTCCTCTCTTCTTGGCCTCCTCTCTTCTCCTGTTCCCCTTCTCCTCTTCCTCCCTTTCTCCCACCTTTCGCTCGAGGCAATGGGGCGGGGCACGGCGGACAGCATGGACGGGGTTGGCGGGTGGCGCGGGGTCCTCCTCCTTCTCCGGTGGCCGGCGGATGGCGTGGAGGTTCTCCTCCTCCTCGGGGCGGGCCGGCCGGCTGGTGTGGGCGGGCGGCGCGGCCGGGGCGGGGCACCTCCGACGGGTTGAGGCGAGCGGCGGGGTAGGGCTCCTCCGGTGGCCTGCTCCTCCTCCCTCCTCTGGCGGCCGGGGGCCGGGGGCGCGCGGGGTGGCGGTGGGGGTGGGGGCGGGGCCGAGGCGCGTGGGGGTGGTGGTGGAACGGGCGGGCAAAGACGGGCGGGGGCGGGCGGCGGTGGGCGGTCTTGAGGGAGGCAAGGCGGGTGGGGGGGGGGGCGGGCCGGGTGTGTGTGTGTGTGTGTGAGTGTGTCGGCCAGAGACCAACGTATTTTTTTAATCATTACAGCTTTGCCGAGTGCCAAGATCTACGGCACTCGGCAAAGAAGACAGATTTGCCGAGTGCCAAGATCTATGGCACTCGGCAAAGAAGATTCTCATTTTTTTTATTTAAAAATTTTTGTCGAGTGCCAGGCGTTAGGCACTCGGCAAATAATTAAGTTTGTCGAGTGCCAGGGATTGACACTCGGCAAATTTTTTTTATTTTGGCCATCAATTTTTTTGGTAGCCCTACAACAGTACCAGGAACCACATATTCAAATTTTGCACATTTTGACTGATTTTTTTCTATATTTCATTAGTTTATTCCATTTTGTTGATTTTTTTCGGAAAATATGAGTTTGAACTGCAGGTGCATCGAATATTGGATTTGAATGATTCGAAAAATGACATTCATGTTTGCGAGTTGTTTTTTAATTCCATAAAATGCAAACAAAATCGAAATAACATGAAACTTGTGGAGATGTCGTGTTATCGTATGCGTAGGCTATGGTAAAAATTTGAGAAAGTTTCGAGCACGTTGTCACGTACCATGTGATCACATGTGGAGATGTCCTAGTTTGTTAGCATGGTAAAAAAACCTGATCCACATCTCTACTAAAATATCTCTCAAAAAAAAACGTCGTCATCTTCTCCCTCTCCGTCGGTGCCTCCCAAGGCGGAACCGGCCATGGGCGGAGGCGGCCTCGTCGGAACCACGCCGGTGCCCCCCCTCCTCCCTCCCTCGGCCACGGCGGCCCCGCCGCCTCCTCGGCACACCTCCACCTTGCCCCTCTTTCTCTCTCCCTCTCCATCTGTCCCGATCTAGCGCTGGCCCAGCGTGTTCGTCCTCCGGCGCCGCGTCGCGCCGGCATGCCCCGCCGGCGACGGTGGCTGCAGTCATGGACCTCCGCACGCCATCTCCTCCACCGCGCCGTCCATCTCTGTCACTCTGTCTTGCACGCACGGCGCGGCCAGCTTAGGGTTTCGCTCCGCGACGGTGGAGCCTAGCCACCACGGCGACGCAGCGGCCCCTACGGGCGAGCTCGTCTGCATCGCGAACCGCCCCGGTGGCGTGCCCGCCCCAGCATGGGCTAGCCCAGCCGCCCTGCCGGCAGGACCGGCCAGCACCGCCTCGGATGCAGCCTGGCTCTGTGCAGTGCACGCGGTCCGTGTTCTCGTCCCGGCGTCGGCGGCCACTCGGTCATTGCTTTGCGATTCAGCCCTACAAACTCAAGGTACATAGCCCAATTGGACCACGTCTCCCCAAAATCTTCCATTGGTCCACCTATATGAGGACATGACCATGTCAGTGCTAGTTGTTTCCTTTCTCAGTGCACTGCGATTCCCATGGTCTTGGCCATGTCCAATGATGAATACACTTTTCTCTTGCTGATGTTGATTATTTAGGTTTTGTAATAAATAACAGGTTTGTAATTTTGTTGGTTCACATCTTTTTGGGAAATTTCGGTCCACATAATTTAGTTGTTGATTTGCCATATCTAATTTTCAGTGATTGATTCCTGCGTCTTCTCTTTAATCTGTCTTATATATTTAAAGTTTGTTGACATCTTTCATCTATCCTATATTGATTCTTGCCTCTTTGTAGTTTTGTTGGTCGGCATCTTGGTTGAACTTTGACAATTTTCGTAGCAATACTTGCTTAAATTGCCACTTTAATATATTTTAATAAGTGTAAACGACAATGTTCAGCAATGAAGGCACTGAGCAGATACTGTACTGTACTCAATAAAAGAAAGAAAAACTTTCCCAAGCAAATTAGCTATTTCCACTCAGATTTCTGATGATGCCACTTTTGCCTTTGTCTAAGCCTCAGTAACTTTATGCTGAGGCCTTAGTTACTTTGCATTGTTCAGGTACATGGAACCAATAGCTATTGGTAGTCATAGGGCATCTTTTGGAGCAGCGAGGGGCCGCTACAACTGACAGTTCAACATCAAAAGGTGAATCAAATGAAGCCCTACATTTTTTATTTTTGATGAGGGTAATACAGTATTTCAGTGTAGGGAATATTTTAGTTATGATATATATTAGAAGCGTATTCAAAGAATTAGTTGGTCACTATGGTCTACAACACCTCTCTGGTAACCACTTATAGGGTAGGATACATGAGTAGAGAATATCGTCTTTCAGCTTTTATACATATCTATACAACAAAACACAATTGTATGTCAGTTTTTGCTTCACGGTTTTATTTACCATTTTTTCCCCTGTCGCTGTTGCCATATATTTCTCTCCAGTTTTCTTTTATACCACTGTCAGCTGGTTTAATATAGATGTGCTTTTATTCAGGTACGTCTCTACTACACCTGTGTTGAGTCTGAGTGAATCCAAATGATTAATTAGGGTGCTGCTTATTACAATACTTCTGTGAAAAAAAGTTTCCTGCTTGCACTGTTCCCCAGGTAACCTACTTAGCTTCAAATTTTATTTGTATTTTTGCCCTCTATGTTGCGTCGTCCACTTATAGCTGCAAAATTATTTGCTGCATTTACAGCCCTTGCTTATTCACAATATTCACAGAAATTTGTGTTGTGCGTTTCCGCTACATGAACTCCTCGATTTTAGTCACAGGGTCAGGTGGTCTCCTTTCCTTTCCATCTTACTGCAAGTTCAGATTCCGCACATTTGTGCCACCTACAACTTTTCCAATGTGTTCTCGGTTTTCACTGTATTAGTTTGTCTCCCTGAATGTCAAGCTTAACGGTTCTCTTCTGTGTATCGCCTGAGTATAGAATTGTTGATGCCAGCTCTATTTATTTTCTCACATGTTTATTACTCTAGACACTTGGAAAGTCTCATCTCATCTAGGGGCTGCCTACACCATTTTTGTTACATCTATTGCCAAGCAGCCAAATTTATAGCAGTCAACTTGCAGCATGATTTGTTGATTTCCTTGATATCTCCACTTAGCGACCAAGAGATCTTTGTGCGGTTGTAATTCAGTTCTGCACTGTTATAACCGCTCACCACCCTTCTTCCTTAGGTGAGAATGCAAAGGATTAATGAGAGGATGGGGATGCACAGGCGTCAGTCCCTGTGTATGATAATTAAGGTAAACTTCCTTGGCTCATGCTTCAAATAACGGAAAGGTTAACTTTGAGAACAAAGATTTCTATGTGCAGGTTTTTGCTTTTCAAAACAGGATGATGGTGCAGCGTTGAAATTCCTAGAATGGAAGGTGTGTGCTTCTCTCCATTAATGTAACACCCAAAAATTTGCATCAATTTAAAATAGTTGAATTTGATTTTTAGTGATTTTGTGAGCATGCAAATCTAGTTAAATAAATATTTTTGTGAAATTAAAAATTCATCCTAAGGCTAGAGACATGTTGATGCACTCATGCTGGAGCATATTTTATTTGTGATGGACTGGTTTTTGTTGCATGTGAAAAGGAATTCAAATCCCTTTTGAAAATCCATTTAAAAATTCTGGAAATAAAAAGAAAAAGAGAAGAGCTTGCCTTCACTGTTCCTGGCCATAGGGCCTGTTTCCTTTCTCTTTGGCCCAGTCCAGCAGAAGCCGGCAGCCTGCCTTCCTTCCTCTTGGGCCGCAGGCCGGCCCATCGCAGCGCAGCCCGCGAGCGCGGACGCAGCGCCTCCTTCCCCTCCTTGGGCCAAGGCCGAAGCCCAGCAGCGCCGGCCCGCCAGCAGCAGCGCTCTCCTTTCTCTCCTCTCTGTCTCGCTGACGCTAGGGGCCCGCACGTCAGCGCCGCCTTCCTCTTCTTCGACGCGGAGACGAGCCGGACTCCGATTCCGTGTCCCTCTTCGCCAAAATCGACGTGGCTTGTGGCCCCACGCCCGAATCCACACTATAAAGCTCAGGAGATCACGTCTGCGACGCCCTTTGCAACCCTAATCGCTCGCGTCGCCCTCGCGCAAGCTCACAACAGCGCCAAAACCCTAGCTTGCCGCCGTCGCCGTCAATTCGCCATCTCCACCGCGTCGCTGCCCTCGTAAGCTCCTGGACGAGCTCCGCATTGCTTTAGCGAAGCCGCCAGTTCTTTTCTTTCGTCGTCCTGCGCTTTGGTCCGTTCTCACCGGCTTGCCGAACTTGCAGGTCCGCCGTCGCGAGCCAGCCGTTCACCTCGGTCCCTCCCCGACCACATATTCTTGCTTGGTGAGATCCCCGTCTCCTCCTTTGTCGTTTGGCACAGGAATCATCGAAAACCTCGGCCTGTAGCGCTCGGTATGAGTTCGCCGGTGAGGTTCTCGGTTTTCCGGCCATGGCGCCACCTCCGGTTGCTTCTTCTCCGGCCGGCCGTCGCCCCTCATCTAATCTGGTCCGTCCATATTGGATCGGATGGCCAGCAGTGGCCGATACCCTTTCGCGGGGAATAATTGCTAAAGAGCCCCTGAGCTCTTTAGATTTTGAACCCGCAGTCCAAAGCGTATTCCAGAGAATACGATTTCTCTTTTGGAAAACGTATTTCCATTTAACAGATTCAAAATCAAGTTCCATGTAATTACAGTTTTGCCACTGATTTCAAATGCTTATAAAATGCTCATTTTAACTCCGATTTGATCCGTTCAACTTGCGTTGGATTCATAATTTTGTAATCTACATGTTAGTGTCCTTGTTAGCTCAGTTATAGTTTTTAAATTTTGAGTTCATGTTTAATGCATTATTAGTCTATAGGAAAACTTGGAATTGGCTGGTTTTAGATCCGATTTCGGTGAATTTCGCGTATGTGTGATCGTAGTGACGAGTAGAATGATTTTATACACTTTTCAAATTGTTTTCTTGCTGGTGGTGTATTGTTCTAATTATAGCCCTTTGTTTGCTTCGTGCATGATTGCTCGGATGATTGTATGTTGCCGCTTGGTGTTGTTGATCGAGTTCAGACGGTGAGGTTTACGTTGGTGATCAAGAGAACTTCTACGACCAGCAAGATCAGCAAGACTTTCAGGAGAACTTTGATCAAGGCAAGTATAGCTAAGGATCTTCCTTGTTGTCCTATTCATGATGCTCACTAAAATACATATGCATGTGTCTTCCTTGCTACCTATGGTAGGATATCCTAGTGATTGAATACTCAGTTACCTTGAAAACCTTGGGATATATGCATGGGTAGTATTTATGCTAGTGCTAAGCAATGACAATGATCATGTGAATTGGTTAATGGAATAAGCAATACATTAAAAGATGGCAAAAAGGACTTATTCTTTGGCAAAAGCTAGGACAAATCGTACAGCTGTGAGGGCTACATGGCTCTGGCTCTAGTTGCTTAAGAAACCCTTTTCTAGCTGGTTAGAGTTCTGCGAGTTGGGTATAGGACAGCCTGTGTCCTATTGAGCCTAGCTTTGGAAGCGGCCCTTTTACTCTATTATTGGAAGGGGGGTTCCTATATCCGATGACCCTGCGGCCCTAGCCGGTTAGGCGAGCTCTTAGGTGGCTTTATATGGTGTTCGGTGTTTGGACGTAATTAACCCATACATTTGAACACCATGACTCACAGTGAAAGTGTACAACCTCTGCAAAGTGTAAAACTGTTATAACAGCCATGTTCGCGGTTATGAACAGCCCAAAAAACTGAGGGAATATACAAGTTCTTAATTTAAACATGATAATTGTTTATTTATGATACTTTTATGCTATTCTTTATTCAATTACATTTGATCATTGTGTTATGGGATTATTGCTATCTTGATGTTAATAAATGCTAAACTGGATGATTAATTAAATGCTAACCGTAGTAAACCAGTGTCAGCTATTTGAGCCTTATGAACCCTTGGTTATCTTGTTAAGTACGACATGTACTTATGCCTTGCTTTATCTTTTATGTTGGAAAAATCCCGGATGGGTAACAGATCAAGATTAGATTGAAGATTACCGTGACAAGTATTAGGCTTGGTGTCAACCAGTTGACGTCCCTGTTGGAGCTTCCGCAAGAGAGTTATCTTAGTAGCTATTATATTTATGTTTGAGACTATGTGTTGAATATTTATTCGCTATGTAATAAACATTGTGTTGGTACAATTTACAATTTGTCCACTTATGTGTGTGACCGTTCCAGGGGTGCACATAAGACTTTTATACATCATCTTTTGTTCTTAAAATTGGGTGTGACAATTAATTTATATTTACATATTCGTTTTTACTGACCGAAAATTATCCTACATTAATTTGGATAGATCCATGTGTGCCACGTCTTGCGTTTTGTTTTTTTACTCCAATTTCCATACCTTCCAAATATGTGTACCACACCTCACATTCGACCTTGCCAAAATCTATCCTCACTACCTTTTTGTCTAAAAAAATTACATATCCTTACTACCTCTTTACATGTATCTAATGACAGGGCTTACCATTTCCACTGATTCTTATGGGTCAATGAGTGAATATTTGAAGCCTGAGAATTGGCTTCTTGTGCTGCTTACCAAAAATAGACTTATCACAGGCAATTGAGATTCAGTTATGTAAATAAGGATGCATTTTTCCTATGGCACATCACAATGCCTTTGGGTTTGCTTTGCTCCACTGTAATAAAACATTTATCTATGTATACGAACCATTACTAAATATGTAACATTTATCTGTTATTGTCGTTGATTTGGCAGAAAAGAAGGGAGCAGCACGAGTGCATTCCTAAAATTTGTCTACCTTCTGTGGAAGGTACAATATTTTGTCAGTAACTTCCCCAAAAAAAATGGCAAACAGACTACACAACATATACTGTTTGAAAGTTGATCTGCCTTTATCTGTTTGCATTTTATATCATATACATGTGTAATTCCTAGGGGACATGCATTCCCTAATACAATGCAGCTGCAGGTAATACATCTGAAGGAAACCATTGCCTTCATTTCCTTCACATAATGTCTCTATTGTTTAATAACATATACATACTGTCATTTTCTTCTGGTTCCAAGAATAACAGCCAATGATGTGCGGTGTTTCAAAATGATAAATGCCGTTTTTTGGGTTATGAGTCTGTGGAATAGCACTCGCTTACATTATGCTGAACATTGCAATTGGCTGGTTTATCTGTTGCCTTCACTAACAGGTACGGAGGTCTTTGATCTACCTTTCAAAGGGAATGAATTTGTTGCATTCTGCATTTCAAATGCCTGAGCATGTGAATTATTTGCAAGAACTGATTGCCACAGGCTTAGGTGTCTTTAGGTGTCCTGATGCAACACTTAGTGTTCCTTTGGAGAAGTGAGATGATAGAGAACTCAAGGTTACTGCCCTGCTCATGCGTTGGTCAGCCATGGCATGTATGACCAAAACTAAGAATGCTATTATCCCTTCTAATCATATCCGCTTTTCATGTACGACCAAAAATAAGAATGATATTATCCCTTACAATACTTATCAAAACTAAGAATGCTATTATCATTGTCTGCTTATCATGTATTATCATAACTAAGAATGCTATTATCCTTTTCTTATCAACATAAAGTTACGATTTTAATTTATCTTATCATGTCTGCTTATCCTTTCTCTTACTAATAACCTATATTTGTTTTTACTCGGCGCGCAGGGGCACGCCCTTTATACTAGTCATCCACATGTTGCTTGGTGATTTGGTCAATAGAGAGATAGACCATCATCGCCCAGCAGTCTAGGTCATCAATAATTTGACTCATCCATATATCAATAGAGGAAGCACCATCCCATTTGGATTGAATGTGTGGTTAGGAGATCAGCTGCCAAAGCCGCCCAGCTTGACTTTGCTGCTTGCCTAGACACTGGCCGTGCCTAATTGTGTTGTACGGAGTAGCTTAATTATATCAACTTGTTTAGAATCCGGAAATTACAAATTCATATTTCTAAAAGCAAATTGCATATATACGGGATTAACAATATAATATTAAGACAACGTGTCCAACATATATTCTTCCTTAATTATTCCTCTTGTCCAAAAAAAAAATTCCAATCACAGTCTCCTAAATTAAAATATGCTCTCGATTTACAGTGGTTGGAAAAGTGCCAATAGTAAATCCAAGTACTTTTATTTTATATTTTCTAGCCATTTAACTGAGGAATAAAATTTAGATTCTATTCTTGAGGGATTAGTAATTGTATGTGCTCACTCAACAGCCGTTTGGATGAAAAATTCTAGTTCTATCCCCGTTGAATATAATTAAATAATAGAAATTCAGATTTGACGCTATCTATTTTAGTACTGTTCCCACCAATTTTTGGTACCGTCCCCACCTTCCTGGTGCTTCCAAGTACTTTTACATTGTTACATCCAATTTTTACACCGTTAGATTTCTCCTAATACATAGTTCATATTTTTTCCAACCATCCTAAAATTTCTCCTCGATATTATATATCTCCAAATGGGAGAAGAGTTAAATCCATCCGTTTCCTAGCGTAGGCCTCCTTCCACAGTAATGTTTTCCTTTGCATCAAATAAAATTGAACCAAATGGAATAAATAGAGAACCATGGACTCATCATGCATGGTCGTCCAAAACCAAATTGAAAAGTTTCAATACCAGATTTGAGACTGGAGAATTAATAGTAACACCATATACCTCCTCATCAACGTCCGCTGATTCGACCTGATGGGGATAAGTAAGTAACTTTCGATCTTATCACAACTTGTTCATATGATAGGTTGAAAATCAAAATAGAAACTAATAGGTTTTGTTAATCATTTGTGTAGGAACTGGACGATTGTGGCGAATGGAAGTGCACACACACGCCAAGTTAATGGCATCCTAGGCCTTCTGTGCAGGCAACACTTCTATCACACCAAATTTTAAGAACAAAAGAGGATGTATAAAAGTCTCATGTGCACCCCTAGAACGGTTGCACACACAAGTAGACAAATTGTAAATAGTACCATCACAGTGTTTATTACATAGCGAACAAATATTCATCACATAGTCTCAAACATAAATATAATAGCTACAAAGATAACTCTCTTACGGAAGCTCCAAACACAGGGACGTCAACTGGTTGACACCAAACCTAGTACTCATCATGATAATCCTCAATCCAATGATCTATTACCCATTCGGGATTTTTCCATCATAAAAGATAAAGCAAGGCATAAGTACTCGTCGTACTTAACAAGAATAACTAGGGGTTCATGAGGCTCAAAAAACTGATACTGGTTTACTACATTTAGCTTTTTAGTAATCATTAAGTTTAACATTTATTAGCATCAAGGTAGTAGTATTCCCATAACACATGATCATATGTAATTGAATAATGAATAGCATAAAAGCATCATAAATAAACAGTTATCATGTTTCAATTGAGAACTTATATTCCATCAGTTTTTCGGGCCGTTCATGACCGCGAACACGACTGTTATAATAGTTTTACACTCTGCAAAGGTTGTACACTTTTACTGTGAGTCACGATATTCGAATGCATGGATTAATTACGTCCAAACACCGAACATCATATAAAGCCACCCAAGAGTTCGTCTAACAAGCTAGGGCCGCAGGGTCATCGGATATAGGAACCCCCTTCCAAAAAGGCACACTTTCTACATAGCTATGCTCAAAAGGACAGATGTTGCACTATACCCAACTCACAGACCTCTAACAAGCTAGAAAAGATCTCTTAAGTAACTAGAGCCAGAGCCATGTAGCCCTCACAGCTGTACGGTTTGTCCTAGCTTTTGCCAAAGAATAAGTCCTTATGGAGGGTCAAGAACATCCAGCAAAGGCTAGAGCTCTTTTCACCCCTTTAGTTCAAAAAGTCATCTTTTGTTTATTGCATATTCCACTAATCAATTCATATGATCATTGTTATTGTTTAGCACTAGCATAGATACTACCCATACAAATATCCCAAGGTTTCAAGGTAACTGATTATTCAATTTCTAAGGAATCCTACCAAGGGTAGCAAGGAAGACACATGCATATGTAATTTAATGAGTATCATGAATAGGACAACAAGGATGGTCCCTAGCTATACTTGCCTTAATCAAAGCTCTCCTGAAAGTCCTGCTGATCCTGCTGGTCGTAGAAGTTCTCTTGATCACCAACGAAAATCTCACCGTTTGAACTCGATCAACAACACCAAGCAGCAATATACAATCATTCGAGCAATCATGCATGAAGCAAACAAATAGCTATAATTAGACCAATACACCAACAGCAAGAAAACAGTTTAAAAAGTTTATAAAAACATTATACTCGTTACCACGATCACATAGACATGAAAATCACCAAAAATGGAGCTAAAACGAGCAAGATAAGAATTTTCCAAGTTTTCCTATAGGCTAATAATGCATTAAACATGAACTCATAATTTAAAAGCTAGAACTAAGCTAACAGAGACACTAACACGTAGATTACGGAATTACCAACCCAACGTCATTTGAATGAATCAAATCGGAGTTAAAATGAGCATTTTATAAGCTTTTGAATTCAATGACAAAACTGTAAATGATTGATACTTAATTTTGAAATAAAATAAATCAAAAACCCTGAATTTCCATTTGTCTGAGGACCTCGGGCGCAAAAAAGAAAGACCTCAGGGTCTCTTTATGAAGATAGCCCACGAAGGGGTATTGACCATTGTCAGCCGTTCAATCGCGAATCGACGGCGTAGATTAGATGTGGGCAGCGGACGGTCGAGGAAGAAGGACTGCGCAGCGGCGCGCCAAGGCCGGCGGCGAGGACCTCGCCGACGTTGCTGGTTTAGGGCAATTTGGCCATCCCAAGTCATGGGACCGATACCAATCGATAGACGGGACGGTTGCGAGCTCACCAAGTGAGAAGATGTTGTCAGAGACGGAACGTGGACGGCGAGAGGCTCTGGACGGCGGTGATGGCAACCCTGCGAACATCGGCTTGTCGATAGGGAACCCTATGGGCCCCCTATAGACCGTACTACGAGGAAGTGGGCCTTAGTATAAGGCTCATGGCCCAATCATCAAGATGACACGGAGCGAAAGCAACGTGCAGAATCAAATCTATAACTCGGACTATACAAGGAAAGACACCGAAGCTTAGCTTAGGACTCTAACCTTGTATCCGAGTAGTACTCAAACAACTCTCTGCAGTACCTGGACTATAAAGGGCTGCTGAGGGTATCACCTGTAAACAACGCATACTGAATACTCAAAGCAACACGACGCAAATAGGCTAACACCGACTGGACGTAAGGTTATTACTCGACCAAGTCGAGGGCCTGAACCAGTATAAATTGTGAGTCTCTTTGCGTAACGCCGAGTTCCATTATTTGCCGAAGCCCGAACAATTGTCCCGGGTACCCCCGTGGTAGGCTATCGGTGGTAAAACATTGACAGCTAGCGCGCCAGGTAGGGGCTTTCGATGAATTTTTTCTCGAGAGCTCGACGGACCTCGACCTCAAGATGACTTTTTCGGCGGGAACAACTTTCGTCTTCGGATCTTGGATCTGTGAGGCTGACGGCGACGGCAAGCTACATACCCGTCTCCGAGAAGAAAAAGAATTCGACGATGAGATTGAGTCTGAGCTCGCTGAGAAGATGATGAACCTCTCAACTTCGAATCCAACTCGAGAAAAAGAAGAAAGCGGATACGAAACTGATTCCGAGAAGGAGATGATGCAAGAATCCGACTCGAATACAACTTTCAAAATACAAGAGACACACCTCATCGGACTCAAAGACACAACAACGATCGTGAAAGAATACAAACCATGCCGATCTCATCCACACACCCTAAAGAAGAACTCGGGAATATATGGACTGCGCAACGCGGCGTCAATCTATCAACGCTTTACCCAAGACAAGATGGACTTCAAGAAGAAGAATACTCCGGGAAGGAGCACAAGAAGGACTGATCATGACAGTAACACCACAAGACTGCATAGTACATTGGCCAGGTTCTTTTACCTCAGAAAAAACATAGCTCAAAAATTATTCCGAAGAATTACCATATCAAGAGGGAAAAGAACTCGGGTCAAGCTCAGAAGCCACATACGACTCAACTGAGAAAAAGCCAAGGCCTGCACAAGAAGAGCTTAGAAGAAATACACCATTTACATGGCAGAGCCATCAGAACAGCCGCTAGTCCACCTCAAATCCCTGACATAAAATCATCTAATGAATCAGAAGGCAACATATCCCCAGACGAAGAAAGTGACAGCAACGAAAATGAAGAACAAAGACAAGCAAGGATAAAGAAAAACAAGTTGAAGGCTGGACGTAGAAACTGAGCCAAGCAACCGAAACAAGTTTGGAACAAGTACAAGGCGGAGCTTACTAAATACAACAGAAAGAAGGCAGAAAGGGAAGCTGCAAAGAATACGAAGAGAGAAAGAATTGAAGAACTAACGAAGGAATTGCATAACCTCACAAACAAAAACAAGGAGAAAGATGACCAGAAGAAAGAAGTCGGAGGATCAGAAAAACAACCCGATGAGGAAATTCCACAAGAGCCACAAGGAGAAGAACCACCCAAAAAATCAATTTTTCAGAGACTAGGACTAGTAGAGAATGCTGATGTCAATGGAAGGCAAGAGGATTACTCAAAGCAACAAGAAAGAGGCAAACCAGAATTGAGCCAACGCTACCAAGAAACATCAAGAAGATTTGACAAAGAAGATGACTACGGAGAATCTGAGTTGAGAGAAGACAGATCCTATTACAGAAGGGCAAGATCACCAGATTATGAAAGAATAGAACCATACGACAGATTCCCTTGTTTCGCAGGAAGACTACAAACATTGAAGCTACCACACAAATTTAAGCCAGCAAATCATTCCAAGTATGATGGCAAGGTTGAACCGAGACAATGGCTAAGAGTTTATTCTCAATCTATCAAGTTAGCTGGAGGAGACGACCACATCAAGGCTCTATTCTTCCCAATGGATCTCGAAGCGATGCCACTACAATGGTTTGACAAGTTAAGGCCAAGATCGATCAGATATTGGGAAGATTTGCAAGAAGCTTTCTGCAACAACTTTACAGGCATTATTACCCACCCAATGACCATAGCCGAGCTGAAAGGAGTAAAGCAAAAGAGAGGGGAAAGCTTAAGGGAGTACTATAGAAGATTTGGAGAATTCAGAGCTCAAGTCCATGATATTACTGATAGGGAGGTAATAGAGGCCTTTGCAGAAGGAATCTTTGTAAATTGGCAATACAAAGATTATTACAGTGAGAACCCAAGGACAAACGAAGATTTTAAAAGGACAGTAGAAAAGCTAATTTCCTCAGAAGAAAGAACTCGGCATAGGTTTGCAAGAGACAACTCGGAATAGAGGGAGACCAGATTACAGGCAGCATGACAAGAGGCCAAGACAAGATAATATGGTGGCAACTACAGACAACAAAAGAAGGTACAACAACAATGGCAACAACAACGGCAGCCACAGCGGCAATTACAACAACAACAATAGCCACAATAATTACCGGGGCAACAACTACCAAAGAAGGATGCCAGAAAATATAGAGAATTTACCATGCCATATACACCCAGGCTCAGACACAAGTTGGTCGACTGTTACACCTTCCAACAGCAATTCACAAAGAGGGAAAATGGGCACCAAAACAGCTCGAAAAGAAAGCAAGATGAGCCCAGGAAAGAAGAAAAGAAGGCAGAAGGAGATTATCAGGAACCCCAGAGACAATTAGCAGTAATCTTCTCACTTGTACCCAATGCAAGGAGCAAACGACAAGAGAAGTTGGTTCACAGGGCAATCATGGCAGCAGAACCCGCTACCCCAAGATATCTAGACTGTTCGGAATACTCTATTCAATTCACCAGGGAAGACCAATGGACCAGCACAGCTAATGCAGGATCCTACCCATTGGTATTGGGTCCAACTATAGCAGGAGTTGCAGTAACCAAGGTACTCATCGATGGAGGAGCTGGACTAAACATAATTTTCACTGATACTCTCAAAAGGATGAATCTAGATTGTGAAGGTTTGATGACACCAACAAGCACACCATTCTATAGAATAGTATCCAACAGAGCAGCTATGCCCCTCGGGCAGATAACCCTACCAGTTACTTTTGGCACATCAAAAAATACCGCACAGAATTCATCAAATTTGAAGTGGCAGATTTTGGATCATGTTATCATGCAATACCTGGAAGACCTGCTTTGACAAAATACATGGCAGTACCACATTACCCATATCTACTACTCAAGATGCCAACAACAAAGGGTGTGCTATCGTTGAAAGGAGATCTAAAAAAGGCACATGACTGTGATGTACAGGTAGTACAAATATCAGAAAGATTGCAAGACATGGAGACAGGAAAAGAGATTGCAACGCTAGCTAATGAAATGAACCCAGACGAGATTCAGATACCAGCTAAGAAACCAAGCAACTTCACACCACCAAAAGAAGCCGCTACAAAGATGATTGACTTCTGACTGGTGACCCGGAGAAGATGGCCATCATCAGTGCAAATCTCGATCCCAAATAGAAACTCGCGCTCACCAACTTTCTTTGGGACAATAAAGATATCTTCGCTTGGAAGCCGGCCGACATGCCAGGGGTCCCAAGAAGGTTGGCTGAGCATATAATTGATGTGAACAAAGGGTCCAAACCCGTTAAGCAGAAGCTACGAACATTCGCTCCAGACAGAAAAGCAGCAATCAAAAAAGAGATTACCAAGCTCATGGGAGCAGGGTTCATCAGAGAAATAATCAACTCAGATTGGTTGGCTAATCCGGTCCTAGTAGAAGAAGAACTCAAAAGAGTGGTGCATGTGCATTGATTACACAGACCTCAACAAACATTGCTCAAAAGATCCATACAGCCCGCCAAGGATTGATCAAATTATAGACTCAATAGCAGGATCAGCTCTACTATCTTTTCTAGATTGTTACTCAGGATATCATCAAATATCACTAAGAGAAGAATATCAAGGCAAAACTTCATTCATTACACCCTTTGGGGCATATTGCTACAAGTCAATGCCGTTTGGGCTAAAAAATGCAGGGGCAACATATCAAAGAGCAATTCAAACTTGTTTGGGAGATCAAGTCGGAAGAAACACAGAAGCATACATTGACGGTGTAGTGATCAAGACAAAAGAACCCGGCTCATTAATAGAAGACCTTAAGGAAACTTTCAAAAATCTAAAAGCATGGCAGTGGAAGCTGAATCCCACAAAATGCATCTTTGGAGTCCAATCAGGACAACTACTCGGATTCTTAGTCAGCAACCGAGGAATTGAAGCAAGCACAAAGCAAGTCAAAGCCATCATGGATATGAAACCTCCTAAAAAGGTTAAAGATATATAGAAGCTTACGGGTTGCATGGCAGCACTCAACAGATTTATCTCCTAGTTAGGGGAAAAGGGATTGCCTTTCTTCAAATTATTAAAAAGGGCAAATTTTTTTGAATGGACAGAAGAGGCGAAAGAAGCATTCCAAAAGTTAAAAGAATATCTGGCATCATCACCAATAATGACACCTCCAAAAGGCAAGGAAGACATGATGCTATATATTACAGCAACAAAAAACATTGTCAGCACAGCAATAGTGGTTAAAAGAGAAGAACCCGGACACGCATATAAAGTGCAGAGGCCAGTCTATTACATAAGTGAGGTATTAACATAATCAAAAGTGAGATATCCACATGTGCAAGAACTACTCTACGCCGTGTTGATATCATCAAGAAAATTGAGACATTATTTCCACGAGCACAAGATTACAGTGGTAACCAATTTTTCACTACAAGACATTCTACGCAACAAAGATGCAACAGGTCGGATATCCAAATGAGCAGTAGAACTCGGTGCTCTCAACCTAGACTTCAAGCCAAGAACAGCAATCAAATCACAAGCATTATCAGACTTCATCGCCGAATGGATAGAAATCAGTCAGAAAGAACCCGAACCAATTCTTGATCATTGGAAAATGTACTTCGATGGCTCTCTGAAATTAGGAGGGGCCAGAGCAGGAGTTTTATTCATATCACCAGAAGGAAGACAGCTGAAATACGTGCTACAAATACTTTGGCAACCAACTAACAACGAAGCAGAATATAAAGCGCTAATACATGGCCTAAGAGTTGCAAGCTCACTTGGAATCAAAAGATTACTCGTCTATGGTGATTTGGCTGTGGTAATCAATCAAGTAAACAAGGATTAGGACTGCACAAAAGACAACATGGATGCGTACTGTGCAGGAGTCAGAAAGTTGGAGAAAAATTTTCAAGGACTAGAAATTCATCATGTGTTAAGAGACTCAAACGTCGCAGCAGACGTATTAGCAAAACTAGGATCAGACAGAGCAAAAGTTCCACCAGGAATATTTGTAGAAGAACTCACAGCTCCATCCATCAAACAACCCGGGCACACAGAAAAGAAAGAAGATACAACTGATCCAATGGATATAGATCAAACAGAAGCACCAAACCATTCAAGGCAGGTGATGGTAATTCAAACAGATTGGAGACAAACATACATCAATTTTATCAAAGAGAAGAAACTACCCGAAGACAAGACAGAAGCAACCCGGGTTGTACGAAGAAGCAAAAACTACGTCCTAGTGGGAGACAAATTATACAAAAGAGCAGCAACATTAGGAGTACTACTCAAATGTGTGCCAACAGAGAAAGGAAAAGAAATATTGGATGAACTCAGGATGATGTGGAAATCATGCAGCCTCTAGAACACTGGATGGAAAAGCATTTAGAACCGGGTTCTACTAGCCAACAGCACTCAAAGATGCAGAAGAACTAGTCAGAACATACAAGAATTGCCAAATGTTTGCTAGGCAATCACACGTGCCAGCCCACAACCTGATATGCATACCACCGGCTTGGCCTTTTTCATGATGGGGGCTAGATCAAGTCGGGCCACTCAAAAAAGCAAAAGGAGGTTTGAATACATATTTGTGGCAATCGACAAATTCACAAAGTGGATTGAATATAAACCCTTGGTCAAATATAGTGCAGAAAAAGCAGTAGAGTTCATACAAGACATCATGCACAGGTTTGGCATGCCCAACAGAATAATCACAGATCTTGGTTCACCTTTTCACAGTAAGAGAATTTCAATATTGGGCAAAAGATTGTGGAATCGAAATTGACGTTGCATCAGTAGCACATCCACAAGCCAACGGACAAGTCAAAAGGGCAAATGGCCTCATTTTACAAGGATTAAAGCCAAGATTATATGAAGATTTGAAAGATTATGGAGAAAATGGATAGAAGAGCTACCAAAAGTGGTATGGGGGCTAAGAACCCAGATCAGCAGAGCTACAAGGTATTCACCTTTCTTCCTAGTCTATGGCTCAGATGTAGTACTACCAGCCGATTTGATTTGGCTATCTCCAAGAATAGAACAATATGAAGAAGGCAAAGCCGAAGAAACAAGGCGGCTTGAAATTGACACAATAGAAGAATTCAGAGATAGCACAATAATTCAAAATGCAAGATACCAACAAGGATTACAAAGGCATTATGACAAAAGCACTCAGCCATGCTCTCTAAAACCAGGAGACTCAGTTCTACGCTTAATCCAAAAGAAGGATGGAAGACACAAACTACTCAGTCCTTGGGAAGGACCCTTCATCGTCAAGACAGCAACAGGACCCGGAACATACGAGTTGATGACTCCAGATGAAATCCCAGTGAAGAATACTTGGCACATTAGCCAACTCAAGAGATTCTACAATTAGTAAAAGTACATTGTACTCAATATTCAAGAGAAATAAAGAAAAGTTCTTCAAAAAAGATTTCAAGAATCATACTACAAAGAAAAAAAAGAATCTAGACCTGTCGCGAGCCACTTGTTGGTCCGATCGACAAACCAACCCGGAAACGGTTGGGGTCTTCAAAGGGCAGCCCTGTCGCGTATACGATCGACAACCAACCCAAAAACGGTTGAGTTTAAGGGCAATTTTGTCACTCAACCATATGGAGATGGTGTGATTGACGACCAACCCGGAAACGGTCAAGAGCTGCTTGGGTATGGAGATCCAAGTAAGCAAAAATATAGTCACTCAACCATATGGAGATGGTATGACTGACAGCCCTGTCACGAGCTGCTAGACAGTTCAAACGACAAACTAGCCTAGAAATGGTTGGGGTCCAAAAAAGGATGAATCCATCAAATGCCTATGGAGAGGCCAGATGGAGGATAAAAGGGGGCAACCCGTCGTGAGTCCACAGTGGCCCGAACGACAAACTAACCCATAAATGGTTAGGGTCTATTAAGACAACTTGGTCGCCCGCCCCAAGAGTGGCACTATCTATATTACAACCCGGTCGCCTACCCCAAGAGTGGTATGATCAAATATCTGCCCCAAGAGCGGCACAATTTTTTATCTACCCCAAGAGCGGCACAATTTTTTATCTGCCCCAAGAGCGGCACAAGTTTTACTTGCCCCAAGAGAGGCACAATATTATAATCTGCCTCAAGAAAGGCTCAATTCTTCAATATTTGCCCCCAGAGCGGCACAAATTCTTTTTGCCTCAAGAGCGGCATAAACTCTATCTGCCCCAAGAGTGGCACAATATTATGGTGATTTGCCCCAAGAGTGGCTCAATTTTATTAAACCACCCCAAGAGAGGCACAATATTATGCTAACATACCCCAAGAGTGGCTCAACTTTTCAGTTATCTGCCCAAAGAGCGGCATAGTCTTATGATCATCTGCCCTAATAAGCGGCACAATTATTTTTTTTAAGAGGTCGTCATCAGAACACATCAATATATCAAGGCAAATGAATGCAGGACGAAGCCAGCTCATATCTCAGAGATTCAAAGAGAGAGAATGAAATATCTATATTACAAAACATCATTATTAAAGAAGTTGATTACATAAATTGCTCAAGGAGCGGGTGGAGGACAAGGAGGAACTACATTCATGCTCTCAAGCACTTGGTCTGAAAGACCCCTAAGCTCCACCTTGGCTTCTTCTAACTGCCTTGAGAATTCGGTGCCAACCACTCAAGAGGAGCATCCGGAGCTACAACCCGGACATATGCAACTACATTATTTATGCAACGATGGAAGCCATTCTTCACAAAATCATAAAAACGGGAGGGGATCAAAGGAAACAAGCCTCCAAGACCCAGCTCTCTGTCTTCTCGACGACAAATTGAAGCAAGAATAGGGATGACGACATCATAAAAAGCTCGGAATTGATTTTGGGAAGCCGTCAGCTTTGCTTGAAGGTCTTGTACCGACTTCATTGCCTGAACAAGGTCACAATCAGCTCCAGATCTAATTAGCTTGGCCTGAGTAAATAAATCTTGGGCCTCTCTCAACTTGATATCAGCAGAAAAACTTACAGACTTAGCTTGATTTTCTGAAGTACGGAGAGTATTGACAAACTCCTCCCTCTCCTTCATCCAAAGTTCCTTTTCTCTTGCAAGAGCTGGAAAAAGAGAGTACAGATCAAGAAAATAGAAAGAAAGGAAATCGGAAGAACAACTATATTGAACAGTGATGGGAAAATTCACCAGCTTGACTTCTTTTCAACTCAGAGTTCTCGGTCTGAGCCTCGGCCACAGCCTTCAAGGCAGACTCACGAACCTTCTCAGCATCCGAGACCTTGGTATTCAAAGCAATCTCCATAAGGGCACGTTGTTCCTTCTCAAGAGACAACTCAGCTCAAACCTGAGTCAACTCGGACTCAGCCTTCTTCAAGCTGGCCTCAACAAGAGCAGCAGACTGCACTTCTTGAGGGCCAAACAAAAGATCTTGATCTTCAATCAAAGACTGCAAGAAGAGAAATTTTATGAAAAATAGGATCAAGGAAAAATCAAAATAAAGGAGCAAAAAAGAGAATTCAAGACATTACCTTGAGTTTAGCACCAAAACCACCAGTAAAAGTTTCCTAGGAGGTAAACAACTCGGCCAAACGCTCAACACGCCCGAGCTGAGCCAGCTCTTCACCAGCACGAGTAAGAAGAAGAGTACTCGGCTAGGACGACGAAGGGCGAGAAGCACCAAGATTAGCAGCAATAGAAGGAGGGTTGTTGTTATCAGACCCCTCCCCCACTACCACATCATCACGAGCGGCAGCCTCAAGGGAATCTAGCAGGGACAACCCGGTTGGTAATTGAGCACCAGAAAGGCCACCCGCAGCATCATCTTCAACCCAGTGCCCTTCTTGAGAGGACACCAAGGCTTCAACATTCAGCTCCTCGATACGTGGCTCAAGAGGAGCAACACGTAGAGGAGAAGCTACAAAGGTAGAAATATAAATAGATCTGGTCAAAGAATACAAAAATTATACAAAAGCTAGAGAGGCAAGACAAAAGCTTACCAGCAGCAGAGTTTTTTAAAGAATTCTCAGCCTCAAGAACCTGAGAAGAAGAAGTGTCTTCAGAAGGCCTAACAAAAAGAACTCAGATCCATCAAAGAAAAGAAAGCAGAGCAAGTTATCAAAAGGAATAAATAAAATAAGCAAGAAATGACTTACTTGATAGATTTGTTGAAGCTACTAGCCACCTTTGAGAAAATAAAGTCAGGAAGAGGCATAGAAAACAAGTCATCAACAGCCACCCCAGAAGAAACAAGAGGGATGGCTGATTGAATAGGCACGGCCGATAAGACTGGGGCACTAGGAGCCCGTACATGACTACAAGAAAAAGAACTCAATCAGAACAAAGACAATTAAGCTCAAAGGATACAAAATATAATAGAAGAATGGGAACTCACGGCCGAAGAGCAAGAGGAATATCATCATCAGACACCTCCTCATTCACAGTGACAAACTATCCATCTATCAGGAACCAAAAGAACCCGGATGAATATACAAGAGCAAAACAAAGTCAGAAAACAACAAAGGACAAGTTTGGTATAAGCTCACCTACGAGAACATTACCTGTTGAGGAACATTGATGAGTTGAGGGTCGCCTCTTGGGCAACGATTGCTTAGAAGCAGCCTCAGTCCACCGCTTCCTAGATGACAAGATGTATTGAGCAATTTGAGGATCAGGAACATACTCAACGTAGGAGTTTTGACCTTCAAACAAGCTAGTAAACAACCTGATGGAAGAAGAACCCGGCCTAGAAGGGGCAGCCTCATCCCAAAGTTGAATTATATCATCAGCAGATGCTTCCTCTTCGACGGCTTCATCATCAGCCACATCTTCAGCAGCCGCCACCGCAGCAGGAATAACGAGCTCAAAAGCCCATCCAAGACCCTATAAAAAGGACAAATAGCAAGATTAGAACAAAGTTTTACAAGAACTACAATACTAAAAAGAAGTCGGAGACACACACTTACCTCAGGAGGAGGATGAGAAGCATCATACTCGCCAATGCGAGCAGGCATCGCACTAACATTGCTAAAAACCCGCTTCAAGCGGTCAAGAACCACTTCCTCTGGCAGCTCTGCATCAGGAACAAGGCAAGAGGAATCCTTGGGACCAGAGTATTCAAAACCGAAGTTCTCCCTCTTCATAAGAGGTTGAACCCGGCGTCGAATGAAACTAGCAACCAAGCCATTGCCAATCAGGCCGGCCTGCTTGAGCTGACTAACTCGAGCCAGCAAAGGCTTGATTGCCTTAACCTCAGAAGCTGAAAGTTTATCATTCCAGACAGGAAGGGCACTTGGAGTAGAAGAAAAATCAGAAGAAAAAGAAGGAGTAGGTTTTGGGACATAGAACCATTTTTTGTCCCAATCCTTGACAGAGTTAGAAAGAGTAAAAGAAGGGAAACTGTCCTTAAATCCCTAACGGGATTATAAGATGCAGCACCCAAAAAGAGGAGGATTGGTAGAGTCAGAAAGTTTCATATGAAAGAAATGACGAAACAGAAGAAGACAAGGAGGAATTCCAATGAACGCTTTGTAGAGATGTGCGAAAGCAGAAAGAAAAATAACCCCATTAGGGGTAAGAAGGTGAAGCTGGATCTGATAAAACTCAAGAAACTCAAGAAGGAAGTCGGACGGGGGAAAACAGAGCCCCGCCCACACAAAAGGAATAAAAAGAATAGATTGGTTTGGAGTAGGAGAAGGAACTACGTGTTCACCTGGGAGTTCGAAACCAGAAAGAAATTGCTCTTGGATCAAGCCATGAGCAACCAACAAGTCCAATTCCGCCGCCTGCGTTGATGGCTTGGGGAACTGCTTCTACATCTTCCTCATGGCAATGAAATATGAGTTCTCAATCTTCTCCAAGGTCTCTTCTTTGTCAACAAACTTGCCCTTACCCTTCTTCACCATCAATCGAAGGCAATAAGCAGCAGCAGAGGCAAAGAGGGAACCTAAATGGCAGCAAAAAGCGGAAAACTAGGGTTGCGGAAGTGGCGTTAGGGCTCCAGGAGATTTGGGGAATTTTTTCACAAGAGCGGATGAAGCCAACACTAACAGGGCAGTTATTTTTATAAAGGAAGAATACTCGGCCCACATGGCCCAAATGATGCGGTTACCAAAAATTACCGTTCCGCAATCAGTGGCATACACGACAGAGAAGGAAAGCAATGGTCCATTTAGATTATAACAGTCAGATGTCAAACCAGACCGTTCACAAGGAAACAACGCAGAAAGAGGGATACAACAAGTTAGTAATAACATTAGATTACAGCCAAGCGTACAGAGAAATGATTAATACAGAAAAGAACTCGGATACAATGACAGACAGCTTGGCCTCCAACAGAAACAATCTCATTCTTTATTTCTCTGATCGGAAGGACATTGGGATTACAACAAAGTATAAGATCTGATGAATTCAACAAAGAAAGCAAAGAAAATCATTCTAGAGTGGCAGCAAAGAACCCAGTGGAATTCGAGGTTGCAACACCCCGCACCAAGATTCAATATTGCCAGGTAGGATAAAACAACTCGGAGGTACTTTTCTCCAAAGGAAAGACGCACATCTAGATTGCTATAGATGGCAGAGGCAGCACCCACAGGTCATCCAAGATTGACAGCGACAACCGCATCAATATGGAAGAACCCGGCACCACCTCCCAACACGTGCTGATCTGCACCGGACTGAGCCACGATGGCACAGCAGAAGATAGAACAATGGCTGATCTTCAATGAACTATCAAAGAACAAGCCGGATCACGCGCCAATCATCACTGTAAGGAGAGCAAAAAGGATAGAGGGCAGGCATGGGAAGACTAGGCAGCGCAACACGCACCACCTACATCACAAGTCCTACACCATTTGCCTCAATGCTCCTTACAGCTAAATACCATCCAAAGATTAGCCTGCTACTAATCCCTATCACAAGACCTACACCATTTACTAGCAAAAGAAATAGAAGAAAGAAAGAAAGCCAGGGGGCTCGTCAAGCTCACAAACTATAATATACATGGATACAAGAGAATGGAGAAAAGACTACAAGTGGGATACAACAAAGAAGCATTAGACCGGCAGTATTTATAGAACAACGTAGGTGCACATACACCAAGTCCATGAAAAAAAAGATTCCAAAAGGACAGTCTTGTGAGTCACAAGGACTACAGTAAAAGTCAGGCGTGACTAGACCACCCCGAGGGAATAGTGCATACCCAGGACGGCCGCAGTACAAGATAAAGCATATCCAAGAGAATATCCCACAACTAGTAGCACAACCCGTAAGGACATATATTAAATCCTCCAACAACCAGTACGACAGTGAGTACAACAAAAATTGGCCAAAGAAACAACTCGGAATTCAAGAGAGAACTCATCACCACAAGGAGAGCAAGCACCAGGGCAAAACAAAACAAGGGAATATTTTCACCTTATCAGTCATAAGGATACATGATTACACGATTTATAGAATCACAATAGATAGGCGAATATAAACAGAGGGAATCTCTAAATACCATGACAAGGAACCCTGTGGAATTCAACTACCACAGAAGACCACAAGTCACAAAATACAAGGCAAAGCCAAGGCTACGATAAAATCACCATGGTAAAGAACAAGAGGACCCTGGTCAATGCCTAACAGAATAAAAACAACCCGGATACACTACAACTTCAAGAGATGAAGCAGGTCCTAGGTTGTGGACAGGGAGACAACCACATCCTGGACGAGCACACCAATATGGTCATCAAACTCCAACTTTGGGTCAGTCAGCAGGAGTTCGGTGCAAACATTGACCGCCAAGAAGGTCGAGCAATAGTGATAGCCCGAAGATTGAAAAGCAGATAGAGCAGGCATGGAAGCCACATCACAAGAACTCTTCTATCTGCTCCCTCAAACTTCTTAGGAAAATCTCCCCGAGGGGTTAGTCTGCTTCTAACCCCTTTCACAAGAACTCTTCTAACCACCAGCCTATCCATCATCAAGTGGGTAGAAGCCCGGGGGCTGCTCAACCTCACACACCAGCATATCCATGAATGAAGGACACAAAGGAGACTCAAAATTTCTTTCCTACTCAAGGCAAAACTACAGATCATAAAGGAGATACTTATAGCCAGCAAGAGGGAACGCAAGGCCAAAGATCATGAGAAAGAGAAAGAAGCAAGAGACAAAAGAGCAAAACAACAAAAGAAGCAAACAGTGGCAGAAAGCAAGATTACTGACAACAACGAGACATGCAAGCACAAGAAAAACCTCCGCCCGTGGATGTAGAACCTACCCGTGACCAATACAGACAAAACATAGAAGACACACTTCAAAACCCTTCAGCCGGCTTCTTTACAAAGGAAAAGAATCCGGAGAAGGCTCGGGGGCTACAAGTACCCACCACAGAAAAACACATTTTCAATTTTTGACCCTCCAGCTTTTTGAACCAAAAAACAAGAGGCTCGGGGGCTACACTCAGTGATAAAATTGCACTCTCCGCGATCGCAAAAAGAACCCGAAGGACGCCAAGACAAGAAGACCCTCTGGCTTTATGTAGCAAATAGCAAGAGGCTCGGGGTCTACACTCACTGAGTGCACTTTTTAAGAAAAAGTGCACATCAGCCAAAAGAAGAAGCAAAGAAGAACATCTCAAGATTTCACTTCAAGAAGAACCCGGATTAAGTCTACAACAACTTGGCCCTTGAAGCTCAATCATGAAATGCTCGGGGGCTTGTCGATAGGGAACCCTATGGGCCCCCTATAGACCGTACTACGAGGAAGTGGGCCTTAGTAATAAGGCTCATGGCCCAATCATCAAGATGAAACGGAGCGAAAGCAACGTGCAGAATTAAATCTACAACTCGGACTATACAAGGAAAGACACCCGAAGCTTAGCTTATGACTCTATCCTTGTATTCGAGTAGTACTCAAACAACTCTCTGTAGTACCTAGACTATAAAGGGCTGCTGAGGGTATCACCTGTAAACAACGCATACTGAATACTCAAAGCAACACGACGCAAATAGGCTAACGCCGACTAGACGTAAGGTTATTACTCGACCAAGTCGAGGGCCTGAACCAGTATAAATTGTGAGTCTCTTTGCGTAACCGCCGAGTTCCATTATTCGCCGAAGCCCGAACAACTGTCCCGGGTACCCCCGTGGCAGGCTATTGGTGGTAAAACATCAACACGGCTACCATGTGAGAGAGAAGTAAAGCACGAAGGGACTGATAGCTTCGCAAAAGCGACGCGAATCTCGTCCATCAGCTTACAGGGATAGAGGAACCACACGAGCGGCGAATCGCGTGCGGCAGCGGCAACAAGCTAGGGTTGCGATGGCGCTTACTTGAGCGTGGGCGGTGCGTGCGATTAGGGCTCGGGAAACGTAACCCGGATGCGGACGCACCCCTTTTTATGGGCAGCCTGGACATGGAGTCACACCAGGATGCGAGGAGATCACGTGGACGGTCGGTCCTCAGTTCCGATCCGAGTCCGACTCGAGGAAGATGATGGCGCTGATAGGCGGGCCCCTAGCGTGTGGCCCAAGAAGGAGAGGCGAGCGATCTCAGCTGCACTGCTGCACTAGGCCATGGAAGGATTTGGCCACTCGGGCCAAAGGCAAGGGAAACAGGCCTTGCGGCCAGGAACAGTGAAGACAGGAGTTTTTTCCTTTTCCTTTTTATTTCCAGAATTTTGAACATCCTTTTCAAACAAATTTGAATTCCTTTTCAAGATTTGATCAAAACCAGTCCACACGAAACAAAACAGTGCACCAGCATGTATGCAACAACATGTTCTTAACCTTATGATTAATTTTAATTTCCCAAAAAGTATTATTTTGCCTATGTCACATACTCACAAAAATAGCACCTATAAATCAATTTTAACTATTTCAAAGAGATACAAAATTTTGGGTGTTACAACTTCCCTGGCCTGGTTGAGTACGCCGAAGTGACGGGGCCGGCCTACTCGTATGACCACTATGCCGCCGCCCTGGATGCAGAAGATGTTGCTGGCAGGGAATTCCCCAACAAGGAAGCGCGAGTGAAGGGCGAGCTGTGGGTAAGTCTTCCTCGCACTACATTGCTCAATACATCGCATTCGTTGGACTTTCTTGAAATAATGAATGGATACATCAGGTCTGTATGCAGGATTTCTTCAGATGCGAGGAGGGATTTGAGGCAAAGGCGGATTAGGCGGCTACCAGGTGCTGCAAGAAACTCGTCGTGGACATGCACTACGAGGCACGCATCTAGGCCATCATAAACTACCACGGGACCATCCTTGGCAGGAAGGTCACCAAAGCTGAGGCAAGAACCATGTCGCTAGAGCCAGATGAGTACCTGCAGGTAAATACATAACATTAATTATTAGTGATTCCTTTTTTGGTTAAGTAGGCTTAATTTCATCTTCTTATATCTCTTATACTTGATGGCATGTAGATGATTCCTTACTGGTGCGCGCGCATCCCTAGTGCTAGGAACATATGGTAGACAGGTGGTGCTCCCCCAAGTGGGCTGAGACACACCGTTTACCGAGAGCGCCGTATGTTGATGCCAGGTGTCGCACACCATCAAGGCAGACGCAACCTCAGCGCATACGCACAGACATGGGTACAAGAATTCATTTATTTATGCTAAATCTCAATTCTACATGATTTCTAATCATCTTGATGTTTTTCTCGCAGTCATCGTCACATGATGGCCAGCCTTGCTCCCAGTTCAAGGCATACGCTCTGGCCCACAAGGCCAAGGCGAGGTCCGACGTCGACTACAACCCGGAGGACCCGCCTGAGGCGTACAACAACGCCTCGTCCATAGCCGCCTCAGCGAGTACACATCGATGGCAAGGCGGGTCCATGGAGAAGAGTACGACCCGAGCTCCTAGGACCTTGATGGAGAGATTGTCATGAGGGTGGGAAGAGGCAAGAAGCATGGGAGGTTCTAGCTTGGCGACGGCGCACTCGACACGGCCCGTACTCTCTCTCTCTCTCTCCCATATTCGAGCAAGGAGCACTAGCGCGAGCCCAGCCATACAACCACGGCCGGACACTACACAACACCGGATGGCTGCACTCCAGGTTACTCCTGTTTTAGGTTGTCATTTATTGACTTTTACATACCTTAGCTTTGCATTGTTGAAACATTGGGGATGAACTATTGCGAGCCCGGATGGAGGCTATGGTGACAGAGCGAGAGGCCATTCGGCAGAGGATGGAGGCTATGGCGACCGAGCGAGAGGCCGAGCGTGGAGGTTCTCAGAGCTTCTTCAGTACATGCACACTCTTGGGGCCCATATGGGTGTACCTCTGCCACCTGGGCTATTTGCTCCAGCTCTGACTCCTCCAACACCTACTCCTGTGAGTATGAGTATGAATGATTTAGTTTCTATGCTCATCTTAGGGTCAAACCACAATAATACTTGCAACCTAGCCAAGTATGAATGTTTTAGTCATGTTCGGTATATATTTATCTTGTCTCACATATGCAATCTCTTATACTTTGTGCAGCGTCAATCGGCGGCATCGAATGAGGTGCCTCATCACCTCAGAGAGTCGCCGGGATCGCATGCTGGGCCTCATCAACCCCCACTGTCGTCGTGAGCAGTTTTTTATCACTTTAGTTGTGAACTTTGGTTGGTTCTGATCTTATGGTTGTGAATCTTGTGAACTTGTGAGATATTTGCACTTGTGGTTATGAGCTTGTGAGAGATTTGTGATGAATGGTTGTGAACTTGTGATATGTGAGATTTGTGATATATATTGTGATATATGTGGTGTTTGTGATAGATGTGGGATGCTTGTGATATATCTGTGATGTTTTGTTTGAATGGAATGTAAAAATCAATAAAAAAAATATTTTTGGTCACTTTGCAAAGTGTTGCACTCAGCCAAGGCCCTCTTTGCCGAGTGCCGAGGCCATAGCACTCGGCAAACTAGCTGGTTCTGGGCACATGGGAAGTCCCTTTGCCGAGTGTTCTAGGGTTTGCCAAGTGTCATGGCCGGGAGACTCGGCAAAGCACCAGGGTTTGCTGAGTGTCTCAGCCCAGGCACTCGGCAAAGCCTGGAGCTTTGTCGAGTGTCTCGGCCCTGACACTCGGCAAAACAGTAGACTTTGCCGAGTGCCGCAGTCAATGACACTTGGCAAAGTCTCCGTCAACATGGCAGGCGCCGTCACGGCATCTTTTCTTTGCCGAGTGTCACGTCAACACTCGGCAAAGTCTTTACCGAGTGCCCAAAAAATGGCACTCGACAAAGAGCGCTTTGCCGATGACCGGTTCGCCATGCGCCCTTTGCCGAGTGTGACACTCGGCAATACCTTTGCCGAGTGCAATACAGGTTGAAGAAACGGACATGCACATGTCTTATCTCGGATGGCATTGACCTTGCCACCGTGCTGCTGCAGGTTGAAGAAACGGACATGCCACAAGTGATGGAGCTCGTCTTCGATGTCTGGATTGATAAGCTGCTCTACGCAGGCACTCGATGCAGAAGGGAATCCCACGCAAAGCAGCTGAGCCATGGTGCTGAGCTCACAAGCCTCGTATGGATTACTCCCTTCATCCCAAATTGTAAGTCGTTCCAAGAATCTTGGAGAGTCAAAGTATCTTAAGTTTGACCAAATTTATAGAATAAAATAATAATATTTAGGATGTTAACTAAGTATCATTAGATTCTTTATTAACTATATTTTTATAGTATATCTATTTGATGTCACGAAGCTTTGTAATTTTCGCTATAATTTTGGTCAAACCTTAGATTGCTTTGACTTTTCAAGATTCTTGGAATGACTTACAATTTAGGATGGAGGGAGTATTACAGAACACGCTGCTCCGTTCCGCATAGGAGAAACCATCCAAGGAACCCAACTTGGTCCTCCTACTTCCCCTCCTCCTAAGAAAGAAGAGCCTACTCCTCCAGAGATGACAGGAGAGCCTGCTCCTCCTCCTCCTCCTCCTTTTCCTGAGATGACAGAAGGGCATGCTCTTCCTCCTCCTCCTGCTATGATAGAACGTCCCCCTGCCCCTCCTCCTCCTGAGATGAAAAAAGAGCCAGTTCCTCCTCCGCTATGGAGGAACCTCCCTGTCCCCGTCCCCCTCCCCCTCCCCCTCCACCCACGGAACCTATTGAGTCTATGCAGAGAAAGAGAAGGGTGAAATATGCTACATTGTATCCACCCTATTGAGGATGTTCACATTTGTCATAATAAATCGCCTACTCTTCTTTTATTTTATGTATATATGAAATAAATGAGTACTCCCTCCATCCATAAAATAATGTAATTATGTGAAGTGTGCCGGTCAAATTAGTTCATATTTGACTAAATTTATAGTAAATGGTATTAGCATTTATGTCTCTAAATAAATTTACAATGAAAATATACTTTATAACTAATATATTGGTACTTATTTTGTCCCATGAGTGTTACTATAATTTTTCATACAATTTTAGTCAAAGTTCATGATGTTTGACTCCTCGGGATATTAGAATTGCATTCTTTTGAGAATGGAGAGAGTTCTATGCTGGCTTTTATATCTTACACAATTACTAACCGGAGGCTACAACAGACCATCGACGTTAATTCTCAGGAAACATGCATGCGTGCTAGAAGAAAAAAAAAGATATTAATCATTAAAATTCTCACAAAAATCAGTAATAACTAGTAACATCAGCAGATGAGATCAACAGTAATCTCACCCTCGCCGCTTTGCGGGTATGGATTCTTCAAATTCTCCTCCAAGTTTCGTGTCATGGTTTCATCAAGGTAGGAAAGGCTCCAGCTAGCTAGTACGTGCAGACTCTGTATCTTGGCACAACTCAACTCTGTTTCTGGCCGTTACATCCAAATACTGCATCTTGCACATCATGGATGCCCATTTCTCAGTTGATTTCTTAGTTATCTCTAGGTAATTTGGGCATATCCTTTGGTGCCTCAAATGAAACTACTCTGTTCCAAATGACGAAGCATGCATGGCTACACGCCTACACCCGACAGGACCCAGGGAGTACAAATAGAGCAAGTTATATCATCTATGCGTGATATATAACTGATAACATAATAAAGGTTATCATTTACAACATCTAGATGGATTACAACCAAACAATGTAAACAGTGAGGTTCAGTGATAGGTAAAAACACAAGTATTACTACCACAAACATGTCAGGCTTTAAAAGATAGCCATGCCGATTGGAGATTGACCCATTTTCCTGGCTGGATCACCTCCTCTGGTGTCGACACCGGACGGAGGAGCCGATTGGCTTCCTCCGGGAGCTGCTTGTCATCCTAGCACGTTGCTGTTTGGTACAACAATCATCTGCCCTCTTTAGCAAAGTCAATCTTGTAGGACTTAATGCCTCCTTCTTCAGCTGATCCACCATGACGTTGAATTGCTGTACATTCTTGGCCGGACATAAGATTTTCTAGCCTTGCAGCATGACTGCTATCCTCAGTAGCAGATGTTTCGTATTTTTCCATCTTGCTTCCTGTAACAAAGGCTATTGTCAGTTTCCAAAACCTCCACAGAGCAGCAGCAGCAACAAACATATTCATAACTACAAATTTCTTGTCACTAAGCCAGAGTTGTCCAACTCAGGTGAAATCAAACACTACATTTTTTCCTAACAACCCAGAAAATACACTACACAAAGTTGTTTTGCAACAACAGAATCGAAGAACAAGCGTGGCACAGATTCCTGTTCTAAACAGAACAGACAACACAAGTCATCTACTTGTCTTCTCTTCCCCAAGTTATCTCTAGTTAGTAGCTTATTTTGGAAGGGCAACCAAAATAAGAAGTGCACTCTAGGGGGGACTTTAATCCTCCAAACTGCAGGGACATGCGCAGGTTGAACTCCCCTAAAATTGATAATTCTATAGAGAGACTGGGAGAGGAGTACAGCCCATCTAAACTAAACTGTCATATCGAATCATAGTATCTTCTTCCTCTTTAAAAGAGATGCAGAAGCTAATTGGACAACTAAGCCAAAGATCCATCAACCTTTGTTCTACATTTCTTGTAAAACTACATTTCAGATGTGACAGATGTGTGACAATTGAGATCAGAATAAACAAAAAGCTCACCATCATCGTCATCAGTCCATGCAAAGGATGGGACGATTAGGATGGGCTTTAATCACGTGCCTCAGTACAACCTTGGCCTCCTCCATGTCCATCTTGCTGGCACCTCTAGATTCGAACCAAATGATGACTTCCTGCAGTGACGGCAGGTTCCCAAGGCCCAAGTCAAAACCACCGTTGATTTCTCTCACCTCCAACACGGGGAATCCCAACGTAAGCCGTGAGAGCCTCGGCATAGCTCCTTGCTGAAACAGCACAGGCCCTCCAAATCCCAACAACTGGCAGTACACCAGGCATGGGAACGAGCAAGCACCAACAACGAATCTCCGATGGATCCTGAGCGCCAAATTGTCCACGCCCAGCTGTAGATAGCGGAGAGCAGGCAACCTCCCAAGGATTTCGAGATCCTCCTGCTGCAACCCCTTCACTCGGATATGGAGGAAGGAGAGGTCCAGGAGGAGGGATGGATTCACCTTTACCCAAGCAGGTAGCGTAGAAAACCAGCACCGGTGTGGTGATAGTTCCAATCTACGCAGCTGTCGTGGGGTGAAAACGACGCCCCAACCATCCAAGTTGCGCTCACCATAACCGATCTGGATTTGTAGACTTTGGATTTTATGCAGCTTGTTTAGGCACTCCACCAGGGATTCATCCAAGTCCCTGTTCCATTTAAATTTGCCGATAATTCCGAGCACCTTCAGCTCTGTTAGATGGCCCAGCTCTTCTACGATGTCTGTGGAGTCATCATCAATGCCTAAACATGAAAGCTCTTCAAGGGCTGTTAAGCTCCCCATTCCTTTCGGCACCCTTGCCCCTTCATCTATGCGTAGGCACATTAATTGTGTTAGTTGAAAAATAGTCGCTGGCAACTTACAAAATTCATTAGGGCATCCTTGTTGTACATCTAACGTTTGTAGAAATTGCAGGTTTCCTATTTCTTCAGGGAGCTCAACAATTCTTGTACGTCCTAGTCCAAGGTACCTCAAGTGAATTAAATTCCCAAGGTACTTCAGGTTATAGCCTTGTGAAAGGTTACAATCATTCAAATCTAGTACTCGGAATACTTTGAAGTTCTCAAGTGTTGCCACATGATCAATGTCAGATGGAAAGACAGTAACTGACCTCACATGTTCTATGTTCAATGTAAGCTCAGGTCTACCATGACCAACCTTGCCATTTTGAAAAGATATCCTTTGAACCTTTTCCGATGCAGATAAGTGACCGATATCATTCCATATAGTAACAAAGTTTTCTTTACTCGACAAGGAACGGATAAGATCAAGCACCATATCATGTACACGGCAAGATTCTACTATGCCACTATAGCAGTCATGCATGAGTTGGATCATACTTCTATTTGCGAGCTCATAGATGTAACTCTCGCCTATTTTAGATAAGCTCTTCTCTTGTTTTCCAGATTGGATGAAACCTTCGGCTATCCACAACCATATCAAACGATCTTTGCTAATTGCATAATCTTCTGGAAACTTACTTAAATATACCAAGCAAGTCCTTAGATGAGTTGGCATATCATAATAACTGAGTGACAAAACCTTTCTCATACTATCAATGGTATTATTCTCATCTAGTCCAGCACCAATAGAGTTGCACACATCATACCACTCCAATTTGCTTCTTCCTTTACTAACCAACAAACTTGCGATCGTGATAATAGCTAGGGGAACACCATCACATTTCTTTAGTATTCTGTTTGATACTTCATCTAGCTGTTCATCAGGGCATTTGTCTTTGTTTTCTCTGCCAAATATTCTTCCATACATTAATATTCTGGAGTTTTTGACAGAAAGGGGCTTCATCTTGTAAGGACCTCCAATTTCTTTAGCAACTGTGAAAATGCGAGTAGTTGTGATGATCCTGTATTCCACACTATCATCGGGCAGAGCGCATCTGATTGTCTTCCAATATGAGAATTCCCATATATCATCAATAATAACTAAGTACCTGCACATATTGAAAAAAAAAGAAGGCCATGTCATTGTATTAGCTTTATAAAGAAGTCTTTAAAAAATCAAAAAATCGTGGAATCCTAATTTGGAAGCCTAATTTTTTAGTCCTTTTGCAATTGGGACAATACGTTTTTTTTAACACCAGATGATTGTTTTTATCCCTTCCAGCATACTGCTGATACATCTCATGCTTGGTGTGAAAGCAAATTCCTTTTGTTGGTCCGATGATTTTTTTCTTAGCTATAAATTGACCTAAACAAACTTCGATGATTTATTTACATGGAGCTGTCAAAAGTTTCATTTGCTTGCCTTGATAGCCTTTTCTATGCATTTCCACTGGACATTGGATCCTTAGTTGTAGAAAGAGCTCTAGAGTTCTCAATGGCAGAACCCACCAAAAGAGGGACCCACTGAATCTGTGAGTCCCTAAAAGAGATGGTCTGCCAGATTAAAGACATAGGCAAACTGATGATCGTTTACAGGTAGCCAGGGTTTTTCAGTCATCTTTCAAAGTGATTGGTTGCAATGCCAACTTTTGTAAATAAAAACTCTGTATAATAAATTGAGGTCTAGCTTTGTGATGTGTTCACACCTCTTTTTTCGAAGGAATTGTCTTAGTTTGTCAATGACATCAATACTTGTAGTATTGTACTTGGCGAGTTGATAGAACATGTTCCTGAATACTTTATCCATATCAGGAGTCTGAGACACCGATACAAAAGCTGAGCAATCGAATTGTTCTCTAAGTTTTTCATATACCACATTAGCAAGAGTTGTTTTTCCTAGACCTCCAAATCCAACAATGGAAACTATCTTGTCATGATGCTTGGAAACTTCGTTGCCATCCATCATAATCTTGATTATCTCATCTCTTGCCTCATGAATGCCAACTAACTCTGTCTCCTTCTCGTAGCGAACCAATGCACGGGGATCAACTTTGAGAGGCTTATCAGCACTGTGGTTAGCCTTGTACCTGCGCCGCCTGTCGTGCACCTCTGTGACCCGACTCTTAATGTCCCTGATGTCAATAGCAATCTTGCGGCGGATCTTGGGCTGTATGAAGGAACCAAGGGTCTTATGAATGAACTTCTTCAAGCGATGCTTTTTTGCCGGCTCACTGCCCTTGACTTGCACCATGAATGTGTCGATATTGTCCTCGATGTCGTAGGACAACTCTCTTACATTTCTTGCCCAAATCTTGTCCAGATTTGGAAGCTGGTCAGCTGGAATCTTAGAAATATCCTCAAGGGCAGCCTTCATGGTCTCGAGCTCAGCGTGGAGAAATCTGATCCCTCCTTTCAGCTCCTTTTGCAGGTTGTACTCGCCAGCCAGCAGCTCACCGAGCTTGGGGAGGAGGCTTGGCAGTGCCCCCAACACGACCTCCATTACTGATCCTCTTGGTGCAGGAAGGAGCAAAGGCTGCTGCAGGGGTATATGTGTATATGTTTGTGTGCAGCGACTAGTGTGGTGCTCATGGAGTCATGGTTACATTTGTATATGGTCGATCTATAGAGCCTAGAGGAGATAAGCAGGGCCTCAAACCAATATCAGTTGAGCTGGATGTCTCCATCGGTCTATGGCCGGCAGAACGCGTCATTGCATTGGTTGAGCCTCCGCATCAGATTGCATAGACATAATATTTGTACTCACTACTGGAGGCCGCGGCTTTGCCGAGTGTTTTTACACTCGGCAAAGAGCCCTTTGCACTCGGCAAAGATTTTGCCGAGTGTAGCGCTCGGCAAAGTCCGCTCGGCAAAATTTTTCTCGGCAAAGGGTCTTTGCCGAGTGCTTTTTATCGGGGCACTCGACAAAATAAAAAACAATTTTGCCGAGTGCTTAGGGCGGCACTCGGCAAAATATTTTCGGTCGTTCCACCGCTCACGGTTATTTTGCCGAGGGCCTGACCCAGCACTCGGCAAATTTTTTTTTTTTTTTTTAAAGATTACTTTGCCGAGTGCCCAAGTCTAGGCACTCGGCAAAGTTTTTTAATTATTTTTTTAAAATTATTTTGCCGAAAGTGCCTGTCCGGGCACTCGGCAATTTTTTTTTAAAATTTTTGCCGAGTGCCCCACCCGGGCACTCGGCAAAAAATTTCTGGATTTTAAAAAAATCCTTTGCGAAAAGTCACGCCTTGCACTCGGCAAGCAAAGTTTTTTATTTTATTTTTAAAAATACTTTGCCGAGTGCCCTGCCTGGACACTCGGCAAAGTTTTTAAAAAAATACTTTGCCGAAAAGCGCCATGATTGAGGCACTCGGCGAAAAAGAATTTCTGGATTTTTTGGAAAAAACTTTGCGAGTGCCTTGTCCATGGCTTTTCGGCAAAAAGACCCCAGAATTGTAATTTTTTTTACATTCCATTGTAATGAGATAATATATATATATATACATCAATCATCACATCTATATCACCAACATGCATTATATATCACAAGCACGCGATATTTAATAAATCCATCGAAAATCCATCACAAATGCACCAAAGTTCAACATCACAAGTTTATTATTACAAGTTCGACATCACAAAGTTCAACATCTCTCTCTGCGGCGTGAAGCTGCTGGTGTGGCCCCTCGGACAGCGGTGAAGGACCGGATGCTGGCGAAGGGTTGACGTGATCGCCACTTGATGACACGCTTAGCGGGATTGTTTGAACCCGCCGACGGAGGCTGCATAAAAAGAGAAGAGATTGCATGTGTTAGACTAAAAATTGAAAATTCGGCAGCACTCCCTCGCACGGGAGGTTTCCAACCCTAAGAAACAACGGCACGAAGGCCGACAATCACAACAAAGACGAAGGCCGACAATCACAACGGCACGAAGGCGAAAATCACAATGGCACGAAGGCCGACAATCCCAACGCACGAACGCATTAAACTTCCATACTCACGGGAGTGAAGTGTCGAACCAAGCTGGAGTCAGCAATCGCACTTGGACACCGATGCTTGCCCGATGGTTTGCATGATCGATACATGTCCGCCATCCGCTTCTTCGTGGCCTCCAGCTCGTGGTCGTGTGTGCTTGTGTCTCCTTGTCTCTCGCCAGCTCGGCTGCGCAGTGTTTCAATCACATGTTTGATGATTGCAAATCTGATCAATGTGTGTAACGTTCAATGTCTGACGAGTGAAACCAGAATTACACGAAGTTCGTCGACCCACGACGGTGTTGTTGGAGTAGGCCGCCGCACGTATGGGAAGGCTTCTGGCCATGCTCCGTGCCCTCACGTCGGAGAGAGAGGGTGCAGAGCTCGAGGAGTCGGCGCCGTCTGCAATCCACAACCGCCCGTGCTTCCTGCCTTGCCCCAGCCTCACGATCACCTCTGTCTCAAGGGGCTCAGTGCTCAGATTGTGATCTGAGCCACGGGCGCCGCCTAACCGCCTCCGTGTAGTCTCGACCTTAGCGTGGATGCTGCTCGGGTCGAGTAAGCACGGGCAGGGCATCCGGGTTGAAGACGACACGGATTTCATCGGGCCCATGTGGGACCTGACCCATGCCCCAAACTCCGACACCGGCACGTCCGGGTGTGCCACCTCCTGCGAGAAAGACGGCAAGATGATTAGAAATCAGGCAAAATTGAGCGTTAGAATAGATAAATGACATCTCGTACAAGTGCCCGCTTGAATGCGGGAGGTTTGCTGCCTTGGTGGTGAGTTGGAGCGGTCCTCGGTGCCGCTTCCGCTTGCCTTGCTCGTGCTGCGATGTGCACGCGGGTCAAGGTACCTGTCCATGATCCTCGACCATGCCGATCTATGCGACATGCACCACGAGGCCGGCACCTACACATCATCAAGTGTTTGACATATAAGAAGATCAATTCTGGACCTACTAAATCTCAAAACGAATTAATATTATTCACCTACATGAAGGTACTGCTCCTTGGTCAGCGCCACATTTCTTGCGCCGGTTTTGTTGAGGGGCTCTTTCTTGATGGACTGTAGTAGTCGACGTGGGCTGGAGTCGCGCCTCGTGAATCATGTCATTTGACGTACTTCTTACAAGCTCGTGTGCCGTCGATCCGCTTGAGGTCTCTCTACCTTCTTCGCCTTGAAGTACCTCTCGCATACAAACACGATGTATCCGTTCATTATTTCAATAAAAGACTTAAGCAATAGAGGAGATGTATTGAGCTATGTTGTGAGACACTTGCCCAAAAGTCCGCCAAAACCCGCTCCTGCTTGTTGTCCTGCTCGTCATCCGAGCCGAGCTTGTACCTGTCCCACGCCCAGGCCGGCTCCCACCTCCCCTCTTTCAAGTCCACAAGGCCTGGAAGTGTTTTGCCACAGACATCCCGGGGACGGTGGCAGGGGGTGCGTGGGGGTCAAGAGCACTGACAGAACTAGCCAGCCCCTGCACAAGTGATTACGAAAAATTATCAGTTTCTCTTTTGATTTTCAACGTATCATATGAAGTACTAGTGATAACATCTATAGTTACTTACCTTCTTCCCACAGGACGAACCAGTGGGCGTCGGTCAGGAAGCGGAATCGGAGAAAGGCTTGTGGGACCTCGCGGGTAGGGAGGCGAGAAAGCGAAGCTCCTCCTCCATCTGCTGAGTCCCCTCATCCCCCGACGGAGTGTTTGTGGTCGTGCCCGTGGCCGCCACGTGCTCCTCCGGGGTAGGAGACGGGTCCTCCGGCTGGTCGAGAGCCGGGGGAGGAGGCGGGTCCCTCCGGGCGACCTGGCCCCCCTCCCCTCCCGTCTTTTGGGCGACCCGGGCCTGCTCTCGCCCTGGGGCGAAGACGCCCTCGCCTCCATCGAGGGCGTAGCCCTACAGTACACCGAGAGCACTGCCTCGGTGAGCGGTTGCCCACCATCTTTGTTACATCACACTGCAATGTACAAAGAATGAACAACAAGCATTAGTACATACATGTCAAATAGTTCAAAATGAATAAACATAACAAAATTTAATAAAAACATAGTATTACATGGTTTAGGAATAATCTTCATGATTGGGGTCATAGGTCTCATCATCTTTGTCAAAATTGTCCAAATGGGCAACACTATTCAAAGGTTACGTGTCTTCTTCATTGTCTTTGCCTAAATGGAATCGCTCAAGCATTTTAATGTCCTTGGATTTAGCACTACATCTCCGGGGTCCTCGTCATCAACCGTTTCATTGTCTACTTCCATGGCGGTCGTCACACCGGTAAGACTATCTCAAAGCTCCCTTGTAGCTCATCCGCTTGATAGAACTCTCCATCATATGTGTTTGTGTCGAAGGTGTAATCTTCATCGTTTGGAACAGGTAGTTTACCGTGCGAAGATACCTGGTGCACAATAGACCAACCCTTAAGATGGTCTTTGTCTTGGCATGCGTATGGCGTATATGATACACACTCGCCACGGCCTGTTGAGCCACAATATAGACATCTTTTCCTTTATAGACGGAATCATGCCTAATCTCGACTAGCCCAAGATGAGGGGTCCATCTCGTTAAATGCGAGGATCAAACCAGTGGCACTTGAATATGACAGGAGTAAGAGGTACCCGACCCTCATATTCAAGTTCATAGATCTCCTCAATTATTCCGTAGTATTCGACGTCATTAGTGCCCGGCGTAAAAACTTGGCATTGTTGGTGGTTTTCCGACCGGGCCGAGTCTCGCTTCGTGTCTTGGCGTGTGGGCGATATCCGTTCACATCATAACCGGTATATGACTTCACCCTTAACTTGAAGCCGTTTGCAACCTGTCTCAACTCGTCACTCATGGGACGCATTGGTTTTGCGCCGCAAGCTCAAGCATGATACATCGTTATACTATTGGAGCGTACAAGCTACTAAGGAATATCGACGAACGCATCACGACCTTTTTTGTTTGAACCAAGAAATAAAATCAGGCCTCCCGGCTCCGCACCCTACGAAAGAAGGGTATCATGTTCGGCGAGGTAGGATCCCTTGATTGATGCCACTCTTGACGAACAAATTCCTGTACCAAAGAGAATCAATGGGGTTCGATCACTGAGCAAAGTGACGTCAGATTGAAACAAGTTCGTTGAGAACTTACTTAATGAATGGCGCAACCTCGACAAGGTTGGTGAACACATATAGCGTGATTACGCACCACTCTTACGGATCCAATCTCTTGGGGTCGATCCACTTGCGCTGCCTAGTTGGCATTTGAAAAGGTGAGGGTCGATTCAACTTCGCCAAAGATTGTAACGAGGGTGGATTATGCTTGCTAGGAAGGTTCGACTTGTAGTAGGATGTCGTGAAGTTTGCAACCTCCTCCCGAATGCTTGCCTCGCAATGGAAGCCTCAATTCTAGCTTTATTTGTACATTTCTTGCGAAGAGTCTTTAGACATCGCTCGATTGGATAGCACCAACGCGAACTGCATGGCCCCCCCAACCCGTGCCTCGGTTGGGAGGTGCACAATTAGATCTTTGCATCGGCAAGAAGAAGCCGGGTGGAAAGATCTTCTCAAGCTCACAGACCAACTCAGGTGCCATAGTTTCCAATTCTATAATGATGGTCGAAGATAGCTCCTTGGCACAAAGCTGGCGAAAGAAGTAGCTCAACTTTACCAGCACTAGCCAGACATGCTCAGGGACATAGCCTCGAACCATCGACGGAAGTATGCGCTCAATCCATATGTGGTAGTCATGACTCTTCATCCCGTTGACTCGCATGAGTCTCTAAGTTCACTCCCACGCTTTCAGATTCATTGCATACCCATCGTGGTACATTAAATTCTTGATCCATCAAAGTACTTCCCTCCTTTGATCGATTTTCAAGACATAGGGGCCCTAGGCCTTCTCCATCGCTTTCTCACATTGCAGGAGGCCGCATCTCTAGGTTTGGCCTATCGCACAACATCGCCAGGTCCACTCTAGCCTTAGGGTTGTCCTTAGACTTGTCAGTGTCCATGAGCGTTGCCCAAAGTGCCTCGGCGATATTCTTTTCAGTGTGCATGACATCAATGTTATGGGGCAGTAGGAGGTCATCGAAATAGGGGAGCCTCGTCAAGCCGGACTTATGAGTCCACATATGTTGCTCACCATATCCCATGAAACCACCATCTTCGTTGGGCATGAGAGCATCTATCTGAGCACGAACCTCCGCCCCAGTCCTCAAGTGCGGTCTAGGGTCCATCGCTTTGACACCTTTCGTAAAACTCTTGACGTCTTCTCTGAATGGATGGTCAAGAGGGAGGAATTGACGATGTTTGTCGAACGATGAATACTTGCCACCCTTCTTCAACCATATGAACCTCACAGCTTCCTTGCATATTGGGCATGGGAACTTCCCCTGAACACACCAGGCGCACATTAACCCGTACGCCAGGAAGTCGTGCAGGGAGTAGTGGTACCAGATGTGCATTTTGAAGCTAGTCTTCGTAGCTCGGTCGTATGTCCACACCCCTTTGACCCAAGCATCGATCAACTCATCTATCACAGGCTCCATGAAGACACCCATATTACTCCCCGGGTGTCCAGGGATTATCAACGATAGGAACATGGTATGTCGTTGAAAGGAGACGCCGGGGGGGAGATTCAGGGGGATGACGAACACGGGCCAACATGTGTATGGTGCAGCCATCATGCCATATGGATTGAACCCATCTGTTGCCAGCGCGACACGTACATTACGAGCCTCCTCTGCTTTGAGAGGATGCCGCAAATTGAAGTACTTCCATGCATCAGCATCGGATGGATGTACCATCTTCTCGAGATTGTATCGTGTGCCGTTTTTTGTGCCATGTCATCATCTTTTTGGATTCCTCGGTCATGAATAGCCGTTGGAGCCTCGGCGAGAACGGAAGGTGTCGTGAGGACTCTCATGGGGATCTTAAGCTGCCTCTTCCGCCATCGCTGAGTCTACCTCCACGCACTGGAGGATTTACACTTTTGAGACGATTTACTTTGCATCCGCGTGTTCTTTCCTAAATAGGACGCACCCTTCGGACACACATGTACCTTGTCATACGGCATCTTAAGTGCAAGAAGAAGCTTCTCGACTCGTACAAGTTCTTGGCATAATGTGTGTCTTTGAGAGTATATCGCTCCACACGGCCACCATCTTGTCGGAAGCCTTCTCGACTTAGGTTTAACTCGGCCTTCAACCCCATTACGACCAATGGCGCCCAACCGAGAAACATTAGTATGATCATGAAGGGGTCTCTGTGCGAGTCCAACATCGTAGAAGGCATCTGCGGCACCTCCATCTCCTCCTTGTCACGTCCTTCAATGAACCGAGCTTGGTGCGTGTCATCCAAAGATGTCTGCTACCCGGCATCATCATCGAAAGCCTCGAACCGTGGTCTCACCACCTCCTCCCCGACACGATCGGCTTCACCATGGTGGATCCACCGGTGGTAGCCCGGAGTAAATCCAAACTTCACAATATGTTTACCCATGGTTAACCTATCTTTCCTTCTTTACATTGTCACAACATTGCGACGGACAAACCACTAGAGAACATGGCCTCCGGCACTCTCACCAAATGCATGTTTGTAAGAATTCTTCGACCTTGACTATAAACAAAGCAAGTCATAATCGTGCTCATCTCTCCGGAGCGTGTACATCCACTCACGGTCCTCCATCCTTTAATGTGACGTATCAACACATATGAGTCACCATCAATTGCATCTACGCGGTGTCCCTACTCTCTAATAGGTGAGGATAGGTCCTAATCCCACCGATGGATCCGTAGATGAGGTTAGTTTCCATGCCCGCTCCTATCCGAGACGGAATTTCGGCGGCATTTTCCTCGCTGTTCTCCCGATACACGCCCCGCAAGGGAGAGTGTGTATCCGGAGAACAACAGGGGTGATGCCGAACACCGCTCTCGGACCGAGCGGACCATGGAAACTAACCCATCTACGCATCCATGGCTGTCCAAAAACGTGGACAATCCAAAAGCAGAAATGCTCGCAGATATGCAAAGATCTCGCATACCTCCAAAGATATCTCTTTCGGACGGGAGGCGCCTAACTAGGCTACACCGATCTCTGACGACGACGCATAAGCGGAAAAAGAGATGATTTATACCTAGGGTGTCGGTGAAGTCGGGCTAGCGAGGCGTGGCGAGTCGACGCAGCGCGGGCGAGGTGACGCAGAAGCGAACCCGCGACACCGACAAAACGATCGGGGACCTCGGGTCACCTCCGGACAGTGTCCCGCTCTGCAAAAGAAGAAACACGACACTATAAGTTCAAAATTTGGTAGCACCTCCTTGCACGGGAGGTTTCCAAAACCTACAAAAACAACAAGCACGAAGGCCGACAATCACAAGCGGCACGAAGGACGATAAGAACAAAGGCACGAAGGCCGACATCACTGGCACGAAGGCCGATAAACGGAGAAAGGGTGGATATACCTTGCCCACGCTCGTAGGCGGTTCGGTGACCAGTAGAGGCGCCATGGATGGGCACACGGAGAAGACGGTGAGGCACCTCCTCCTCCCTCTACCTTGGCTTCCTCCCCTCCCCTTCTCCTCCTCCTTCCTCTCCTCCTCCTTCTTCCTTCCTTTTCTTCTCTTTTTCCTTCTCCTTTTCTTCCTTTTCCTTTTCTTTCTTTTTCTTCTTTTTCTTCCTTCTTCTTCCTTCTTCTTCTTCTGCTTGCTTCCTCCTCCTTCTTCAAGCCGCGGCAGAGGCAGGGCGCACGGGCCGTGGCGGGTGAGGGAGGACAGCCCATGGTGATGGTGGCAGCATCTTGTGACGACGTGGCGGGCCACACGCTGATGGGTGTGCAGTGGCAATACCGATCAGTATGGGGACTCGGGGGCTGGGGTGACTGGGGCAGGGGGCTGCAGTGGTGTGGGCTGCATGGCAGCATGCTGGCTGGGGTGCTTTGGAGCCGGGGTGTTGTGGCAGGGGCTCGCCAGGCGTGGGTTGTGAGGGGCCTTCGCTCGGGGCGGCCTTGGGGTAGGGGTCCTGGGGGCGGCAGGTGATGGTGGGGTCTCATGTGGGGCCATGGGAGGCGCAGGCGGGTGTGGTGGGGGGGTGCTCTGCTGGGGTCTCACCAGCGATGGTCGGCGTCAGGGAGGCACGCGGGGGGGGTACTATGGCAGGGGCATGTGCTGGCCAATGGTGCTGGCGGCGCCGTCAGTGCGTCGGCAGTGGGTCTCAGGGGTCTCGTGGGGGGCTGCGGGGGGCATGGGGATGGCTGCCTTTGCAGCGGTGTGATGTGAGGGCCGCCGATGAGTGTGTGGTGTGGCGGGCAGTGAGGCGAAGGGAGGAGGGCGCGGACGAGGTGAGCTAAGGGCAGGGGTGGGGGGATTTTGGGCGGCGGTTTTATTTAAAAAAAAAATTGCCGAGTGTAAGCCCTTGAGCACTCGAAAAAAAAAATTTAATTTTTAAAATTAATTTTGCAGTGTGCCGATGTCAGGCACACTCGGCAAAAAAAAAATTTATTTTTGAAAATCATCTTTCCGAGTGCCTTACGAAGTGAGACTTTCGGTAAAAAGCCACTTTGCCAAAGTGTCCCCATGGCACTTTCGGCAAAATGTTTTTTTTTTTTGGGCCCAAATTTTTTTCTATGGCCTTGTGGCGGTGTTTAAAACTCTATTTTAAAATTTGGGGTAATTTTGACTTTTTTGATATATTTCATTAGTTTATTTCGTTTAAGTCTAATTGTTTGGGATATTTTAAATTTGAGCTGCGGTACATGGAATAATGGACTTTGGTCATCCAAAATTGATACTCATGATATTTAGGGTATGTTTAGGCCGTATCGAGAAAGTCACATGAAATCTCGAGTATCTCATTGACGTAACATGTGAGGTACTTCTTTGGAAATGTGATTTTAAATTATATAAAATGCAAACGAAGTCCAAAAATCATGAAACTTGTCGATCGTCGCCGTGTTATCACATGTGGAGGCTGTGGTAAAAAATTGTAAAGGTTTTGAGCAAATTGTGACGTCGGATGCCAAAAACCCAGACATCTCCACATGTGATCATGTGGTTTCGAGCAAATTGTGACGTCGGATGCCAAAAACCCAGACATCTCCACATGTGTTACCACAGCCTCCACATGTGATAACACGACGCATCGACAAGTTTCATGATTTTCGAACTTCGTTTGCATTTTATATAATTTAAAATCACATTTCCGGCAAGTACCTCGACATGTTACGTCAACGAGATACTCGAGATTTCATGTGACTTTCTGGATACGGCCTAAACATACCCTAAATATCATGAGTATCAATTTTTGGATGATCAAAGTCCATTATTCCTTGTACCTGCAGTTCAAATTTGAAATATTCCAAACAATTAGACGAAACGAAATAAACTAATGAAATATATCAAAAAAAGTCAAAATTGCCCCAAATTTTAAAATAGAGTTTTAAACACTGTCACAAGGCCATAGAAAAAATTTGGGCCCAAAATAAAAAAAAAACATTTTGCCGAGTGTCATGGGGGACACTCGACAAAGTGGGCTTTGCCGAGTGCCGGCCCAGAAGGCACTCGGCAAAGATGATTTTCAAAAATAAAAAAAAAAATTGCCGAGTGCCTGACGCTGGCACTCGCAAAATAAGTTTTAAAAAATTAAAAAAAAAAATTGCCGAGTGCCCAAGGTTTACACTCGGCAAAATAAGTTTTTAAAAATAATAAAAAAAAATTGCCGAGTGCCATCCGTTAGGCACTCGGCAAAGTCTGACGGCAGATGCCCACCGTCACGGGCCGGCCACCTTTTGCCGAGTGGGACTTTTGCCGAGTGCCGCGGCACTCGGCAAAGCCTAGATTTGCCGAGAGCCAAGCTTTGCCGAGTGCATGGCGCTCGGCAAAGCCACGTTTGCCGAGTGCTTTATTTTGCCGAGTGCGGCACTCGGCAAAATATTTCTTTGCCGAGTGCCCCGATAAAAAGCACTCGGCAAAGTCTCAGGCACTCGGTAAAGTACAGTTTCCCAGTAGTGCACTGCATAGTTAGTGCCGAGACACCTGCTAGCTACTTCAATAATTCCCTCTCGGTTACATCGCGGATATGTGTTTTAATTTCCTCTGCATCCGAACAACTCTCCTGATATACCAACCTACTGCTTTGGCATCTCATGCTATTGGACATGGGATTATTATACTTTAGTATAACAACATATCGTTAACCCCCTCTCGGTGATTAAGTGGATCGGAGACACCTTCGAGGAAAGCAGCACAAATGCACAATATTTTTAAAAAGAGCAACTATACAACATATACAAGTGGAAATCAGCATGGTGCTGGTCGATATATACTTCAATTCCTCCACCAAATGTTTGTCCTAAGTAGTAAGTCATCATGGTGTTATTAGATGTACATGTGACAATTACTGTAGAACATACCATCACTACCAGGTATGCAGCTGGAGTCGGCTTGGTAAACCTAGGACCCCAGACAATGGTTGGGATACTATTGACCTGGCAGTGATGCACCTTCTCACTGCTAGATCAAGCAATCACCCGACAGTAATATGCCTTTGTCTAGGTGCTTGGGTGCTACGCCGTCGCCACAGCAAGTGATGGGCATCCAGACCTAGTGGCAATGAACGACAAGCAACCCAGCAGTAACATGCCTTTATCTACGTGCTTGGGTGCTACGTCGTCACCGCGGCAAGTTAGGGGCATCCAAACCTAGTGGCAATGATGACAAGCAAATAGCTGCTAGTCCAGGTGCCCATACCTCGCCATGGCGACAGTGCACCACCCCCAACACATAGACGAAAGCACATTACAATCAGGTTATGGTATGAACCAACAGTAGTGCCGCGGCGGTGATGGCGAATTAGTGACTGCGTCGAGGAGTGCATGCACGATCTAGAGTGGAATCTACTATTGTTATTCCTCTAGGCTGTGCAGCTCTGTTCTCATCTCATTACTCATTAGACATTACTCAGTATCAACTATCAAGTAAAAAACATGGTGTGATGTGTTGTTCCTAGGGCCTATTTGGTAGAGCTCCACTCCTAGATTCTCTAGTTGTGTTCCATGATTCGCTAGTGGAGTGATTGAACTGGTCAGGAGGAACAAGCGCATCTCCTGTGGCATGGCACAAATGAGTGCCCGAGAGTGAGCTCATCCTTGGGCATTTCTACCTGACATGTCTCGATTGCATCCCACAATATATCATGTCTTCGAGGTTCGATCACCTCCATCAAGAGGGACCACTCGTGGTAATTCGAACGGGTGAGGATTGACCGGACGATGTTTCCGTCAGCCTCCTCCATCATGCCGTGCTCCATCGCCGCCTGTTGTGCCGCCTTGTCGCCACTGCTCCCCATCTCCCTCTTCGGCACCTTCTTGGGAGTTGGCTCTAGCTTCTTCGATGATGAAGAATCCCGTAGGCTGATGTCACTGCTATAGAACAATGTGAGGGTGGAACGGCTAAGCGACCAATTCCCACGCTACACCGCCAAGCCGCGCAACGTGCTTGCCGAGCGCATTGTGGTGTTCAACCGAAACACAGCTCGTAGCGATGCCCTGAACCAAGCACGACTCTGGTTCCATCTGACCAGCTAGACTCAACACACGACCATAAACTATAGCTATTATAGTTTCTGCAACGGCCATTAACAAATCACCCCCTAAATCCATTGCATGCACGGAGGAGTGCGTCATCTAGTGGCTGGCTACACTAACATGGTGTCGAACGGCTCTAGGCCATGCTTGGTTGCATGACTGCCTCTGTAGCAAGTGGCAAACATGGCATGCCATCATGTGTTGTTAGTTCTGTGTAAATTGTGAGCAATGAATTTGAATTAAATGCTTTCAAAAAAGGAGAAAAGTTTCAAATACAAAAATACCAGCTGGATAATCAGTTTTCACCTTTTGTCAAAAAAAAATCAGTTTTTACCCAAAAAAATCCAAACCAAATGGAAAAGTTTCAATATCGATTTGAGACCGTAGAATTACTAATGGTAACACCGTTTAATTTCCAGATATCTTATTACAAGCTCCGAGCCACCGTCATTCTCACTAACACGGACGGAGTCCATGTGGAGGGATGAGGACTACTTATTCAGGAAATGGACACCATTTGCAGTTCCTCCATTCAATTCCGCTCTTCAACTAATCTTCTTTAATTTAATTCTCCAATCTGTCGGGATTCAGATGAGTTCAGTCATCTTCAGTTTCGTAGAACTCCCAGTCTTGTCGGACTTGTCAATGACCACATGAAAGGAAAAAAAAAACACTACTAAAATAGCTTGTAATAAATCCAGGCCAACAAGTCTACAACAACATCGATGATGAAAATAAACAACAGATGGATGCTTATCACAAGAGTCCATAAGCATGCGTTCTTTGTACCAGCTTCAACTGATTATATGCATTGACAACAATTAGTTGCAGTGTCAAATGATTAATCCCCTTTTGTCGTAGCAGCACCTCAATTTGCCTACCCCCAAAATATCTTGTGAATGCAATCAGGCCTGCAATACAATATACAATACAAAGTATGGACTTCAGTGATGTGCAAAGAAAACTGGAGAAAAACAGGAGACTGAGAAAAGGCCAGAGGAAGGGGGAAAGCAGAGTAGCAAAAACAAACGGAGAAGATATATGGGCAAAAAAAATAGAGAATTGGCGCACCTTCATCATCATCTGTCCATGGTTGTAGTTTGCGGAATCTGAGAAGAATCAGGAGATTGAGATGCCGGTGGGCTAGCACCTTGGTGATGAGCGATTGACAACACGGTGTGCGTGTGACGTGTCTCTTGGCAGGTTGTGGTTGCAGGTGACAGGTGGAGACAAGGTACATGCGGCGACGAGTGAAGAACGAAGATAGGATGCCGCGTCGAAAAACCGCGGGGGCGGAGAAGGGCGGATTGAGGCTTGCGTTCGAGGGACAGGCGATCGTGCGGTGTACGTCTACTGTACCTGGCTACACGGCGGGAGGACGTCGAGGGAGGTTTCCGGATTATGCCACAAAATCCGGGGTTCGCTGGTTGAGCCACAAAGCCATGCATCGTACCGGGACGCCCGTGCGGCAGGCATTGGCCGAAGATGGAAATTCCGACGATCGCGATACGATTTCGGATGGCCGTGCGGCGACATCGCGAAGATCATGTCGTAGAGATGGAGGGATTGCGGACATCGCGGAATTTACCATGGAGGACGTAATTGGAATTTACGCCCCTACGTTAGATTTATTTAGCGTAGGGGGTTATGTGTAAATAGGTCGTGCCACCCTAAGGATATAAATATGTGGCACCTAGGGTTGAGAGGGCGCTCTTGCTCTCTCGCTTTTTGGTCTAGCCTAGGGTTTCAATCCTAGCGAGGGATTTTTGTTGATCTCTCCAATTAAGAGAGGGAGGACGATCGGGCGGAGGCTAGATGCACTTTTGTAGAATAATTACACTTTAATCATTCGTCCTTGTGATTTGTTCTTTGTTCGTGCGAGATCCGATTTTCCTCCGTTCCCTTTGTTTTCGTTGTTTGCGCCGCCGGTTTGGTTGTTCTTTTTTGCTGTTCAGGGACGCATCGTTGCGGGAGGACAAGGTCTGCGCCTGGCGGTCAGCCACGGCTCGCAGCGTCGCACCAGGGCCGGCCGCCGATGAGCTCGTACGATTAGTCCGAACACTGTCTGCTCTACTGAAGCGCACGTCTCTGGATTTTGCTGTGTGTGCCCCGTCCAAGGGAGGTGACCGGCCAGGAACAGCCGTTCTGCTTCCGAACAGCGCACGCATGCGCCTGCAGGTGACCCCTCCTAGTATCATGCGAATCGAAGAGACTTGCAGGTCGTGTCTCTGCTTTGCAAATTTCCTTCTCATTAGCACTTTCAATATTACACATTAATATTGCTTCTAGAAACATCACTCACGCATGCACCAGGGAAGGTGAGGTCACTTTCTAGGAACAGTAAACAACCTTTTTGTACTCAAAGTGCTTCCGTGAATTTTTGTGAGGCTCCCATTCACCCCCCCTCTGGTCGCCAGTTTCGGTCCCTCAATTGGTACCAGAGACAGGTTAAGGTTTTCTATATCTTAATCGGTTACGAAAACCATGGCGACCGCCGAAAAATACAATACACGCGCTCCGCATTTTGATGGTACTGATTATGACTGTTGGCAGTCGCGTATGAAAGCTTATTTAAAGGGGAAGGGGATGAATCTGTGGAGGATCACACAAAACTCTACATATGTGATTCCTGCAGAGGACCCTACTGATCCTGCTGCTATTGCTCTTCTTGAGGCAAATAACCGGGTAGTTGATATTTTGCAAGCTTCTCTTTGTAAACCCGAGTATGATCGTATTTCCAGTGAGGAGCTAGCCTTTCAGATTTGGGATAAGTTAAAGAAATATCATGAAGGCTCCAACGCTGTGAAAACACGAAAATTCAAAATTCACAGAAAAGAGTTTGATGCTTTTTCTCAATTGCCTGGTGAATCCATTGAAGATCTTTTTGCAAGGTTTCAAGTGATTGTAAACAAAATGAAAGCCCTTAATAAGGATATGCCTTATGATGACCATGTAAGGGCTCTCAGATTGTTGCATTCACTTACTGATGAGTGGGATATGAAAGTAGAGGCGATCGTTGAGTCCGCTGGCTATGAGACTCTTACCACTGATGAGCTTTTCAGTAATCTCAAATCAAAAGAGATTGATGTCCTCTCCAAGCGCAAATTGAAAAATCCCACTGGTGTTTCTTCTTCTGATGTTCCTATGGCTTTGGTTTCTGGGAGTAAGACTAACATTAACACTAATCCAGTTTCTCCTAGCTTTGCTTTGTCATCTTTATGTCATGTTGCAGATGATGAGTTGGAGGCGCTAGATGATGATCAGTTGGTGCTGCTCTCCAACAAATTCAAGAGAGTCTATGAGAACCGACGCAACAGAAGACGCTCAGAAGGATGTTTCAGCTGTGGTGAGCAAGGCCACTTTGCTGCTGATTGCCCGAACAAGATGAGAACATTTGAGCAGGGCAACAACTCCAGGCGCCAGGAATAATCAAGGGAGAAGAAGAAGAAGAAGGGTGATAGGCGCATGAAGAAGAATGGCCAGAAGTACACTGATAAACAAATAAAAAAGGCTGCACATGTTTTGTTTTCTTCTCTTGGTGATTTTGTTTCAGATGCTTCTTCGAACTCGAGTGATTCAGACTCCGAGGATGAGCTGCCCAAAAAGAAAACTGACGGACTCTGCTTCCTCGCCGAAATCAAGGGCAGGATGTGCACCATGGCCTTGGATGACGATGCGGCTTCTGATCGCAGTGACAACTCTTCTGACAATGAGGTACAAAATTCAGCAGAAGAAGAAATTAAAGAATTGACAAAAATTGTTGATAAACAAAATAAAATTTTAGCAAAACTTAAGGCTGAGTATGATAGAGTCAATTCTGAATTAAAAGTCTTAAAAGATGCTACTCCTGCTGAAGTAGAATGTGAAGAGTGCTCTGCGCATATGGTTTCACTTTCTGAGTTGCAATCTAAGCATGCCTCCATTGTTGATAAATTTGAAAATGCTAAGTTTGAGTTGGAAAAACTTCACTCTGGTTCTGCTTTACTTGGTGCTTGTGTTTCTTGTCCAATCCTGCAATCTGAATTGAATCTTGCTAAATCTCGTATTAGTGAGTTGGAGAAACATTCTTGTCCTGTTTTGCCTCCCTGTTTGACTTGCACTACTTTTGTTGCTGAAAATAATGATTTGAGGGTAAAGTTTTCTGCTTTGGAAGAAGAAAATAAACATTTGAGAGTGATTCTTGGTTGGTGCTCTATTCGTGAACCTCAAATTGGTATGTCTATTGCTCAAATTAAACGGGGTGAGGGTTTTGGACCTGGATACGATTTGAAACATGTTTTTGGTGAAAAGAGTGGACCTCCTGTGGATGAAAATAATCCACCTTTGGCTAAGTACACTGGACCACCTCCTAGGAAAGAGGGTCCAGGTGTCACATCTGAGGGGTTGTTAGTTGAACCATCCAGATCGGTTCCTAAAATGCAGGTTTGGGTGCCTAAACCTAAACACTTCAATGTTGCACAGAACGTTAAGCCATCTGATTCGCCATGTGTTCACGCTGCTATGCCTAAGCCTAAATTTGTTGCTTCTGGTTCTAAGGCTAAGGTTTCTTTTGCTCCTTCACATAAGCATTACCATTGTGAATTTTGTGATCGTGATGGTCATCTCTATGAGTTTTGCTTCCGTCGGAAGCGTGCTGAGAGACGTGAACAGTACCCTGCACGTGGTACTCATGATCGTCCTGTTTTGGGTCGTGAGCTTGCTGGTCATTCTTTTAGTTTTCGCTTGCGTACTCGTGCTCCTGCACCACGCTGGAATGACAGGCTACATTTTCCCCTTCGTGGTTTTCGTCATTCTTTCGAGAGTTTTGATTTTGCTAATGCCTCTTTTGAGCAAGTGGCCCAGCACTGGTTTTCTCTGCATTATCCTAACCCCAGTGTTGAGTCATTAGCCCACTCTTATGCTCATTGTTGACTGTAGGATGGAGGCGAGGAGAACATATGGATAATGGATTCCGGTTGTTCGCGCCACATGACCGGAGATGACAGATGGTTCTCCAGCCTCACCCCCGCGAGTGGTAAGGAACATATTACATTCGGGGATAATAGTAAAGGTAAGGTTTTGGCGCATGGCTGCATCAAGGTATCTGAAAAATTCATGCTAAAGGATGTCGCGAAGGTACAAAATTTGCATTATAATCTACTTTCTGTCTCGCAACTTCTTGAAGATGATTTTGAAGTGCGTTTTAAGAAAGGCAATTCGCGAGTTCTTGATTCTGCTGGTGACCTTGTTTGCAAGATTTCTCCCTTTGGACGAGTTTTTAAGGTTGATTTTTCTAAATCTTTTGGACAGACTCATTGTTTGGTTGCTCATGGTTCCCCTGATATTTGGAAGTGGCATCGTCGCTTGGGCCACCTGAGCTTTGATTTGCTTTGCCGCTTGAGTTCCATGAATTTAATTGCTGGTTTACCGAAACTCAAATTTGAGAAGGATTTGGTTTGTGCTCCCTGCAAACATGGAAAAATGGTTGCTGCTTCTCATGCACCTGTGACTCAGGTGATGACAAGACGACCAGGTGAGCTGTTACATATGGACATTGTTGGTCCAGCCCGTGTTCGGTCCGCTGGTGGGAAGTGGTATGTGCTCGTCGTTGTGGACGATTTTTCTCGATATTCATGGGTGTTCTTTTTGGAATCTAAGGATGAGGCTTTTTCACATGTTCATGATCTTGTTCTGAAGCTGAAAAACGAGTTGTCAAATAATGCCGTTAGAGCAATTCGCAGTGACAACGGTACGGAATTCAAGAATTCTCGTATGAAAGCTTTTTGTTCAGAACAAGGTTTAGATCATCAGTTTTCCTCACCTTACGTTCCTTCCCAGAACGGTGTTGTTGAGCGTAAAAATTGTACGCTTGTTGAGATGGCTAGGACAATGCTTGATGAACATAAAACTCCTAGACGTTTTTGGGCTGAGGCGATCAACACCGCTTGCTATGTTGCTAATCTCATTTTTCTGAGAGCTTTTCTAGGAAAAACATCTTATGAGTTGAGATTTGGTCGACCTCCCAAAGTTTTCCACTTTCGAGTCTTTGGCTGCAAGTGTTTTATATTGAAAAAGGGAAATTTGGATAAATTTGAATCGCGTTCTTCTGATGGGTTATTTTTGGGGTATGCCTTGCAAGGGCGAGCGTACTGTGTGCTTAATCTTGATACTAACCGCATCGAGGAGACATGTGAGGTCACCTTCGACGAGACAATGCCTTGTTTTTCTTCTGCTTTTGAGTGTGCAGGTGATGATGAGATCGGGCAGGATATTTTTGAGGATGAGAAAGAGGAAGATGGATGCAACGACGACGACGACGATGACGCCCAGCCTGCGATGCAGGGGGAGCCTGGCGCCCAGTCTGAGCAGGCGCCCTCCACCACTTTGGAGGATGGACCGTCGCCGACACGTACATCTACAGCAGCGCCTGCAGCTTCACCGACTGTTGATCAGGCTGCAGTTGAGGGGGAGGCGATTTCAGAACATACAACACCACGACACATTCAGAATCGTCATCCTGCAAGGAACATAATAGGTAATTTGGATGAGCGCACGACAAGGAACAGAGGTATGAAAAATAAAAATTATTGTGTCTTTGCGCATACTGCTTTTGTTGCCTCTTTTGAACCCCGAGATGTTGGACATGCTTTATCTGATTCTAACTGGGTCAATGCCATGCATGAGGAGTTAGAAAATTTTGAACGGAATCAGGTTTGGGTTTTGGTTGATCCTCCTCCCTCTTGTAAACCAATTGGGACTAAATGGGTCTTTAAGAACAAACAAGGGGAAGAAGCTAGGCTGGTTGCTCAGGGCTTTTCTCAAAAAGAGGGTATTGATTATGGTGAAACTTTTGCTCCTGTTGCTCGTTTAGAAGCCATTCGTATTTTGCTTGCATTTGCTGCTTCACGTGGTTATAAGCTTTATCAAATGGACGTGAAAAGTGCTTTTCTGAACGGTTTTATAGAAGAAGTTTATGTTAAACAACCGCCTGGTTTTGAACATCCCAATTTTCCTGATCGAGTTCTTAAGTTGCAAAAGGCTTTATATGGTTTGAAGCAAGCACCTCGTGCTTGGTATGCTAGATTGAAAACTTTTCTGCTTAAAAACGGGTTCAAAATGGGTTCAGTTGATAAAACTCTTTTTCTCCTCAGGCAAGGCAATGACACTTTAATAGTTTAGATTTATGTGGATGATATCATTTTCGGTGGTTCCTCTCATGCTCTTGTGAAAAAGTTTGCAGATGTGATGAGCAAAGAATTTGAGATGTCTATGATGGGCGAGCTGAATTTCTTTCTTGGCTTACAAATAAAACAAACTTCGTAAGGTACATTTGTGCATCAGGGAAAGTACACGAAGGATGTCCTGAAGAAGTTTGCTTTGGATGCTGATAAGGACGGAGAGCCTGTAGATCAGAAGGAATATCGAAGCATGATTGGGTCGCTGCTATACTTGACTGCTACGAGGCCAGATATACACTTTGCTGTGTGTATGTGTGCTCGTTTTCAGGCGTCCCCCAGGACTTCTCACCGTCAGGCGGTGAAGCGCATAATGAGGTATCTTCGATTTACTCCTGCATTTAGCCTTTGGTACTCTGCTGCTTCGACTCTCAGTTTGTGTGGTTATTCGGATGCTGATTTGGATAGAAAGTCTACATCGGGTACTTGCCAATTTTTGGGTTCTTCGCTTGTTTCTTGGTCCTCTAGAAAACAATCTAATGTTGCTCAATCTACTACAGAGGCTGAGTATGTTGCTGCTGCTAGTTGTTGTTCTCAGCTTTTATGGATGATAGCTACCCTTCGCGATTTTGGTTTGTCGTTTTCTCGCGTTCCTCTCTTGTGTGACAGCACTAGCGCTATAAGTGTTGCAAAGAATCCTGTGCTTCACTCTAAGACGAAACACATTGAGGTTCGTCATCATTTTCTGAGGGATCATTTTGAAAAGGGTGATATTGATCTTAAGCATATTGATACTAGTCAGCAACTTGCTGATATTTTGACTAAGCCACTAGATCAAACCACGTTTGCACGTCTGCGTGGTGAGTTCGGGGTGTGTTACCCATTCTAGTATCATTGTAAGTTGCTTCAGTTACATATGCTTTATACTTGTTTTGGCTAGTTTGCAATCGATGCTTTTGGAGAGGTTTGAATGCTTTGCTTGACCAATTTTTATTTTGAAAACAGCACAGATATATACTTAAAAAATTATGTTGGGCTATGCTTGCTTTTCTGGATCTAGTGACTTGTTGAATACTTGACATATATCTTGCTCATGGTTCGGTAGTCAGCTTCTTTTAATGGGTTTTCACTGCAAATGTAACTCACAATACAAGTTTTAACTCGGGAGTGCATAGTATGGTTGTGAGCAAAAACTCTGAATTCCCATATCTCTGCTATTTAGCTCATGATCTGCTTGCCTTACTGAGAATTTAAATATGGGCGCAACTCTGTTTTTCCCATGTCCCTGCTGGTTCTCGCTCATAAACAAAATTAAACAAACTGGCTGGGCACAACTCTTGCTTCCCATATCCCTGCTTATCATGCTCACAAAAGTCAGAATTAAATATGACAAGTGAATGCATTTGTGGGCGTTGCAGTGAACTTTGACTGAAGCTGTGTATCTGTCGTGTGAGCTCGCTATATGTTTTGTCTTCAGCTTTGCACTGAGTTTGGAATGTGCATGTTTTTGCCTGGCACATTAGTTTTCAAACAGATTTCAGTTCTAAATTTTTATTGGTCATGGCATTGTATTGTTCCTTCTCTGGATAGCTAGTATTGTTGGTTAGCTTTTATAAGTATTTGGCATATGTCTCAGAAGCTTCAACTTGTGCTTTCTCACATGCTTTTCTCTAAATTGGTTCCTTGCATTTTATCTTGATGGAGTGCTTTGTCAACAAGGGGGAGAGTGAGTAGCGCACAAATTCATTCTTGCAGGGGGAGTTCGTTCATTCTTGCAGGGGGAGTTTGATTTCGTTTTTGCTGAGACTTGGCATGCTTGTTTTGAGGGGTTGAGGGGGAGTTTTGCTCAAATTTGTGAGTTTTGCTGCTGAGATTGCTTTTGGGAGATTGATATGGCTTTTGATTCACTTTGGGGAGAGTGAATTTCTGTCTTGATTGTGTCGAGCCTAGCTTTTTCGCTAGCCCATGTCTTTGGGGATTAAGATCGTTTCTTTTTCTTTCTTTTTATTTTTCTTTTTCAGTACGAATAAATTTGTGCGGTGTGGTGTTGTCAATGCACTCATCAAGGGGGAGATTGAGATGCCGGTGGGCTAGCACCTTGGTGATGAGCGATTGACAACACGGTGTGCGTGTGACGTGTCTCTTGGCAGGTTGTGGTTGCAGGTGACAGGTGGAGACAAGGTACATGCGGCGACGAGTGAAGAACGAAGATAGGATGCCGCGTCGAAAAACCGCGGGGGCGGAGAAGGGCGGATCGAGGCTTGCGTTCGAGGGACAAAGCGATCGTGCGGTGTCGTCTCATGCACTGGCCACACGGGGGGAGGACGTCGAGGAGGTTTCGGATTATGCCACAAAATCGGGGTTCGCTGGTTGAGCCACAAAGCCATGCATCGTCGCATCGACGCCCGCAAGCGGGCGGCGTTGGCGAAGATGGAAATTCGACGATCGCGATACGATTTGGATGGCCGTCGCTGGCGACATCGCCAAGATCATGTCGTAGAGATGGAGGGATTGCGGACATCGCGGAATTTACCATGGAGGACGTAATTGGAATTTACACCCCTACGTTAGATTTATTTAGCGTAGGGGGTTATGTGTAAATAGGTCGTGCCACCCTAAGGATATAAATATGTGGCACCTAGGGTTGAGAGGGCGCTCTTGCTCTCTCGCTTTTTGGTCTAGCCTAGGGTTTTAATCCTAGCGAGGGATTTTTGTTGATCTCTCCAATTAAGAGAGGGAGGACGATCGGGCGGAGGCTAGATGCACTTTTGTAGAATAATTACACTTTAATCATTCGTCCTTGTGATTTGTTCTTTGTTCGTGCGAGATCCGATTTTCCTCCGTTCCCTTTGTTTTCGTTGTTTGCGCCGCCGGTTTGGTTGTTCTTTTTTGCTGTTCAGGGACGCATCGTTGCGGGAGGACAAGGTCTGCGCCTGGCGGTCAGCCACGGCTCGCAGCGTCGCACCAGGGCCGGCCGCCGATGAGCTCGTACGATTAGTCCGAACGCTGCCTGCTCTACTGAAGCGCACGTCTCTGGATTTTGCTGTGTGTGCCCCGTCCAAGGGAGGTGACCGGCCAGGAACAGCCGTTCTGCTTCCGAACAGCGCACGCATGCGCCTGCAGGTGACCCCTCCTAGTATCATGCGAATCGAAGAGACTTGCAGGTCGTGTCTCTGCTTTGCAAATTTCCTTCTCATTAGCACTTTCAATATTACACATTAATATTGCTTCTAGAAACATCACTCACGCATGCACCAGGGAAGGTGAGGTCACTTTCTAGGAACAGTAAACGACATTTTTGTACTCAAAGTGCTTCCGCGAATTTTTGTGAGGCTCCCATTCACACCTCTGGTCGGCAACATGCATTTAAGGTTACAAGAAAGTGGGGCAACGGATATAATAAGCGAGTAAGGAAGAAGTAGAACAAGCAGCACCTACTTACATCCTCGATCATTTGCTCATATGTGAAGGGTAGGATGATTGGGATGCACGACTTCAATCACGTGCCTCAACGCAGCCTTTGCTTCCCTCACCTCCTCCATGCTGGCACCTCGAGGCCGAACATTAACCCAGACATCCTGCAGCGACGGCAGGTTCCCCAATCCCAGGTCGAAACTGCCATTGATAATTTCTCTCGTCCGCTGCACTGGGAAGTCAAACGAGAGATCCACGAGCCTTGGCATGGCCCCTTGCTGAAACACCATAGGCTCTCCAAATCCCAACAACAGGCAGTGGACCAGCCATGGGAACGAGCGAGCACCAACAAGAAATCTCCCATGGATGATCCCTAGATCCTTATGGCCCACTCTCAGATCTAGATAGCCGAGAGCAGGCAACCTCCCTAGGATTTCAAGATCCTCCTGCTGCAGCCGCTTCACTGCGATATCGAGTGACGAGAGGCTCACAAGGCGGGATGGATTCACCATCAACCAAGCTGGCAGCGTAATAAACCAGCAAGAGCCCCATGCTTTCAATCTGCAGAGGTTTTCAGTGGCGGTGACGACCCAACCATCCAAGTTGCATTCCATATCAGATAACTAGACTGTGGATTTTCTGGAGCTTGTTGAGGCACTCCACCACGGATTTGTCCAGGTCGTCGACGCTCTCCAACAGGGATCCACTGATGAAATCGGCGGTGATGATCTCAAGATCAAGCACCTTCAGCTCTGTTAGTTGGCCAAGCTCTTCTAGCATCTTCTTCTTTTCATAGCTGATGCGCAGACACGAAAGCTCTTCAAGGGCTATCAAGCTCCCAATCCCTTCTATCACTGTCATCCAAATATTTATGCGTAGGCACATCAATTGCGTTAGCTGAACAATAGCCGACGGCAAACTATGAATTGCTTTCCCCTCTGTGTATATATCTAGCATTTGTAGAAATTGTAGGTTTCCGATTTCCTCGGGGAGCTCATCAATCCTTGTATCTCTTAAACTTAGGTACCTCAAATGAAGCAAATTACCAAGATACTTGAGGCTGTAGCCTTGTGAAAGATCACATCCTTCTAAATCTAGTACACGCAAAATGCTGAAGTTCTCAAGTACCGTTGGTATGTTATCAATAACGGATTGAAAGAGAATAACTGACCTCACAGCACGCTCTTTGCTCAGCATAGCCTCAAGTTTACCATGACTGGCCTTGCCATTTTGAAGTGATAGCCTTCGAAGCTTTTTTGATGCAGATGAGTGAACCATATTGATTTGTACAGTAACAAAGTTTTCTTCTCTTGACAAGGAACATATAAGATCAAGCACCATATCATGTACACGGCAAGATTCTATCATGCCAGTGCTTTTGTCATGCCTGGGTTGGATCATGCTTAAATTTATGAGCTCATTAAGGTAATTCTCCCCTATTTCAAATAAGCTCTTGTCTTGCTTTTCAGGTTGGATAAAACCTTCGGCTATCCACAACCAAATCAAACGATCTTTTCTGATATCATAATCTTCTGGAAACATACTTAAATATAACAAGCAAGTCCTTAGATGTGATGGCATATTGTAATAGCTGAGTGACAAAACCTTTCTCATATTCTCTACATTATTGTCCTTCTCTAGCCCATCACCAATAGATTTGTACGCATCATACCACTCTAATTTGTTACTTCATTTACTAGCCAGAAAACTAGCAATCGTGATAATAGCCAATGGAACACCATCGCATTTTTTTAGTATTCTATTTGATACTTCTTCTAGCTCTTCGTCTCGGCACTTGTCTTTGTCTTCTTTGCCAAATATTCTTCCATACATTAATATTCTAGAGTTCTCCAAATACGAGTAGTTGTGATGATCCTATATTCAACACTGTCATCGGGCAGAGCACATCTGATCGTTTTCCAATCTGAGATTTCCCATATGTCATCAATAATAACCAAGTACCTGCACAAATTGATGAACAGAAGGCCACATGTCACTTCACAAATTGAGGAAGAAACATTCTAATCTTTCTTATAGACATTCTGCATGCTATGTCACGTCATGTAATTGACGGATAAATAAAGGGTTTGTATTAATCATCAGCAAGGGCCTTTGCATGTCTTCTGCACATACATGATCAATACAAAGCAAGAGACTCGACATGACAGTAAATAGTAGCTCAATAATATCCTGGCTTTTAAATTATTCTCTTTTCTGTTCTATTTTTCGCTTACAAACATGCAAGGTATTACTTGAGAATCAAGATCACTTAAAAGTTACTATATATTACTTCAAAGAATCAAATTATATTAGGCTAATCCTTAAAAAAATTTCTAATGTTTCGGCAATCCTATTTTTGAAATCATTTTGATGCTAGTTCTGTAGCTGTTCAAAAAATAAAATCTATGCAATTGGAAGTAGACATTTTCGAATAGTAATGAGTTTTTTATTAGCTGTTTTTTTCCTTAGCTATGCCCCACCAAATTAAAGCTTAATTCTGATTTTGCTAGCATAGAGTTAACCAATTACTCTAAAAAAGTTTCACTATCTGCTTCAGTCAAAAGTCTTTTTTGTGCATCTGCAGATGTGATACGGACAGAGAAAAGAGCTCTACTGAATCAAAGACTAGATAAACTTGAGTGTGCAAAAGATATAAACTTGGAAGCAAAACCCAGTAAAAGAGATGGTATGGAAAATTAAAATAAAGAAAAAGAGATAAACTTGAGTGTGGATTGAATATGCTCTATGTTTTAAAGTCTTCAAGATCTTTGATTTTGAGTACAATGCCATTTCTAAACAAAAAATCCGTTAAATAAATTGATAGCTAGCTACTTTTCAAGATACATACATACCTTTTCTCAGATTCTTTCTATGCTGATAATTATTATCATAGTCAACAAAGCGTCTGGTTTTCCTCAAAATAAAGCTAACTAGGTGTAACAAATGTTTCACAAGTTTCACTCAAAATCTTTGTTGTGCGTAATCCAAACTAGCACTACTGGATTCAGGTTCTTTGCCGAGTGCCTGAGGCACTCAGCAAAGGCTATATTGCACTCGGCAAAGCCTTTGCCGAGTGCGGCACTCGGCAAAGCACACACGGCAAAAAATTGATCGGCAAAGCACTCTTTGCCGAGTGTATTTTATCGGGCACTCGGCAAAGGCTTTGCCGAGTGCCCCGGAAACACTCGGCAAAGAAAAGCGACCGTCACGGCGCCGGTCCCGTTGACGGTCACTTTGCCGAGTGTCAACCCTGCCGGCACTCGGCAAAGATTTTTTTAAATTTTTTTTAAAACTTTCTTTGCCGAGTGCCAACCCGTGAGGCACTCGGCAAAGAGCTTTTATTTTTTATTTTTTTTTGAAAATCTTCTTTGCCGAGTGCCAAACCTCCAGGCACTCGGCAAATATTTTTTATTTTTTTTTGAAAAATTCTTTGCCGAGCGTCAACCCGGAAGGCACTCGGCAAAGAGCTTTTATTTTTTTTGGAAATTTTCTTTGCCGAGTGCCACCACTCCAGGCACTCGGCAAAGATTTTTTTTTAAACTCTTTGCCGAGTGCCAACACGGCAGGCACTCGACAAAGTTTAAATTTTTTTTAAAAAAAAAATTCTTTGCCGAGTGTTAGAGTCACAGCACTCGGCAAAGCTAGAAAATCTGTTTTCTGGTCGCCCATTTTGCCAGCTTTGCCGAGCGTTGTGACCATTGCGCTCGACAAAGGGGTCCTTTGCCAAGTGCAACACTCGGCAAAGTGACCCAAAACGGCAAATATTTTTTTTTTGCATTCCATCATGACAAATATATTCATACAAACATATATCACATATATATCTCATCCATCACATATATATCTCATCCATCGCATATATATCTCATCCATCACATATATATCTCATCCATCCACACATCCATCCACCCATATCACATCCATCACAATATATAATAATAAGTGCTCAAGTTCATCCAAATAAGTTTACAAGTCCATCAAAGTCCACAAGTGCATCACAAGTCCATCACCAAGTGAACAACAAATGTAAAAAATACAACATGCACTCATCTCGGCCACTGCGACTGTGGTGAAGGCCCAGATGCATCATTCGTAGGTGCATGAGGTGGATTATTCGAACCACCATCAGATGGAGACTGCACAAAGGAGAAAAGATTGCATGTGAGACAAGATTATTTTGATAGCTAATCTAGGACGATAGAGGCCATACAAGCAAAGCACAAGTGAAAGTAAAAAACTTTGATACTCATAGGAGTAGCTACAGCTGCAGGACGCGGAGGCGGAGGTGGAACCAACAGCCCAGGTGGCAGAGAAAAGCCCATACGTTGCCCAAGCCCTTGTAGGAAATCCGTAATGTCCATCAGCCTCTGCGCCTGGGCCTGCCGCTCGGCCTCCAACTGGGCCCCCAGCCCCTGACGTTCCTTCATTTCTTGTTCGGCCGGGCCTGCAATATTTCACCCAATGTTTGATAATGCAAAGCTAATTAAGGTGTGTAAAGATCAATGTATGACGAGTAAAACAGAATAACCTCGAGTGTGTCGACCGGTCTTTGTCTGCGTGTCGGCCGTGTCTTGAATGGCGGGCTCTCGCGCTCGTGCTCCGTGCTTTCGAGATCTGGGAGAGAGAGGGAGTAGAGGCCGTGTCGATGACGCCGCCGCCAAGCCAAGAACCGTCCATGCTTCTTGCCTTGCCCCGCCCTCATGACGGCCTCTCCATCGAAGTCCTCCGGGTGCTCGGATCGTGGTTACGCCCCATGGAGCGACCTCGCCACCAAAGTGTACTCACCGATGCGCGGAGTGGACGCTTGGGTTCGTGTGTATGCCTCGGGGCGGGTCCTCCGAGTTGAAGGAGACGTCGGACGTCGCCTTACCCTTGTGGGCCATACACCATGCACGGAAGTCCGAGCAAGCTCGCCACTATGTGACGCCGATCGCGAGAAAGACAAAGACGATGATTAGAAATCGACGTAATCGAAGCGTAACAATAGATAAATCAATTCGCGTACCCATGCTTGTTTGTATCCGGCGAGGTTGCGGCTGCCTTGATGGTGTGCTGGACCTTGCATCAAGAACGACGATCCCGGGCATCCCTGTGCATCTTGAGGTACTCCTCCGTGAACCACATCCACCATCATCGCCAAAGACTCGGGATACGCTTGGCACCACCGGGGAATCACCTACACGTCATCAAGTATTGGACATATAAGAAGATCAAATTAAACCAACTTAATCTCAAATCGAATCAATGTTGATGTTCTTCATTTACCTCAAAGTACTTGCTCCCGGGTCATTGCATGATCTCTCTTGCGTCTTTCTTGGTTTCCTCTCCAAGCTTGACCCGTAGTAGGTTACGATGGCACTGGATGCGCACCTCGTGATGCATGTCGATGTGAGTTTTTTACAGGCTTTGGTAGTCGCCGCTCATACGGCCTCAAATCCCTCCTCGCATCTCGTAATAAGTCCGCATACAAAAGCGATGTATCGATTCATTATTTCAAGAAAAGTCTAATGAATGCGACGTATTGAGCAATGTTGTGCAAGGGAGACTTACCCAAAACTCTGCCTTCACGCCGCCGCCTTGTTGGGGTACTCGCAGATCGAGGCGACGGCGTAGTGGTCAAGCAGTAGGCCGGCTCTGTCTTCGATGCGCACGTGACAATGCCGGGAAGTGCTGCTCGCCTGAAGACCCAGGATGCCGTTGACTAGCCGTGCGCTACCACCCGACACAACCACCCGGTTTCTGCACAAGTAATTAAGAAAATTATTAGTTTTTTCATCATATCATATGAAGTAGTGGTGATAACATATACAATTACTTACTTTTGTCCTTCGGGGCGAATCACTGGGCGTTGGTGAGGAAGCGGAACCTGTGGGAGGCTCGCGGGACCTCGCAAGTAGACACTCGAAGAGGAGTTGGAGGAAGCGGAACCCGTGCCTGCCGCCTCCCCCCCTCCTCCTCCTCCACCTCCTCCTCCTCCTCCGTCTGCCGAACCAACTCCTCGTCTGACTCGTCCACGGGCGCCACCTCCTCTTGCGGCTGGCGGTCCTCCTCACGTGGCGTGGGAGGAGACGGCCCCCTCCTACGGCTAGCGGTCCTCCTCCTCCTGTTCGATCCCTCTGCCGCCCCCTCCGCCCCCTCCTGCGACCGGCGTGGTCTTTGGTAAATCGAGTTCACAGACCTATGACGGTCGCCCGCCATCTTTGCTCAATCACCTGCAATAAAAAAGAAAAACAAGACGTAATTAGAAATAGGTGCAAAAATAAACAAAACATAATTACAAAAAACATAGTATTACATGTATTAGAAATATATGCAAAAATGAACAAAACATAATTACAAAAAACATAGTATTACATGTATTAGAAATAATCTTCATGATTGAAATTAGCTGGATCATAGGTCTCGTCATCACTATCAACATTGTCCAACTCATCAACACTATCCGAAGGAGGAATGTTGTCTTCATTGTCATTGCCGAAATGTAATCGCTCAAGCATTTGTATGTCCTTCAGATTTCGCACCTCGTCTCCAGCGTCCTCGTCATCATCCCTTTCATTATCTACTTCCATTCCTATCTCTTCGGTTAAGTCTATGTCAAACCTCCCTTGTAGTCCATCTTCTTGATAGAACTCTCCATCATATGTGTTTGGGTTGAAGTTATAATCTTCATCGTTTGGGACAGGTAGTTTACCGTGTGGCGATACCTTGTGCACAATAGACCAACCCTTAAGATGCTCGGCGTCTTTGCACGCGTATGACGTATAATAAACCTGGACGGCCTGTTGAGCCACAATGTAGACATCTTTTCCGGATAGCGGAATCTCGTCAATCTCGACTAGCCCAAGCTTAGGGGTTCGTCTCGTTACACCGAGATGAAACAAAGTGGCATTTGAATATGACAGAGTAAGAGGTTTGGAACCATAAAATGATAGTTCGTAGATTTCTTCAATTCTTCCATAATAGTCGAGTCCATCGGTCTTGCGTAATAACTCCATTGTTTGTGGTTTGTCGATTGGGCCGACTACGCTTTCAGTAGCTTGTCGTGTGTGAAAACGATATCCATTCACGTCATAACGGTAAATGACTTGACCCTAATGGCACAGCCATTTGCAACCTGTCTTAACTCATCACTTATAGGCGCATCAGTTTGGGCTTTCTGTTTGAACCAACAAATGAAATTGGGGCTCCCTGGTCCCGCACCCCGTGAAAGAAGGGTATCATTTTCTTGCGGGTAGGTTGCCTTGATCCATGCCAGGATTGACGAAGAAATTCCCCCTGTACCAACGAGAAACAAGGGGGTTGGACGACGAAACAAGGACATACAGCGAAATGAAACAAGTTCGTTTAGAACTTACCGAATGAACGGTTGCACCTCGACAAGGTTGGTCAACACATATAGCATGATACTGCGCCACTCTTCATTTTTCAATTGCTTAGTGGTCGATGCACTTGCGCTTCCAAGTTGCCCTTGGAAAAGGCTGAGGTTCGATTCATTTTCGCCAGCATTGTAACGAGGGGGTGGATTATGAACGTTAGGAAGTTTCTCAGTGTAGTATTTCTCTGTGAAGTTCGACACCTCCTCTAGAATGTATGCCTCTGCAATGGAAGCCTCAATTCTGGCTTTATTTCTACATTTTTTGCGAAGAGTCTTCAGACATCTCTCGATTGGATAGCACCAACGGTTCTGCACGGGCCCCCCATCCGTGCCTCATACGGGAGGTGCACAATCAAATGCTGCATCGACAAGAAGCAGGCGGGTGGAAAGATCTTCTCTAACTTACAGAGCAACACGGGTGCCGCTTTTTCCAAGTCATCAATGACGGTCCGAGAGAGCTCCTTGGCACAAAGCTGGCGGAATAAGTAGCTCAACTCTGCCAGCACTTGCCAGACATGCTCCGGGACATAGCCTCGAACCATCGCCGGAAGAAGCCGCTCAATCCATATGTGGTAGTCATGACTCTTCATCCCATTGACTCGCAGAGTGCCTAAGTTAACTCCCCTCTTTAGATTCGCTGCATACCCATCAGGGAACATTAGCTTCTTGATCCATTCAAGTACTTCCCTCCTTTGGTCCTTTTTCAAGACGAAATCAGCCTTAGGCCTTCTCCAGGTCTTGCCACGACTAGGAGGTTGCATCTCTTGATTTGGTCTATCGCACAATGTTGCCAGGTCTACTCTAGCCTTTGGGTTGTCCTTAGACTTTTCAGTGTCCATGAGTGTTGCCCAAAGTGCCTCGGCGACATTCTTTTCAGTGTGCATTACATCAATATTATGTGGTAGAAGAAGGTCATCGAAATAGGGGAGCCTCGTCATGCCCGAGATATGAGTCCACATATGCTGCTCACCATATCCCACAAAACCACCTTCTTCATTGGGCACGAGAGCACCTATTTGAGCATGAACCTCGGCACCATTCATCATCCATGGTCAGGGTTTGTCACTTTGACGCCTTTCAGAAAGTTCTTGATGTCTTGTCGAATGGATGGTCAAGAGGTAGGAATTGACGATGTCTATCAAACAGCGAATACTTGCCACCCTTCCGCAACCAAATAAACCTCACACCTTCCTTGCATATTGGGCATGGGAACTTCCGTGAACACACCAGCGCAGAATATCCCATATACCAGGAAGTCATGCGAGGAGTAGTGGTACCAAACGTGCATTTTGAAGGTTGTCTTTGTAGCTCGATCGTATGTCCATACCCCTTCATCCCAAGCACGGACCAATTCATCAAACACGGGCTCCATGAACACACCCATATTACTCCACGGGTGTCGGGAATTATCAACGACAAGAATACGCTATGTCGTTGAAAGGAGACACCGGGGAGATTAAGGGGATAACAAAGACGGGCCAACATGTGTATGGGGCAGCCATCATTCCATAAGGATTGAACCCATCTGTTGCCAACGCGACACGCATATTACGAGCCTCACCTGCTTTGTCACGATGTTTGTCATTAAAGCGGATCCAAGCTTCACCATCGGATGGATGTACCATCTTGTCAAGATTGTACCGCTTGCCATTTTGTGCCATGTCATCTGTTTCATGGATTCCTCGGTCATGTATAGCCGTTGGATCCTCGGTAGGAACGGAAAGGTACCGTAGGATTTTCATGGGGATCGTAAGTTGCCTCTTCTGGCCATCATCAGAGTCTACCTCCGGTGTACCGGAGGATTTACACTTTGGATGTAACTTTGCATGCTCGTGTTCTTTCCTAAATAGGAGGCACCCTTCGGACAAGCATGTATCTCGCTCATACGGCATCTTAAGTGCTCGAAGGAGTTTCTGTGACTCGTACATGCTCTTCGGCAGAATGTGGCCCTCCGGAAGCAAGGTGCCAATCACGGCCAACATCTTATCAAAGCCAGGTCGACTTAAGTTTAACTCGGACTTCAACCCCATTAAGCATCCAATGGCATCCAGTTGAGACACCGTTGACCGATCGTGAAGGGGTTTCTGTGCCGAGTCCATCATATCGTAGAACGCCTGTGCGGCTGCTTCCATCTCCTCCTTCTCACGTCCCTCATCGAACTGTCCTTGGTGAAAGTCATCTAACATGTCTGCTACCCCGGCATCAGCATCAAAAGCCTCCACCCATGGTCTCACCACCTCCTCTCTCATACGATGGGCTTCACCATGGTGGACCCACCGGGTGTAGTCCGGCGTAAATCCATTCTACACAAGATGTTTACCCATTTCCACCTTGTTTACCCTTCTCCTGTTTCCACATTTGCTGCAGGGACACAAAACTAGGCAATGTCCTTTAGCAGCGTTGCCAAATGCACTGTTCAAGAAAGCATCGGTCTTGTTCATCCATTCCGTGGTGTAATCACTCTGACTTCTCCAGCCCGTGTACATCCACTGACGGTCATCCATCCTCTAACATATGTATCGGCGAGTAATGTAACCATTAATTGCATCTATATGGTGTTCCTACTGTCTAATAGGTGAGGATAGGTCATAATCCCACCCGCAGATGTGTAGATGAGGTTAGTTTCTATGCTCTACTCCTATCCGAGACAGAATTTCGGTAGCACCTCCCCGTTGTTCTCCAGATACACGTCCTGCCAAAGAAGAGTGTGTATCTGGAGAACAACAGGGAGGTGATGCCGAAACTCTGTCTCGAACTAGAGCAGAACATGGAAACTAACCCATCTACGCATCCACGGGCTGTCCAAAAAGCGTGGACAATCCGAAATAGATACGGTCATAAATATGCAAAGATCTGCATACCTCCAATCGTATCTCTTTCGAACGGGAGACGCCTAACTGGGTTACGCGATCTACGACAATGATACGAAAAGAGGAGTTATACCTAGGGTGGCGACGGAGTCAGGCTAGTGGGGCCGTGGCGGGTCGGTGCAGTGGCGAGACGACGCGGTGCAGGCAGACCGACACGGTGGCGAGAACTCCGACTCAACTCTAACGGGCTCTTCTCTACAAAAATGGAACAAAATACTGTTATTTACAAAAAAATATCACATGTGGAGATGTCCTGGTTTGTAAGCATCGTACGTGACAACATGCACGAAATCTTCTGAAATTTTTATCATAGCCTCCACATATGATATCACGACATCTCAACAAGTTTCATGATTTTCGGACTTCGTTTGCTTTTTATAGAATTTATAAACACTTCACACGCAATTTCGCGGACATGTTTCGTGAACAAGATGTCCGAAATTTCGGGTCCGTTCCTGGATACGGCCTCTCATAACACTCACTAACATGACTATCAATTTTTGAATCATTAAACTCCATTATTCGTACCACGTGCAGTTCAAATTTCTAATTTCTGGAAAAAATCAAGTAAACGAAATAAAGTAACTAAATATAACAAAAAGCCACAAAAAATCCCCAAATTGTAACTAGGAGTTCCTGGTGCTTTAAAAAGGCTGCACAAAAAAATTGGAGGCCAAAAAACAAAAAAAACAAAAAAACTTTGCCGAGTGCCGGGGCATGGCACTCGGCAAAGGGTGTCTTTGCCGAGTGCCAGCCATCAGGCACTTGGCAAAGAATGTTTTAATTTTTTTTTTTAAAATTTCCTCTTTGCCGAGTGCATCCACAGGAGCACTCGGCAAAGAAATAATAAAAAAATTAAATCTTTGCCAAGTGTCGTCCAGGGGGCACTCGGCAAAGTATTTTAAAAATAAAAAAAATTATTTGCCGAGCGCCAGATCTGAGACGCTCGGCAAAGAATTAAAAAAATTTAAATCTTTGCCGAGTGCCAGATCTGAGGCACTCGGCAAAGAAATTAAAAACAAAAAAAACAAATCTTTGCCGAGTGCCTAACCGCAGGCGCTCGGCAAAGAAGGCCGTGGCAGGGCGCCGTTTCGCGGGCAGCCTATGCCGAGTGGAGAGATTTTGCCGAGAGTTTGGCACTCGGCAAAGAAGTCCTTTGCCGAGTGCCCATGTTTGCCGAGTGCCCGGCACTCGGCAAAGAAATATTTGCCGAGTGCAATTTTTTGCCGAGTGTAGCACTCGGCAAAGAAGATCTTTGCCGAGTGTCTGATTTTTGACACTCGGCAAAGAATTTTACACTCGGCAAAGTCTCTGTTTCCAGTAGTGTAGATTCAGTTTCCACTAGATGGATTTTCGCTTGTACAACATCAATACATGAGAAGAGATAGAAGGTCTAGAGTACCAGAGGCTAGAGAAAGAGGAATATCAGAAATTTTTGTGAAGTGTTCATACCTCTTCTGCCGAAGAAATTTTCTTAATTCATTGTTAATAACATCAACACTTGCAACATTGTAAATGGCAAGTTTCTCGAACTTTTCCTTGTCAAGTTTATAGAAGATATCCTTGAATAGTTTAACCATATCAGGAGTCTGAGACACTGATACAAACGCCGAGCAATCAAACTGCGGCCTAAGTTTTTCATACACCACATTAGCAAGAGTTGTTTTCCCCAAACCTCCAAACCCCACAAGGGAAACTATCTTGTCTTGCTCCTTGGACACCTCACTTCCTTCCATCAAAATCTTGATCACCTTGTCTCTTAACTCCTCAATGCCAACAAGCTCGGTCACCTTCTCATACTGAACCAATGCACGAGGGTCAACTTTGACAGGCTTATCAACACTGTAGTTAACCTCATACCTGCGGCGCCGGTCGTGCACCTCTACAACACGGCCCCTGATTTCTCTGATGTCAATAGCAATCTTGCGGCGAATCCTGAGCTGCATCAAGGGACCAAGGATCTTCTCACCGAACTGCATGGCGAAGCCAAGCTTTTTGGCCGGCTGATGATGGCCCTTGACTTGCACCATGAATGTGTCGATATTGTCCTCTATGTCATAGGACAACTCTCTTATATTCCTGGCCCAAATCTTATCCCCACTAGGAAGCTGGTCAGGTGGAACCTCAGAGATCTTCTCAAGAGCACCCTTCATGCTCTCGACCTCATCTCGGAGGAACATTGATCTCCCGTTTCGCCCCCTTCTGCAGCTTGTACTCGTCGGCAAGCAGCTCACCGAGCTTGGGGATGAGGCTTGGCAGTGCTCCCAACACGAGCTCCATTGATCTCCTTCTTGGCACAAGGCCAGGGCCAAGGTTGCAGGGGTGTGGTTTGAAGGTGAAGGATTTCACATACTGGTGTGGTTTCAAGGTGGCTGCGCTCGGCTAATGCTCCACATATAGCTCCAAGAGCATGGAGATATATTGCTGGTGGCCTTGTTGCATGGTCAATTTAATTTCAACGCCAACAGCAACCTACTCGATCCAGTAGTACGTCTCCTTTGCTATCCTCCACATGCTTGGATTTACTGGCTCAATAATGTGATGCTGATTCATCCATCACATGGAAAGCGAAAGCCGCCAGGAAGCACCAATGATTTGATGCAGCTTCACATATATGCAGGACGGCCGGCCGATCGCTTTCAATTCCACTCGATCTTGTTGCTTTCAATTCCTCAACGTACGAACTGAATACGAATATACGACGGATCATTTGATTTTGAAGGGATAGCGCCTTGGGAACCTTTTTGCAGTGTGATGTATAAATGAGCAACGTGACTCGCCATATTGTTAGTTGCGAATGTGAATGGCTGGGGCCTGGGGTCTGAAACTTGTGGCTTGATCTACTACATTCTATGTGCGTCATGAATGACGTTGAAACCAATCAGACGACTAGGCAAAGCATTGCCATCAATATTCCAAAGGCGCGTTACTGTTTATACTATCTAGAGTATATATGCAAGGGTCGACCATTCACGTGTCCTCGATCGTGATCATTGTTGCTGAGCAGTTGGAACGCTGTGATAACAATACAGTAACTAGAAGCCAGGGCAGGGCAGCAGTTCATCACACAGCAGGGAGATTTGCCACTCAGCATATCGAGAGAAGAGAACCCCACCCCAGACCCACGCACAAGAGCATGCCTGCAAAGAAGAACGACTCCCGTAGACGGACGGCATACGGACGCTACAAATCTCCACAATGGCCATGGGCTCAACGTCTAATACAACTATAGTAATACTAGTTCACCGTGCTCTTGCACGGGTTAGAATATTATTATGAGACACTAAAAAAAAGTACATATAGTAAATATCTTTTTATCTTCACTAATATTCTAAAATAATAGCTATAATAGGTACTCTATAGTCCATATTCAATTGTGAATTTATATGTTTTTTCCTCCATATCCATTTTTTTTTTCTTTACATACCACCTCTCTGTGTATCTCCAATATACATTTAGTCGAAACATTTGCTCAAACTATAGCTGCAGTGTCTATTTTCTCGATATAAATCTAAATTTTGATTCTTTTCCTTGAATTTTAAATTTATTAATTCCTCAGATACAATAGCTATTATTTACAATGTTGATTATAGTCTACCGAATTGATGGCAAAATATTTTAGATTTTTTTAAGAATTTTAGGATCTACCTTTTTGTCTATTGTTTTTGTGAGTAACAATTTGTACAACTAAAGTTTTTAACACCATATGTATTTAGTTGGAACAGAATTTTACTTAAAGTGTATAAACTTTTATTTCATCTCTTTACGTGATATAATGAAAATCTACACTTTAACCTTTAGTTTTTGATCTAGTTGTTGTAATATTTTTTACATGTAATATTTTCATGTTTTATTTTATTAAAATACTATTCTAGGTCCTAGGTTGTCTTCTTAGTTTTGAGAATGTCATAAATTGTTTCGTATTATTATTGTTTTATTAATCAAATAATTTTAAATATTCAGTTACTAATATTCATATGACATAATGTTTCCATAAAAAATGTTCAAACTTTTTTCAAGACAACTTAGAATTTTTGTCATCATGAGTGTTAATACAACTTAAAATTACCTGTAAGTGTCACTACTACGTAGCTTCCTAAGGATATATGTCCAGGCTTGCCTATGAAAATAATTATTAATACTAATGTAAGTTTTAACTTATGGATGCTGAATTATTATTGGTAATAGCTTATATTAGCATTTACATGCATATTTGAGGGTTTTTTGTTTATTTTTTATAAACGGTTGAGAGGTGGATAATTTAGGTACAAATTATATAGGTATATATTACTTTACATTATCTTTCATAATGCCATTCATGGTAATTTAAATGTAAACTTAGGCACCAAAGCATTATCTTTCATAACAATTAATAGATATGAATAATTTTATTAAAAAATATTTATTGGATTAGTTTAATTATCTTTTATATTTGTGGAGGTTTGAATTTTTCCATATAGGCTTTTTTTGATAAGTGCACATATCATGGTCCTATAATTTTTTAGCAATATTACTATGTAATTCAAGGTAATTCAGTGACATTATTATTAAGTTACGTTGGAGCTCTACAGTAGCACCCTAGCAGGCTAGGATCGAATCCCCCTCAGGACAAATTTCTCTTGGCTGGGTTAAAAAACAAAAAAAAAGTAGCGGGTTCTCCTGCCGATGGTTCAAAAGAAACATTATAACTAAGTTAATTTAAAAATTATACATCAATAAGGATTATATCAAAACTTATTTGTCCGAAGTAATCCAAGAACGTTAAAATCAAAACGTAAACTGTACCTATGGTCAATAATTATCATATCATGTACGTCGTAGGAGACAAATTAATTTTAGTTATGGGATCTAGCAAGATGGTCATATCTTTAGTCTATAGGTGTGGCCGCTGTTGCCGTTAATATGTAGATGTCATGGACGTCGGACGCCGTGGCACCGGTGGCCTGTCTCTATCCCACCTTCCCTTTCTTGATCTAGATCTCCTCGTAGTACTCATGATGCTGGCACACGCACTCATCCTTCCATCCCGTCGATGTGCTGGCCGGTGCATAGCCGGAGTTCGCTTTCCTCCATGCATATGCTCAAGTGCTAGATGGAAATAGTCACCTCGTTTAGCAGTTGATGAATTTTCTTGATGTTTGTATTTTACCCTAATTTTGTTAGGGGTTGGGGCACAGATGTCGTCCACCTAGCTCATCGGTGCCGAGTAGTGCATGCTTATCAAAGTAGGTAAAGTTGGCTTGGCACAGATGGAACGTCAACCCGCTAGCCCGCGTTGTCATCACATCGGCGCCGCCTGGTGTAGTGTGGAAGTATATGGAGTCGATGCAGCGTCTGTTGTCTTGTCACTGTCCACCGGCAATAGTTGGTGTAGCGTTGCCTTCCTCCTCAGGTGTGTTCGTTGGTAGTTAGTCAGTGTAGTGACGCCTTCCTCATCGGTGTTCACCGGTAGATAGTTGGTGTAGCGTTGTCTACCTCGTTGGTGTCGGCTAGCAGTGTAGCATCGCCTTCTTGTGTGGTGGCATCATTGGGGTATGAGCCATTGCAGATGGCATCGTACTTATCTCGACATCACCCGGTGTGTGGCGTAGTGTTATATGGAGGTAGATGTGGGGCCGTTCTCGATGGTGTCCTTGTCAGGAAACATGGGGTTGTGCAAGAATAGGGAAAATCATATTAGTTTCTCAACAATAGAGGACGACTTGCACGCGGTGATCCGCGGGAGTTTCGCCTGTTGATAGGTGAAGGAGGTGTTGATCATGACCAAGCTGCTAAACACATCGCCCGTGTTCGTCCGGCTCGCGCACAACCTGCCCATGCGGCAGTTGGTGCTGCTGATAAGTGCGTCCGCTCCAATCTTCCATAGCTGACCAAGCAAGAGCTGCTTACACCGTTGACGGAGAGCCGAGGCCTGGCGTTCCCGTGCAGTCGGCTTGTATGCATCCGTGGCAATCAAAGATGTGATCAGCCGACCGGGAGCCCTTGTGTGCGTCACATCAGATGAGGCGCTGGTTTCCTACTACGCCTATAGGTTGAGATCCCTTGTGACAAAATTAAAGAAAACATTCCTATTATTAATAAAAAAAAAGTATAACGGGTGCTCAATAAGGATTATATCAAAAACGAAGGACATTAAAATTAAAATTAAAATTAAACCTAGTGGTCAGCATCAAACAGCAGAAACACGTACGTAGCCCGTGTAGTATGACAGAACCTTCAGACTAATCCTGCAAACGATTTTGCATACATGTACACACTACAGTAATTAGCTTCAAACATTCATTCATGGTAAACTGAATTAGTAACGTGTAGACTTGGAACATACGGATACATCTGCCTACGAGATACAGTGCTTCACTGCACAACAATGCAAAAGGTGCATCCACATATTGCGATGCGGCCAACAAAGGGGAACCCATACCCTAACCGGGAATTGAGACCAACCAGATAGCGCAGAGTACACAGACAGCAAACCCTAATCCGCCCTAAATCCTTCCCCGAGAGAACAAATCGCGTGCCACAGCAATCTACCCGCCCACGAATCTCCCCAAAGAGTGAAATGGAAATGCCAGTGAGGTGGGAGATGTTGGCGCCATCGCGGAGCACGATGGAAATGCCCGACACCTCCCGGTCACGGCGATGGATTCGGGAGGAGAGAGAGCGAGAGAGAGAGAGAGAAGAGGAGCGGTCTGAGTGGAGTCAGCGGGCTAGGAGCAGGTGGGGGCTGGAGAAACGCTGCACGTCGGATTTTGAGCGTACGGAGAGGGCGACGCGTGCGTGCCGGCGTGCAAGAGCACGCACTCTCGTAAAGAAGTCATTACCAAAATATATTTAGGTTGCATAAACTACGACAAGAACAACTAAAGTTACAGTGCTCAAATAAACTATCAAGTAGCAGAATCATAGTTTTGATTTTCAAAGGTGATTCCTCCCTTAATAAAGGAGAATTCGAAGAATCAGTACCCGCAAAGCAGCGATGGTGGGAGCACTGTTGATCTCATTCTGCTGACGTTAGTAGGTATTACGGGTTTTGTGAGAATCTTACTAATAATATTAATTAGAGGCTCCATCGGAGGCACCACGTTAACTCTCACCAGATGCGCTAAGAAAAAAGATAAATCCAAGAAATTCTCATAATAATTAGAAACATCTGACCTTTAATTTTGTAGACTCTAATCATTATCTTCAATAATAGCCATTGGATCTATTGTAATTTATAAAAGAAATTACCCACCTCTGCCATTATAAAAAATACTTAAAGTAACCCCCTAATTTTACATATAAATTACTAACCTCTGCCATTTTACTAAATAAAATCAATTTTCCAAAAAAAATAAAAATTGTGACGTTGCCTCATAGTTGGTTAATATAAAATGTTAGGTTGTCCTATGTATCACGTTGACTTTAGTTAATATATTTTAATATTAATATAATATTTGTAGCCATCACGTTTATAACTATATTAATAAACTTATTTTTGTTGTAAAGAAAAAGTACAAACGTTTGGTCATACGGATACAAGAAAAAAAACTGATCCACCTTATGTATGATTATTCATAGATAAGTTAATATGAAATATTAAATTAGCCAACCAATCATCTTCGCTTGGTTACTGTATCGATACGCGTTAACAAACACTAGAAAAAATCTCATATTAATTATAAACATCTGGGCATTAAATCAAAACTCTAGCCATTCATAACCATTGTATTTGTTTTATTTTGTAAAAATCACCCACCTATACCATTATAGAAAATATTTTTTAAAAGAAAAACAAAACTTTGGCTTTATAGAAAAAATCTTAGGCAACATTACAAACATTCTTTTCTTAGTTGGTTAATACAGAGTATAAAATAAAATATTAGATTGTTCTATCTGTCATGTTTAGTTAGTTAGTTTATTTATTAATAAAGTGCTACCTGAAATATATATCAAAAACCGATAGCACCAATTTTCATCAAGCACACAGAAATAGAAATCTATTTCTCTGGTCTACCATGATCGTGGTGTTTGTCATGCAATTTTTGTAAAGTACTTCTATATAAATAATATAAATTAATGTCATCGTCATTATATAGTTTCAGTTTATTGTTGTGATGATCAGCAAATTTTAAGTGAGATTAATTAAGCCAACAAAGGAACTATGAAAAGTCAAATTAACAAAGGGTCACCGGAGTATGGGATGCAATCTTGCTTGGTAGCGACGAACAAATAAGTCTCAATAGGATTCTTATTGTTTAATATGATTATAATATCGTTAGATTACTTCCGGTGTACATGCTAACAACGATAAAAAAAAAATAGAAGACTAAGATGCACGGTGTTATTAATAAGGGCGCCTATATGGATTTTACTACCTATTTAATACTATACATTCTACTAATTGACATATTTAGATTTGTATCTAAATTATATATATCTTACAATTATTTTATTAGCTTATCAAAAAATAATAAAAGCACAAAATGTTTATCCATTGCTCATTTTATAAAAATTAATACAATAAAATTGATTAAAGTAAACATACATATTGTGCCAACATGCAAATCTCTCCCACACGCACATTTAAGATATATATTTTATATTTTAACTAAAATGTTTGACATATCTATATTCATAATATCACCACTACTACATAAAATTTTGTTGCTAAAAAAGCAAACATCTTGAGAAGTGAGGATATTATTACTCCCTCCATTCCAATTATAATTCACATTTACTTTTTTAGTACTTCTATTTTGCTATGTATCTAGATATAATATTATGTCTAGACACATAACAAAATGTATGAACCAAGAAAGTCAAAGCGAACTATAATTTAGAACGGAGGGAGTATATACCATAGGTGTCTACGTCATCCCTATTGTAATCTCACACCAGACTTCATCACTAATCTTAAGTGACATGGTGTAAGGTTAAAAATTATTGATTATATATGTCGTCATCATGATACTTAAAGTAAACATTAATATAAATATTTATTCCTAAAGTTGTAACCCATGCGAGAGCACGGGTTGATAAACTAGTTTTTAATAATTAATATCTTTTTTTTTTCTTCTAGCATGCATGTTTCCTGAGAATTAACGTCGTCGATGCTCTGTTGTACTCGTAGCCTCCGGCCGGCTAGTAATTGTGTAACAAGATATAAAACTCAGCATAGTACTCCTTTAATTTATTTGATACACGAAATAAAAGAAGAGGCGATTTATATATATATTATATAATTTATTGACAAATGTGATCAACATCATCAATAATTCATCAATAGGGTGGATACAATGTAGCATATTTCACCCTTCGCATCCTCTTCGTAGACTCAATAGGCTCCATGGGTGGAGGGGCAGGATAAGGATAATAAGGAGCCTTTTTGGGAGAAGGAGGAGGCGGAGGAGCAGCAGGCGCTGGAGGAGGAATAGGAAAATGAGCAGGTCGTTGGGTTCCTTGGATGGTTTCTCCTATGCGGAACGGCCCAGCGTGCTCTGTAATAATCCACACGATGCTTGTGAGCTCAGCACCATGGCTCAGCTGCTTTGCGTGGGATTCCTGCTGCATCGAGTGCCTGCATACAGCAGCTTATCAATCCAGACGTCGAAGACGAGCTCCATCACTTGTGGCATGTCCGTTTCTTCAACCTGCAGCAGCACGGTGGCAAGGTCAATGCCATCCGAGATAAGACGTGTGCTGGCCTTGTCTATGCCCCAATCTTCGTTGTTGAACTTCAACTCGTGCAGGGTCTTTGCAAGCATCTCCTTCCTTGATCTGAGGCAGGAAATGGCGGAGCGATTGTAGTTTCTGTTGCCGTGGACCACCACCTCCTCAGCCCATACATCGGCCATAGCTTGACGGGTTACCTCGAACAGGCTGCGGAGCACAAGAGACCAGGTAGCATGTGCCGGCGCACAGCGACGAGGAACATGAGATACTCCGACAGCATCTCAATTGCCTTCCCGTATATGTTCCGCCTTGGACGTACGTGCCGCTGATGGGCGCACGCGAGGAGAATGCATGTGCCAATGTGCCATACCAGGATGTCCTCCTGGAATTCTCGGCCGAACGACGGCAGCTGGCCAGCTTCAAAAATCTGCCGACCACTTGGGCCCAGGCTGTGGTGATGTCCTTCATGGAGTAGGCATGAGTAGTTGATGATGAGTAGGATGATGGAAGAAACCTCAGTTGTATCCTTTGGAACAACAGCTGCTTCACATCTTGGCCAAGCTGATGAGACAGGCACCTCGAGTTGTAGTAGTCCTCCAACCCGGCCTTGGTCGCCAGCCACCGGCCAAGACGACCTGCCATGGCACCACCACCATGAGCATGAGGACGGGTGCACTCGTCCAGCAAGTTGTAACGCCCAATGCTGCCCGACCACATCCTGTAGGCCCTCGGATCGTGGCCATGTAGCCAGGAGCTTGGATCCAGGGACACGAAGATGCGTCGGAGCCGATGCCACCTCCCGCTGCACAGGAGCGCATGGTAAAGCCAAACTCGTGGCCTGGCGTCGAGGAAGGCGAATGCCCAGGTGGACCCTACTAGCCATAACACATCAAGGAGGAAGCCAGACCCCAGCAGAATGTAGGTGACGATGACGTCAGCTTCCCTGTGACGACAAGTGTCCTTTGGAAGGAGCCAGAAGAAGGTGGCGGCCGTGGCGGTGGCGAACGGCGAGATGATCCGGGTGAGGGTAGCCTCCCCAGGTGTGGACGACGCTTGCCTTGGTGTAGAGGACGTCGTACATGAGGGAGAGCTCCATCTCCACCACCTTGCACATGCTCCTCCACCCCAAGGAGAATATCTGCTGGGTCCCGCAGCTGCTGTCCACCTCGACGGAAGAGTCGACCATGGCACGCTCGCAGAAGCGAAACATGTCGTGAGCGAACCGCAGGGCTTGTTCATGGTCAAGCTCCCGCCATATCTCCTTCCCATGGCACCTCATTCTTGGTTGACTGCTCCTTCTGCTGATGACGCTTTCTTCTTCTTCTTGCTGGAGCCCCGCATGTTTTGCAAGTTACCCTTCCACAGGGCGAGCGCTCTCTCGACATATATACTTGGCAACGCCGGCGGCGAACATGAGCGCCAACGCTGGAAGCAACGCCCCGCCGTGGGCGCCGGCGAGGTATATGTAGTTGTACAGGACGTACGAGGTCCCAGCGACCTGCAGCGCCACCTTTACGGCTTGGCGCAAGGAGAGCGTGTTGTCCTCGAGGGCGTAGGCGCTGATGTTGTCCGGGCGGCCCAGATGCAGGAGGAGGAACGGCGCCCAGAACGCGACGACCTGCTGCTCGCACGACGACGATGATGATCCGGCGGATGACGACGACGCGCCGCCGGCGCTGGTGCCGCCGAGGGACAGGTGGCCCAGCGCGTACGTCGCGGACATGTCGGCGATCTGGTACGCGGGCCAGAGCAGGAGCCAGCCTCACAGGGACGTACTGGTAGCGCCGGCGGGTGCCCGCGAGGAGGACGAGGGCCACGTGTGACGCAAGGCTGGAGAGGACGGCGATCCGGAGCCCCCATTCGTTCCAGAACTCCGCCGTGCGGCTTAGCCATGACACGACGCCATCAATGCAATGCCCTCCCGAGCTCAACTCCTATTCGATCAAAGTGTACGTACGTGTGCGGTCTCTCTGAGTGGCGGCTCTGGCCTGCATCTCGATCGCTCGATCGCTGATGAACTGCGCTGCCCCGGGCGGCCTGGCCCCTGGCCTCGCACTAGCTATTTACTACTCCGATCCTACAGATCGATCCAAGTGCGCCAACGCCAAGGCAATGACCACGTACGTACGATGGCGACAAGGTATGAACAGTGGCGCGCTTTATTGTTCACAGTTGCATCAGTACGTGTCACCACCCACCATGATATCATGTACGTCGACGACGCCTAGTCGCTTTGCATGCATGTACTCTCACATCTGGCCCCATGCATGCAGCCAACAAGGGGGGAGACCGGAGACCCGTGAGCTCTGAGTCGTCGTCGGTCGTCTATATATATCTACTAGTACTTTTTCCTGCAGATAAATCATGTGATGGATGAATTAATGAGCCGATAAACACAAAGCCTCCGGTGCCCCCGGTACGATGGTGATCGAGTCACAGGTACTCTGATCCGGTAGACAATAATCACCGAGCTGAGTCACGTACGGTCGACTCTATCAGCATAAATAATGCATGCATGGTGATCCCTACCGCTGAACTTAATTCGACAACCGTGCATGGGCTGATCTGCCAATAGCGGCAACCAAGGAGGTCCAAGCGTTCTTCGACATGTCCACATGTACCGTGATCGGGAACGGCCGATCGACCTCCTTTTGGACAGGGGGATGACTGCAGGCGCAATCCATCAGGGACATGGCACCTTCGTTGTTGATTCGCTTCATCAGCAAAAGAGGGCCAGCACGTCTGTTGCCGCCGAATTGGTCAACAGAGCCTGGGTCCGTCAAATATCTAGAGAAATCACTGTGCCAGCCATGAGGGAATACCTCAACATCTGGGACATGGTGGCACATGTGCAACTCAATGAAAACGTTAACGATGATCGGCTCATGTGGAGATGGTCGGCGAATGGGGTATACTCCTCCAGATCAGCATACAAGGCACTCCAGATGACCTCGCACCCCATCCCCAGTTGTGACAGAATCTAGGACGTACACTTGGGCACCTCTACGGGTAAAGATCTTCTTATGTCTCGCGGTAGGGGGCGTCACTGAACCGCGGACAGGAAGAGGAGACATGGCCTGGACGCGGAAGACCACTGCTACCTCTGCGACCAGGAACATGAAGCCATTGACCGCATCATTGTGTCGTGCTCATTTTCTCGACCTACGTGAGGTCTTCTTCGACCTGCGTGAGGTCTTCTTCTTAAGCATTAGAAGCCTATGATGTTGAGTGCCTTTTATGTCCTTGTGGTAAAAAACAAATAGGAGCCTTTTATGTCCTGGATGTATTGCCCCTGGAAATTTAAGCCTTTTATCGACCTGCGGCGTGAGCTCTTCTTCTTAAGCATAATACCAAGGGCTATCTTAATTACCCCCGTGGGTCGAGTATTTATAAAACTATTGGGAATTTTTGTGAAGTATTCAAACCTCTTCTCCCGAAGAAATTCTCTTAATTCATAGATAATGACGTTGACACTTGCAGCATTGTGAATGACAAGTTCCTTGAATTTTTTCTTGTCGCCGTGCATGCAGACCTCGACCCAGGTCTTTGCTACCTGATATGTTTAAATGAGTGTCTGGGCCCGGTACCGCCGGCGCCATTTCCTACATGCGCCAACGGCAACCTTGATTGCTGTGAATACTGCCACGCAAATTGCAACAGCTAATAATAACATACTTGTTCAATCAGTGAGCGCTGCATGCATGCACCCCCTCTTGCATGCTTTTTATTAGTATTTGTATGCTGCTTCGATCGATCGCAATATATAATACTATGCTGTACGTTAATGCATTTTCCATACTACTCAATCCATTTTAAATTATAATATGTTTGACTTTTTTAATCTCAAGTTTGACCACTCGTTTTATTTAAAAAATTTGTGCACCCGAAGTTTGACCACCCGAGGTTTCTTCATCCGACAGCCACCGCACCTTCTCACCGGTAGCTTCGCCTCGACGCGAACTCCCCGATGCCACCACGTGTCGTCCGTTCTACATCGGGACCTCCGTCCGGGTTTTGAGGCCTAAACCCATGAAACCCGCCGCCGATGGTTTTGAGACCCAGATTTTCACTTTCAGACCATAGCCCAGTGAATGATTAAATATGATGCCAAGCAAATATGCCGATGAAGGACTGCAAAAAGCATTTCTTGCTAAAAACTCACTATTCACAAAACTTGCCATGCAACTCATTTTTTGCCCACACATCACTTTGATAGCTGCCTTTGAACTCCTGCACCCACATGGAAAGAAACTAAGCTACCAGAACCACTTGCCTAAAGTCTCTTTTCTTCATCTATGAGCATCCTACCCGCAGTGGAGGAGCTTGCTCAAGAACCGACCACCAAACCGTCCACGAGTAGCGTACTCCATACGCGTCCCCCGCCACTCAACACATGTCACCTCGTCCTCGATCGCCCGGCCGCCATGCCTTCCAGAGCCCTACTCGACTCGCCCGACCACCATCTTGACTTGATCAACACGGTCACTCCATGTCATCTTGCACTTATCGATGTCCTTAGGTGTCAGCCACTGCGGCTAGCCACCCGGCCTCCAAGTCCGTCAGTCCAAGCCTCACGTCCGTCCTTCACCGCTCCCGATCCGTCGGCACGGCCCATCCTACTTGACCTTCACCTCGCCGTCGACCACTGCCTCCAAGCTCCACACCTGGGCACCACAAGACAAGAGACATGTTGCTTTCCTAGCTCATGCTAGGGTTAGTCAACAAACCTCAATCCATATCATGAGTTAATCTTGATCAATCACTCATCACAAATCGAATCACAAGGTTCTTATGAACCTTGTGTTCGCAGTCGGACACTTGATACTCAGACTCACTTGAAGAGCAAGAGGGTTCTTCTTCATTATCTGTAACAATCCGTGTTTTTATGTGTCATTACAAAAATGCCAGCAATTTAAATTATTTTGTGCAATGCGTGTTGCGCATAGTGAATAGGCCAAAACCTAAATAAAACCTTCCCCTTCATATACCTGTTTCAAATTTGCAATATAAAAATTTCATACTAAGATTGTGACCGAGGCAAATCTTTAATAGAAATTAAAACCAATTAATTTTTCTCCAAAAATATAATGAGATTGAATTCGAGTTACCACTCAAATTCAGTTTAAACTTATTACTTTTTTTTATCTGAAACCTAAACCTCTTGTTCTCCTTCCCCATCACACAATGGAAGTTTCTAATTTGATGTGTACACCTAATGTATTGCGTATAAGTGTATGATGATGTCTTTTCCTTTTGTTTAGCTTTAATTTGGAGTTTAAACCCCTTTTTTTTTAAAAAAAAATTGAGTTAGACCCTCTTTGAAAGCCTTATATGGAAAGCCTTTCGTAGAGCGAGCCGAGTAATACTTGGGCCTAGCCTTTCCTTAGTTGTCCCTCTCTCCCTCCTTTCCTCAGCTGGCCCGCCAACCGGTCCATATCTTCGTCGGCCCAGTGCTCCACAGGCTTCGGTATGGCCCATCCATGGGGCATGCGCGAGCTGAAAACGCCGTGTTTACTAGAGGGGATTCGGACCAAAAAAACAAAACAAAAAATCGTCGACAGCAGGGATCGAACCTGCGCGGGCGTAGCCCAACAGATTTCAAGTCTGTCTCCTTAACCACTCGGACATATCGACCTTTCTGACAAATAGGCACATAAGATGCTAAATATCCAAACTTGTGTTGATTTATACACGCACAGATCCCCTTTTTTTTTGGTACGATCCACCCCTCCGATTTCTTCCTTCCTTCCAGTTGGATTGGATCACCGAGCAGCAGCAGCCATCAGGCAGGCCTGCTGTCGCAATGGATCACAGCTTCAGCCGCGTGGTTGAGTACAATGGCCGGAGCTACAGGATCGTGAGGCCGGCGCGGCGGTGGGACCCGAGAGCCGGCGAGGTCAGAGACTACATGGGCCGGCGCGTACGAGAGAATTGAAGCTCCGACTCGATCAAGTAGTAGAAGAGCCGGGCGCCGTGCTCCTCGTCCACCTCCACGTACGTAACTGCGCACCCAAACCAGATATCGGAGGATGAGCAGCAAGAGCATGAGCTGATGAGCCGGGCGGCAGCCGTGCATGAGGACGTTAATATGCATGATTACCCTGCTGTCTCGAGGTGGAAGGGCCTTCAATTCGAACCCCTTGATGTGCGTGATCACGCTCCGGCCCGCCCCCGCCGTCGCCGCACCAGCACCAGCACAGGCGCCCATGGTGGCTGGGCTGCACTGGCACGCGCGCCAATTCGACGACGACGATGTCGTCTCCCTCTCGGCTCTCGTCGCGCGCTACTCTTAGTACGAAGGAAATTAAGGATCGGATTCCTTAGCTAGCAAAAGCCAGATACAGTAGTTTTTTCTCTCTTATATAGTGGACCTCAGCTCGGCAGCCGCTTCCTGCTCGCTGCTTTGTGGAGTAGTGGTCCACAATGACCACAACGTACACAGTATGTAGTAGTCGTGCGTCCCGGCCTCTAGCTAGATCGAGGAGGGTGCGGTTCCGGTGCGGACACACGTACACCGTGCGTGCAACAAGTACGTGATGGCCAAGTTATTAGGAGATTGATTTGCACCACCACGTCATTGGCTCTACATCCCATCCATCTATCTGCATGCTGGTGCTGGGTCTGGGTGTCCGATCGATCGAGCGCTGCAACTGCAATTGTGTGTGTAGATCGAGTATGTACTCCGTACGTCTCAGTCTCAGATCGACCTTGCTTTTCATTTCAGACTGAACAATAATGCTGTTTGTTACTACGTAGATACGCTTCAATTCAATACCAAAGCTGGTGTGATTGATATATATATATATATATATATATAGAACTACTTTTAGTACGTAGCCAGCTACATAATAACCTATTCTCGTAGCGGGTCCAACCCGCGCGTATATAGCGCAACCAGGCACCACATAACCTATTACGTAGCGGGTCCAACCAGCGCGTGCCATAGCGCAACCAGGCACCACATAACAGGCCAATAGGCGATCCTGCTGGATCGGCTCTCCACCCAGACCTACTCACGCACAACAGCTCCGTAACCCGGCTCGGCTCCGTCATCCACGCTCTCGAGCCATAGGGGAGCGCCGCCAAATTTCTCACGACTCGTGAGGCCATGACATCACAAACTCCAAATCATAATCGTGTCGCCGTTTCGCCACCGGACGCTTTCCGCCGGAGAAGGTCCGTCTCGCCACATCGCGACTTCAAATCGGACTGGCCATCCATGCCGGTGAGGAGAGGATCTTCAGTGAACACTCCCCATCGATGTGAGCGAGAGATAGGATCTCAATAATAGTAAGTCATTGTAAAAATCTGCATGGCTCATCCAATCTAAAGCGATTGCTTTTGGATTAAGAGAGGTTCCTTTTGGTCTAGTCGGCAAGTAATTGGGAATTCATATGTCGTAGCCTTGGAGTTGATGCCTTTGGGATGGATCTCGATCATGATAGCCTCCAACCGCACACACCGGTGTTGGACGTGCTAAATAAAAATCTCATGGTAAGATTTTGTCGCAATATGATTTTACTATTACCAGATTAGCTTTTCCCTCATTTGCTTAGTGCGTATTGGAGACAACAAGATTGAGCAATCGGATTTCTTTGGTTTGTTATTTCATTAGGATTTCTTCTTGCCGATGACAAAGAGATGGATGGGCTTGCTTTCATTGATGGGACCTGGCTGTGCAGGTTGGTTTGTTGCTCGTGGGAGATTAGTAGCTTGCAGGCGTCAATCGTAAGAAACTGGACTTGGATCTCTTGCTTGGTTCTCCGCCCGGCACCCTTCCAATTAAGGGAGCAATTGATCAACGATCCCACGAGCTCGCATCCCCTTGCGGCCTTCCTTCTCCGTCGTCGCAGAGGAGGCTCGGCACATGCGCTGCGGCGGCGCTGCACCGCCATGCCTTCCAGCGAGAGACCACCGGCCGCTAAGCTTGGCCATGGCTGCTACCGCTCGCGTTCGCTTCGCCGCCATGAGTGACCGATAGTGGCGCGCTTCTCCAGCGTGCTCCCTGGCGTCGACCTCCACCGCGTGCTGACCGCGGGGACCTCCAACGCGTCGACCTGCGCCGGCTGCCGCGTGACGCGCTCTCCCTACGGTACCACCACCGACCCTCTTCCCATGGCAGATCGGAGCAAGGGCTGTTCGACGACGAACCCATGGAGGCGGCGATCCCGAGCATCCCGTCGTCGTGTTGACGGCCACCATGGCGGATGTACGACCTGGGCACGGATTTGGTTATCGTAAATAGTTTCTCATAATTACTGAAGGCATTCTCTAATTATCGTAACCAACCATACAAGTTCTGGTAACTATTATCGTACTCGTTCAACCTGGAGGCCACTCCCATCGGATTAGCACAGATTATTCCTTTAGAATATATTATATATATCTGAGTATGGCATCACTGTATACGTATTTCGATTTTCCTTCTAGCATTGTCCCATGAATGCAGTCAACAATGACAATTAGTTCATGGTGGTCTTGACATTATACTATTATAGTAACCGGATGTGGATCTGAACACATGGCACCAATTTTTGTTAATTTCCCAATCTAATTATCATCATCCTAATCAATTCAGATTATTGTTTGTGTTTTTGTAAATTATTAGCCTTGATATTACTGCAAATGGTTACCAGAAACATACTCAGGACCATAAATTGCGGCAACCTCAATCCTGAATTATCGTAAATTTATCATGGCATTTTTGTTTTATTATTATAGTAATCAAATAATCAGGGCATAAAATTGTGGTAACTTCCTACTCAAATTGCAGTCCGAGCAATAAGAATTATGGTAATTCCATAGTTTGCAAGCATTGGTCCAACATGTCCCTATTCAAATTATCGTAAATTACCATGGCACATGGGCCTTATTATTATAGTAACCAAATACTTCCTAGCTAGCTGCACTTTGTATTATCGTAACACGTACATGTATACACTTGGGTACCTTTGCACATGGACGCCGCGACGTACACTTGTATTATCGTAATTCAATTTATTATAAATATCAAAAATATAGTATGGTAAATTAGTGTTGTTGTGATAGCAACAAGTTTATCAGAATTTCCTGACATGACGCCAAATTCTAGTAACTACCCATCCTGATTACCGTATCCAGCCATTTAAAATATCCAAATTATTGTATGGTAAATTTTAGTTCGGAATTGCTTGACACCAAACTGTGGTAATTCTACGACCTTGCTAACATATTCTAGTAACCATGTACTTGCTTGGCATGCACGTACGTGTAGATAATATAATAGCTATGCATGCTTTTTAGGTAGGAAATTAAATCCAGCGGTAATCATGGGCAGGCAGTAACTGTAGGCGTGGACCACCGTAACCGTGTGGCTCAGCACATCGGCTCATTCGGCTCCGCGGCTTCCTGTGTCAGCGGCACGGAACTGGATCGGAAGCACCATCGGGAGACACTGGTTCGCTGGATTGGCTGGCTACAGAATAAGGTATTCTGTAGCTGGGTACATAGTAGCCTTTATATATATATATATATATATATATATATATATATATATATATATATATATATATATATATATATATATATATATATATATATATATATATTACAATATTTTGATGAGAGAAATAATAATTCAACTGTAAAAAGACGCCCGCGCGCACTATCTAGCTAGATGTCTCTTTCACAGAGATGGACTTGGACAAGCTAGGAGGATATATGGGCACTGGTTCATCTCATTTTCCACACCAATTTCCCGGACCATGCATGCAGCTAGAGCGCGCTACAATCTCCAAATTGACTTCTGCTCCTGACGGGATCGAGTAGTACAAATAGATTACGACAAAAAATTCTTTGTTTCTAGATCGAGCCATATAATAAAAATAAACAAATCATTTACCTCTTTTCGGTCGACTACGTACTACACTATATATCAGACGACGAGCTAGGGCGTGTCATAGGCATGGCATGCATATATATGCAAGTCGTCACTGTACGTGTCGTCGACGAGAACAAATTAAGTAACAACGAACAAAGCTTCTACCAAGGTTGCTTGTACGATTGGTGTTATGGGTTGACGATAGTGGATATATATATATATATATATATATATATATATATATATATATATATATATATATATATATATATATATATATATATATATATATATATATATCGGTGATATACAATACAAGACGAAGATGATGAGGCCGGGCGTTACACGCTGAATAATCGACTGACATGTGCGTGCGCTCTTGTGCTGAGAGGGAATTAATTGAGATAAGCAAGGCGACAACAACATCATATCTGAGCTAGGTGTTGTGTTATCTGTATACCTGTTCTCGCTGTGTGCGGTCACTGGTTGCGTCAGCCAATGCAATATATGCACGAGTTGTTGTTTCTTGCATTTACATATTTAATTGGTCTTCGGAGAAATCGGTGCGCGCGGGCATAGAAACGACGACGATGGACAATCAAAAGCATCGTCGGCGTCGATGAGAGGTACATATGCTGCATGTCGCCTAGCGTGCGTCGCAGCAAAAGCAGTGTGCGTACCTCTCCGGTCCTAGCTAGCTTATTGTTACCGCCTACTGTATAGCTAGCGACAGAAACATAGCGTCAAGTACTAAGCTATTATATATTGTCCAGCTTGAATGTTTGGTTGTCCTCGAATTAATGTTTCATCTTTTACCATTACAAAAAAAAAATCATCTTGATCCCGCTGGTGTCTTTAATTTGTTCATTCATGCGTGTCGTTGATGATGCAGTGAGAGATATCGCTGTGAGACGAATAATAGGTAGGCACTAGTGTAGGTAATTAACTAACGTAGTATAGTACAGTAGGAGGCTGAATTTTGGCGGATGGTGTGACATGCCATTGACTAATTTAATTAACAACGACGAGGGATATCTCACGAGAGGATAGGATACGTATGGTTCCCAAACACAGCATAGCTTTGCACCTGCAGTGTCGGGTGGGAGACGCCGCTGGTTTCTTCCTAATGCGTCACTACAGCTTCAGTCATCAGTGGGGTTTGTAGCTCAGACGCTATAGAATGCATTCATGTTTTTTTATCAGATCTATATACACGTTAATTAATGTTCTCCGTGCAATCTAAAATTATAGTACAGTAAAAATTTACATAAATAAAATATCCCAAGATTATTATGATCCTCATTTCATAGCAATGTTCCAAATACTTCATCCATCAAGAAAAACAATGTCACGATTTAGTATCTTATTAAGTTTGACCAACTATAATTTAAAATGTATCAATATTTATGATATCAAATAAATACCATTAGATTAATTATGAAATATATTTTCATAATAAATTGATTTAGAGTCATAAATGTGAATATTATTTACTATAAATTAAACTTGATTAAAAGTGAATTATTTTTTTGTAGCACGTAACAAATATATAGTTGCATGTTTACAATGTTCCAATTGTTTAGAGATCAAATTCCACTCTTTGAACTAAATGCGCCAAAAGAGAGACCCCCTCTTATGGATTGATTTAACCTCTGATAAAAAAGATAGACCTTGGTTCTATTTTAGCTTTTCAACAAAGTTAGTAAATAAGCATAACGGTCCATAATGTTTCGATGTCGAATCAGGCCGGGACTTTAAATTATCAATCCTCATTCACATGACCGTTCCTCGTGCCCTTTTGTTTTACTCCATCCGCCGTTCCAAATCATAAGTCATTCCAAGAATCTTAGCTAGCGTTTCAAGTTTGACCAAAATTATAGACAAAACTATAAAGATTTGTGACACATCAAATAGGTATACAATGGAAATATAAGTAAAGATGAATCTAATGGTATTTAGTTGGCATCATAATTATTATTTTCTTATCATATAAATGTGGTCAAACTTAAGATGCTTTAACTCTCCAATATTCTTTGAATGACTTATAATTTAGGATGGAAGGAGTATTTGTTAAAGTCTATGAATAGCCTCATCAAACAATCCACCAACGATCAGCCCTACCATTTGGTGCAGACTTTAGTGCGTGTGTTTTCAGTATGCTTTCAACTACAATATTAACCAAATTAAAATTCAACATCTGTAATTGAGATCGATCCTTGACTTGAAACTAACTTCATTGAGGGCATTTTTTACTATCAACTCAGACAGCCACTTCATGCATCTCCATACTACTGCTTCGACTCTCTCAATTTGAATGTGGAGGAAGAATGAACAATATTCGTGAAGAAATGACATGCGCTAGATCACACCAAATCATATACGATGGAAGAGTCAGAGAAAAAGCACCTTGGAAAACAGAGACCACCGAATGATTATAAGGACTGAGTGGCCCAAAAGAGGGGTGGGTGAATTGAGCTCTAAAAAATACAAAACGACATCCTTAGCCTATGCAAGATTCTAACCACCTTTGCACCTAAGTTTTCTACAAAAGAACACTAGATATTCATTAGGGCAAACAGTCTAAATAGATCACCACAAGGTTTTGCCCTATTCCACGATTTGCATTGCAACAACACAAAATTGATTGCAACAAGTAGATGTTATTTCCACGATTTTTATTTTTGGTTGCGACAGTGAACAATGTTGCTATGAATATTTTAGTGTGGCACAATTATCATGCACTTTGTTGCAATTGGTAGGTGTTATCGTCACAGTTTATGAAACAATTGCAAGTGGTACTTGACAATATTGCCACTGTAATGTTTGCGTTGTGACTAATTTGATTTGTATTGAAATATGTACATTATTGCAACACTTTTACTAATGGTAGCGAATAATTGACACTTTGCAATGGATTTGATTTGTTACATGAAATTTGTCACTTGCATTGCATTAGGGTTTTATCTATCACAGTTGTTAGACACGAGCCTTCTCTATGGTGACAGATAAATTCGGTCATTGCAGTGAGACTGTACTAAGTCCATTTTCTCTTGAGTGCTTTTCAAATTTTCAAACTCCCAATGTGTTCCAATATAAACACCTTCACCTTAGGCACTAAGTTAGTTTTCCAAGAAAAAAATCAAAGCATTTTCACTTGCTTCCTCACCACGTCACTAGGTCTAACGCACATGCAAAGTTAGGCCAAACCTAGTGTTACTAGATAATTGTCGAGTTCCTCTCTTAATAGTATGTCATCTGTCCTCAACCCGTCTAATGCATATGCAAAGTTAGGCCAAACCTAGTGATACTAGATAATTATCGAGTTTCTCTCTTAATAGTATGTCTATCTATCCTTAACCCGACCATGCACTCTGTTGCATCCTTGGCAAATGACATAAAAACCTTTAGCACATACCATAGGAGCCCCATATCTAAGGCCAAGAAGAACACGTTGATCCGCTGATCCGCTACTGCTTTTGATGGGCATGGTCGCTAATCCACGAGTAGGCGCAACCCCTAAGTGTGGTGCTCAGAGCTTCCTCTTGCCGGCCTGCGTTGTCGTCTATGGGCTTGCGGCACGCAGGGCTTGCCTTCGCTATGTCAAATCAACCATTGCCCACGTGTTAGACCCATACTATCGAGAGGGAGCCAATCGAAGCTACTCAATCCTTTTTTAACCTAAGTTTGACTACTCGTCTTATTTAAAAAATTTGTGCAAACATAATCAAATTTAAATCATTTTTGAAGAACTTTTATTAATAAAGGAAACCACGACAAAAGAAATGATATTTTGCACAAATTTTTAAATAAGTTGAGTAGTCAAATTTGGTGTCAAAAAAAGTTAAACGTCTTATAATTTAGGATGGAGGAGTGAGTACCATTTTTTTAAGCTTTTCCTCTCTTGCCCCTCTCAGTGTGGGCGAATGGAATAAGGGGAGTGTTTGGCTTGCATTCAAACAAAGCTGCTCGCAACACGCTTTTATCAAACACGCCCATGTATTGTACCTAAGTTTACTCTCGTATGTCCTATTCCAGCACAGATCTAATAGGCCTTTAATCCAATATGATCACAAAAATTTCAGATCTGGGACATCCATTTTTAAAAGCAAAATGACGATGAACGATACCGCCACATGCAGAGTGATGATGAGTTGCGATGTCCGTGCCAGTTGCATGACACCTAAACCAGCAATTACGAACTGCTTATCGCAGCTGCACCAGCAAACAGCTGTGGAGCTACAGTCTTCGCAGGCCGCAGCCCCCAGCAGGTCAAACCGAACTCAACTAATAGAGCATCCGGAAGCTTTAAAGTATTCCAAATAAAACAATCCCTTCATGTATTTATCTTAAAATTAAATCGTTGACCATTTGCAGTAACGTGTGCAGTTACATACATCATAATACCATATCAACAGAATCAAGAAATGTGAGAACTCCAAAATATACATTCTCCATAGAGGAGTGCACTGCAAACTGATAGACATGAAAGCACAAACTGAAGGCGGTGACATCGCACAGTACATTGTTCAGACCACATCTTCCAAACATATCACATCTTTATCCAATGGGCACGAATAGTTAGCATGCTTAGTCCTTGGATGAGGGAAAGGCTTGAAAAACAGGTAATGTTGTCCATGATGTTCACACCTTCCTGATGCTCTTTCCGTACTCTTTCCTTATTTCCCACAGCTGCTCCCCAACTTCCTTCATGGTCGGGCGGTCGTCCCTTGTCGGAGCAGCGCACTGGAAAGCCAGGCTAAGGAGCTTTTCAAGCACCTCATCGTCCACATGATCTTCCAGCAACGGGTCCAATATCTCTCTCATGTTGCCTTCATTGAATTTCTTAAAAGTCTGCATAAAAGCACAAACACAAAGCCACATTCACTCAGCTATTTCAGAAAATATCAAAACAGACAAATAAAAAATGGACCGGTGGGGGGAAGACCGCCCCCACGGCATTGCACTAAGAAAGAAATCCAGGCAGACCTGCCCATATAACCCCTGAACCTTGGCTTCACCCTATAGGGTCACACCGTAACCTGGGCTGACCACGACCCACTGGGTCGGCGATCACTGCAACTACCCCCTGGTAGGAGGGCCCAAACCAAAGCACAGGTGCCACAGGTCGGATTCTTTTGCTGCCACCATGATTTGAACCCTGGTTGGTGTCTCCCTCAACTAGGGAGCTTACCATTACACAACAATCGTGTTGGCTCAAAACAGACAAAAGATCTCATTATAAAAGGTAATAATATAAAAAAAAGGATCCATATTTTAACCTGGGAAACTCTGCTGCCAGTTTGATTTTTCAACTTTGAACTACGAAACCGTTCGTTTGCAACCCAAACTCATAAAAGTGGACTTATCCTACTATGACCACAGTAATGTTGGCTTAATTCTGTAGCTTAGTTGCATGAAAAACCATGGTCTTTTACAATTATAATAATTATTGTAAATCAGCAATTTGATCCTAGCATTCTATTTAGGTCAATTTCACACATTGTATAAGCATAGACTGGAGATACGTGAAATGAAGGAAATTGCCCAGACATACCCATCTGATTGTGATCCTCTCGTCAGGGGTTCGCTTCAGTTCTACGGGTCTGCGAGCAGAAAGAATTTCTACAAGCAATATGCCAAATGAGAAGACATCACTCTTTGGAGTTAGCTGGTACGTTCTCAAGTATTCAGGATCCAGGTACCCTGCTGTGCCTTTCACTTTCGTTGATATGTGTGTCTTCTCCGTGTCACTAGGGCCACTTCTTGCAAACCCAAAGTCGGAGACCTTGGCCCGATAGCTATCTGTCAGGAGGATGTTTGATGACTTCACATCTCGATGAATTATAGTCTTCTCTGTGAACAGTACAGAAGTTCTCAGCCCCTTTCCAGAACATCACCAAATCAAATATACTTGAAAAAAAAAGGTTGGCATTGGGTATCATCAATGCAAAAAATTACCCAACTCTGCTATATTTTAGGCCCTGTTTGGAAGAAAAGTATTGTTGTTGTTTTAGAAAAAAAAATACCATGGTTTTGTGGAATATTTTGGTTTTGAAAATTGGAGCAAAAAAAAATACCATGGTTTTGTGGAATACTTTGGTTTTGAAAATTGGAGCCTTAGTTAGCATAATGAAACCAAATGATTGAATACAGGACTCCCAAAACATAGCCGTAGGAAAAAGACACGGAGTGCATGTCACATGCAATTCTAATCTCATTTGGATGCAACATAGGAAAAACACAGGAACTAGAAGAGAAAGTCACAGGAAAGTTTCTGAGACACTAACCGCATGCTACATCTCCTAAAACGTTCATATGGATTGAGCTAAGCAATAGGAGTTTTGTAGGATTTCAGGATGGCCAATCCTTAGTTCCAAATGGGCTGCATAGGAAAAGCTCCTATAGGTCCTATCCTAAAAAATTGCTTCACAAATCCTATGTTCTAAAGGGGGCCTATTTCTCCTAAGTTAAATGTTTTACATCTCTTAAGAACTGGCCATTTTACTCCAAATCAAATAACTGGATAATTATAATGACATTTGTATCAGACACACTACTCTGTCTACCTGCTAGCCCATTTCAGAGGTAACAATCTGACAAAATATAGACCACATCACTTTAATATTTATAAGCAATTATAAGCATCTAGGTAGTAGAAGTATACCTGCATACAGATGAAGATAAGTAAGTGCATGAGCCACGTCAATTGCAATTTCTAGGCGCTGATTAAAATCCAGGACTCGACCATGTTGACCTGCAGAATGGAGGAAGGCATGTAATATTTGAATGAAGGTATTCAAATTGACCAAAAAGTGAAGAAAACAATATGGGAAGCACAATTTACCATCGAGATGTTCTCTAAGAGTACCATTTGGAACATACTCAGTGATGATAATGCGCTCATTTCCTTTATCGGTAAAACCCAGTAACCTCACCAAATTTCGGTGGTCTATCTTAGCAAGCAAGTCTACTTCATTGCTGAACTCATCCCTAGGACCTGCAAACTGATCCTGTAATGAACAGCAGAGCATATGTTATGCATAGCATAGTGGGGAAAAAAACAGCAGCACCAACACCCGAAAAAAACAAAACTTTATTCATTGTTGCCAGAGGCAGACAAATTAGCAGAACTACATGAGCTATTTTGCTGAGGTACAAATATAAGTTGTAAAATATTTTATAAATTTATTAAAATATAGTGAAATAAATATGAAGAGACAAAATAATTTGGCAAGGAATAAATTTGACTCAACATACTGAAAAAGCCCATGAATGAGAATAATCAATGGAGTTTAATAAGTAACAGGTAATAAGACATGAGGTAGAACCAGACTACCTTTTTAGCTCTCTTGACTGCAACAACATTGCCATCTGGCAATACAGCCCTGTAGACCATCCCAAATCCTCCTTCACCTAACTTAAATGAAGGTGAGAAGTTCTGAGTCGCCCTGAGGATCTGCTGGATGCTTAAGTTGACAGATCCAACTCTAGCTATCTGTGGAGACGGTGCAAATCTAGATGGACTTGGAGGTATTCGATGTGGAGTTGGTGGGACTTTCTCAGATGACATGCTTACTTCATAGGATGAAACTGATTCAACTGAAAATATACAACTTGTTAAGGACAATGTTCCAACATTGTTACAACAAATATATAAAAAAACTGAGAGAATATCATCAAAGCATACATGGTTTACATTGTGGAAATGTGAAAATAGCACCAGACTAGTAATCAACAGTAAACCACAAAACCAGGACAGAGCTGGTCTTCTCTGTTATGGATTATTCTATACCGATTCCAAGAACCTAACCACAGCTGTTTAGGCGTTTTTGGGGCAGTGGTCGTCTGTTTTTCTTAGTGTGTGGTGCTAAGAGTCCTGTAATTGGTTCTTGGGGGAGCAAGCTCTGCCTCTCCTCCGTTGTTTTTAATAATCTTCTTAATGAAATGACGCGCAGCTATCCTGCGTCATTCGAGAAAAGAACCAAACCACATGTCCGTCTCATCCAAGTAACTACTGAGTTGGAATACAATATACAGATGGGCTATCATGAAAATGACTAAATGAGTATTACTATTGAACTGTTAAAATAGTTTTGGTTGGTAAACTGTAACTTTATAAGTATCACTTATCTTAGAAAATTGATGGTGTCATATGAAAATTATGACTTGGCCTAATAACCACTCATGATAAGCTTCACAAATAACTATGTGTCTAATAACCACTCTTGAGAAGCCGGAGCGCTTTTAGAAGCTCTACCACAGTCACATAAAATGGGGTGAAGGCATCAACCCTTGATTTGGGTTCGCGGTTTAAACCCTGTAGTGTAGCTACCATGTACCTTGACCCTGTTCCTCGACCCTGTTGACCAAGAAACTATGTGCCTATGAGCCCTACCAATGGACCTTAAAGCAAGATAAGGCCTAACCTTATCAAAAGAGATAACCATGGTTATCAAGGCCGTAAGGCGAGGCGTGGTCCGTGGTGACTGACTACTGTCTTACGCTTAAGCGACTAAAGTGTGAGGTGAGGCAACACCTTAAGAATTTAAGGAAAACTTAAAACAGCATAGATGATGAAGAAACAAGTAAAGGAAAAAATAAAAAAGAAAGGACGAGTAAGAAGAGGACTGGCCCAGCCCATCAGACAGCCCATGTGCCCCTCCCCCTCCTGGCGTGGCTTCATCTAGAAAGGTTTCCGATCCTGATCCCCTCCAGCGCCGCCGCCCCCTCTCGTGCATTCTCCACCACTGCCGTTCCGCCTCCTCCCAGATGCGCTGCTATGCTTCTCTGCGCCCCTCCCGGATGCGCTGCTCCGCTTCCCTCTCTTCTCCGGATACACTGCTCTGCTTCCCTCTGCACCTCACTGCTCAGCGATCTCAGATCGACAACCACTGCTGTCCCCTTCCAGATCGAGCAATTGGAGAACAAGAGATGGAAAAAAATCAAGCCAGGAGAACCAAAATCAAGCGGAGATGGAATAGTTGAGTGGGCCAGCAGAAGACGACAGAATCAAGGGGGCGTCAGCATGAACATAAAGCAACAGGGTGATACCTTGCCCCTGAGGCAACCCTGGAGCACTCCAATGCTTCAGCGACGCTGAAGGGACACCTTACTAACCATGGAGATAACCAACCCTCAAACAACAATAGCACCATAAGGACTAGTTTCTATTAACATGTAATAAGAAAAGGTAAGCGAGTAAAAATAAACTAAATGTACACCAGTCACAAAGATATCATAAAGATCTCATCCTAATCTAGTACAAGAAAACTCTCATGTAATAAGGACAAGCGAGCTAGGCAAAACTTTTGAAAATACCCAGCTCAATATCAGGTCCTCTGACTTCAGTAGGGCCCTGACATAGACAACTATTGTTCACTGTGTTCACACTAACCCCCATATTTTGGGTTCACTAAAAAATGAGGTGGCAGACAACAAGAATAGAATTGGCTGAAAGATTGCACAAAAGATAAACTCACCTGTGTTGCGCTGAGCGGTTCCAGTGTCATGCCTGCTGACTTCTTTTCTTTCGGCATGAAAGCATGGTAACATAAGACCACAGCATAAGAGAATTACACCTGGCACAGCCAGGAGATGATCCTGCTTTTCTGAAGAATCATCAGTGTCCTGATTATTTTCATTCAACCCAAACCTCCCACATGGGTCATAATCATTTCTTGAGCTATTTTCTGTGGGCCGCCTCAGGAGCTTCCTTGGCACGTCGTGATGTAAAGTTGCTACAGGTGATAAGGCATATCTTTATGTAAAGTTGCTACAGCTGATAACAAACCAAATGAGGAAAAGTAAACAGCAAAACAATTTTTCTCATCCACATGTTACAAATTTAAAAATGTGTCAGCCATATCAAAAAAAAAAAGGAACCAAAATATTTTGGAAGGTTGGAATGCAGATGCTAAATGAGGGTACCAGAAAACTAACACATGGGTCGTATCATACTTCAGTTGCGAATTACAATGCCAACAAAAGAGCATGCAACTTAGATATATCTCATTACGTTGTCCAAACATAGTTTCGCACTAGAGCATATAAATGGGAAATATATTTAGGTGGAATTAAACCCCAAATGTAGGACCCTAAAAGAGTTCCTGTTCCCATCATCTACAAACTACAATGCATAATAGTAGAACGAAAACCATACCACGAAATAGCCTATGTTCTACAGTCTACACAACTGTTCCAGAGATAAACTTCATAGCCATATCTTATTTATTACAAGTCATGTATGGAATAAGTCAAATAACTGATGCAGGTATGAACTGTTAATGTACTAAAGTGGGCAGCAATTGCCCAATCCTTATCTGATTTAGCAACTAGGAGCAAACAAGAACCAACTTACCATGGCTAGTTCCGCTCCCTTCACCACAGTACTGCTTTACGGCACCCCTAAACGCATCTGAAAGGTTGCTGCAGCGGAGGCAGCCTCTAGCAATGTAGAAGCCGAGCTTATGGCAGGCAACAACGCGGTCCTGCACCAGAACCCCATTGACCGACAGGTTAAGGAGGCCATCAGAAGCATCGAAGATGACAAGCTGGTCGTCTCCACAAGCAGCTCGTGCAAGGGTTAGCTCCGACGAGGAAGCGTGAGCCAGAGGCGACCAGCAGCACAGGAGGACGAAGAGGGCTTGGAGAAGAGCCAAAGGAGACATCGATGCCCTCAGGAGTGGATCTAGTAAAGACACCCAATAATTTTTACAAATAATTAGAAGTTGGTAGCAGGGGCGGACCCAGTAAAGGACATGGGTGTACACATGTACACCCAATAATTTCTGCAAAGAAATCAAGGTTAGTAGGCATAATACACGCATATGCACCTGTAATTAGATTCAGACCCGATCACGAATAGCATGTTAGGGTTTGGGCGCACGACGGCTTCGCACAGCAGGAAGTGAGGACCAAGGAGAGGAAATACCTAGTGTCCTGGTGGTGCTCGTCGCCGGCCAAAGTGGCGAGTGGCGAGTTGCGAAGTAGGACAGCAGCGACGGTCGCAGGGCTGCAGAGGGCTGACGCCGTGCCGGAGATGGCCGCGAGGATGCTGGGCCCCAGGTGGTGCTCGGCCGAGCGCAGTCTCCTCTCCGGGTTGCGGCGCGGCGACCTAGGCGCCGGCTGCTTACTTCCCCGCCGCCGGTCGCCGTTCGGCACTCGCCGTCGCCGCCAGGTCGCCACTCGCCAGCCCAATTGGTAGGTGCAGGAGTCGGGATGCGGCGGCTTCTACTGCGAGCGTGCGGGGGAAAGGAGTAGATCAAGTTGGGCCGTTTTCATTTCATGGGCCGTATCCAAATCGCCCCAGCCGTACGAGATACTCGTATCAGTCCTGCGTTTTAAATTATAAGAGCAAACATGCCCCTGTGTTGCTACGAGAGAAAAAACTATCAAACGGATGATATGTTTGCACTTTGCAGTGGCGGAGGTAGGAATGATTTTAAAGTGTCGCAAAATTTATAAAGATGAAACATCTAATATGCATCTATGCAATGGCTCACCACAACATTATATATATTACTTCATGATCGACAGATATAATAGAGATAAAAAAAAATAGCTCATATACTTGGTATTTTCTACATATTTTATTTTAGGTATGGCAGCAGCCATACCACTTCACCCCTGTCTATTTGCTTCAGCTTGCAGCACAGCCGCAACGGTCCCGACAATTTAGTTTGTATAGGTGTTACTTTTAATATTAAACAAACATGCTCGATAGTGGAAAACAAAGATGACAATGTTAGCGTGGGTAGCTTGATGAGACATTCATTTTTATTGGATTGGATGACAATGTTCAAGATTTAGTTTATACATGATTAGTTAGGTCATAGACTAATTCATGTTATAATAGTAATTTATTCCTAATTAATACCAACAATTTAGTAATAAAACTATTTGTTAATTATAAGTAAAGGATGTTAAAATTAAGACCCACAATAATGTATTTGTTATTTATCGTAATTATTTCTAATAACAAAATCATATTACTTCATACGAAACAAAAAACTTGGTAGTAGAAAAGTAGGAAATAAAAAATACAAATCTATATCTATATCTATACCTATTAATAAAGAGGCAAAATTTCCAACCACAATTTGTTTCCGCCACCAATTTTCTTCCGCCTTTCCTGACCGTATCTGATCTGGATCGGCCTTGGCCTCGTGTAGTGCGTGTATTTTGAAAAGAGGATGAGAATAAAGAAATAGAAGAAAAGTAAGGGTTCCTAGTGCAAAAGTGTAAGAGCGAAAAAAAGTTAGAAGAATCTGAATTGAATTTGAGGAGCTTGAGGATTCCTGATGTAAAAATACAGTCCATATTTTCTCCAAGTTACATGTAATGTTCCTGTTTTTTTTTCTTTCTACGTCTTCTTGTTTTGCTTTTTTGTCAAGGTTACGTTTCCTTTTTTACTTTATTTTATTTGATCTCCTATTATATTGAATATTAATAATTAATAATAATAAATATATAATATTATGAATATTTGAAATCTTGACTCTTTTATGACCGGTAAACATGCACAAACAACACATACGTGTAAAAGGCTATATGACAACAATAAAGGACTCTATATAAACTATAATTATCATGAAAACAACCTATTAAAGAACAGAGTCTATAAAACGTAAGATTGATTGTGCAGATGCGGTGACATATAGTCATGTAGACGTACAAGGTGACGACTGGTTAAGCGAGTGCTTGATGGTGATGTTGTGGCCATTTTAAGAAGCACAAATACCGGTGGCCCTCTAAGTAACAGTGTTGTGCCTCATGTCTTTGTACCAATATTTTTCAGTTATATTAAAAAAACATACTTACATATGCCATAGAGTTAAGGCTTCAATTTTTCTGAAATTATATCTGAAAACATATGTCAGGCACGGTGGTTCATCTTGAATTCGAGTAAGCTCAAATTCAACAAAAAATTAAACTTTTTTTCCAAAACTCATTTTATGTGAAAATACCTCTATCATCATGATGTTGAATTGGTCAACTCCATGACACATGGTTCGTTGCGAAAATTTTGGAGTTGTGAATTTTGAGTTTGGGTAAAAAAAAGAAAACATTTTTGTCTTAAGTTTGTCCTAACAACTACATTAACACACATCACATGAAAATGTTTAAATTATAGATGTTTTATATTACACAAAACACGAAATGTTATACGTCATGCTGTCAATTATTGTATTTTGCAGTACATATGCTTAATACCGAAATAACCCGATATATGAGCAATTTGGAATGATCTCTAGAATATTGACAAGTTTAGATAAATCCCTACTCAGCTAAAGGGTAGTACACATCGCTAAAGCCATGACCAAGGACAATTGCCCTCTCCTCGAAATCCCGTGTAGAATCCGTCAACTATGAGAGTTTTTTATATCCATTGCAACGCACAGACATATTTGCTAGTAAAAAAAAAGAAAAAGTGACGAACATCATCGAGAAGCGGGAGCCGCACCTTCCTAAGACCCCGACGTCCGAAATACATACTTACGGGAAAAGGAAAAAAAGAAAGATGAAAAGAAGAAAAGGAAACAAAAACGAAAAAAAAACACAGCTGGATCCGGATAAGCGCCGGTGAATAATAGGCTGGCAGAAAAAATTATGCGGCAGAAAAAATTATGTGGCAAGAAAATTTGCCAATTTAGTATTAAGTATAGATATAGATTCCAAGAATTTTAAAGAGTCAAATCATATCAAGTTTGACTAAAAATTATATAAAAAACATAAATATTTATGACATCAAATTGATATACTATAAAAAATAACTAATAAAAAATCTAATGATACTTAGATGGTATCATAAATGTTATCATCTTATCATATAAATTTGGTTAAATTTAGAAAACTTTTACTCTCCAAGATTCTTGAAATGACTTATAATACGGAGGGAGTACGTATCCAGATTTCATAGTACTGACCTGGCTCCGGGGCGTATCCAAGCTGTATCGGTATCCAATACGTGTCGGATACGCGATACGAACACCCCCTGAACTATTCGCGCATCATAGGATCTATACATATCTAGTATCCTATACATATTCGTGCATCATAGGATCCTATACATATCTAGTATCCTATACATCTACGTAGATTAATTACTTTCTTAAAATAAATAAAAATAATAATCAATGCTAAAAGAAGACCCGTCCACCTTACCTATTGCATGTTATCCTTCCTGATCTAAGTCAACACTCCATCTAACCTCCATCCACCTCCAACTCTTCTACCTGCGTCCGTACATGCATCATCTTGTCTATGCTTCTTACCCGCCAGCACAGCCTCTATCTCCTTCAGACAACGGGTGTCACCTATGTCGCACCCATCGTCTCTGTCCGTCCTCCTCTCACCATCCGCTTGTTGCCTCCAATTGCACCCATAGCGCGCCTTCCTCTTGGTTGCACCTGCCCCGTAAACTTTCTGCACGCGCGCTTGCCACCTCTGTCATCACATGTTGTCCCTCCCTTAGGCAGTGTGGCCCTAGATGTTGGGCATGTCGCTTATTCTCCGTCTACCCTCTCAAGCAAGGCGGTACCGTCTGCCTAGCATAAGCATGTTTATAGACGAACACCTTATGGAACATTGGGGCGAGCCCGGACGTGAGGGGAGAGGAGGCGGCCGCTGCGCTCTACGGATGGATTGGGAGTAGGAAGAACCGACTAAAGAGACAGAAGAAAAATAGAGAGACTATAGGCTGACAAATGGATCTACGTGTTAAGTGTGCCATGTCATCTTTTTGTTAACAAATTTGAGGAGCATCATTTGTATCCAAAGGAGTGATATTCACACACAAAATATACAAGATAAAAGAAGAGTGCAACTTCTCACTAGGGTAGGAGGCTACCAAAGCATAAAACATTTAAAGATAGTAACTAAGTATACATTAAATGTTAGTGCTAAAGATAGCTATGCATATTTGTAGAACTTTCTAGATAAATAATGAGCATACATGAGACATGTTTGTCATGTTTCTGGATACTATATGTCTAGGTATTCTTGTATGCTAAAAATATCTAATAAATAGATAAGTATTAGAAAAAAATATATAGTAATATTTTTAATATCATAGTGACCATGAGCAAATATAAAATAGGCGTGTCCATTGATGTGTTCCGTTCATATCCATAACAAGCCACCATAAATAATATAGTCATAGGAGCAACTCCATCCAAATACCCTACCAGAGGCTCATTTCATTTAGGCCCCGTTTGGCAGGGCTTCTCCACCAGCTTCAGGAGTCCGTTTGGAGCCATTTTCTGCCAAACAGGGTAAAGTAAAATAGCTTCACTGGTGAAAGCCCCTAAAACATGCTCTCACAATGATTTTGGATGGGATGGAGCCAAAAAATGGCTTCTCCCGGCTCCTCCTCCAGGGCCCTAAAAACATGCTCTCACAGGGAAGCCATTTTACCAAACGGTTTACCAAAACCGCTTCAGCTCCATCGGTGGAACTGTTCGTGGAGCTGAAGCCAAAAAAATAGATTCACTAGTAAAGTGAAGCCCTACCAAACGGGACCTTAGAGAGCTCAAACACATGAAAATTTCTCTCCAACCAACCCCTATCCAAAGGGACTCTCATTTCTCTCTCCTAAACTCTCCAAAGGACTCTCATTTCTCTCTCCTAAACTCTCAGTTATAGTTGTAGGAGGCTTTCATCCTTTTCCTTATTCCTAAATTCTCTCTTACTGCAAAACTAACAAGGGGGCGGATGATGAAGGATATAGTGCAAATTATGAGGAAATTTAAGAGATCTGTTAGAGTATGCTAAAAAGTATGAAAATGTTAAGAACTATTAATAGTATCATATGTATTGTTATTGATATTTAATTATTAGACATAGTATTAAAAAAATTTCTGAAAAATAATATTATGTACACTCAATATTACAAACTTGTGTGTCCGCCATTGGTTGGTAGCCATCAAATAGCCAAATAGCTTGAGGTTAGAGTTTGAGAACTCAATTTCAAAAAGAAAAAAGAGTTTGAGAACTCGATTTCGCACAGCAGACGTTGAAGAGAAGGGGTGTGGGAATACCTGATGGGCGCTCTTCACCGGTGAAGAGATCGGCGAAGGCCTTGGCACCTGGCGTAGGGCGGCGGCTGCGGTAGCCCACCCAATCGTCGGAGAGAGAGAGAGCCTACGAGGCGTGAAGATGATGGATGCGGCGGCGGCGGCTCCCGCCCAACTAGACCCGATCTGGGAAGAGGGGGATTAAAATGGACTGAGACACTGTTGGAGATGCTAGGCAGGCGGCGATGGCGAACGGACGAGACGAACACACGAGAAAGGAGATGGAAACGACTAAATGAGAGACGTAGCGAACAGGGATAGTTGGGCGTGACCGCGTGAGATATTTGCTATGTGCACCTACTCACTGTTCCAAATTGGATCAAACGCACAATTAAAAAAAAAGTTAAAGCATCCTGTGGTTTCTCCACGGGCTCTTGTAGTCCTTCAAAGTCATTTTTTGTAAAAAAACGGGACATAACCACAGCTCGAGCTCTCATAGTGTTATAACAAAACTTTATATGTAGAGTTGTTTTATCAAACCATTAGTGGAGCCAGCTCATTTTAGGAGCCCGGGCAAATATTACTATGCAAGAATATTTAGCTACAAAATTACAGGATTCTACATTGATATAAAGAAAACTTTCTTTTAAACATTGGCGACGAGCCCGGTCGGCTGCCCGGGGTGGCCGGGCGGTGGCTCCGCCAGTGTATCAAACGCTTCACCTAAAACGGCTTCAGCTTCACTGATAAAGCTCCACTGATAAAATTGTTCATTAAGCTGAAGCAAAAAAAACACCGATGAAACTTGGACAAGGTTGTTACTCTTGGTGGTTAGAGTTTCGTGATTGGTGAGAGAAATTAGTGTGTTCTTGCCCTCAAGTTTGTGAAAGGTTCTTGATCCCACCTTGTAGAGTGCGAAAAGATACTCTATTAAAATGCTTGTGGCTAGAAGGAGAGCTTATGGGATTGATTCTGGTGACACCAAGGGTCTAGCTTGATATATAGTAGTGAGTGCGCAAACCATTCTTCATAAGACTCACTACAATGGGAATTAAGTTGCCAACAAACAACCAAACCTAGGGAGAAAAATTAATTGTGTCATGTCTCGTCCGAACCGGTATAATCACTACACTTGTATTTACATTCTCATTCTTGCTAGTGTAGTGTTTGTTGCTTGTGTAGTTGAATAGTGGTATTTCTCTTGTTAGTACTAGTGCTAGAGTAGCTAGGTTTTTTTGGGGGGGATGCTAGAGTAGCTAGTTGTTTTTGTTAGTTGTAACTAGTTGTTAGTTTCAAAATCAACATGTTGATAGATTTGCGTACAGGGTTTGCTTGAAGTGAACTAGAGGTGTTTGTAGTGGCTATTACGATCATCTTACTAACCACTATACTCTAGTGAATTTTAGAAAAAAAATTATAGCCTATTCATCCATCTAGCCATCTAGATCCTTATACCAACCCACCCTGAGCAATGAATGATTCATTAGGCTCCTATAATCTATCACATGGGGTTGACAAATGAACATGTCTCGGTGAATAGGGGCTTTGATTGAGTGAAAATGGCTCTTGGTGGATGAGGACTAGAGAGCTCCTCGCTTGGGCCACTTCAAGAAAAATCCCTGGCCAAACCAAGGAGCATGGCCTTTGGAGGAGCCAGCGAAGGTCTCACTAGAGAGATCCACACATCGAGGACATCTTGAATTTTTCCAATAGGTGTCTGCTGCGTAGCAACTTTCTAATAACAACACCTTAGCAAGAGCATTGCATCATCAGCTTTAGCAGGGTGTTGTTCCCCTGCTTTGGCAAGGCACCACCTCATTTCGGCAATGGTTACACCCTTGGCATGATGAAACATGACATGGGCATGTGCACTGCCTCACCGTCCGCAGGGAAGTTCACGTCAGCACCACACATCAACTTTTGCAAGGCATCATATCAGCCCCTAGCTTACAGCAGACCCCCAATGGATGGGTGAACCAGAGACAAGCGAACTAGAGAGTTTTGTCTTCTTGGGGCATCTACAAAGTTGTGACTAACACCAACAAGGATTGTCAGCCACAACCATAGGATTGAAGGTGTCGATGGGGATCCCCCATGGGCTGGATATCAAGAAATGGGCCGCCTTCAGCAAGCCCACGGACCGATTATCAAAGAAGGCACGGAGCAAAGCTGCGTGCAGGATCAAAGATACAACTCGGATTATACAAGGAAAGGCACCCAAAGCATAGCTTAGGACTCTAACTTTGTATCCGAGTAGGACACAAACAACTCTCTCCAGTACCTGGACTATAAAGGGTTGGTAAGGGTGCCCCTTGTAAACAACGCATACTCAATACTCAAAGCAACACGACACAAATAGGTTAACGCCGACTGGACATAAAGGCTATTACTCGACAAAGTCGAGGCCCCAAACCAGTATAAATCGTGAGTCTCTTTTGCGTAACCGCCGAGTTCCACTATTCACCGAAGCCTCGAACAACTATCCTGGGTACCCCGTGGTAGGCTATCGGTGGTAAAACATCGACAGCTGGCGCGCCAGGTAGGGGCTTGTCGGTGCGAGACCCACAAGATACCCCGCAAGGAAGAGAGAAGATCTAGTCTAGCTGGGATTCTCCCCATGTAATCTTAGTAGTAGTATTATTCTGTAATCTTACTAGGAACTCTTATTGTAAACCGATTAGGATTCTGACCTCCTGACTATATAAAGGAGGGCAGGATCCTAGAGATGAGGACTTGAACAACACAACAACACACAATCAATACAACGCAAAGGCTAACGCCGACTGGACGTAGGGCTATTACTCGACCACAGTCGGGGGCCTGAACCAGGATAAATCGACTATCTCTTGCATTCACCGTCGAGTTCCGCATACGCCGAAGCCTGAACATACTATCCCGGATAACCCCGTGACAGGCTATCGATGGTCAAACATCGACAGCTGGTGTGCCAGGTAGGGGAATTCGGCGAATTTGCATCTGAGAGCTCGATGGACCTCGACAGCATGATCTTCTCGATGGGATCAACTTTCATCTTGGCTCATGGATCTGCGAGGTGGACGACAATGGCAAGCTCCAAAGCCATCTCCTCGAAGATTTGAATCACCATGAAGACTATTCTATTTTGACGACTACGACAAATCAAATCTCTGGAAAGATTCGCGTAGCTCATGATGTCCGATTCAACTCAGGTTTCGTGGCTTTGTGCACCCGACTCGAATTCAGGCTCCGCATCCGAGATAGAGTCTTTTCCGAGTTCTTTTGTGAAACCAAGTTCTTTTCCGGTGGGGCTTAAGAACGTGGCCCTGACCTATCAAGAATACAACTCGGAGTACACACAGAATCTTTTCAAGAAGTCGGATCCTTTTCCGCTCGGATTCCACAACATGGCAACATCTTATCAGACACGGCCCGGAGGATTCCTCGATCCGGTGCTTAGAATGCCACTGAAGGGACCTCAGGAAGGTCTCGTACTAACTATAACATCTCAAGACTACATTATCCATTGGCTGGGCTCTATTCCTGAGGATAGCAGTACCCGACTGGTCGGCACGACGACAACAGCAATTCTACCCTACCAAGAAGGAGACTCGATCTGTAACCTTGAAGCCTCTACTAAAGTTATTAACAACCCCGACAGTATAGAAACCAATGCCAATAACAGAATAGTTCACGCATGGGAAGTACTCATGGTTCGCCATCCTCGATCATCATTGATCCCCGAGAAGCACCCGACGTTAGGTCATCAGATGAATATGAGTCCAACATATCACACTTTGCTCAAGGCTATGATGGTGAGACCGAGAATCAAAGGCAAGCTAGAGAAAGAAGAAACAAGTTGAAATAAGGACGCCAGCGACGTGCTAGGCAGCGCAAGGAAGCTTGGATCAAATATGAGTCAGATCTGGTAGAATACAATAGGAGAAAATCATAACAAGAAGTCGAAGAAAGACGTGCGATGAACACACCCTACAACAGGATCCAAGAAGCACTTGAAGAACTCGGAACGACCTCACATCCCAGTGAACAGCAGGAATAGCTCGGGAACTTCTCCGGACAGCAGCCCTAAAGACACACGATAGAAGAACCCGTTCAAGACTACCCGCTAGATCAACATCTCATAGGAAGGAAGATCAAAATCAGAGGAAGTCCGCATTCAAGAGACTTGGAACAAGTGGAAGTCACAACAGAGAAAGCAGGAGGGACCACAGTCAAAATCACCGAGGCGAACAACCAAGACAGATCAGAAGCGAAGCACCCATTCGGATAGCCCCACAGAACTACTCTCGCCAAAACGACAGCTGGCTAGAAGGAGGTGCTGAATCAGAATACAGAGAAGCCAAGACGCACGATAGGTTCCCCTGTTTTGCAAGCAGACTTGCTTCAATACGACTACCGCACAAGTTCAAACCGTCCAACCACTCTAAATGTGATGGCAAGACCGAACCAAGGTAGTGGCTCAGAATCTACTCATAATTGATTGAACTGGCTAGAGGAGACGACGACATCAAGACCTTGTTCTTTCCTATGGCCCTAGAAACCATGCCCCTCCAATGGTTCGACAAATTGAATCCTGGGTCAATTAGAAATTAGGAGGACTTGCAAAGAGCTTTCTGTGAAAATTTCGTGTGTATCATTACGCACCCAATCACCCACGCAGAACTAAAGGGACTCAAGCAGAAAGGAGGCGAAAGTCTTAGAGATTACTATCGATGATTTGGCGAACTACGTGCCCAAGTACATGACATCACCGAACGAGAAGTAATCGAAGCTTTCTCTCACGGAATCATGGCTAGGTGGCAGTTTCAGGATTTCTACAAAGAGAACCCGAGAAACAATGAAGAATTCGTAAAGAAGCGCATAGTAGATAAAAAATGATTAAGAGAAAACGTGGAGGAGAAGAAATCAAGAAAGGTTCAAGCCGGAAAGAAAGCAACATTGAGACATTGCCCATTGATAAGGAAAAATCATCGAAACACCTTCAATGAACGACACCAAGAAAAGAGAAAGCACGAAGGATTAGAAAAAATATGAAGACAACACAGACAAAGGATTCAAAAATCCGTGGGGGCGGTAATGATCTTCTCGACAAATCAAGGAAGTTTTCCAAGCCACTACGAAGGTATGGCGACATTGAAAGCATCAATTATTGCCCATTGCACCCTAATGGAAAGACACACAATTGGAAATTGCCTACACCTTCAATGAACGATACACAAGAAAAGATAGTAAGGGGAGCACTAAAGAAGACAATCGTACCACGTAATCGCCGCCCAAAATGTATGAGGCAACAGCCATGCCACTTGGACAAATTACTCTACCCAAGACAAGGATTCATCATACCATGCAATCCTCGGGCGCAGCGCTAGCAAAATTCATGGTAAAATCCGTGGGTGTCCTTTCTCTTCGGCTTTTGACTGCGACGTTCAGCAATCCAAATGATCAAGCCGACAATGGAAGAAAAGGCCCTAGATTAAACCAAGAAGAACTAGAGATACTGGCTAAAAGCCCAAACATCTTAAACAACAAAAGAAAAATTAGCATCCCTCGCGCCACCTCTATAGGATGCTCACCAATTTTCTTGGGACAACAAAGATATCTTTGCTTGGAAAGCGGCCGACACAGTCTAAGATATCTCATATCAATGAAAGCTCTAAGCACCCGTAAAACGGCTACGACGAGTCATCAAGGCCAAGTCAACAAAGATCACAAAGGTAATTTGGATTCATTAGAGAAATCCCAAAGAAAACATGGGTGCTATCTGGATTTATCACGAAAATCTCAACAAACGAAAAACATTTCCAAGGATTAGAAATTCTACTACATATTATCTCAACATTGATTCCAACAAAGATCCGTTCAAGAGATGTCCTCGCCAAGCTCGGATCAGTTGATTCAGCAAAGGTCCCACCCGGCGTATTCATAGAGGAGTTATCAGCTCCTTCTATCAAACAACCCGGAGACAACCCTGAATTCGTTTGGACATGACCAAAGGCAACCAAATTATGGTAATAAACACTTCATGGACACAAGCTTTTATTGATTATATCAAAGAGAATAAGTTGTTGCAGATAAAGAGGAAGCTACCCAAGAAAAGTTATTCAGAGAAGTGAAAACAAAGATGTACGCCCTAGTGGGGACAAGCTCTGGCAAAAAAAGGTTACCTTTCTTTAAACTACAGCAAGTTCATCGCCGGAAGAATTTTGAGTACTCCTAAAATGTGTCTCATTTGAAGAAGGCAAAGAAACCCTAGGCGAAATACACTCGTGGAAAGAGAAGAAGTTGCGTGTTAAAGTACGGAAATCACGCCGCTTCAAGAACACTAGTCGGCAATGCTTTCAAAAACTCTGATCGGATTCTCAGTTGTCCTTCATATTATAAGCTGAAAGCCACAACAAGTGACATTTAAGCGAGACACGCAGAAGAACTTGTCGAAAATGTAAAGGTTGTCAAATGTTCGCAAGACAAGCTCATGTGCCAAGATCCTAATCTCTCAGAGTGAAAAACAACTCACAACCTCATATGGCAACTCTTACAAACATCGTCATCTCGCTCCCACCCGCTTGGCCTTTCTCTCCTGCTGAAATATTTGGATCAAGTAGGACCCCTCAAGAAAGCAAAGGCATCAACAAAGTACTGGGACTACAAAAGAAAACATGGGTTTCGAAGTACATCTTCATGGCAATTGACAAGTTCACCAAATGGATCGAATACAAACCACTCACAAAATACAACGCAAGTAATAAACACCAAAGTAGTCGAGTTCATCCAAGACATTATGCACGCAAGAAGCAAAGAGGCATGCCCAATCGAATCATCACAGATTTAGGCTCTCCTTTACTGTACCTACGAGTTCAAAAGAAATCCAAGACAGGATTGTGGCTTCACCCGGCATAGATTACGATTAGTCGCACATCCGAGAAGCCAACAGACGCACAGAAAGGGCCAATGGACTCATACTAGCGGGTTGAAACCAAGAGGTTGAAACTAAGTGGATGAAGAGCTAGCGGACTATGGATCAAAATAGATTGAAGAATTACCCAAAGTAGTATGGGGCTACTGAACTCAAATAAGCAAGAGCTACCGGATACTTGCGCTTTTTTCCTAGTTTATGGATTAGAAGCCATACTACCTACCGACTTGATCTGGACATCATCAAGGATAGAACAGATTAAGATGATAAGGAGAAGCGAAAACACACACCGTAAGATTAGAACTCGACACTACAAGGATAGAAGAAGTCGTGGTAACGCTACCCTTCAATCAAAGCAAGATACCTCCAAGGATTAAGACGCCACTACAACAAGAATACCAAACCTTGATCACTACAAGTCGGAGACCTAGTGCTAAGAAGAATACAAAAAAACCGACGGACGCCATAAACTACTTAGTCCATGGAAGGTCCTTTATTATCTCAAAAGTCAACTTTGGACCGAGTGCACGTACAAGTTAATAACTAAAAGACGGAAAGAAGTCAACAATACATGGCACATCAACAAACTAAGAAGATTCTACGCATGAAAACAACTCAAGGGAGAATACATGTACAAACCACAAGAGATCAACGTTCACGACCAATAAAGATGGTGTTCCTCGACAAAATATGTATTATAGCTTATCAAACGATCATGATCAATAAAGATGGTTTTTCGGCAACATATGTCTTATGATGGCTAACCCCGAGTTGTTTCCAAAAAGCAAAATGGTTGAAAATACGCCTGAGCATCCTGACCGAGAGCAAAATAGCTAAAAAGACGCTTAAGCTCGCCGATGAGGGTAGCTAACAAGCTAAAACCGAACCAAAGAGCAAAATGGCTGAAACATGCCTGAGCCTACCGGCCGAGAGAAAAATAGCTAAAAAGATGCTTGAGCCCGCCGATGAGGGTAGCTAATAAGCTAACACCCGAACCAAAGAGCAAAATGGCTGAAACATGCCCGAGCCTACCACGAGAGAACAAAATATTGAAAAAGATGCTTGAGCCCGCCGATGAGGGTAGCTAATAAGCTAACACCAACCAAAGAGCAAAATGGTCAAACATGCACGAGCCTACGGTGATAGCAAAATAAATTGAAAAAATGCTTGAGCCCCGATGATGGGTAGCTAATAAGCTAACACCGAACCAAAGAGCAAAATGCATTTGAAACATGCCGAGCCTACCAATAGAGAGCAAAATAGCTAAAAAAATGCTTGAGCCATGGATGAGGGTAGCTAATAAGCTAATACCCGAACCAAAGAGCAAAATGGCTGAAACATGCCTGAGCCTACCGGCCGAGAGCAAAATAGCTGAAAAGATGCTTGAGCCCGCCGATAAGGATAGCTAACAAGCTAACACCCTGACCAAAAAACAAAACAACTAAGCCTAGGCATGGATCAGAAAAAATTCAAGTCAAGACCCTCTAGCTCCTTGTTCCAAATAGCAAGAGGCTCGAGGGCTACACTGAAGACACTTGAGATCACAAAGTCTATCAAGACAACGGTCCACACCGAGTTGTTTATGCGGCGCAGACAGGAGCCAGGCAAGCATTCAACAGATCAAGAAAGTTCATCAAGACAACGGACTACACCGAGTTGTTTACATGGCGAAGACGAAGGCTAGACAAGCACTCAACAGATCAAGAAAGGATGTCAACACAAAGATAACATGCAAAGTTGTTTACATAGCAAAGGCGAAAGCAAGACAAAGTACTCGGCAAGTCAAATAACTCTGATCGCTTGGACAACTCATCCAAAGAATAAACAAGGCATCCAGGCAGAGAAGACATCAACAAAAAATCTTCAATCAAAAGGAAGTATAATGTCATATTACAAGGCACGAGCATAAAGGTCAATTACATCAAGCGTCATCATCAGGAGAAGAGATAACAATATTAAGATTATCTACAACTCTACTGGCTAAGTCTTCGACCTCAGGCTCCATCCTCTCAACGGCATCAATGTACTCTTGACTACCAGCTTCCTCTGCTATCTTGGACAAAGGCGCCTCTAGAGCAAGAACCCGGACCTGGGCCAGGACATTCTTGGTACACAGTTGGGCGCACCTCTTCACGAACTCTTGAAAATGAGTCGGAATTCGTGGAATTAACTGAGCCCAAGATTGCCCATCATCCGCTGGAGTTCGAAGAGCGTCGGCTACTAAACGAAAGGATCTCCACAAAGCTTTCTAGTTTTCAGTAGCCATCGCCAACTTGCCAGACAAGTCTTCAATAGTTTTTTGAGCCTGCACAAGATCTCTATCAGCTCTACACCTAATCAACTTAGCAAGCGCGAGTTCTTCCTCAGCATGAGTAATTACCTCCTCAGCCTTGTTGTGACTAGAACGAACAAGAGTCTTCATTTCATCAATACTCTCCGAGAGCTTCTGCTTTTCAACTCGGACAGCTGGACAAGGCACCAAACAACAAGTCAGAAGAAAGGAAAGTTTGAATACAAAATAAACGAAAAGAACCCGCCATACCATTGCACTCTTTCTTCGCTGCCTCCAAGTTCTTCATGGCCTTCGAGTTCTTTAAAGCCTCCTGGATAGCAGCATCCCTCTGTCTCTCGGCCTCAACAACCCGGGCACGAAGTGATTTTTCCTCCTTCTGATGTGTTTGACGCTCAGCCTCTAGCTTGGCCTGGCAGAGACCAAGATCTGTCTTCAAGGCGCTTAACTCAGAGGACAACTTCTTCTCGGTTTCCGACAAGAAAAAGAAGCCGGTATGGTCCCGAGAGAAGGACTGAACAAGAAGAAAGAAAGAAACAAGGCATAAGAACAGGAGAAAAATGAACATCCAAAGAAAGAACTTCAGAAAACTTACTTGGAGTTTTTCTCCAAAAGAAGTTGCAAAGGTCACAAAGTCTCCCCAAGAAGCGGTCAACTCTGACAATCGATGAGTGGCGCCAAATTGATGCACCACATCTTTAGTAGAGAGAGGAGCGGAGGGGGAAGATGGCCGATGCGGAGAAGGTAAGAGCAGGGACACATCATGGGAAGTCCTGGCTACCTCCCTAGATGAATCCACCACCATGGCCACGGTCACCTCTGAGGCAACCAAGCCAGCAGCAGCATCATCACCAGGAAACCTTAACTCCCCCACAACCACTTTGCCGACCGTGCGTTCCGAGTCCTAAGGCTCGGTACTCGGTGGCACACTAGAAGACTAGCAAGAAGTCGACGGAGGGTCGAGAGAAGACGAAGGCCTGAAAGTTGATAAAGAAACTCGCCAATAAGAATAAAAGAAAACAAAAACAGAAGCAAAGAGATGAAACCAGAAGTCACTCACCCGGCTATCTTCTTCTTTGTAAAACACAAAGAAGACCTCGCAGGGGGAACGACGGCAGCAAAAACATCACCGCCACCCTGCGACAGGAGCGGCGCGGCTGGTACCGGAGCCCCAGAGGAACCCGGTACCGGAGCCTCAGAAGAACTTGGCACCGGAGCCCCAGAGGAACTCGAGCCCAATGACCGCTTACTACAAAAGAGCCAAGATGAAGTCAGAACAAGAAAAAGCGCCCAACAAAACAAAGACAAGTAAACAACTCACCGACGCATAATGAGGGGCACATCATCGTCCTCATCTTCCTCAGTCTCCAGCAAGACAGCTACAGCGCCATCTGAAAACAGAGAGAAAAGAACTCGGTCAACGGCACAAATAAATAACAGAAAGACCAAACATATTAATATGCTCACCTAGGAGCATGCTACCTATAACTGGAGTACCTGGATGAGTACTCGGCTAGCGAGACTTCTTGGAAACAGGTAAACCAGATGAAGAGCCATCCGCCCGCCCCCTCTTCGAGATGCTGCGAGGACCTCGGGGGACTAGACGAGGAACATATTCTTCATATACATCAACAACTCTGGAAGAAACTCTAGGAAACGATGTGGTGATTTGGAACTTACTAATTACAGAAGCCCCAGCAAGATCCTCCCTAGTATTCACCACGGCAGGGAGGACATCAAGAGGGATTGGGTCAACAAAGTTGCGCCCAATTCCTACAAGAAAAAGTAAACAACCAGATGAGAAAGATTAAACAAAGGTGGAGACAACAAAGGAAAATTCAAAAAGTACTCGAATAAAAAAAAACAACTCACAAAGCGGGGAGGAGGGTTCTTAGCACAATACTCAACAACAAAGATGAGGAACAATGTTCACTCCTTTCAAAGCATCTTCCGAAGGCGCCGAGCACCTCCTCATCGGTCAACTCAAGGGCAGGGACCATATAAGAAGGATCCTCTGCCCCAGAGTACTCAAAACCAAAGTTTTATCGCTCCTTAAGAGGTTGGACTCGATGGTGAAGAAAACTAGAAATAATACCAAGGCGGTCAAACCTTGTTGTTTTGAGTACTTATCCTCTCAACAAGTGGCTTGATAAATCTGGTTCTCATCTTCCATCAGAGTTTCTTTTCCCATCGATCGTTAACCGTGGGACCAGAAGAAGAATGAACGGAAAGGGGAGGAATCATGTTGGTGGAGTAAAACCACTCAGAACGCCAATCCCTCACAGAGTCAACTAAGTCATAATCAAAGAATTTAATTTTGAGACCCGACGGAACCGAATCCCACACCCACCAAGAATGTAAGTGTCATCACGGTGGGGTTGTGGTTTAGCATTTAAAGAAGAAAAGAGAAGAGGGGGAAAGAGGAGGAATTCCAAGAAAGGTTTCGCAAAGATGAACAAAGATAGAAAGATGAAGGACAACATTGGGGGTAAGATGGTTCAAAGTAACCCCAAAATAATTAAGGAATCGATGGAGGAAGGCAGAAGCGGGAAGGCAGAGTCCAGCACGGACAAAGGAGACAAAGTGGACGATCTCACCAGGACCTGGAGCAGGGACCCGATGCTTGCCTGGAGCTCTCCATTCAGCAATGTCCTTGCTCTAGATCAAGCCGTTGCTGACAAGCTCGCGAAGCTGGTCTTCGGTTGTTGTCGGAGCCAGCCAAACCTTCTGGGCAGCCCTCATGGCCACGAACTCTTGGTTCTCGATCAAAGAAAGGGATGACTCCTCGTCCTCGAAGGTTGCCTGGGACGTGTTCGTGGCCTTCTTCCTACCCATGAACTAGCGGAAGCGAAAAGGCACTGGGGAAGACAAAGCTAGGATGGTGGCGCTCGGGTGACGGCGACAATGGCGGCGGCGGATTTCTGAAAGCTAGGGTTTCAAGGCAAGAGCTGGGCAGTAAAGAAAAGGAAGATAAAAGGTCTTTAAATAGATTTTACAGCGATAAAAACAGCCCAACAGGCCTGTTAAAACACGATGTGGGAACACAACGGTCCATTTACTGACATAGCTAAAATGACGAACGGCACAAATCCACACAACGGTACAGTTTAACGGGCAGATTTCAGACTTATCCATCCAGCACCACGGCAGAGTTATCATATTACTACAAGAACAACCCGTCAACCATGAAGAAACGAAGGGGTACCTCACAAGGAACAAAAGAACCTGGTTATTACAGAAAGAACTCAGGAATCTCATGAACAACCAGGATTACAGCAGAAAAATGAATGACAACTCAGAAGATAAGATTCTTTCCATTACAAGTGGCTTCAAAAAAATACACATCTTACAAGACCCAACGAACTTGGTACTACGACAATCAAGGTAGCAAAGAGGAACCCGGACACAGCTAGGCTCTGGAACGACTATGTGTCCCAAATTGCTACCCGATAGAACAAACCGCACTCGGCTACACTGTTTTCTTCAAAGGACGGACGCAGTGCATCCAAGGGGGAAATCAGCAGCACGGCGGAACAACATAGACCAGGGGAAGTCAGCAGGCATCTGTCAACCCAAGCCCGACATGATGCAGGATCAGGTGTTGATCTGCACTGGACAGTCGTAGCGTGGGCAAGGAAGATCAACCCAGAACTGCTGGATGAAGGAACACATCCCACATCACAAGACTTCCTCCAACTGCCACCACATACTTCCAAGTACAATGCTGCTGCAGGATTAGTCTACCTCTAATCCCTATCACAAGACTTCCTCCAGCTATGACAAAGATGCACAGGAAATACAAAATACACACGGGGGCTACTCTACTTCACAAACTACCATATTCATGACCACGAAGGCTTCAACAAAATTTTCAATGGATGAAAACAAGCACTCCGGAAGGGTATTTATAGATCGAAGGAGCGGCGCACATGGACTAGGAGTACCAACGAAACAAGCCTAACAAAGGACACAGTGAAAAGACAGGACTCAATAATGGAAGACTCAGGCGAGAAGGAACAGTACTCGAAGACGAGCATATTCGGAAGAATATGCCAACATGGTACAACCTGTGAACAGGCAACATTTACTCTCAACCACCACCACACAACTGCACCTAACAAACGGCAGACTAATAGAGAATACGCCAAGACAATGCATCCGAGTTCTTTTTTCAAAGAACCCGGATAAATGCTCAGAGGCTGCAACAGGGGAAGATTTCAGTTCCTCGAACAAATCAGACTCAAGACCCTCCAACTCTTTGTTCCAAATAGCAAGAGGCTCGGGGGCTACACTCAGTGAGTGCACTTTTTCTTCAAAAAAGCGCACGTCACTCGAAAGGCTTTTTCAAGACAACAATTTTCAGACAGCATAAGATTCAAGATCCTCCAGCTCCTTGTTCCAAATAGCAAGAGGCTCGGGGGCTACACTCAGTGAGTGCACTTTTTTCTTCAAAAAAATGCACGTCACCAAAAAGACTTTTTCAAGACAAAACTACTTCAAGGACTCATGACAAAAAGAAGACGGACCGAGCTATATCCGAGTTCTTTTTGACAAAAACCCCGGGTACATGCTTGGGAACATTTCAACGAAGGATCAGAGTGATTTCAAGATAAGACCCTCCAGCTCCTTGTACCAAATAGCAAGAGGCTCGGGGGCTACACCTAAAGGGGAGTACTTTTTTCTTCAAAAAGGTACACACCACGCGAAGATCTCATAGAGCGCTACACGGTTTCGCTCAAGAAAGCACTTGGACGACGCTTGTTCCTGCTCAGTAAGACCTGAAAGAACAAGACGAGGCTTTCGGAGCACAACCATGAAGTGCTCAGGGGCTTGTCGATGCGGGACCCATAGGATACCCCGCAAGGAAGAGAGAAGATCTAGTATAACAGGGATTCTGCCTATGTAATCTTAGTAGTAGTAGTATTCTGTAATCCTACTAGGAACTCTCATTGTAAACCGATTAGGATTCTGACCTCCTGACTATATAAAGGAGGGCAGGATCCTAGAGATGAGGACTTGGACAACACACAATCAATACAACGCAAAGGCTAACGCCGACTGGACGTAGGGCTATTACTCGACCACAGTCGAGGGCCTGAACCAGGATAAATCGACTGTCTCTTGCGTTCACCGTTGAGTTCCGCATACGCTGAAGCCTAAACATACTGTCCCGGGTAACCCCGTGACAGGCTATCGGTGGTCAAACATCGATAGGGCTTTTGACGAATTTTTTCTCGAGAGCTCGGCGGACCTTGACCTCAAGATGACTTTTTCGGCGGGAACAACTTTCGTCATCGGATCCTAGATCTGCAAGGCTGACGGTGACGGCAAGCTGCATACCCGTCTCTGAGAAGAAAAAGAATTCGACGACAAAATCAAGCCCGTCGAAGAAGAACTCGCCGAAAAATGATGAAACTTTCGACTTCGGAACCAACTCGGAAAGAAGAGGAAAGCGGATATGAAACCGACGCCGAGAAGGAGATTGAGCGCAACTCCAACTCGGACGCAGTTTTCAAAACACAAGACCCACACCTCATCGGACTCGGAGACATAACAACAATCGTGAAGGAATACTGTCCGTGCCGTTTTCATCCACACATCCCGCAAAACTCGGGAGTGTATGGGCTACGCAACTCAGCGTCAATTTACCAAAACCACATACAAAGCCAGATGAACTCAGTAAGAAGAATACTCCTAGATGGAGCACAAGAAGGACTAATCATGACTGTGACACCTCAAGACTGCGTGGTACACTGGCCAGGTTCTTTTGCCCCAGAAGAGACCCAATCTATCAAATGTACTGAAGAACTACCATATCAAGAGGGAAAAGAACTCGGATCAAGCTTAGAAGCCATAGATAGTTCAACAGAGGAAAGGCTGGGGCGCCATATTGGAAGAGCTTGGAAAAGATACACCATTTACATGGTAGAACCATCGGAACCATTGTTGGTGCCACCTCAAATTCCTGACATCAAGTCATCAGACGAGTCAGAAGATAATATATCACCAGACGAAAAAGCGACAGTAATGAGTGAAGAACAAAGACAAGCAAGAATAACGAAGAACAAATTGAAGGCTGGTCGCAGGAACCAAGCCAAATAGAGGAAGCAGATCTGGAACAAATACAAGGCAGAGCTGACTAAGTACAACAAGAAGAAGGCAGAGAAAGAAGCTGCAAGAAATATGAAGAGAGAAAGAATCGAAGAACTGACGAAGGAATTACACAACCTCACAAACAAAGGCAAAGAGAAAGATGAGTAAACAAAAGAAGCTGGAGAGCCCGAAAAACAACCCAGAACAAACCTCCCGCAAGAGCACCAAGGAGAATAACCACCCAAAAATCAATTTTTCAAAGACTAGGTCCGTCAGAGAGCGGCAACATCAATGGAAAGCAAGAACACTACTCAAAACAACAAGAAAGAGGTAGGCCAGAATTGAGCCACAGATTCCAAGAAGCATCAAGAAGATTTGACAAAGAAGACGATCTGGGAGAATCCGAGTTAAGGGAGGACAGATCCTATTACAGAAGAGCAAGATCACCGGATTATGATAGAGCAGAGCCCTATGACAGATTCCCTTGCTTCATATGATGACTTCAAACAATGAAATTACCCCATAAATTCAAGCCGGCTAACCATTCCAAGTACGATGGAAAAGTAGAACCATGACAATGGCTCAGGGTTTATTCTCAATCCATTGAGTTAGCAGGAGGAGATGACGACATCAAAGCTTTATTTTTCCCAATGGCACTCGAAGCAATGCCACTACAATGGTTTGACAAACTAAAGCCAAGATCAATCTGATATTGGGAAGACTTGCAAGAAGCCTTCTCCAACAACTTTGTGGGCATAATCACTCACCCTATGACAGCAGCAGAATTAAAAGGAGTAAAGCAAAAGAGAGGGGAAAGCTTAAGGGATTATTACAGAAGATTCGAGGAGTTCAGAGCTCAGGTTCATGACATCACGGATAGAGAAGTGATAGAAGCCTTCGTAGAAGGAATCTTCGCAAATTGGTAATTCAAAGACTACTACAGTGAGAATCCAAGAACGAATGAAGACTTTAAAAGAACAGTTGACAAACTAATCTCTTCAGAAGAAAGAACCAGGCATAGATTTGCTAGAGATAACCTAGACAATAGAGGAAGACCAGATTACAGGCAGCAAGATAAAAGGCCAAGGCAAGACAATGATGGGTACAGGCCCGATCTTCCGAGAGGTAGCCGGTAAGTTCGATTTGTGGAGATCTCGATGTTGGCGATCCGGCTTCCAATCAGACGCGATTCGAACCCTGCAACCGTTACACCACTGCTCCGTTGGTTATCAACCAAGCACAACTTGATTGACCTCACCAAGAAGGCTTTTCCTACAAGCGAATCAAAGAGCACAAGCAAGAAGGTAAAACACGCAATCTGATATTGCAAATATGAATGACGCGAATATCAATAGAGGGTTCTAGAACTCGGTTCCAAAGGACTAATCGACACAGTGGAGGAGATCAAGAACGGGGGCCCTGAATCACTGTAAAAGGATTTGTCACCACAGTTACAATGAACGATTCAGTTTCTCGATGGAAAACTAAACTCTAAACAAAACCCAATTGTGTAGCAGCGGCGACGGCTGTGTTTATAGTCTAAGACTCGACCTAGGGTTGGGGACGGCCAGGGGTTGGGCGCCCACAACTTGGGCTTAAGGCCCGACACGATACATGGCCAAGTTGGCCCAAATAGGTGACGCAGCACCTTGCCGTGGTCACACAGAATGATCCACGGACCTTCTGGAGCTGGGACCAGATCCAAAACGACGGCGTCGTCGTCCCCTTTCCAACGCATCCAAGAACGGCCCGTTTCGATGTCGTATGAGAAAGTTATGACCGAAACAGTGACGATGTGTCTGCTGAATCCGAGGGCGACGTGGCAGCTGAGTTGGAAACGAATTGCAACTTGGGAAAGACCATGGCGTCGGTGTGTCCAGCATGGCGATGTCCTCATCATCCTCCCCTTCTCGAATTGGAGTTGTCCTCGACTCCATCTTGGCGATGTCCTCATCATCCCCTCCTTCTAGAATTGGAGTCGTCCTCGACTCCATCCCATCATCAGCGAACTCCTACAAAAGGTTAGTGACAGCATGCAATGCACCAGACATAAAAGGTTGACAAAACATAGTATAACATGGTGCATCAGGATTATCACATAACTCAGCAGTAGCAGAAGTTGTAGCAAGAAAATCACCTCCTTTTAACTTAATCCCATTATTTTTAGCAATGTCTGTTGGAGGTTTATTTTTAATCTCATTAGCATGTTTAACAATATCCATAGGACACAAAGGCAGCAATGTAATTTTCTTGTCCTTATGTATGATAGTGTATGTATTAGTTCTACCATGGTGTAAAGCATCATTATCAAATTCCCATGGTCGACCTAACAAAATGGAACAAGCTTGCATAGGGACAACATCAAAATCAGCAGATTATCATGATAAGAGCACTGTGAAAAAAGCTAATGCGTCTTTGATTTAGTTACCTTAGTCTTACCACTATTATTGAACCATTGAAGTTTATATGGATACTGAATGTTGTCGTGTGGTCAAGCCAAGCTTGTCAACCAAATCTGAACTCACCAAGTTGTTGCAACTCCCGTCATCAATGATAGTGAGAACACGACAACCCTACACAATGAATGACGCGAATATCAATAGAGGATTCAAGAACTCGGTTCCAAATGGTGTCAAGAAGCTGCTGAAAAAATTTCAGATTTTTCGGATAAACGAGCGAAAAGTTATGCCTGTTTTACCGAAGGTATCTCAAGGTATGTTTTCCGGGAGGCACAACACTGGCGGCGGCAGTTAGGGCAAAGCGTCCCGAAACTCTAACACCGATCACAGGATCGCCACTGTGACTAACAAAGCAGAGGTATTCACCGATGATGTAAGGAGGGGCTGCGATGCGAGCAAAATAAGAGCGGCTGGCAACCTGTCTAGGGTTTGCGCGGTGGCGAGAAGTGACACAAGGCGGCTAGCGGGGCAAGTCGAGTAATGTGGTGGCTTCGACTTGTTGTTTGGGAACGGTGGATGGGATAGCGGCGGAAAACAAAAATCACAAAGAACAGGCGATTGAACTACGACCACGAACACAATCCTAAACCAAAGCAACAAGACTCGACCACGGACACAAACTCAACAACACGAATCTGAAACGAAATTGCAAAGGCACAAAGGCGATAGGACAGCGGAAATTGAAATATTTTTGGGCTTTTTGTAGACTCTAGGTAATGAACAAATACGAATCTAAGGCAAACGAGATTATACCTCGCGGTAAACTGAAATATCGATACCAATTGATGGGTACAGCCCGATCTTCCAGTGGTAGCGGTAAGTTTGATTTGTGGAGATCTCGACGTTGGCGATCCGGCTTCAAATCGACGCGATTGAACCCTCGCAACCGTTACACCTTTGCTTCTGTTGGTTATCAACCAAGCACAACTTGATTGACCTCACCAAGAAGGCTTTTCCTACAAGCGAATCGAAGAGCACAAGCAAGAAGGTAAAACACACTTAATCTGATATTGCAAATATGAATGATGCGAATATCAATAGAGGGTTCTAGAACTCGGTTCCAAAGGACTAATCGACACGATGGAGGAGATCAAGAACGGGGGCCCTGGATCCTTTGTAAAAGGATTTGTCACCACAGTTACAATGAACGATTCAGTTTCTCGATGGAAAACTAAACTCTAAACAAAACCCAATTGTGTATGGGCGACGGCTGTGTTTATAGTCTAAGACTCGACCTAGGGTTGGGGACGGCCGGGGTTGGGCGCCCACAACTTGGGCTTAAGGCCCGACACGATACATGGCCAAGTTGGCCCAAATAGGTGACGCAGCACCTTGCCGTGGTCACACAGAATGATCCACGGACCTTCTAGAGCTGGGACCAGATCCAAAAGCAGCGGCGTCGTTGTCCCCTTCCAACGCATCCAAGAACGGCCCGTTTCGATGTCGTATGAGAAAGTTATGATGAAAGCTTGTGACGACGTGTCTGCTGAATCCGAGGCGACGTGGCATTTGAGTTGGAAACGAATTGCAACTTGGGAAAGACCATGGCGTCGGTGTGTGTCAAAGATGGCGATGTCCTCATCATCCTCCCTTCTCGAATTGGAGTCATCCTCGACTCCATCTTGGCGATGTCCTCATCATCCCCTCCTTCTAGAATTGGAGTCGTCCTCGACTCCATCCCATCATCGTGAACTCCCGCAAAAGGTTAGTGATGCAGGCAATGCACCGGACATAAAAGGTTGACAAAACATAGTATAACATGGTGCATCAGGATTATCACATAACTCAGCAGTGATGAGCGAAGTTGTAGCAAGAAACTCACCTCCTTTTAACTTAATCCCATTATTTTTAGCAATGTCATTGGAGGTTTATTTTAATCTCATTAGCATGTTTAACAATATCCGTAGGAGACAAAGGCAACAATGTAATTTTCTTGTCCTTATGTATGATAGTGTATGTATTAGTTCTACCATGGTGTAAAGCATCATTATCAAATTCCATGGTCGACCTAACAAAATGGAACAAGCTTGCATAGGGACAACATCAAAATCAATGATATCATGATAAGAGCACGTGTGAAAAAGCTAATGCGTGCTTGATTTAGTTACCTTAGTCTTACCACTATTATTGAACCATTGAAGTTTATATGGATACGAATGTTGTCGTGTGGTCAAGCCAAGCTTGTCAACCAAATCTGAACTCACCAAGTTGTTGCAACTCCCGTCATCAATGATAGTGAGAACACGACAACCCTGCACAATGAATGACGCGAATATCAATAGCGGATTGAAGAACTCGGTTCCAAATGGTGTCAAGAAGCTGCTGAAATTTTTTTAGATTTTTCGGATAAACGAGCGAAAAGTTATGCATGTTTTACCGAAGGTATCTCAAGGTATGTTTTCCGGGAGGCACAACACGGCGCAAGAGATTAGGGCAAAGCGTCCCAAAACTCTAACACCGATCACAGGATCGTCCTTTGTGACTAACAAATGTAGGTATTCACCGATGATGTAAGGAGGGCTGCGATGCGAGCAAAATAAGAGCGGCGGCAACCTTTGTCTAGGGTTTGCTTGTGGTAGAGAAGACACAAAAGCGGCTAGCGGGGCAAGTCGAGTAATGTGGTGGCTTCGACTTGTTATTTGGGAAGCAGTGGATGGGATAGCGGCGGAAAACAAAAATCACACGACAACGAAGCGATTGAACTACGACCACGAACACAATCCTAAACCAGCAACAAGACTCGACCACGGACACAAACTCAACAACACGAATCTGAAACGAAATTGCAAAGGCACAAAGGGCGATAGGACAGCGGAAATTGAAATATATTTTTGGGCTTTTTGTAGACTCTAGGTAATGAACAAATACGAATCTAAGGCAAACGAGATTATACCTCATGGTAAACCTGAAATATCGATACCAATTGATGGGTACAGCCCAATCTTCCAAGTGGTAGCCGGTAAGTTCGATTTGTGGAGATCTCGATGTTGGCGATCTGGCTTCAAATCAGACGCGATTCGAACCCTGCAACCGTTACACCACTGCTCCGTTGGTTATCAACCAAGCACAACTTGATTGACCTCGCCAAGAAGGCTTTTCCGCAAGCGAATCAAGAGCACAAGCAAGAAGGTAAAACACATAACTCGATATTGCAAATATGAATGACGCGAATATCAATAGAGGGTTCTAGAACTCGGTTCCAAAGGACTAATCGACACGATGGAGAAGATCAAGAATGGGGCCACGGATCCTTTGTAAAAGGATTTGTCACCACAGTTACAATGAATGATTTAGTTTCTCGATGGAAAACTAAACTCTAAACAAAACCCAATTGTGTAGCAGCGGCGACGGCTGTGTTTATAGTCTAAGACTTGACCTAGGGTTGGGGACGGCCAGGGGTTGGGCGCCCACAACTTGGGCTTAAGGCCCGACACGATACATGGCCAAGTTGGCCCAAATAGGTGACGCAGCACCTTGCCGTGGTCACACAGAATGATCCACGGACCTTCTGGAGCTGGGACCAGATCCAAAACGACGGCGTCATCATCCCCTTTCCAACGCATCCAAGAACGGCCCGTTTCGATGTCGTATGAGAAAGTTATGACCGAAATAGTGACGACGTGTCTGTTGAATCCGAGGGCGACGTGGCAGCTGAGTTGGAAACGAATTGCAACTTGGGAAATACCATGGCGTCGGTGTGTCCAGCATGGCAATGTCCTCATCAGACAATATGGTGGCAACCACAGATACCAAAAAAAGGTACAACAACAACAACAACAACAACAGTATCTACAATGGCAATTACAACAACAGCAGTGGCAATAACAATTACCGAGGCAATAATTATCAAGGGAGAAGGCCAGAAAATCTAGAAAATTTGTCATGCCATATACACCCAGGCTCCAGACACAAGCTAGTCGATTGCTTCACCTTCCAGCAACAATTCACAAAATGAGAAAGCAGATCCCAAAACAACTCAGAAAGAAAACAAGATGAACCCAAGAAGGAAGAAAAGAAGGCGGAAGGGGACTATCAGGAACCCCAACGGCAATTAGCAGTTATCTTATCAGGAGTACCCAATGCAAGAAGCAAGCAACAAGAGAAGTTAGCACACAGGGCAATCATGGCAGCAGAACCCGCCCCCCCCCAAGATACCTAGATTGGTTAGAATATCCTATTCACTTCACAAGAGAAGATCAGTGGACCAGTGCAGCAAACGCAGGATGCTACCCGTTGGTATTAGACCCAACCATTGCAGGAGTTGCTGTAACCAAAGTCCTCATCGACGGAGGAGCCGGACTCAACATTATCTTCACCGACACACTCAAAAAGATGAATCTAGACTATGAAGGACTGATAACGCCAACCAGTACACCATTCTATAGCATAGTACCCGGCAAAGCAGCAATGCCACTTGGACAGATAACTCTACCAGTCACATTTGGTACAGCAGAGAGATATCGAACAGAATTTATCAAATTCAAAGTAGCCGACTTCGAATCTTGCTATCATGCAATACTTGGGAGACCCGCATTAACAAAATATATGGCCATACCACATTACCCACACTTACTACTCAAGATGCCAACAACGAAAGGGGTACTATCACTGAAAGGAGACATGAAGAAGGCATACGATTGTGATGTACAAGCAATACAAATATCAGAAAGATTACAAGACCTGAAGACAGGAAAAGAGATTGCAGTTCTAGCAAAAGAAATGAACCCAGATGAAATTCAAATCCCAGCCAAGAAGCCAAGCAATTTCGCTCCACCAAAAGAAGCCGCCACAAAAACAATTGACTTGTTGACTGGTGACCCGGAGAAGACGGCAATCATCAGTGCAAATCTTGACCCCAAATAGGAACTCATGCTCACCAACTTTCTTCGGGACAACAAAGACATCTTCGCATGGAAGCCGGCCGACATGCCAGGGGTCCCAAGAAAGTTGGCTGAGCACATAATTGATGTAAACAAAGGGTCTAAACCTGTCAAGCAAAAACTACGAAGGTTCGCTCCAGATAGAAAAACAGCAATCAAAAAAGAAATTACCAAGCTCATGGCAGCAGGATTCATTAGAGAGATACTCAACCTGGATTGGCTTGCCAACCCAGTCCTAGTAGAGAAAAAGAACTCGAAGGAATGGCACATGTGCATTGATTACACAGATCTCAACAAGTATTGTTCAAAAGATCCATACAGCCCACCAAGGATTGATCAAATTATTGATTCAACAGCAGGATCAGCTTTACTATCCTTTCTGGATTGCTACTCAGGCTACCATCAAATATCGTTAAGATAAGAATATCAATGCAAAACATCATTCATTACACCCTTTGGGGCATATTGCTACAAATCAATGTCGTTTGGGCTGAAGAACGCATGTGCAACTTATCAAAGAGCAATACAAACATGCTTGGGAGATCAAGTCGGAAGAAATGCAGAAGCTTACATTGATGACGTAGTGATCAAAACAAAAGAACCTGACTCTTTAATAGAAGACCTCAAAGAAACTTTCAAAAATTTGAAAGCATGGCAATGGAAGTTAAATCCCACAAAATGTGTTTTTGGTGTCCCATCGGGACAACTACTCGGATTTCTAGTTAGTAATTGAGGAATTGAAGCAAGCACAAAACAAGTCAAGGCCATCATGAATATGCAACCCCCCAAAGAGATTAAACACATACAGAAGCTTATAGGCTACATGGCAGCACTCAACAGATTCATCTCCCGGTTAGGAGAAAAAGGACTACCTTTCTTCAAATTATTGAAAAGTCAGGAAATTTTGGATGGACAGAAGAAGCGGAGGAAGCTTTTCAAAAGTTAAAAGAGTACTTGGCCTCATGACCAGTCATGACACCACCAAAAGGCAAAGAAGATATGATGCTATATATTACAGCAACAAAGAATGTTGTCAGCACAGCAATAGTGGTTGAAAGAGAAGAACCCGGTCACACATACAAAGTACAGAGGCCGGTCTACTACATAAGTGAGGTACTAACAGAGTCAAAAGCAAGATACCCGCACGTACAAAAGCTACTCTATGTCGTATTGATATCATCAAGAAAGTTGAGGCACTATTTCCATGAACACAAGATAACGGTAGTGACCAATTTTCCAGTCCAAGACATTCTACGCAACAAAGATGCAACAGGTCGGATATCAAAATGGGCAGTAGAACTCGGTGCTCTCAACCTAGACTTCAAACCAAGAACAGCAATCAAATCTCAAGCATTATCTGATTTCATTGCTGAGTGGACAGAAATTAGTCAGAAAGAGCCCGAACCAATACTTGATCATTGGAAAATGTATTTTGATGGTTCCCTAAAGTTAGGAGGAGCCGGAGCAGGAGTACTATTCATATCACCGGAAGGGAGACAGTTAAAGTATGTGCTACAAATACTTTGGTAGGCAACTAACAATGAGGCAGAATACGAAGCATTAATACATGGTCTAAGAGTTGCAAGCTCACTTGGGATCAAAAGACTACTTGTCTATGGTGATTCAGCTGTAGTAATCAATCAAGTCAACAAGGATTGGGATTGTACAAAAGACAATATGGACGCATACTGTGCAGAAGTCAGAAAATTGGAGAAAATTTTTCAAGGGCTCGAAATCCATCATGTACTAAGGGATTCCAATGTTGCAGCAGATGTGCTAGCCAAATTGGGATCAGATAGAGCAAAAGTACCACCAGGTATATTTGTAGAAGAACTCACAGCTCCATCCATCAAACAACTCGGGAATACAGGAAAAGAGAAGGAAACAACAGATCCAATGAAAATAGATCAAGCAGAAGAACCAGACCAGTCAAGACAAATCATGGTCATACAAAATGATTGGAGACAAACATACATTGATTTTATCAAAGAGAAGAAACTACCCAAAGACAAAGCAGAAGCTACCCGGGTTGTACGAAGAAGCAAAAACTACGTCCTGGTAGGAGACAAACAATACAAAAGAGCAGCGTCATCTGGAGTACTACTTAAATGTGTTCCAACAGATAAAGGAAAGGAAATCTTGGATGAAATCCACTCAGGATGTTGTGGAAATCATGCCGCCTCTAGGACACTGGTCGGCAAAGTATTCAGAACCGGGTTCTATTGGCCAACAGCACTCAAAGATGCAGAAGAGCTCGTCAAAACATGCAAGAATTGCCAAATGTTTGCCAGGAAATCACATGTGCCCGCTCATAATTTGATATGCATACCACCAGCTTGGCCGTTCTCATGCTGGGGGCTGAATCAAGTCGGACCACTCAAAAAAGCAAAAGGAGGCTTCGAATACATATTTGTGGCAATCGACAAATTTACAAAGTGGATTGAATACAAACCTTTGGTCAAATACAGTGTAGAAAAAGCAGTGGAATTCATACAAGACATCATGCACAGGTTTGGAATGCCCAACAGAATAATCACGGATCTTGGTTCACCATTTACAGCAAGAGAATTTCAATACTGGGCAAAAGATTGTGGGATAGAAATCGACTTTGCATCAGTAGCACACCCACAGGCCAATGGACAAGTCGAAAGAGCAAATAGACTCATATTGCAAGGCTTAAAACCAAGATTATATGAAGATTTGAAAGATTATGGTGGAAAATGGATCGACGAACTACCAAAAGTAGTATGGGGTTTAAGAACCCAGATCAGCAGAGCCACCGGCTACTCACCTTTCTTTCTGGTCTACGGATCAGAAGCAGTACTACCAGCCGACTTGATATGGCTATCTCCAAGAATAGAACAATACGAAGAAGGCGAAGCCGAAGAAACAAGGCTGTTAGAAATTGATTCAATAGAAGAAATAAGAGACAGTGCAATAATCCAAAATGCAAAATATCAGCAAGGACTACGAAGACATTATGACAAAAGTACTCAGCACCGATCACTAAAGCCAGGGGACTCAGTATTACGACTAATCCAGAAGAAAGATGGACGACATAAACTACTCAGTCCATGGGAAGGACCCTTCATCGTGAAAAACGCAACAGGACACGACACATATGAGTTGATGACTCTAGATGAAATACCAGTGAAGAATACCTGGCATATCAGCCAACTCAAAAGATTCTACAATTAGTACAACATATTGTACTCAAGCTTCAAGAGAAATAAAGCAGAAATTCTTCAAGAAGAACGACTTCAGATATAAGCCCTGTTGAACCGACAAACCAACCCGTAATCAAGTTGGGGATAAAAGGGGGCATCCCTGTTAACAGCCAACCAGGAAACAGTTGCGCTACATGGGCAATTTTGTCACTCAACCATATGGAGATGGTTTGACTGACAGCCAATGGCCAAATAGCTTCTTGGGTAAGGAGACCCAAGCTAGCATTTGTCACTCTACCATAAAAGAGATGGTACGACTGACAGCCGTGTCCAACGGATAGAACCAGCCCGTAATCAGGTTGGGGAAAAAGGGGCAGCCCTACGAACAGCTCAACCCAGAAACGGTTGTTGCTATACGGGCGCAATCGCTTACCCCAAGAGCTGGTACGATTTCTTACTTACCCTGCAAACAGCCAACCTAGAAACGGTTGTGCTATACGGGTCCGATCGCTTACCCCAAGAGCCGGTACGATCGTTTACTATGCCCAACAAGCGGCGCTATCTACAAAAACAACTCGGTCGCCTACCCCAAGAGCGGTACGATCGACTACTTCGCCCAACAAGCGGCGTTATCTACAAAAACAACTCGGTCGCCTACCCCAAGAGCGGTACGATCAACTACTTCGCCCCAAGAGCGGCACAATCACTCCAACAACTCGGTCGCCTACCCCAAGAGCGGAACGATCGACTACTTCGCCCCAAGAGCGGCACAATCACTCCAACAACTCGGTCACCTACCCCAAGAGTGGTACGATCGACTACTTCGCCCCAAGAGCGGCACAATCACTCCAACAACTCGGTCACCTACCCCAAGAGCGGCATGATCGACTACTTCACCCCAAGAGCGGCGAAATCAACAAAACAACTCGGTCGCCAACCCCAAGAGCGGAATGATCGACTACTTTGCCCCAAGAACGAGACAACCAAGCAACTACTCGGCCGCCTACTCAAAGAGCAGTATGACCGACCATTTCGCCCTAAGAACAGCACAAGCAACAATTACAACTCGGGTGCCTACCCCAAGAAATACTCCGCCCCAAGAATGGGGTAGATCTACAATACAAATCGATTGATTACCCCAAGAGAAGTATAATCAACTCCTTCAACTCTATTACATCACCAAGAGGAAACAAGCTATGGCAAAGCATGAAAAAGGCACAAGGAAAGACAGGGCGAGACCTGTCCATATCATTCAAAGACAAATCTGAAGAAAAGAAAGACAGGATGAAGCCTGCTCACATCTTAAAAACTTAGAGACAAAGTATATTACAAGGACATCAGAAGAAAGTTGACTTTTCACATCTGTTCAAGAAGACGGAGGAGAAGGAGGAAGTACATTCATTTGATCAAGAATTTGGTCTGATAGACCACTAAGCTCTACTTTGGCCTCCTTCCACTGTCTTGAAAACTCAGCTGTTACAGAAGCTTCAGTAATCCACTCAAGAGGGGCATCAGGGGCAACAACCCGGACATATGAAACCACATTGTTGATGCATCGGTGAAAGCCACTCTTTACAAAATCATAAAACCGGGAAGAAAGCACCGGTATTATGCCTCCAAGGCCCAGATCCCTGTCTTCTCGCCGACAGACTGAAGCAATGATTGGAGCGACTGCAGCATAAAGAGCCCGGAATTGATCATGGGCAGCCTTCAATTTCCCCTGCAAGTCTTGTACTGATTTCATGGCCTGAACAAGATCTCGGTCAGCGCCAGATCGTATCAATTTTGCCTGAGCAAGAATATCTTGGGCTTCTTTCAACTTCGAATTAGTAAGGGTACTTACAGACTCAGCCAGATTTTGTGAAGTACGGAGGGTGTCAGTCATCACCTCCCTATCCTTCAACCAGGTTTCTTTTTCATGAGCAAGAATTGAAAGGAAGCAAATCAACAACTCAGAAGAGAAAAAAAGAGCAAAACCAAGGGAAAAGCAGTCGATCAACAAAAAGATCAACTTACCAGCCAGTTTCTCCTTCAAGTCAGAATTCTCAGCCTGAGCGGAGTCACGCGCCTTCTCAGCCTCAAGCACCTTGGCATTGAGGGCGGCCTCCGTCAGAGCACGCTGCTCCTTCTCATAAGTCAGGACAACTTGAGCCTGAGCCAACTCATCTTCCTTTCTTTTCAAATTAGCCTCAGCAATGGCAGTAAATTGCACCTCATGAGGACCGAACAAGATATCCTGATCTTGAAGTAAAGACTGCAAAACAAAAATATGTGAGACAGAAGCAGAAGAAACCAATATCGAAAGTCAAAAAAAGAACTCAGATACCTTGAGCTCGGTGCCATAAGCACCAGAAAAGGTTTCCCAAGAAGAAACCAACTTGGCCAACCGTTCAACTTGGCCAAGCTGAGCCATTTCCTCTCCTGAATGAGTTAGCAGAAGAGTATTCGGCCCAGATGTTGACGGCCGATCAGCATCAGCAGCAGAAGCATGGGCAGGGTAGTTATCAGAACCCTCACCCACTGCCGCATCAACCCGAGCTGCAGCCTCGAGAGTATCCAGAAGAGATGACCCCGACGGCAGACGAGCAGCAGCAAAAATCCCCGAAGGATTATCCACAACCCGGTGCTCCTCCTGAGAGGACACCAGGGCTTCAACATTCTGCTCCTCAACATGTGGCTCAAGAAGAGCAACATGAGGAGGAGAAGCTACAAAAAGCAGAATTATAAGTCTACAAGGATATAGAATACATAAATTATACAAGAGACAGAAAGACAAGGCAGAACAAGAGCTCACCAACAGCAGATTCTTGTAAAGCTTTTTTAGCCCCAAGGGCTAGAGAAGATGAGGCATCCTCAGAAGGCCTACAATGAAAAAGAACTCGGGTCTATCAAAAACAGAATAAGATATCAAAATTAGAACAACTAGGAGAAAAACTTACTTGATGACCTTCTTAAAATCACCAGCCACCTCCGAGAAAATGAAGTCGGGAAGTGGCACGGAAAACAAATCATCCTCAACCACCTCAAATGAGGGGATTGGGATGGCCTCCGGGACAGAAGCAGAAGCAATTGTTACATTTGGGACACAAGGAGCCCGTGCACGACTACAGAAAAAAGAACTCAGAGCAAATCTTACAAAATACAAGGGCACTCGAGAAGTAAAAACTTACAAACGAAGATTAAGGGGGACTTCATCATCAGTCACCTCCTCATCAACAGCGACAGACTGACCATCTATCAGAGGACAAGAAGAACTCGGATGAATACACAAAAGCAAGACAGAGGCAGAAAACAACTCGGGAAAGGCTCAGCACAAGCTCACCTACGAGAATATTACCTGTTGGAGGATGTTGATGAGTTGAGCGTTGCCTCTTGGGCAACGACTGCTTAGAAGCAGCCTCAGTCCGCCGCTTCCTAGATAACAAGATGTATTGAGCAATCCGAGGATTAAGAACATACTCAACATAGGAGTGTTGACCTTCAAATAAGCCAGTAGACAGTCTGGCGGAAGAAGAACCTGGCCCGGTGGCAGCAACTACCGCAGGACCGGTAACAGCATCATCATCTTCATCTCCGGGCTCTTCAACAGTAGCCCCACCACCACTAGTAACAGCTATCTCGAGCTTAAAAGCTCGGCCAAAACCCTGCGATAAGAGACTAGGCAAAGTCAACAACAGATGCAAATTATAAACATTAAAAAAAGAACTCGACGAATCATATACATACCGCAGGAGGAGGATGAGCAGCATCATATTCATCAACCCGGGCAAGCATCACATAAACACCCCCCAAAATACGCTCAAGACGTTCAAGAATCATCTCCTCAGTCAACTCAGCATCAGCAACAAGTCGAGAAGGATCTGAGGGGCCAGTATATTCAAAACCATAGTGCACCCTCTGCATAAGAGGCTGCACCCGGCGACGTAAAAAACTAGCAACTATGCAGTTAACAGTTAAGCTCAACTGCTGCAAAACCTTAACTCGGGCGAGTACAGGCTTGAGGGCAGCAGTTTCAGCAGCAAAAAGCTTATCCTTCTAAATAGGAAGAGGACTCGGAATCATGGAAAGATCAGAAGAAAAAGAAGGAGCCGGTTTTGGGACATAAAACCATTTCTCAGCCCAATCTTTAACAGAATCAGAAAGAGTAAGAGAAGGAAAAGTCACCCCTTAACGGGTTTGGATGAGGCAGCAACCAAAGAAAGGAGGATTCTTAGAATCAGAGAGCCGCATGCGGAAGAAGAAGACAAGGTGGAATTCCAAGAAAAACTTCACAAAAATGTGTGAAGGCAGATAGAAAAAGAACCCCATTTGGGGTAAGATGATGAACTTGAATCTGATAAGATTCAAGAAATTCTAACAAGAAATCAGACGGGGGATAACAGAGTCCCGCCCGCACAAAAGGAATAAAAAAACAGACTAATCAGGAGAAGGAGACGGAATCAAATGCTCACCAGGGGAAGAGAAATTAGAAAGAAATTTCTCTTGAATGAGCCCATGGGCAACCAGCAAGTCCAGCTCCGCCTCCTGCATCGATGGCTTCGGGAACTGCCTTTGCATCCGCCTCATGGCCATGAACTCAGGATTGTCAATTTGCTTGAGAGCTTTCTCCTCGTCAACAAACTCACCCTTGCCCTTGTTCTTCTTCACCATCAATCAAAAGCAAGGGCCAGATGCAGTAGCAGCAGTAGCAAGAGATTTGAGGCGGCGGATGCAATGTTAGGGTTTTCTCAGCAACGAGGATTGGGGAATTTTTCACCGCAAAGGCAAGTGAAAGCAACAGTAACAGGGTCGTCATTTTTATAAAGGGAAAAATACACGGCCTACGCGACCCAAATGAAACTGTTACCAAAAATTACCGTTCCGCAATCAATGGCATGCATAACGGAAAAGGAAAGCAACGGTCCATTCAGATCTCAATGGTCAGATGCCAAAACCATTCACAAGGAAACAACGCAGAAAAAGGATACAACAAGTCGGTAACAACACTACACTACAGCCAAAGCATGCAAATACAGAGAAGAACTCGGACATAGTGGCAGACAACTCGACCTCCAGCAGAAACCATCTTATTCATTATTTCTTTGATTGGAAGAACACTGAGATTACAACAGAGTACAAGATCTGATAAATTCAACAAAGAAAACAAAGGAGATCATTCTAGAGTGGCAGCAAAGAACCCAGTGGAATTTGAGGTTGCAACCCTCCGCACCAAGATTCAATATTGCCAAGCAGGATAAAAACAACCCGGACGTACTTTTCTCCAAAGGAAAGACGCACATCTAGATTGCTATAGGTGGCAGAGGCGGCACCCACAAGTCATCCAAGATTGACAAAAGAACTCGGCACCTCCTCCCAACACGTGCTAATCTGCACCAGACTGAGCCACAATGGCACGGCAGAAGACAGAACAATGGCTGATCTACAACGGACTGTCAAAGAACAAGCTGGACCACGCGCCAATCATCACTGTAAGGAAGGCAAAAAGGATAGAGGGCAGGCACTTGAACACCAGGCAGCGCAACATGCACCACCTATATCACAAGTCCTACACCATTTGCCTCAATGCCCCTTACAGCTAAATACCACCTCGAGACTAGCCTGCTACTAGTCTCAATCACAAGACCTACACCATTTGTTAACAGAAGGGATAGAAGAGAGAGAACAAGCCCGGGGGCTCATCAAGTTCGCAAACTATAATACACATGGTTACAAGGAAATAGAAGAGGAGACTACAAGCGAGACAAGAACAAGAAGCATCAGACCTACAAGTATTTATAGAGCAACAACAGGTGCACATACACCAAGTCTAGGAAAAAAATAAGATTCTAAAAGGACAATCCTCATGAGTCACAAAGACTGCAGTAAAAGTCAGGCATGACCAGACTACCACGAGGGAACAGTACATACCCAGAACAATCACAATACAAGATAAAGCATATCCAAGAGAATATGCCACAGCAACAGTACAACCCGTGAGGACATGCATTGAATTCTTCAACAGCCAGATTAACAGCAGCAAGGATCGGCCAAAGAAACAACCCGGAACCCAGAAAAGAACCCGTCATCACAAGAAAAGCAAGCATCAAGACAAAACGGAACTGGGGAATACATTCATCTTCTGAATTACAAGGATACAAGATTACACGGTTTACAGAATGACAATAAGAAGGAGCCTCTAAATACCTTGATAAGGAACCCTGAGGAAGTCGATTACTACAAAAGACCACAAGTCACAAAATACAAAGATAAAACCAAGGCCACAATAGAATCACCGTGGTAAAGAACAGGAGAACCCTGGTTAATACCTAGCAGAATAAACACAACCCAGATACACTACAACTACAGAGGATGAAGCAAATCCTAGGGTGTGGATAGGGAGACAGCCACGTCCTGGACGAGCACACCGATATGGTCACTTCCAGCTCAGGGTCAGCCAGCAGGAGTTAGGTGCAAGCATCGATCGCCAAAAAAGTGGAGCGCGCCACATCTCCCAACCAAAGACCAGCAACAGCGTCAACCCGAAGATTGAAAGGCAGATAGAGCAAGCATGGAAGCCACATCACAAGGACTCTTCTACCTGCCCCCTCAAACTTCTCAGGAAAATCTCCCCGAGGGATTAGTATGCTTCTAACCCCTTTCACAATAACTCTTCCAACTGCCAACGCGAAAGTTATCAAGTATACAAAAGCCCGGGGGCTGCTCAATCTCACACACCAGCATATCTACGAATGAAGAAAGAATTGAAGAAGAAATTTCCAACTCAAGGCAGAACCACAACCAACAAAGAAGGTATTTATAGCAAGCCGGAGGCAAGCAAGACTAAAGATCACAAGAAAGAAAGAGGAAAAGAACAAAAGAGCAAAGCAACAAAGACGAATAGTGCTCAAAAGCAAGATTTCTGACAAAAAGTAAAAGAAGATGCTCAATCATGGGTATACAGAACCCATCCGTGACCAGCAAACGACAAAGACCAAAGGAGTACAAATCAAGAACCTTCTACCGACTTCTTCTCAACAGAAAAGAACCCAGAGAAGGCTCGGGGGCTGCAAGTACCCACCACAGAAAATTACATTTTCAATTTTTTGACCCTCCAGCTTTTTGTACCAAAAAACAAGAGGCTCGGGAGCTACACTCAATGAGTGCAATTTTTTGCAAAATTGCACTCGCTGCACTCAAAGGAAAAAGAACTCGGAGGACATCAAGACAGAAAAGACCCTCTAGCTTTTTGTGCCAAATAGCAAGAGGCTCGGGGGCTACACTCACTGAGTGTACTTTTTTCAGCAAAAGTGCACGTCAGTCAAAAGAAGAATCAAAGAAGACCATCTCAAGATTTCACTTCAAGAAGAACCCGGATCAAGTCTACAACAACTCGGCCCTTGAAGCTCAATCATGAAATGCTCAGGGGCTTATCGATGGGGAACCCTACGGCCCCCCATAGACCGTACTATAGGGAAGTGGGCCTTGGTAACAAGGCCCACAGCCCAATCGCCAAGAAGAACATGGAGCAAAGCAACGAGCAAGATCAAAAACTCCAACTCGGACTATACAAGGAAAGGCGCCCGAAGCATAGCTTAGGACTCTGACCTTGTATCCGAGTAGGACACAAACAACTCCTCTCAGCACCTGGACTATAAAGGGCTGGTGAGGATACCCCTTGTAAACAAGACAATGCATACCCAATACTCAAAGCAATACGACGCAAATAGGCTAACGCCGAACTGGACGTAAGGTTATTACTCGACCAAGTCGAGGGCCCGAACCAGTATAAATCGTGAGTCTCTTTGCGTAACCGCCGAGTTCCACTATTCGCCGAAGCCCGAACAACTGTCCCGGGTATCCCCATGGCAGGCTATCGGTGGTAAAACATCGACAAGACCATAACGGCTAGATGTCAGAATCATCCATTCACAAGGAAGCAACAGAGAAAGAAGAACACAACAAGTCGGACTATAACACTCTTACAGAAAAAAGTACTGATGAAATATACAACTCGAGAGATACAAGAACAACCTGGATCACAGCAGAAACAATCTTATTTTTTCATTACACTGGTCAAGAAGATACTGGATTACAACAGAGTACAAGATCTGATGAATTCGACAAAGAAAGCAAAGAAAATCATTCAGCGCGGCAGCAAAGAACCCAGTGAAATGCAAGGCTACAGCCCCTCCACCAAGATTCAATATTATAAAGCAGGATAAAACAACCCAAATGTGTTCGCTCCGAAGGAAGGACACACATCCAAGATTGCTATAGGTGGCAGAGTGACGCATAGGCTCTCCAAGTCGAAAGCTTGATCTGCCTCAACAACCCGACATCAATTCCCAACACGTGCTGATTTGCACCAAACTGTACGAAAATGGCACAGAACAGAGCAAAACAGGTGCTCACCTTCACACTCTCAGACGCAACACCGAGTCCATAAAGGAACAAGAGCTCCAAAAGGACCACTACAGAAAGAGGACAAGCATGACTAGATCAGCACTAAAGAGCAGTACCTCCCAAGAACAGAACAGAGCATATTCAAAGGAATATTCCACGTCATGGTCCAAACCGAGAGGACATGCATTAAAACTACTCAACAAACAGTACAACAACAAGCACAGCAACCAGCAACTGACCATACAGCTCGGAATTGAAGAAACAACTCGTGGCCACAAAGAGAACAAGTATCAAGACAAGACAGAACAAGAAACTTTTTACATTTATCATTGCGATACAAGAATTACACAGATTACAAAGGACATAGTAGACCTGCGAATAAAAACAGAGGAAGATTCTAAATACCATGACAAGGAACCCCATAGAATTCGACTACCACCAAGGACCACAAGAGACAAAATATAAAGCAAAATACAAACAACCCGGATCTATTACCACAAATCAGTCCCAGGAGGTACCACTGCATCAAATGAACCAAGTTCTGTAGGTTCATAATCTGGGTTTTGATCTTCACGACACTCCTTAGCATGATCACAATACCTGGGTGTTTCTGGTTCTTCTTTCTTCTCCTCTCTGAATGGAAAACAAGAGGTATTTAGATTCGGCAGATCACTTACAGTAAGCAACATGAGTTTACAGTAAGTAACATGAGTCCTTGTTTGCATCTAATTTGTCTATATCAGTTACTATTTTAACATGATTATTACAGATTCTGGTACATATATCCTAAAAGGCTGAAATACTGTATGAATTCTATCCAAATGGTGAAGGTAAATCCAAGTAATGTAGCAGATAGACTAGGTGACTAGAGGGTTAAGCTACAACAACAGCCGTGGATGCATTTTAAGTTCCAGACATTCATGTAATCGTGTTACAGCAACAATAAGAAATCAACAGTGCCATCTAGAGCTGTGGTTTCAGTCACTGATGATTTTTTCTGCATAATAAGTTTCAGACATATGAAACACAAATAAGTTGTCCCCTGTCCAGCCTCATTTAAAACCTGCTTGCACGAATATGAAGGCAGCTATAATTGGGGGATGATTTGACAAGGACTAACTACAGTTGGTTCCTTCTTTGAAAGAAACAGATCCCTTAATTCTACTGTCCAATCCCCAACCACACGGCGCAAAGAAATGCGCAGAACAAATAAAAAAGCAAATGTGCTGTGGAGCGCTTACTTCCGCCGCATCATCTTCTCCTTGTTGTTCTTCTTCGATGACATCTTCTCCCTCCCTCTTCTGTATCCCTAAATCATTCGGAAGAAAATTAGAATCTCGACGCAAAAATTATAGGCGCGGATCACAGGCTCGCCCGGAGACTCGGTCCTAGGGTACCTGCTCACAGTAGCTACGGCGGCAGAAGATGGGAAGGAGCGAGGCAACGTTGCTTGACACGTGACAGACGGCATGCAGGCCGCCGCCGGCGGCGGCGGAGGCAAGCCGGGATGTGTCCGGTGGGAAACCCGAGCGTCGGTAGGAGACAAGACGGAGGCGCCGCTCGGGGATGATCGGGTGGAGGCTGGAGAGGCGGTGGCGCGCCGGTGCGGCGGTGATTGGCCCTCGGATCGGAGAACGGGATCAGGCTACACTTGTGTGTAACACACTTGTGTGTTGATGCCTTCAATCTTTGATGAGTCACCTGACCGACACGCATTCTAGTGTTCTGGACCAAGATCAGACGGTCTAAATCAAAACAAGTAAAGAAGAAAAAATGGAACGTACTAAATGGAACATACCACCTCCGCACCTAAATAACGAGATATAGTTTTCTAAAAAAACAACTTTGACTAAATATATAGAAGTAATAATATTTATAGTACAAAATAAATATTACTCCCTCCATTCTAAGTTATAAGTCACTCCAAGAATCTTATCTTAGTGAATCGAAGCATCTCAAGTTTGATTACATTTATACAAAGAACTACAAAGATTTATGAGTAGAATAGATATACTATGAAAATATAATTAATAAAGAATAAATATAAAGACACTTAGTTGGTATCATAAACGTTATTATTTATCATATAAATTTGGTTAAACTTGAGATGTTTTGGCTCTCCAATATTATTAAAATAATTTATAATTTCGGATAAAGCTTGAGTGTTAGATAGATCGTTAAGTCCATTTATAAATTTAATTGGAAATACAAATATTGCACGTATTTTCTACAAAACTAGTTAAATTACGGTATAAAAATTGAAAACCCAACGGTTATTTAGGGATGGAAGGAGCATGTCCGACAGATTGTGTTGTTAAAAAAGTCATACTAGTAAATTTTACCTTTGTTTTCAAACCCGTATTAACAAGATACGGAGGCGTGTTAACACATGTAGAGACACGAGACACGACCACCACCTGTCCACCCCCATTACCACTAACCATCTAAGCAACCGCTTTACTCATGGATTGTGTTTCATCGGTAGAGGCTCGAGCACACAAAAACAGCCCAGTGTCTTAATTTTATCGTAAGACAACTAATGACGACGCCTTGAAATGTGAACCCTAGACAACTCATGTCTTAATTTCAAGCTCGAGGACACGTACTGCTTTTGCTCTCACGCCTTCCATTCCATCAGGAGTTGAGCACTGCATCTTCGGCTGACTGTCGCCTCAAGCTCTTGTGTGCTAGAGGGAGCAGCAAGTCAGGAACCAGAAAAGCAACAGGACAGGATGATCCAGTGCATGCATGGATAATAAACAATACAATCCCAAACCAGGCCTCTCTGCTGTGTGTCTGCTCTGCCCGGAATCCGATGGACCAAGACACAGATTAGCAGCACTAGCTTGGTCACCTGTTCCAACAAGAGTTGTGATCCGAAAGAGCACCCTAACGTTCCCTTCCATGGCAAACCAAAACAATAGCAAGAAAGAACCACATTGCCAATTAGGCAAGCATAAAGTGTAAAGCATGTAGATGGGCATGAACAACTAACAGCAGGCAGTCTCTGCTCAGCATTCTTTCAGTCTTTTCCGAAGCCAATAACACAGTAGCATACTCCCCTCTTATAGACATCTACAACTAGATATCAAATTCCGTGGCAAACATAACCCAATGTGCGGGTGAGGCCTAAGCAACATAGAGTTCTGCCTACTTTTCCTATGTCCAAGACAAAAGAGAGTAACACCGTGGTAACTTTTCTCATACATAGCAATTTACTCAAGAAACATGAACAGTCTTCTTGGGTCGAAACACTCTTGCGGGAAAAAGGGATCAGTCTTTTGGTTTTGCATCCATGTTGCAACCTGGAAAACGATACAAGACATTAAGAACATTTCTCATGTACCCATCCAAAACATTAAGAACATTTCTGGGTTGGCGAATGATATATCGGCATATATGCGAGGCCTGAGCATCAACAAACAGTTTGGTCGGTCAGAGCCCTAGGTTAGGTTAGGTGCTTGCAAGGGCCACTTTTCAGTTTCAGAAATTGCTAGCAGTCAGGAGGTTGAGAGTTATAGCTACATAAGTAACGAGAGGAATTGACCTTATAGGTGCAGTTTTAAGTGTGTCCTGATGTAAAACTGCACTTTCTAACATTGAAAACATTTTTCTCATCACATTTATATAGTGTAGCGCATAAATGTTTCACAAATTTAGTACCTCAAGACTCAGGAAATCGGCGAATTCCGGCTCCAAGAAGTGACCTCCTGTCAATAGAATCTCTGAATTTACGCCTCTGCCCCTTGAGTACCTTAAGGATTCTGCTCCGATCATTTGATATAGCACTAAGATCTAATTCAATACAACATAGGAATGTCAATATATTATTCGCACAAAGATTATTGCCATCAATGACTAGAGGTTACCTTCAGATGTTAGCATCCTCTTCTTGTCATGTAGATCCAAGAATGCGAGCAAACCAAGGATCTGTTTAGAGATCTCTGACAAAGCTTGGGAGTTATGTTGTGGGTACTCTTGCTGATACTCCTCTGCGAGCACCATCAATTGCTCCTGTTGCTCCGCTGCTGTCATGGGAAAGCTCTGTAACAGTGACTCGAACAGTACACGATCGGTGCACTTCAAGGTGGCTTTGGCGATGTTAAAATGTCCTGCAATTCAGTGGAGAAAAGCAATATCATATATCCATTGAACACAGGCTTAAAGTACCAATAGTAAGCACACCCAAACAATCCAAATTGACGCTATGCTGACTTTTAAGGATAAAGAATAAACTATAGGTAAATAAATAACTGATAACTATACTACTAGAGTTTTAGTTCACTTTCCATGTGATACGTATAAACCTCTCTTACCAAGATAACATGTATGCCTTAATGGTCCTAAACAAAGAAGCAATACAACTTTACTGCCATAGTCCAGCAAGTAGCACAAGTTTTTTTATAAGAAATACAGTCAGGCCAGCATGCTAAAACAATGCAGCAATATTTTGACAAGCAGTCTAGCACATCTCATTCCGCTGAAGGCAAACTGATAACTCAATTCATTGACAACGAAAACTAAATTCTTCTCTGTAATCTCATGTAGCAATCCAGCCATAGTTCAAATGCAAGAACGAACCCTAAATCATATCATACTGCAACCGACCATGCCATGACACCTAGGCTAATTAAGGGCACAAAGACAAGGAAAAACTTGAAAATATGGACTAGTTTTTTTTTTCTTTTAGCAGTACAACAGAGTGATGATCAACTTCCAGTTCACAAGTGTAGACAAAATTATGAGTAATCAGAACAGGAAAGGTACATTTGCATTGTCACTAGCAGATATACATTGGCAGGTATTCCCTCCATCCCATATTATAAGTCATCATTCCAAGAATCCTACAAAGTCAAATCATCTCAAGTTTGACCAAATTTATATGATAAGGTAATGATATTTATGATGCAAACTAAGTATCATTAGATTCTTCATCAATTATATTTTCATAGTATACCTATTTGATGTCAAAAATCTTTACAATTTTCTCTACAATTTTGGTCAAACTTAAACAAAACGCAGCAATTTTCATAGTATGCCTTAATGATCCTAAACAAAGAAGCCATACAGCTTTACTGTTATAATAGTCCAGCAAGTAGCACAGGTTTTTTTTATAAGAAATACAGTCAAGCCAGCGTCCTAGAACAATGCAGCAATATTTTGACAAACAGTCTAGCACATCTCATGGTGCTGAAGCCAAACTGATAGCTCAAGTCATTGACAACGAAAGCTAAATTCTTCTTTGTAATGTCATGTATCAAAACCATAGTTCAAATGCAACAACCTACCTCAAATCATCATACCACAACAAAAGAGTGAGGGAGGGAGGGCCTTCAGTACCAGCGAGTGCGCGGCGCGCAAAGTAGGCTTGCTTGAGCGGCTTCAGGTGCTCGCCGGCTGACAGCCCGTGGTCCAGAGGGGCGCCTTAGGGATATAGTAGGGTGCCGCCTCCTTGGCACGCACTTCCTGCATCGTGATGTTTATGTTGGCAATTTCTCCCCTCATGGCCATCAAGGCAAGCACCTTGGCCTGGAGGACGCGCTCGTTGGCTATGACGAAGGCGGGTCCAGCGGCGGCGGCTCCTTCCGACTGCTTCGTCTTCGTGTCCTCCGCCATCTCCTCGATGACCTGCGCTTCTTTTGGCGCCATGTAGGAGACGAGGTACACCTGAAGAGCGTCGCTCCCCGGTGCCCGCTCAGAGAGGGCAACGGCGAGGCCGTCAGTGGTGGCGACGCGCATGAGGTTGCCGCCGCGCACCTCGTCGTCCGGAGCGCCCCGAAGTGGTACAGGAAATCCGTCGCGGAGCACCTCCACGGGGATCCCGTACATATCCGCGAATTTTGAATCCTCGTTTCTCTTCATGGCGCCGGCGGCGGGCTGAGACGTGGCGAGGCCGAGGCGGCGGCGGTGGGAGGGCCTAGGAGTGGGGGAGGGGAAGGGGAGGACGGGGACGCAGCGGAACGACAAGTGGCGGGGTCCCCTCTCTCTCTCTCTCTCTCCTCCTTCCTATACCTGCAGCGGCCTGTGATCAAACCGACCTTCCAAACATTTTTTAAAAAACACGACCTTCCTTGTTAACTCCACGGCCGTCTGATACTATTAATTAATTAATAGTATTAATGCAAAAAAGGAGGATACCCCTCGATAGAAATTCTAAATTATAAAAACGCTCTGGTTTTTAAGATACGTTGTTTTTATCGTATACTCCATCTACCCAAAAATATATGTCGTTTCCGGTCTCCGAGCCACGAGTTTGATTCGATTTGTATAAATTATGTGTAATATTTGTATCTCCAAATAAATTTGTTAAAAAACTAGATTCAAAGATCTTTTCAATAATACTAATTATGCACCGTAAATATTAATAATTTTTAATATATATTTTATTAAAGTAATTTCTCGGGAAGCGAAAGCGACAAACATTTTGGGACGGAGGGAGTACATATTTATAGAACAGGGGACTCTCCAAGTTTTGATTGATGTGAGCATTGAAGATATGGACCGCGCATTCAATGTTAGGCCAGTCTCAATGTGAGTTTCAATTGAGTTTCATTTGTATTAAATAGGTTGCCACCTAGGCATATTTGATGACATGGCAGTATATTTAAGAAAAGAGAGAGGAAATGACTGTCATGTAGATGAAAGTCTCTTGACACGGTTACCATCTATCTTTGAGTCATGAAATTAAATGCCTATAAAACTTTAGAATGAAACTTTGCACTGAGGGATGATGTTTCATTTGAGTTTCATTTCATTTCATATGGCATGGCCGTCTTGGAAACAACAAAGTGAAACTCACCACTGAGACTGGCCTTATTGATTGTTGTGTGTAGAGATACAAGCGGGCAAGCTTTGCTCGCTATCGCGAAACCCTTCAACTTTTAACTTGGTTCAAATGCGCTTGTAAACATTATGATACCATGCATGCACATTTGAAACAAGCTAAGGGCATGATTGGTTTGGTACCAAAATTTGCCATGCCAAGATTTTGGCAAGTTGGTAGCATTTGGTTGACTACCAAAACTTGTCAACTTCTCACATTTGACTTACCAAATCTTTGACAAATGTTTTGCCCAAGTTTTGCCTTGCCAAATCCTTGGCATGTCAAATTTTGATAGTCAACCAATTAAGCTCTAAATCTAGTAGTCTATTCGACATTCTCTTAAGGAAGTACACCCGATATAATCATGACCTTTACATCTATAAGGATTGAACAAGTGGGCCCACACAAATCACATTATAGCCACTACTACAATAATCTTTACAGAGGCGAGCAAAAATGCTTAAACCGCCATGGAGATAAGGTCATGGTAAATATGACCATTAACTGAGGTGGTTCCAGCCCGCCACGGTTAACCCAGAAAAAATAACAAAAAAAATCAAAAAGCCCAGATCCAGGCTCGTTGGGTCTGGATCTAGGCCTGCCGCCGCCTGCACGCCGCCATTGTCGTCGGGACCCATGCCGAGCCGCCGCCATCACGGGATGCAGATCCGGGGAGGGAGGGGCCAGGAGGGGCCACCGCCAGTCGGATCCAGGAGGGAGGGTTTCGCCGTCGTTCGGGCACCAGCTCACCGAAGAGGAAGGGGGGAGGCGGATCCGGGCACCCGCTCGCCAGAGAGGAAGGGGGGAGGCGGATCCGGGCCCCGCTTCAGCGGAGAGGAAGGGAAGGCGGATCCGGGCACCCGCCACGGGAGAGGAGGGGGAGGCGGATCCGCCCCCGCCACCGGGGAGGAAGGGAGGAGGTGGATCCGGGCACCCGCTGGCCGGAGAGGAAGGGGGGAGGCGGATCCGGGCACCCGCTGGCCGGAGAGGAAGGGGGGGAGGCGGATCCGGGTCCCCCGCTCGCCGGAGAAGAAGGGAGGAGGCGGATCTAGGCACCCACTCGCCGGAGAGGAAGGGGGTGGCCGGATCCGGTCACCCGCTCGCCGGAGCGGAAGAGGGAGGCTGGATCCGCCTCGCCCCAGGCGCCAAGGCCGCAATCGCTCGCCACACACCGTCTTGCGCGCTTGCGTTGTCTCGCCAAGGCCATTGTCACCGAACCGCCCGACGCCCTCCATATGGTCGCCGCCTGCCGCTGCCGGAGGTTGGTCAGTAGCGGGGAGCCCGCCGCCGGTCTTCTCCATGCCGACGCCCATCTCTTCGCGCCTGGCCGCTGCTTTGGCTCGGTGTCGCTCAGAGAGAGAAAGGGAGAGAGTGGAGGAGGGATAGCGGCGGGCTGAGCGAGTGAGAGAAAAGAGTGAGGGAGAGTGAAACCCTAGTGTCGGTGTTTCGAACAAACACCGACTAGTAATTTTATACTTGATGCGCGTTAGGGCCGGATGATGCACTAAAGGACACAAGGTTTATGCTGATTCGGGCTGAACGTCCTTACGTCCAGTCTGTTTGCTGCTCGTGTTATTAGCACCGAATGAGGTTCGTAGTAGGGGGTACAAACGGTTGGGAGAGGGAGAGATCCCAAGTCCCTGATGGAGTAGTGGAAAGGACGCCAAGAGCTCTGTTGCTGCTTGGTTGTATGGTGCGTGTGCGTGTGCTAGCTCGTCGAGCGTCGATCCCCTTAGTGGGGAGCACCGCCCTCCCTTTTATAGACAAATGGGGGCGCAGGCGTTTACAGATGGGGGAAAGGAAAAAATACTAAGAGCGTAGAAGGTCCTTCGAGAGACCCGAGTCTTCCTTCTTCCCCACGCCTCTCGCCTATCATGGCGATCGTCGTCGGTAGCGATCCGTCGATCTTCGCAGCCATGCCCCGCCTTTTTAGCAAGTGGGCGTCCCATCTCGCCATGCAGCGGGCGGGTCGGATAGGATTATCGAGCCCGACCTCGTGGGGGTCGACGACTGGCGCAGACTGCTGGTTGGCCCTTGGGACGTAGTGGTTGTCGTATGTCGTGTCGGGTTCTTCGTCGGGAGGTCGAGGCGGCGCCTACAACATCAGAGGGCGGAGAGCAGCGCCCGCTTAACCTTGCTCGTGCTCGCCACGCTGGAGGGGTCCCGGCGCTTGTCTGTCACATCCTGACGATACTTTCTTGAAGGGGTGCAGGGCATGGCGTCTGACGCTGCGGTTGACCCGAACGTCTTGTCTTACCCTGTAGCCGTCATCATGAGGGTGCAGGGCACGGTTTGTCAGGTGAGACGGAGCCAGCCTGTGAATATCGGGTGAGGCCAGATCCGTCATCGGTCGTTTGATGAGGTAAAGCCGGCCCTCGGGCCTTGGGCGAGGCCGAGCCCAGCCCTCGGGGGTCAGGCGAGGCGGAGTGTATCCCTTGGGGGTCGGGTGAGTCGTCCTCCAGCCATCGGGCGAGGCGGAGTCGTCCTCCAGCCGTCGGGCAAGGTGGAGCGGGTCCACGGGCGTTCGGGCGAGTCGTCCTCCAGCTGTCGGGCGAGGCGGAGTTGTCCTCCAGCCGTCGGGCGAGGCGGAGTCGTCCTCCAGCCGTCGAGCAAGGTGGAGCAAGCGGGTCCACGGGCGTTCGGGCGAGGCGGAACAAAAACTCCCGTCGTTCGAGCAAGAAGTGCAGCCGTGCTCTTGTCCGTTCTGGAGCTTTTAACGTTCGATGTTTATTAGTTCCACCTCCTTGGGTACCCCGGTATTAGGTCCCTGACACCTAGACTCCGTTTATATACTTGCAACCTATATTGGGCTGAGATGGGCTTTTGAGTGGACTTGGCCTTTTAACCGTGGCGGGCCTCTTATAAGCAACTGTCACTGAAAATGAGCTTGTTTTTACAGGTGGGCCTCTTATAAGCAACCGCCTCCGTAAATAGATTTTGCGTGGCGGTTTTTTTATAACCATCTCGGTTAATAAAAAATAACCGCCTCGGTTAATGTTGAGATTAACCGCGGCGGTTTAAAGGTTTGCCCGCCTCGTAAAAGATTTTCAAAACGCCTCGCAAAAGTTTTCTTTTAGTAGTGAGCAATGTGTATACACATATATGAATTTTGCTTCATGTTATTTTATTATATCATGTCTGGTAAAAAACCGGCAAGCTAATATAAGCGAACCCAATAAAATATATTATTAGTGATGAAACATATAGATTTAAAGTATTTTACATGATATAGGTGATATAGATATTTTTTTAATTAATAAGGGATGTCCTTTGAACCTTGAGAGACGATCCGTTTCGATGCCCCGGCACGCTGGGACCATGCTGTGCCACAGCCGCCAAGGCCACGATCGCCGTCGTCAGTGGCACCAGGTTCGACTTCGAGCGCTACCTGTCGACCAACGCCAGGACCGTGCACGACGCGCTGGACCTTCCGGTGTCCCGATCGAGGTCCTGACTCCTGAGCGAGTCCATGCGCGCGCTACTCCGTCCTCGCGGCCCCGCGCTAGCCATCGCCGCGTGCGAGCTCGTGGGCGGGCCCGCGGCCGCAGCTGTCCCGGTGGCCTGCACCGTCGAGATGATCCACACCGCGTCGCTCATCCACGACGACATGCCGTGCATGGACGACGGCGCGCTCCGCCGCGGCCGCCCCTCCAACCACATCGCGTTCGGCGAGCCCATGGCGCTGCTCGCGTGCGACGCGTTGCTGGCACTCGCGTTCGAGAACGTCACCCACGGCAGCCGACGGCGCCTCCGCGGACCGCGCGCTCTGAGCTAGCAGTCCGATCCTAGAGCTCGGGAGCGCAGCTGGCATCGGTGGCACCACCGCGGGGCAGGCCGCCGACATGGCGAGCGAGGAAGACCCCTCCGGCTTCGTAAGCCTGACCGCGCTGGAGTGCATCCACGTGCACAAGGCGGCGCGGCTCGATCGTGCACGAGACTGGCCTGAAGGAGGACTGAACGGGAGTGGGTGGTGATCAGTCGGCAGCCGAGCAGGTTTTCATGAAATGAGTTTCAGGTAGCAAATTATATATAAAAAAATAGTAGCTAGAGAAAACAGCCTCTATATAGTAAGACCATCCCTTATTGTATATCCCTTATTGTATCAGGTAGGCTTTGCAACGGGAATTTGGTGGATTTACTATTGATGTGGCCAATGTAAGATGATTTCCCTTCTGTGAATCTGTTTTTGAATAATTTGTTAACTCATGGAGGTTTTCTTGTTCAGGGCATTTGGTGGATTTACAACTGATGTGACCAGGTTGATGTCCCTTGTGTAAACAAACACTAATTAATTTCTCCTATATTTATGCTCCTGCAGTTCAGAACTGAGTGGTACAACAGCATATCTTCTGACTTTGCATTACCTGTAGACATTCTGAAGACATTGGGTTGGAGAAAGGGGTTGAGAAAGTAGCCACAACTCTCTGGCCTTACTTCTTGAGCAAGGTCTGGATATCTCCATTTTGCTTAACTGGACAGCAAAACAAGTTTATTAATAGAGTGGTTTTCTCATCCTCAGTGTGAGTCCCTGATGATCTTTCCTGTCCCTAGCTTAAAAAAAAAACCTTTCATGCCCCTGAAGTATTTTTTAAATTGGGATGTAATTTAATGATTCCTGCATGCATGTCAAAACTATTTTCGACTCTTACTTCTTGAGCAAGGTCTAGAGTCCCTTTTGCTTAACTGGACAACAATGACAAGTTTATGAATAGCGGTTCTCTCAGCTCCATTGTGATTCCCTGATGAGCTTTCGTGTCCCTAAAGTATTTATTTGAAATTGATATGATTTATTGATTTCTGCATGCGCAAACTATTTCTACATTTTGAGATGATTTAGTGATTCCCGCACCCCTGATCTTGGACAATGACCCATATGAACTGGAGCAAGAAATTATATTTTTTATATTGCACATTGTTCCTACCAAAAAAAAATCTCTACAACATCTACATGTGCAGGTTCCAGACCCAAAATTTGTGGCCAATAAGAGCCGAACCTGCCAAGAAGCAAGCACAAGTGGATCAAGCACATAAGCAGAGAGAAGATGAAACTCTGAGATCTTAGTGGTCTACATGGTAAGTTTCTTGAGAAAGATGAAACTCTGAGATCTGAGGAAAACTTTCTTGTCTGAATTACCGCTGAAAAACAATAGCTTATGGGAGGAGGAAACATCTCTTTTAGAAGGATTCCAGATTAATACAAAACTAAATATGCTCAGTGATATCAGGTAATAGTTTTTTTTGTGATTCAGGTAATAGTTTAGAAAAATGTAGTAATTTGTTTTATAATTATTTATTTTAGATCATGCTAGCAGAGAAGCAGGCAGCACTAGAGAAGTAAGAGCATCGGGTGAATGTGTCGAATACAACGGTGGGAGAACTCTTCTTTTTTTTTTTTTTTGAAAGAATGATGCAGCTTCTATTGATGCTCAAGTTTTTGCTCTCATGAAGGTCAGGAAAAACACAGAGAATGACTACACCCCTTCACCTAGGAATAGAAGTGACAATTTATCTTTGGAAAGTGATCCAAGTTAACTTGATGTAACTGTTGACACTCAAAAATGTCCGGGATTATTTTGGGCAAGTCAAACAACTTTCAAAGGCTCTAGACATGGTCGAGGTCAAACGACATCGCAAACGGAGCAGAGTCGCGCGGGGAAGATGGCGAGCCACAGCGAGCCACCCCTAGCTGGCTTAGCTGGGTCCTAGTCGGCTAAGCCGACTCACCTGGACTAGCCGGCTAGGCTGGGTGGGCAGACGGCTCAGCCGCCTCCCCCTACTCCCTCTCTCACACTCGGCCTAGCCGGGTGTCCTAGACGGCTTAGCCGGCCTGGCTGCCCAGCCGGCCGAGGCACTTGCCCAGCCTGTGGAAACCAGCTTAGCCGGGTCTCCTAGCTGGCTAAGCCGGCTCAACCTGTATTCCGAACAGATTTTGCCTAAAATCGTGTTTTGGAAGGTTTTAAGCGTACGGAACATAGAGATCGTGATTTGGGATTGTTTACTACTGGGATAAGACCGCCCCCTCTATATAAATGAGAGGATCACGGCCGATTGATCCCATCCAATCAATCGATCGAAAACACAACTATCTCTACTTTTGCCCTAATTTCTTCTCCTCAACCTTCTACCCTGCTGTTTGGCAAGTCTCTCCACGAGATTTGTTGGCTTCTTAGGCGGTCTTGCTGGTCCTAGGAGATCCTCCACATGCTTGCTCCTGACGGATCCTTCCGGAGGTGGTTCAGAAGCTTTTTTCAGCCGAGAACGAGCTTCACATCGGCCCTATCAGTCTCAAGCGGAGTGATTCGATGTCAACAGTAACTTATCTTTTCCTTAGCTCAACAGAGGTTCGCAAACATGCTCCTCTGCCAACAGATGTTCACAACTCCAAACTCCTCTTTGGCCCCTGAATGCCTAACGCTGGCGTCCTCGGTGGTAACAACCTATCACCCTGTAGCCTCTTGAGATGGTTCTCTGCATCTATTTTTTTTTGGATGGTTCAATCTTCTCTTCTTACTTTAGTAAAAATTTAAATGATAATACATATTGGTTGATTTTGTTGGTTATATGTAAAAAAACATTTAACAAAAATAATGGGTCTTATAATTAAAAGATGTATAAAGTCCTTAGAAAATATCAATGAGTGTTGATATTTGATATTTCACCTACCTATAGGTCACTAGAGTTTTGAATTACAAAATGGTCTGAGCTTATTGTAGACATTCACTTAGATTTCAGTACTGATTTGAATTACGTGCATACCTGCCGGTTGTAAATTATGGGTCTCTTTCGACTATAGATTCATCCAATGAAAAGTAACCGTTCTCATGCACCATTAGGCAACAAGACTGCCAAAGAACGTAAGATAATACAATACCCAATATTACATGGTATGTGCTATGTATATGTTAAACTTATATTATTTCAAAATTAACTATAGTTTTAGAGACGAAAGAATGCGAATAATAAGAGGCATGGTGAATCCCTATCATAAAAAAGCAACATGGTATTGAAACTACCAAAGTAATGCATCCTAACATGTTGAGTATTACTTAACATGTCTTTTTAGACGATGATGCCGTACTAAGGAAAATGTAGATTCTGTTGAAACAGATGATTGGCCGTATAGGAATGATTCCTATCAGATACACAATTTTGATGATGAGAACATGTTGACTTGGTTATGTTGTAATCAATTTCACATCAAAACATGAGTTATATTTAATTGACCATGCTTTATGAAGATTCATTTAATTTCACAATATTGTTTTTTTATCGTGCGAACCTTGCATTTTTAAGTACAAAAGTTTAGTTGTCCCGTAGCAACACACGGGCATGAACCTAGTAACAGAGAAAAAAGATAGAAACCTGAATTGGAACAAGCAACGGGAGCATATGAGCTGATTCGATTTCAATTCTGGTCCAATTTTGATCCGAATCCAACTCACTTAACCAAAATCGCGCCTTGTGCTGAACGTGGCGGGCTGGATGATGATATTTCTATTCTACTTGTTAGCATGCAAGTGCGCGCTGAACGTGGTGGGCTGGACGATATTTCTATTCTACTTGTTAGCATGCAAGTGTGCGCTGAACGTGGTGGGCCGGACGATATTTCTATTCTATGCACGTGTGGCGCCTAGAAGATATTTATAGTTTTTTTTATTATTTTCTAACTTGCTTGACATAATGTTATCAAATTATTATCCTAATACTTTAAAGCCTAGAAGATATTTATAGTTTTTTTTATTTTCTAACTTGCTTGACGTAATGTTATCAAATTATTATCCTAATACTTTAAAGTTTTTTTGAAACCAACATTTTTGGATACTTGTATATGTAAGTTTTGTTGTATTAAAATTCATTTTTTTATTTTTTTTGTTTCTATATATTGGATTGTATAATTTTGATTTTTTTGTTAATTTTTATATTATATTGTGCGTATGTTGCAGCAGTAGGGTAGAATTTCATATCGTTCAGTTAAAGTTACTATTAGACATATCAATTGTGTTTCCTAGTTATATTGTCCTTGCCGTTGTTTTTTAGCAACTTTGTACATGTATATGTATTTTTTTTTTGCCAATCTAAGGCAACAGGATAAAAAATAAATAATTTTTTTTTGCCAATCGTTCACAATCGCTGGCTCTCTGTCCTTCTCAGCCGCATACATTGCTGGGCCACAGGGCTGGTTGGGCGAGCGGCGAGCGGGGGCGGGGCAGCGCCGGACACGGTAAGACATCTGCGAATCCTCTATTCCTCTTAGAAACGGACACGGTAATCGGAGGGAGCGTCCGTAAGGCCAGTCTCAACGGTGGATAATGACCTGCTAGGTATGTAAAATATTGATACGGTAACGTAGTTAATAAAAAAAAAGAATAAAAATTATAGAAATTGATTTTCTTACGAGGAAAACAGGTTTTCTCTTAACTCAATGCATCCAGAAACTATGAAATCGTTATTGGGGAGAAACCACCAGTTTCTAGGGGGACTTGTGTCGCACTTCTATTAGAGTAAGAAGATAGAGTTGAGAGAGAGAAAGAGAATAATTATTACTCATAAAAATTATAGGTTGAAAAGTAATATTTTTTTTTGTGTAGTATCCTGTACAGTATTTTTTTTTTTGTGCGGTACAACTACTGATTTCTTTCGTCGGAGCGGCGAGACACGGTAATCGGCGGGAACATCGATAAATATAGACGCTCCGTTACCGCATCGCACTGCTTTCCCTTGCGCCCGGTTCCCAGCCCGTCTCGTCCCCTTGCAAGTCGCATCCGCTCGCAAAGGGCGCCGCCTCCGCCTCCGCCTGGCGATTCGAGACCTCCGGAGATTGGGCCGCAATCGCCGCCTGGGTGAGCCGCGCCATCCTGCCGGCTTCACCTGCTCCCTTGCGCTGCGGCGTCGCTGCTGACCGGCGGTTGCCCGTCGGGGACCTCCAGATCCAGCTTCCACACAAAAGCGGAAGCTTTGCGTCACTCGGCCGCCTTAGCACACCTGCCGTGGGCGGGCCCATGCCGACTCCGTTTAGAGCTGCTCTCCTTTCATCTCGCCCAGGTAACCCCAAAGCTCTCTGATTCGTGTGCTCTCGTCACTGCATCCTCTCGTTTCGTGAGCTGGTGAAGTGGTGATGCTTGAAGCATCTAATCTAATGATTAAATCTGTGGGTTATTGGATTTGTGGATTGAATAAGTTTACGCACTGCTGTAATCTTCTCTGTCCTGCTGATATCACAATGAAATAAAATGGCTTGTTGCAGTGTACATTTTTTTTTGGTAAATTGTATGTAGATGATAAACAGCAAAGCAGTAAGCGATGCAGGACAAAACAGTATTTTATTTTCATAGGTATTTGACTAGCTGCTCGTAATATTGGATTTGAGGGATCTCTGAATGCAGTCGGGTTCTCTCTCCCCTCTCTGGGTGTGGCGGGGCGGGGCGGGTTTACAAGGGAAAGCGGGTTGGGGCGGGGAGGGACTTGCGGCGTCGTCCTCCCGATCTCCCGTGCTCGCACCGCGGGGAAGGGAAATAGAAGACGGCCGCCGCCAGCCCGCCATTGTCTTCGCCGACGCCTCCGCTCCGGCGTGTCCTCCAACAGCGAGAGCAGATCCAGGTGCCCCTCCTCCAGAACCGCTCCCCTGTCTTCTTCTTGGCGTCATCCACTTCTCCGGTTCTCCTTCCCCTTCACTTTCTGTTGATACAATTCAGCGATTGGATTGGATTGGCCCTTTCCCCATCGGCGACACTTGGAGCAGCAGGCATGAGAGGAGGAGGCCTTGAAGGCGAGAGGCGCCGCCGGCGGAACCCACAACCACGGTGTGGTTTGGGGCGGGTTTAGTAGTAATAAAAAATTTGGGTGGAGTCGGGGCGGGTGAAGATGTCCTCTGACAATGGGTAGGGGCGGGTGTGGCAGGGACCTCTGACGTGCTGCTCTGCAGTGCAGGGACTAATAAGGTTTAACATTCTATAGGAGATTAGGAACAATCCATATTTTATTGCCATTTTCCTCTGGTTACAACAGTAAAATAATCCTTAGACCTCAACATTTTCTTGTTTTGAAACACATCTGCATTGGAATGGAGCATTAGGAATATCAAAGTTGAATAACCTATTTTATTTTTGTATATATATATATATATATATATATATATATATATATATATATATATATTGATATATAAAGGATGCATCTTCGATTCTTCGTACGCTCTTGCATATGTGCTATGCTGATGCCACCACTTTGCTGCTTGTAGGTTCTATGAGTATTAGCATTTTAGCTAGAAAGGAAGACATGGAGAATAGGAATTCTCCAGCAAAGAGAATAAGACTGACGCTTAGTAAACAGACAGACTTACTTGGGTTTAATTTATTGTCACTTCCTGAGGTATGTAAAATCTCAACATGAACTCTATATCCTTTATGTTTCGAGGGGATGCATGCTGATTTTTGTTCAAAAACTTACTGCCAGGATGTTGTGTCACGAATTATAGCATGCATAACACTGAAGGAAGCTGTACGAATGAGTACCGTATGCAGCACGTTGAGAAAAGCCTGGATTTACCATCCTAATCTTGACTTTGATATTTCTACAGTGCCTGCCAGTAGTCGGCATAATATAATGCAGGGCCTTAAGAGGTTTATTGACACAGTTAATTTTGTCCTAAGGGAACACAGTGGTTTAGCTTTGAACAGATTGGCTGTGAACTTTGAATTGCATAAGGAACATGCACATGATATTGATGGATGGGTTTCCTTTGCTATCTCATCAAAGGCAAGGGTTGTGGTGCTCAATTTTTCTCCATATCTGGGACAACATGAAAATAATTATAGCTTCCCATGTCATCTTTTTAACAACCAAAATTCATCTCACCTTGAGGTCCTTCGACTTGATAGTGTTACTTTGGATCCAAGTCGAGAATTTTGTGGCTTTTCAAATCTTACAACACTTGCTCTGGAGCATGTGCTTATATTGCAAGATTTACAGTACTTTTTATTGAGATGCCCTTTATTGGAGTGGCTAACCATCCGACGATGTCCGGAGCTACATAATTTACATGCTGCTGAACCATTGCAGCAGTTGAAATTTCTGTGTGTCCAAGATTGTGCTGTCCACAGGATTGATTTGCTTGCCCCTAATCTCAGAGTGTTTGAGTACAGGGGTGGTTCAAAAGTGCTTTTCGCACTTAGCGAATGCCTGAAGCTGAAGACAGCAACTGTTTCATTTTTCGTTGAGGATAACCTTGGATATATTTTTACTGAAATTCCAAAGGGATTGCCTCATATTGAGACTCTACATGTTGAAATGACTGTGAAGACTCAGGTATCATTTTTCGATGCGCTTCATAATCTCTAGTCGAGTGATAATGTTTTATGTTCCGTATTTGTTTCCTTTACTTACCATTTCATCTTTTCAGATACATGGATTTATGAAGGCTCCTCTCAGATTTATGCATTTAAGGAATTTGATTATGAACATAACCTTTGGAAATGTTCAACGATTGGGTAAAAATGCAGTCCTTCAATTAGGTTATCTTTTGGAAGCGGCTCCCTTTTTGGTGAACCTTCATGTGGATGTAAGATTTTATTCCATCTGCTTGTTTTCCTGTTTTGTTGTTGTAAATCCTCTTTGTTCTCTTAGTATACAGTTCCTAGACTTACTATACATGATGTTTACTGGCTTATAACGTGCAACTATTGTCTTAGCCAAAGTTGTGGAAGATGACAAACCAGAAACCACCCTACTAGTTCAATTTCTGAAAGTATTATCCAGGCTAGATAAGTGTGTAATGCTGCAGCCTAGGGAGTACTGGCATGTCAAAATTGATCATTTTGATTGTATATTTGCCACTATAATGGTTTCTTATTTTGCACATGATTTTCATGCTATTAGTTTATTTTCACTGACAATATCACGGTGTCAAATTCTGTGTAGATGTACTGCAGATTTGAATCTGAGTACCGCCCTAAAAAAGGCGTGATTGCGGATCACCCTCACCGTAACCTGAAGGATGCCTGCATAACCGGTTTTAATGGCAATGGAGGCCAAGTTGCGCTGGTAAAATATATCCTTCGCAACGCCATACAACTGAAGCGTATGGCTGTAGATCCGAGAAGAAAAATACTGGGGCAACTGGTAGAAGAATTTGATGGCCGGATGATAGCCGAGTCAGAACTGGTGCCACATGACAGGAAAGGCGTTTTGACAATTTTGGGGTGATACCTACATGTAGTTTATGGCCATTCGACAAGCCTTTGATTAATATATACTAGCATGTATATGAATAAGGACAAGATAATTCTGAGTAGCTGGCTGTTATGTACACATTACATCTCAGATGAATAAGGACAATATAATTCTGAGTTACTGTTGGCTGCTTTGTAGACATTACATCTCGGATCAGTAGCATGTATGTATGAACAAGGACATGATAATAATTATCATCAACAATCTGTCCAAGCATCATATAAATTATTCACACGTTGCCAGTAACCTTGCAAATTACTCCAATTTTGACATATGTGGATATATTTGATTTTACATCAACGGAAATCTAAAGCCTGTTGTCCAAAAAAAAAAAACACTGGCAATCTAAAGCCATGTTAAGATGGCTGGTTCTGGGCTTGTTTGGCTGTATTTTAATCCATTCCAATTCACATGTACCGGAAGGAATTGAGGTGAAAAATAAAGTAATTTTTACCTCATTTCCTTCGATCTTTATAGATTGGGGTGGTTTAGACTGCAACCATATATAGATTAGGGTGGATTAGACTGCAACCAAATAAACTCTTAACATGGCAAGGGCTAATATCATACACACTCGAGAATAAAGCTGTTCCAAAATTTCTCTAAGCCTATTTTACATTTATCGCTAAGGTTCCTCCATGCAAGTGAAACCCCAAGACCCCTTTAGGCTAATTCCATACACACTCAAGAATAAAGCTGTTACAAAATTCCAAACATGGAAAGGGCTAATATCATACACACAGCGGAGCCGTGTTGTTTTTTTGCTGGAGAATGTTATTTCTGTGAAGGAAAAAAAAAAGTGGCGTGGCCGATGCAAAACTACACGTCGAGACGTCGAGTTGGATTGCGTGTGGGGACCACGGAAGAGGGGGAGTGAGGCAGCCAACCACCAACTTCACGGGCGCGGCCACACCGGCAGGCGACAGGCTTTGGGTTGGCGTGCCGGGCCGGGCCATGCCAGCGGCGGCGGCGGCGGCGGGCGAGAACCAGACGCCCACGCAACGCAACGCCATCCAGATAAGAATATCTCCCATCACTCCATCATCATCATCAGTAGATAGATAAACCCCTGCTCTCCAAACGGCCCCGAAAAGCGCAGAAAGAAAGAAATCCACGCCACAGCCAAAGAGCTACGTACATTTCTGCTTGGGCTTGCCGCTGGGCTCGCCGTCCTCTACTCACTTCACCTCACCGTGCTCGCTTGGTTGCCCTCCACGCAAACGCAACAGCAAGGATAGATAGTCAAATCAACTTGCTACGCTCCACCGCCCGCCCCCGCGGAGCGAGAGCCACAGCCATCCGCCCGTCGCACGCGGAGCAGAGCCGCCAGCCAAATCTATCCCCACCGCCCCAGCCACCACCCGCCCGCGCGCAATGGAGGACGCCACCGCCGCCCACCTCCAGGCCCAGCGCCCGCCGGGGCCTGCGGCGGCATCGCCGTCAACCCCACCGCCGCCGAGTACGTCCACGGTGCGTCGCTCTACCTCCCTTCCCTTCCCCCGTGTTTCTGCCGTCAGCTTCCGTTCCGCTCCGCCGCCGCGAGCCGTTCGTCCCAACTTCCTCTCAACGATTCACAACGGAAAGTACAATACAACCGGCAGCTCGGGGATACTAGATAGATAGACAGGAGGTAGATGTCGCGGCTGATTCATGATTAACTTCTTTTTCTTTTTTACTACTACTACTCCATCCAGGATGCCTGTCAGCGTCAGGATCCAGTCAACTCTTATTAGTAAGGCAATCTTGGCCTCTTTGGGGTGGAAGATTAGTTTCAGTTGTGTACTGCACTTGCACTACTGCTGCGCATCCAACATTAATTAAGGCAATCTTGGGGAGGGGAAATTTAGTTTCGGTTGCTTTTAGAAAGCAAGGCCACTAGTCTACAACATCATATCTCTCTAACATTCATGCCCACAAGGCCACTACAACCAGACTCGAAATACTAAGGATACATGGATATATATGATACTGCTGCTACTGCTACCTGTTCAATACACAGTACATTCGTTCCTTCCTTCCCAGTGCCCACTGCCACCCTATCTCTGCTCCATTTCAACTTGCGCCTTGTTTGGGTTCACGGTGCAGCAGTTAGCATTGTCCTCCCAACCCTGATAACAATGCACACCTCCAATTTCAACAACAGTGTCCACCTCAGAAACACATTACCATTACTGACCACTCTACATACCCTTTTCAGCGCAGGGCTACAGTGTCGCTCTCCCTGAGAAATTGCAAACCGGCAAGTGGAACGTGTACCGGTACGTGCTTCGTGTTGTCATAAGCTATGTACAGTGTTGTTCTGTGGCTCCTGTGCTGGCTCATGGTTCCTGTTGCTGTCTCGCAGGTCCGCGCGTTCTCCTCTAAGGTTGATAAGTAGATATCCTGACACCCCAGACATTGGAACGCTGCATGATAATTTCACGTAAGAAGCAGGGACAACCTCTATTCAATCTGACTTCTTCTTAGTTTTGTGTAAAGTTCTGTTCTTACTGACACCGTGATCAATTTACTGTTGGCATTCATTTGCAAACCCATTTGTATAAAATGGTGCTGCAGGTACGCAGTTGAGACATTTACAGACTCTAGATACCTGGGGACAAGAATCAGAACAGATGGAACAATCGGAGAGTAAGGATTAGCATACACACCGTATTATTGCCTGCAGCGTCCGTTTTATCCAGACTGATTCGTGCAAGTGACAAAATAATGTTGTAGCTACAAATGGATGACATACGGCGAAGCTAGTACCAGCAGGACAGCAATAGGTTCTGGTCTTATCTATCATGGATTTCGTGAAGTGAGTCGTCATGATCTGAACAAGCACTTGGTCCTTTTGTTCTTAACAAAACAGATATGTTGCGAGTATATCTGAGCTGACGTCAAACACATTTCTATTTGGAATCAGGGTGCATGCATTGGTCTGTATTTTATAAACAGACCCGAGTGGATTATAGTTGACCATGCTTGTTCTGCATATTCATATGTATCTGTGCCACTTTATGACACTCTTGGTATGTTCACAACACAGAATGACTATACTATAGGTCTCTTGGTCGTTCATGATTTGTCTAGTGACAGTTTTTGTTCATTTACATTTGTACTTTCAGGCCCAGATGCTGTTCAATTCATTGTGAACCATGCAGCGGTTGAAGCTATATTCTGTGTGCCTCAAACTCTAAGCATTGTGAGCTTTAATCACTTCTCTCTTTCAACCTTCGATAATTACTAGTGCCTATGATGAGGATGCATGTCAGAAGTCATATTAGTCCTAACTAGTGAGGCTGGAACTGCTCCAGGAATTCAGGCCATTCTTTTTTTGTACTAGTAAAACTCTGATAACAGGTTTCTCTAGAATATAAAAAACAATGTATAGTATGGTACAAGTGGGCAAGTGGTGCAGGCACATATGCATGAAATAGATGGTTAATCTTTTGGATATTGGGGCCTGATCTTAAATTAAGTTTTACATCCATAAAGAATTTTTTTTGTTCTTATTTCGAAAAGCTACATTGGTTTATTGATGCCATTTAGCTTTTCACTTTATATTATTATAGTATTATGTCATTCTAGATTTAAAAGACGTCGACAGAACTTACGACTATTATTTTACTCATGGTTATCTATTGATTGCAGCTGTTAAGTTTTATAGCTCAAATGCCATGTGTTCGGCTTATAGTGGTAAGTCTGGACTGCTTACTGTTGACAGACACAATGTAACAGTCATGATTATTCTTTTTTTTTTGCGAAGAACAGTCATGATTATTCAAGGACCTTTCCTCCTTAATTTCCTAGTTTCTTTTGTCTAGGTAGTTGGTGGAGACGATGCAAATATGCCATCAACGCCAGTTACTACCGGAGTGGAAATCATAACTTACTCCAGGCTGCTCATCCAGGTGCTCATGATTTTTTTTGCTCATCCTTGAGTTTTGCTCATGATGATTTTTTTCTTTTAACTATTTCAAACACTACATAAAGGCTACCATGGTATAAGTTCCTTCTCATAAACTGCTTGATTTTACTGTAGTGGATACCCTTATTTCTCAATGTACCTGAACTTAAGGAAATTTTGATACAACCGCATGGCAGCCATTTTCATTGTCATTAATCTGGAATGGCCTAAGTCAGATTTGTAGATGCACTCAAATATAAGTATCCCATTTCCTTCTGGTTCCCTGTTTTCTTCTTATTCTTTTTCTTTGCCTACGTGCTTCAAGAGTTTGGCCCTTACAAAGTTGATGTGATTTAACACCTAAGCCACACATAGTACTTATGTTATATATTATGTCCCTAGATTTTATGCATGGGATGCCATGATTTCTTTTCCATCCTTTGTTGGGTGGAAGTTAGATCTATCTAGAATGCAAAACTGAATCTTCCAGTTCAGATTAACCTGACATGGGACGATGTTTGTATCTGCATAAATGTGTATGTGTTTCCATATTAATTATTTTATTTATAGAATTTGAATGTTTAAGTTGTTAATACATTGCCATTGGTGTTTTAATTTTGAATAAAGAAGGGCACATCACCTTCTGTTTTCCACTTGCTCCTAGATATTGTGCGCCCCTGTTTTCCTTAATCCTTCAATTCTTCAACTCAGGGAAAGGCTAGTCCTCAACATTTTCGTCCTCCGAAGCCTGAAGATGTTGCCACTATCTGTTACACTAGTGGCACTACGGGCACGCCAAAGGTAAATCAACCATCCTTCTGATTATTCTTTGCTTCATCAGCAAAGTTCTTTTACTTGTACACTTGTACATTTCAGATCTGTGATGCTCGATATTATTTTTTTCTCTCAGGGTGTTGTTCTTTCTCATGAGAACTTAATTGCAAATGTAGCAGGATCAAGCCTGAACATTAAGTTTTACCCCTCCGATGTGTTAGTATTTTGAATATACACTCAAATAAAATTCTTTGTGCTTGAACAACTTATCCAATTCACATCAGCTCTTAACATTTGTGACAATAACTTTGTGGATCACTCTCCTCAGGTATATCTCATATCTACCTTTGGCTCACATCTACGAGAGGGTTAACCAGATTGCAGCACTGCACTGTGGTGTTGCCATTGGATTCTACCAAGGGGTATGCAGATTCAACTTTATTTGGAATGGTAGCTATATAACTACATAATTACAGAACAAATTTGATGTGCATTCTGAGAATTAATTAACACTAAACTACTAAAAGCACTGTGCACTTGAGTTGCTCTAGTTTGGATGACACTTTTTTTAAAAGCTTTGGACAATTCAGAGATAAGCTGTAGACCGGGTGTGAAGGATCTTTCATCGTCAATATTTTTATCAATTTAAATTCATTCGTAGCAGTTTTTATTTCCCTTGGTCACTGTAACCCTCCCCCACCATCCAAATACTTTTCCTTCTGTAGATTTCCTGTGTCCACACTGCACCAGTTAACTATACCCATGCATGGTTATCTCCCGTTTGTTTGCTGGTCTGTATGAAGCAAACATTTTATGTGGCATTTCTAAGTTATGCACCTGTACTTGCATCCCATAATTTTTTACCTACAAATCTACAATTATGACTCTTTGTCATCGTTACTTACTACATTAAATTCCAGGATAATTTGAAGCTCATGGATGATCTAGCTGCTTTGAGACCGACAATATTCGCAAGTGTTCCCCGGTTATATAACAGAATTTATACAGCGTAACAAACTATACCACTAACTTCTATGTTCGTTATAAATTATTAAAAAGTGATACGTTCTGTTCATACTACTAACTACTAGTTGCTTATTCGATTTGTAGAATTACAAATGCTGTGAAGGAGTCTGGTGGGCTGAAGGAAAAATTGTTTCATACTGCATACAATGCCAAGAGGCAAGCAATCCTTAAAGGTAAGAGCAGTATGCAGTTCATTGAAATTAGGTGCTATTACTTTCCTTTTTTGGATAACAGTTACGAGAATTTCTTCTGCATCCATAGTGAAGCATAGGATCGATACAGTCAATCAGTCTTACATGGATAATTGGATACGCACAACTTACTAACTTTGTAAAATAAATGGTAAGGAGATCTCCTGAGTAGAAAGGAATAGGTGAGCGAGGGCTCAACCAACCCCTCCCCCCTTCTATTTCCCGGGTAGCTAGGTTCCTTTTCCTTTTTTATTGACATCTATCACTTTTTCTCTGAAAGGGCCGGCAAGAGCATTGACCAAATCTGTATGGAAGAAAATGGTTGATGTTCCAGTAGTTTCTAGTAAGATACTTCTAGTGGATACACAGCTCTCCTGCGTGTTCAGGAAAAAAGAAGTAAATACTTCCTCTGTTTTCAAATAATTGTCACTGTAGACTACCACTTAATAATTTCCAAATGACTGACTTAGGTAAAATAAACATGTAATTGGTAGATTTGATATAGATAGTACTATAGTATTAGTATATATAAGAATTTAAATATGGACTAACTAAAAGAATGCTGGTCAAATTTACAATAGCAAAAGTCAACAATGACAAGTATATAAACAAGTGGGAAGTAATATACCTTTTTTTTCTTTGTTCATGTTTGCATTATCTAGTTTGGTATATACCTTATCATCTTTAGGATGACCTCAGTATCCTAATACCAGCCTGGTTTTACTTGGAAAATAGAATACTTTGTGCAAACCAATAACATTGGTGCAAACCTTTCTTTTGTTTCCATGTATACTTTTGAAGCAAGAATGTGGTGCAGCTGACCATTTGGGTTTTGCTGTGCAAATGACATTCACCTAAGATTAGTGGCCACTAATAGAATGGAAAGGGCTTTTGTATTTTCTTCAGGACTTTAATATATAGCACATAGTCATAACTTGTGTTTGAGAAATTTAAAATAGTAATCTTCTTGGTTTGTTTATTTATGTTAATTAGAAAAAAAGCGAGTCAGTCTAATTTTACATTTTGATGCCATCTTAATACAGTTTTCATTGCATGTATGCACAATGAAATGTCACTTCTATACTTTGTGCTATCAGGGAAAAATCCATCCCCAGTGTGGGATAAGTTGGTATTTAACAAAATTAAAGCTAGGCTTGGTGGACGAGTGAGACTTATGAGTTCAGGTGCTTCTCCACTGTCAGCAGATGTTATGGAATTCCTTAGGATGTAAGTTGTCTTCTTCTGAGCTCTCCTGGATGATTTTTGGAACTTGGCTTAATTACAATTACTGTTTAAATTTCTATAGATGCTTTGGTGGTGAAATTCTTGAAGGCTATGGAATGACGGAGACATCTTGTATCATATCTGCAATGGATGTTGGTGACAAATCAATTGGGCATGTTGGATCCCCAATTGCATCTTGTGGTAAGCTCTTGTATTTCAATTTCAAGGATACAATAAATTCGCTTGGGTAGCACTTGCACTTGTTTTGAAAATATTGTCCATGAATTCAACTATACATAGAGAATCCATGCTAAAGTTAGGATGCCTTTATTTGTTTTAATCTTTTTTGGATGTTACTTATATTGATGATGCCATGATGGTGGTACTTTCAAAATCCAATAAATGTCCACTGAAATTAGTTGCATTGGACAAACTTATCCTTGAATTATTGTTTCTATGCCTTACATCCAATATTTTTCAAGGGTTATTTTTAAGTCTAACGTGCTTGAGATCATCCATTTAGCAAGGTCCTGTAGTCACCATGTTGAATGGATGATGTTTCTGGTATAAAACTAGCCTGTTTCTTGAGAAAGATGCCAATATTATTTACCATGACACTAGTCAAATGACAGCCATATTCTTTCCCTTTCTATTTTCAGAGGTGAAACTTGTGGATGTCCCAGAAATGAATTATACGTCCGATGATCAACCTTATCCTCGTGGAGAAATTTGTGTTAGAGGACCCATATTATTCCGTGGTTACTATAAAGATGAAGTCCAAACGTAAATTTCTATCCTTCACTTAAAATTTACCCTTGTACTGAATGAGCTTCAATTGCAATAGATCAATAAATACATTTAAAAAACTACAGAAAAGAAGTCATTGACAAAGATGGTTGGTTTCACACTGGAGACATAGGTCTGTGGCTACCTGGAGGGCGTTTAAAGATTATTGATAGGTAAAAATATGCAGTGTTTTTATATTTTAGCTTTTCTTTTGGAATTAAGATAATAAGGTTACCATGTTTTGCTCTCATTAGGCCACGATAAATTGCAATTTATAATTTTAGTTCTCTTGGACTCTCGACACAACATTCATGAATCATCATAAAATGATCTCTACAGCCTTTTGAATCTAGGGCTAGAATAGACCTATCTGGTGTGACGTTCCAAGTTTGAACTAGTTCTTCATAAGGAGAAAATTTTATTAGACAAATCTGATTCAACAAACCAAAGCTTGCTGGAAACTCTTTTTTTTTCTACTTTCATGTCCATACATTTTCCATTATAATGTACTTGATAGCATATTAATAGAAATAATATTAGTAGCATAATTTAAATAGATCCTAATGACAAAGCTAAATCTATATAGCCTTGCAAAGCTACATAATTGAATTGGAAAATATGAACGATGCAGCCCATCCAAAAAATAATTGAGTTATTGAAGATCCCTTCATTTTGCTCTTGCCAGTTTTTTTTTTATGCGACCAAATAACCAAGGAATCAAAACCTCATTATCTGTTCAGAACTTGTGGTCTTGCAGAACACTTTTCCTTGGCTATATTGTTGATATACATTTTCCCTTAGGCGCTGTTTTATCTCACTTTTTTTCTTCCCATGTTACTAATGCCTTACATTTTCTCCTGGATTCTAGGAAAAAGAACATTTTCAAGTTAGCTCAAGGAGAATACATAGCTCCAGAGAAGATTGAAAATGTTTATGCCAAATGCAAGTTCATTGCCCAATGTTTTATATATGGTAATATTTATGATTTTATGTTGGCTATATGATCATCAGTTATGGCCATGCATGTTTTAAATCTCTTCTTTTGGATGCAGGTGATAGTTTAAACTCTTCGTTAGTTGGTATTGTTGCAGTTGAACCAGAGGTTTTGAAGGCTTGGGCTGCATCTGAAGGGATCCAGGTAAAAGATGTTAACCATAACGTTTGCCATCTATTTATTTCATCCTTCAAAAGAAATGTCTGTAAGTAGTTTGGCACTGATCTAACTTATAATAATGAAAACTGGCATTCATTTTGCATCTTATGCTTTGGTTGAATCATATATCGAATGGAACTGTGGCAGTCTCTTCCACTCCCTCTTAGCATGGCTATTGAACACTGAATCCTCTGTTTTGTAGTCCAAAGGAAGTGTAGATCAGGTGGAATTTTATTAGTTGCCATCCTATAGAGCCAGTGTACTTTTCAACTACTTTGCCGCCCAATAGATTGGACTAGATAAAATATCATCCAAATTTACTGTGTTATTGTCACTTGCACATTCCTGACCTTCAAGCAAGTCTTAACATTTGCACAGGTTTTTTATGCTCTAAACTGTCCTTTCTAACATGTAGTGCGAAGACTTGAGACAGGTTTGTTTTGACCCTAGAGCAAGAGCTGCTGTCCTGGCTGATATGGATTCTGTTGGGAAGGAAGCGCAGGTTTGTCTCTTCTGTTCTGACCTACATAGCAAAATTCTAATGCTCAATCCAAGTGAAACTGTTGTGCTGCTATCGTTTATTGACTTTCTGTGCCCTGTTGTACCAGCTAAGAGGTTTTGAGTTTGCTAAAGCTGTTCGGCTTGTTGCTGAGCCATTCACAGTGGAGAATGGTCTCCTCACCCCAACATTCAAGGTAGGCCCGCCCCGCTGGTGACTCTAGAGGAAATTTACAAACGGATGAAATGCTGAGTGGCTATAGCTCACACTCCCATCCTAATACTTTTGCAGGTCAAAAGACCGCAAGCTAAGACGTACTTCGCAAAGGAAATTTCAGACATGTATGCAGAGCTGCGGGAGGCAGAGGCACCCAGGTCGAAGTTGTAATCGCCCGTGTAATGATCAGAAGAAGCAGCGATAAATATATACAGGCTTATTACTAATCTTTTACTGGGGCGCAGCAAATAATGGTTCCTGCAATGATCAGGACGAAGAATGAGGACTTGTACCACACGGAGGCAGTGCTTGGACTGCAGAATGAATTGATGGTCCTCGTTATGAACTTAATAGAAATGAAATGCCGACTTGCCGAGTACATGAACTTTTGCCATTGTCCAACGTGCCACGTTAGCCTTGAATGGAAGATACATCATAGGAAAAAAAAATGTTCTGCAAATGTAAACAGTAAACAGTTCGTTGCGAACTGTAAGAATGTCTCTCGGTTGTATAGCAAGTTCGGTATTTTCTTTTTTCCTGTGTCGTCGTCGACACAGTTCAACATCGTGGTGTAGTGTTCATCTTACATAGCAAGTTGATTGATTGGCACGAGCTGGAAGCTGACGAATACAAAACATGAGAGTCGGTGTATATGGTATGGAATGGCATCATGCCTTATCATGTACGGACGGTAGAAAGCAGAAACGACTGCAAAGTTTCAATTGACTGTGGGCATGGAGTCTCCTATGGGCCTCAAAGTCCAGGTCCACTTCATCGTGTCGGCCCATCCCCATGGCAGGCAGCGACGGCGACTAACATGGGCTGAACTTGGTTGGTGGGACCCATCAACCCATTCCTAACCCAGCCCAACGATAAGCCGAGGCCAACCCGTTCGAGAGCGAGAAGGCCGTCTACAGCGGCACACCACACCACTTCTTCCGTCTCTCGCCTCCGCTTTTGCTCCTCCTCCAAGCCCCACCACCCCACGAGCTCGCTCGCGCCTCGCGGCCACCGCCTCCTCCTCCTGCCGCAGGTACGCGCCGCCGCTCCTCCCCCCTTCTCTCTCCCCACCGTTCGAGTACCCCGCACTCGCCGCGCTCGCGCTTAACTCCTCGTGCGTCTCCCGATCGCGCTACTATTATTGCAGGCACATGGCGCCGTCCAGGCACGCTGACGAGGGCGGGCAGCTCCAGCTCATAGACGCCGACAGGGTCGAGGACGAGGAGGAGTGCTTGAGTCCATCGACAAGCGTACGTCGCGCCCTCTCCCTCCCTCCCCTCCCGTCTAGCTCTGCGCGCGCGGCCTCCTATCCTACCACCCTGACGGATGCTGCAGACTGCAGTCGCCTCCCCCACTGCGGGCGGATCGCTTCCGCCTTCTGACGTTTCGCTTTTGGGTTCGCATATTTCGGTCCGAGTTGGTGTTTGTTTCGAAGCGAAGTTGGTGCGCTTTATATGGCTTGGGCCGGGGTCGGCATTTGTTTGATTTTGTTTGGTGCGCGTAGTTGGGGTTTTGCGTTCCTTCTGATTTTCCCCCAAAATTAGTTTTGGGTTTCGCTGTTCATGGCATGAGTTCGTGGGGTTCTAGTATTCCCCACCCCACGTTTGATCGAAATCCTGCGGCTAGTTCGTTTTAATCAGTGTGTGCTACCGTTGCTTCTGCATAGATTGGTCGGAATTTGGCCTCAGTCTGAGTTGACGACCTCACTCTGTCAAAATGATCAGCATATTGCAGTCGAATTCGAAATTAGCTCGTACTATCCTGAGACTTTTGTGTGAAATACTTTTTCTAGCAATTATTTTTTATCTCCGTTTGTGTCGTACCACCTTGATCGATCGACGCTCCAGTCGCCGAGCACGGCAGATCGCTTCTGCATTCTGCCGTTTTGCTTTCGGATTCGGGAATTTCGGTCCGTACTGGTGCTGCTTCGAAGTGAAGTTGGTGTGATTTCAGCTTGGTCTCAGCATTTGCTTGGTTGTTGTTGGGTTTTGTGCGTAGTGGGGGTTTTGCGCCCCTTCTGATCCCAAAATATCGAGGGTTCTGGGAATAAACAATAAACTAGTGTTTGCGTCGTGGCATGAATTGGTGGGGTTTGTTTCCCCACGTTTGATTGAAGTTCTGCGGTAAGTTCGTTTGAACCAATGTATGCTGCATAGATTGATCTGAATGTAGCCTTAATCTGAGTTCATGAGTTTATTCCGTCAAAATGATGAGCAAAGTTCAGTGCGATTTGATATTATCTCGTTCTATCCTGGGACTTTTGTGTGAATACTCTTATAATTTTCTAGAAATTACTTACAAATTGGAGCACTTGGGGCACAGAGTAGGCTTGGGCTCATATTCTGGTATTTTCTATTTTTGTTGTCCAATGCTGTTAATTTGGGTCTCAGCATATATAGTTCCTGCGCTGAAACTAATCTGTGTTGCATGCATCTGTTTGGCACAGTGATCTCTCAGGGGATAAATGCAGGAGACGTGAAGAAGCTGCAGGATGCAGGGATTTACACTTGCAATGGGCTAATGATGCATACTAAGAAGGTTCTGAACTATGCATCCCAACTCCCAAATCTTTGTTCTGTCTGTCTGAATTCTTGTTGCAAAGTGCTTAAATTGATATCTTTGTTTGTGGCACTTGCATGCTTGCTTTCATTTGTCCAGTATTTTGAACATATGACTATCGCTCTAATTTATGAATTGTCTTGCAGAACCTTACAGGAATCAAAGGTTTATCTGAAGCAAAAGTTGATAAGATCTGCGAGGCTGCTGAAAAACTTCTGGTCTGACCCTTTAAGTTGGTTTTGTTTGCTAAACTTCCATGCAATCAGTTCTGTATGATATGGTATCTTGAAATTGTCTTCTGTTTGTTTGTCACAGAACCAGGGCTTCATGACAGGAAACGATCTCCTTCTTAAGGTAAGAAAATTGCATTTAAGCTACTGATCAGTGTATGGTTTACCAATTTGGTGTTCTGATGAGTGATAGCCAATGCTTGACTGCTTGTAGTATGTAAACTAACTGACAAAGGTTGATTAGTTATTGAATCTGGTTGAGCACTTTTACTTCTCGTATGTGTTGTCCTTTAAGGCTGTTTGATTTATTTTGACTTGTTTGAAGCGGAAGTCTGTTGTTCGGATTACAACTGGGAGCCAGGCACTTGATGAGCTGCTTGGCGGTAATATATCTCAAATCTGTCATTTGATTAGTCATGCTATTATAATAATCTAATAGATGGGCATGTTTAAATTTGAAGGCGGGATTGAAACACTTTGCATCACAGAGGCGTTCGGGGAGTTCCGGTATGTTGATGTTCCTGTTGTTTCTTTTTCTCTGAAGTTCTGCTGCAGGAGCCATATTATGTGCATAGTTGATATTTATGATATGGGGCAACACTTGTAATAAATGTATTTAGGCTTAGATCAGTTATGTATTACTGTATTTAGGTTGATGATACAACCTTCTGAACCCTCTTGTACCATCTTTTTCTGTTGTCTCATCTTGCAGAGGTATTGCTAGCTAGCACTAGCAGAGCATCTTATAGCTTCTAATCATGCTTTTGCTTAATGTGAAGTGATTCATTAATTGCAAGCACTAAGGTGTGATCTCTGTTTTCTTACATGAAACAATTCTTTGTTGTATACTATTGCTGGGACTGGGAGCAATTTTCCATTTTATACAACACACAATCACGCACAAATCTATTACATGCAAATGAAAGAAACGTCTTAAGTATTTCCTGAGAATAGGCACAGTGAATGTTGACTTATGATGTGCTTTTGTAACTATATTTCTGAGTTCAGTTCTAGCTTTTTAGTTTGAAATACATGACATCTGGTTGTGTTGCAGGTCAGGGAAGACCCAGTTGGCTCATACCCTATGTGTCTCCACTCAGGTTTATCCCCCATATCAAATTTTGTAGATAGCACGTAAATATAGAAGAAATAGAATTTGAGGAAACAAAGAAGCAACAGAATTACTTTCTTATTTCCGATTGATGAAAATGCAGCTTCCAATCCACATGCATGGGGGGAACGGGAAGGTTGCCTACATTGACACTGAGGGAACATTGTATCTTTGGAATTTCATGAGTAATTTGTCATTGATTCTCTCAAGAGTTTATATTTATTCCTGTCATCTCCAAATTGTTTCCTTAATGAAGTTTTGAGCCGACCTGAACGCATTGTGCCAATTGCTGAGAGATTTGGGATGGATGCCAATGCTGTTCTCGACAATGTATAAAATTGCATGCACTTAATATTTGTCGTTTCTGTTAGCCAATTTCATGACTAATAGACCAAATTGGTTGTTTAATTTTATGTCTGTTTCTGGTTAGATCATATATGCTCGTGCATACACCTATGAGCACCAGTACAACTTGCTCCTGGGCCTTGCTGCCAAGATGGCTGAAGAACCTTTCAGGCTTCTGGTAGGCATGAAACTGTAATGTGCATTGAGTTTTGATAATCTCAGCTGTGCTCATGTGGTATTTCTATCGTCCTGAAAACAGATTGTGGATTCTGTGATTGCACTATTCCGTGTTGATTTCAGTGGCAGGGGTGAACTTGCAGAGCGTCAGGTATTCTCATCAATTCATTTCGATGGCAGTAGGTACCTTGTAAAAAATGTTGAAGGGTGCTGTTTTATCTGCTTGCTTATGTGTAACTGCTGTGAAATTGCAGCAAAAGCTAGCACAGATGCTGTCCCGCCTTACCAAGATTGCTGAGGAGTTCAATGTTGCAGTGTACATCACCAACCAAGGTGGGCTTTGTTATTTAGCACTGTATCAATTCCAAAAGTGTACACAGATCAATGGATTGCAAATTCTAAGCTGTCTCCCTTTTTGTGTTGCAGTGATTGCTGATCCAGGTGGCGGCATGTTCATAACCGATCCAAAGAAGCCAGCAGGCGGCCATGTGTTGGCGCATGCTGCCACCATCAGATTGATGCTAAGGAAAGGCAAAGGCGAGCAGCGTGTCTGCAAGATCTTCGACGCTCCTAATCTTCCTGAAGGAGAAGCTATATCCTTTTGGTTTGATGGCCCATGCTTACTGTTGTGCTAATGATCTCACCTTAGTTTCACAGCTTGCTAGAATCTAGCTAAATTTTCTTGCTTAGACTTGCATAGCAAACTCTAGTGATAGTGAAGCCTTACCTGTTAAGTGCTAAGTGCCAACTTCCATGACTGAATGTTTTAGATGATACAAATCATCAATGTGATATACATTTAACTTGTTTCCCTTGACCAGTAGCACGTTTTCCAGGTTACATCAGGTGGAATCATGGACGCAAAAGATTGATTTGGTTTTCCAGCCGGAGTGCTTGTGCTCAAAAAGATTGTTCATGTTTCTTCAGTAGAGTTCATAGATTGCATGGGTACACACCGAGAAAAGTTACCGCAGCGTTGCTCTGTTTTATCCTTTTGACATAGAAAGAGTAGGCAGAACTCTGTGTTGCTTAGGGCCTCCCATTGGGTTATTCGGAATTTGTGATGGAACCAGTTGTAGTACATGTTTATGGTTTCCCAAAATAGTGGTAGGCAGTGACCATCTTCTGTTAGTTGTTCATGCATAAAGGACAGGATGAACTCTGTGTTGCATAGGCCTTCCATGCTTGCGTAAATGGCACTGTGCTTCTTTCTTGTTAGTTTTGGTTTGACATTGAAGGGAAGGTAAAGATGATGCTCTTTTTTCAGATTGCAACTCTTGTTGGAACAGATGACCAAGCTAGTGCTGTTAATCTGTGTCTTGGTCGATCGGATTCCGGGCAGAGCAGACAGCAGAGTTCTGGGTTTGGGATTGTATTGTTTATTATTATTATCCCTGCATGCGCTGTATCATCCTGTCCTGTTGCTTTTCCGGTTCCTGACTTGCTGCTCCCTCTGGCACACAAGAGCTTGAGGCGGCAGTCAGCCAAAGATGCAGTCAGCCTGTCCTGTTGCTTTTTCCGGTTCCTGACTTGCTGCTCCCTCTGGTACGGGCGTGCTTCCACTTCCTGCTGCCTCTATCTGGCACAGAAGAGCTTGAGGGCAGAGACGTGGACTGACAGCCGAAGAAGATGCAGTTCCGAACTTGTGATGGAAGGCGTGAGAGCAGAGCAGGGCGAGTCGCCTCGGCGCAGTTGCGGTTGGCTTCCTCGGTTCCTCCTGTCTTGCCGATGAACCCACCGCCACCGGTCGAGGTGGACGCTCCTGAACCTGTCAACCACAACAAGGCTCTTCAATCTTCATTGCCTCGCCGTGTACACAGCTACGGGTTCTTCCAACTGCCGTCGCGGCGGCCATTGTGCATTTGTGCTACGGGCGTGTGTGTTCAAACACGCTGCACCAATGCCACCAAAGAAAGGACCATTCCTCCGGCTCCGATCCGTCGGCAACCTCCCCCCGTTGCGTTCAAATTCAAACTCCATACAAATCCCCTCCACAAAGTACTGTAAGCAATTCCGTGGGTAGTCAGTCAGTGGAGGCGGTCGTGTCAAACATTTGTCGATCCTGCCATCGATCCGCGGTGGGAACCCTAGATCAGTCAGATCGGAGTTGTTGTAGTCGGAGAGCGAGAGGATGGAGGGATCAGGCGGCGGCGCAACTTTGTGCCGGGATGCCATCATGGACGACGGCCTCGGTCTCGTGGACAAGCAGATGGAGCGCAAGCAAAAGAAAGATATCAGGGAGAGGGAGATTGTTGAGAGTCAAACCGAATTGATGGAGATGGAGGAGGAGGAGGGTATAAAGAGGATGCCGCCGTCAACCATTGTCAAGTATCAGACCTGGATCAGGTGCAGTTGTTATAGAGACTGCAACTTTAGCAGTCTCACAATCGTGGTCGTCCATATCGAATCCAAGGGCAAAACAACTCATCCTCCTTTCGTGCCTCATTTCACAAGTCCCCCGGCTCTCTGTTCCTTTGGAGGGAAACACCAGAAGGTTGGCGCCATTTTTCACTTTGCTGGGAGCGGAGCCGCGACCATCGCGAGGGAGGCCGGAGAGCTGCATCGCCATGGAAGCTCCAGGACCGCCTCCGCCATGCGGGGGCCTCGTCGGACCTGCCTCGCCTGCTCCTCCATCCATTGCCCCAACTCCTCTTCCCGTGAAGCACATCTCTGCCGCCTCTGCGCGTTCTGGATCTGCTGTCCTCCCGCATTCTCATTTCGTCGATGGTGGAGGCAGCAAGGTGTCCGCGTTGGTGCCAAAAAAGACGCGTGCGAAGAAAGCCGCCCGCGCCGTGCAGCCTCCCCGAGCTCCTGCGCGATCTCCAGCAGCCCCAAGCATGCAAGCAAGTGCCCAATAAGCTACTGATGCTGTTGCCATGGATGACGCCCAGCAGGTGTTCGAGGAATCGCCTGCAAGGTTTGTGCTCTGTTCCTACTTAGTTATTACTTCCTGCATGGTTAAAGTTCTACTACAAATGATGAGCAAATCTAGTTGGTCATGTTCTGAATGCATTATTTACAACTGCAGAGTTGCTACAATTCCTTTTTGATCCCACAAATTGGTATGACATTTAACAGTTTAGATGAAGCTTGGAACTTTTGGGTTACATATGGTGGCCGGATGGGTTTTGATGTTCGAAAATGTTACACAAACACAAGTCCTCTTGATGGATTGGTAACATCAAGTAGGTTTGTTTGTTCAAATCAGGGTTCATGGGCTGAAAATAAAAGCCTCAGTGTCAGCAAGCGTAATCGAGCTCATACAAGAACGGGCTGTAGAGTTTGCATGGGCATATACTTTTGAAAGAGAAAATAGGACTTACAAGGTACATGACTTATTTATTGAGCACAACCACATTCTCCAAACTGCTCAAACAAGTCATCTGATGCCATCACAGAGAAACATTTCTAAGCACCAAGCTATGGATATTTGAGGTGGCTGATGATTCTGGTATTGCACCTAAAGCAGCACATGAGTTTCTTGGTCGATATGTTGGTGGATCAGCTAACCTCGGGTACACCTATCGTGATCATAAGAATTATCTGCGTACTAAACGTCAAAGAGAGATGTTGTATGGCGAGGCTGGAAGTTTGCTGAAATATTTTCAAGATAAAGTTGTGGAGAATCCCTCATTTCAGTATGCAATACAAATGGACTGCGAAGAACAAATATCCAATATATTTTGGGCTGATGCAAAGATGATTGTTGACTATGCTCACTTTGGCGATGTCATCGCATTTGGCACTACCTTTGGAACCAACAAAGAATACAAACCATTTAGTATGTTTGTAGGTTTCAACCAATTTAGAGAGACAGTGGTTTTTGGTGCAGCTTTGATGTATGATGAGACTATTGAGTCGTTCAAGTGGTTGTTCAGTGCATTTTTAGCAACACATAATCAAAAGCAACCTCAAACCATTTTCACTGATCAAGACATTGCTATGGGAAAGGCAGTAGCTGCAATCTTCACCGGTGCATGGCATGGTTTATGTACTTGGCATATATCACAAAATGCATTAAAGCACTTGAGTTCTCAGAATGAAGAGGAATCCGAGGATGAGGAAGAGTCAACCATCCTAGCAGATTTTAGTTCTTGCATGTATGAGTATGAACAAGAGGCAGATTTCGAAGAAGCATTTGCGGCTATGAGAGGAAAAGTTAGTAAATCAACTTGGCTGGACAGCATATACATACTGAAACATAAGTGGGCTGAGTGCTACATGTTGGGGGTTTTTTCACTAGGAATGCGAAGTACGCAGCTAAGCGAAAGCTTGAATAATTCATTGAAAGGCCATTTGAAATCAGATCTTGACATTATTAGGTTTCTAAAGCGTGTGGAACATGTTGTTCAAGACAAGAGAGATAAAGAGTCACAGGCTGAATTTGAATCTAGGAAGAAGCAACCGAGGATTAGGATGATGGCACCTATATTGATACAAGGAAGTATGATTTATACACCTTCAATATTTGAAGTCTTTCAAGCTGAATATGAAAAGTACTTGGCTGCCTACACTGTAAGCTCAAATGGAAGTAATGAATTTGTCATTGCAATTGGTGCTCCTATAGGGACATCGATAAATGAAGAGGAGCACAAGGTTATAGTCAACCCATCCGATTAGATGGTCTCATGTAGTTGTCGACTCTTTGAGAGGATTGGTATATTATGCAGGCACGCATTGAAAGGTCTTGATTTGGTGAACATTAAGCATTTGCCTGAACGATACATTTTGAAACGATGGACTCGAGATGCAAGGTCAGGTATTATCCAAGATATGAATGGGAGGGAAATAGTGGAAAATCCTAAGTTAGATTCTACACTTCGGTACAAAAAGCTTTGCAAAATATTCAATCCATTGGCTTCACGAGCTGCTGATTTTGAGGACTGCTATTTGCTTGTGGAAGAGACACTTCACACTGCTAGTAAGCAGGTTGAAGAAAAAATCAAAGGAACTTCTAACATTAATGCTGAGAACTCTAGCGTTCAAGAAACATTCAGCTTACCTGAACAATATACACAAGTGGCTGGTCTAAAGAAGAAAGAAAAGTCGAAAGGTGGATCAAAACGAAAGAAATCTTGGACTGAAAAATTTCAGAAGAAAAAGAAAAAGAAAGGAAACAAGAACAATATAAGCAAACCTATGCAACAAGAAGATGGAAGTCATGTTCCAGAATCGCAAGCATATGAATCAATTTCTAGTTTTACCCAAATCCTTATGGTATGCTTACAGTTTTATTTTTCTATAAAAATAGCATTCTGTGTTTTGAGAGTAACTTCATTTTTTTTTTCTATTTTCTCTGTCTTTAGTTTGGTCTCTGTATTCCTCTCTGTTTTCAGAGTTCAAATGTTGTTCAAGAAGTCAGTATTTCTCCTTGGAAGGGATAGATGGCTGGGAACTTTAGCAAAACTTTAGTGTAAGTATAGGTCAATTATATAAGTTGAATTGTCTTGATAAATTATAATCTCTAAATTATTTTGTTTGCAGGCTGACCAAAGGCATGACTTATATTGGATGATACAGGTTTTTTTTTTTATATGAAATGGGGAAGACCTTTTATGTGCAAAAGGACCCCGATTAATCATACTCTCTTTTGTGTCAATCATATGCACTTTGTGGATGCAAGACTGCTGCTGGTTGATGGAAGCTTTTGTATATGAAATTAGAAATAGAGAACCTTGATATATAGAGAAGGATCTCAGTTTAGCATATGCCTGCTGCTGTATATGCAAGCTTTTGTATTAAGCTCTAAAATTGCAGCAAACACTTGTAGCATTTGCTCTATTTTATTGCATTATAAAATATATATATTTTCTTCTCTGTTATTTGTAATTTCTCCTAAAGGAGTAGATGCTAACAGCAGCACTTGGGAAGGGAAGGAGAAAAAAAATTGGCTTTGATCCTAGCCATTCATGGCCTATTGAATGGGTCAGATACAACTACTGCATAACTTGCAGTAGCAGTTCTGACTGCACCTGATCCAGGTCCTGAAGTATGGTACGTAGGATCGATTTGATCCATCCAGGGATTAAGAACCTGATCATGTATATGTACGTATTCCTCCCCCTGCCCCTTTAATTTGTTCGTTATTACTACTGAAATCTTACTTTGTTCTACGCTATGATATGATGTGCTATTTTTTTTCCCTTCATGCTACTACTGCCTTTCTCAGTAACCTCGCCATTTTTATCTATGTATTGTTCTACATACTTTTCTCATGATTTCTTTTTAATGGTACCTTTTTACTTGTTTCGAAAGATCTCCTGGAAAAAAACATGGGGATGGGACAGGCTGCTACCATTCAGATGCGTGTCGTGGTCTGACTATAGCAAGTACCTCGAAGATTATTACCGTCGCAATGCTGCTGGTCAGCTCGTCGTTCCTAGTGCTGCTGCAGTTGCTACGGGTAGCAGAATAGCTGCTCTTGCTGATATTGTAAGTAACCCCCCTGCCCCTTTATTAAACCACCCAATCATATCCTCCTCCTACTTTTTTTACACGCTTATATATCTTCTTGACGTCTTTGACGATGACATTCCTGAGGAGATTAACCACAGCCGCATAATACGGATCCGAACCTTGTATGCTATGATTGACATGCTGTTGAAGCCTTCTTTTGCTGCTGATGGGAACAAGATTGGTAAGGAAGAATCTGCTAGTATTGATGGTCCTAGTGGTGATGGGAATGGCATTGCTGCTGATGAAGCAACAAATATTGCAAGAGTACGTCTTCCTTTCCTTCCTCCAGGATGCTTTGATGATGCAATGGCACATGATTTATTTTGGCTTGTTTGAAGCAGAAGTCCGTTGTTCGGATTACAAATGGGAGCCAGGCACCATATACCTTAAATCTGTCATGTGATCAGTCATGCATTATAGTAGTCTAATCTAATATATGGACTGTTTAAATTTAAAGGAGGGATTGAAACACTTTGCATCACAGAGGCATTTGGGGAGCTCCGGTTCTTGTTGCTGTTGTTTTTTTTTTCTCTGAAATTCTGCTGCAGGAGCCATATTATGTGCATAGAATGTTATGATATGGGGCCACACTTGTAATAAATGTATTTAGGCCCAGCTCAGTTATTATGTATATTAGTGTCTTTAGGTTGATGATACAACCTTTCCGGCCCTCTTGTACTGCCTTTTTTCTTTTGTCTCATCTTCCATAGGTATTCCTAGCACTAGCAGTGTATCTTATAGTTTGTAATTATGCTTTTGTTTTCTCTAAAGGAACAGTATATGAAACAATTCTTTGTCGTATTCGATCGCTGGGACTGGGAGCAATTTGCCATTGTATCATTGTATACAACAAACCTCTTAAGTATTTACTGAGAACCTAGCTATAAACATTTGAGCAGGCCTGCTCTGCATATGCTATATGGAATATCTCGTAAAAAGGAAAAAGAAAAAGAGAGAGTAGAAACTAAGTATAAGAAGGAAGTAATTATCGCCAGCTCTCTCGGTGGCCTATACACGCAGGGGAGGAGGAGGAGCATAGACACCAGACAGACAACAAGTGATACGATGCATTTGGGTAGTGCAGTTAAATCCGATAGGACTATCGGCTGTGGGATTACCGATACGTTTTCAGTCCTGTCGGCCGCTGGATAGCCTACAGGATGCTAGTTTGCAATTTCATAAAAACAATATCTAGAACTGCAATTGTTTATTAAAAATAATATTATTATTTCAAAAAGAAAATCCCTGATCCCGTCTCGTCCCGTTCCGTGCTCAGCTTTCTGCGGCTGGGACCAGCAGAGGAATCCGAGGGCCAAATCGTAAAAAGTCACCCGGCACCTGCCGCACTGCCGCACCGGCGCGCCAGTCTCCGCCGCCTCTCCAGCCTCCACCCATCTCCGAGCGGCGCCTCCGTGTCGTCTCCCACCGCCCCTCGGGTTTCCCACCGGCACACGGCCCCGGCACTCCGGTTCCCGCCGCGGCGCCGTCCGACGCTGCCGCCGTCGGCCTCCACTCCCGTCTGTCAAGCTCCGTTGCCTCGCTCCTTCCCATCTTCTGCCGCCGTAGCTGCTGTGACCAGGTACCCTAAGACCGAGTCTCCGGGCGAGTCTGTGAGCCGCGCCTATAGTTTTTGCCTTTTTTTGCGTCGTGGTTCTAATTTCACCCCCAAATGATTTAGGGATACAGAAGAGAGGGAGAGAAGATGTCGTCGAAGAAGAACTACTATAAGGAGAAGATGATGCGGCGGAAGTAAGCGATCCATAGTACATTTGGATAGCATTCGTACACTATTTCAACCTTTTAGGATATGTACTAGAATCTGTAATCATGTTAAAATAGTAACTGATAAAGACAAATTAGATGCAAACTAGGACTAATGTTGCTTACTGTAAACTCATGTTACTTACTGTAAGTGATTTGTCGAACTTAAATACCTCTTGTTTTCCATTCAGAGAGGAGAAAAAAGAAGAACCAGAGACACCCAGGTATCGTGATCGTGCTAAGGAGCGTCGTGAAGATCAAAACCCAGATTATGAACCTACAGAACTTGGTTCATTTCATGCAGTGGCACCTCCTGGGACCGATTTGAGGTAATAGATCACATGTTCATTTATCTGGCACTTCCATCTGTACTTAGTTTATTTTTCTATGTTTCCTGGAATCTTAATCTCTGCAATGCTTGTGTCACAGGTTGGCAGATGCCCACAAGATTTCAATTGAGAAAAGCAAATATCTCGGAGGTTGGTTGTGATTCTATACTTTCTTAAAGGAGATAATGTCCTTTTTGTGGCAAACCTCCCATTTGGCATTTCTACTTCTTACCTCTGTTTTGTACTATCTTTTATGTGTATGAACAAGCTAGCATACATGTGCATGAGCTGTCTGAATCATGACTTCTGTAAAAAAGTGAGTAGTTTAACGTAGTCTTATAAATTTGGTACTTTCTCCATTCCAAATTGTAAGTCATTCCAAGAATCTTGAGAGTCAAAGCATCTCAAGTTTAACCAAAATTATAGAGAAAACTACAAAGATTTATGACATCAAATAAGTATATTATGAAAGTATCGTTAAATGAAGAATCTAATGATACTTAGTTGGCATCATAAACGCCATTATCTTCTCGTATAAATTTGGTCAAAATTGAAATGCTTTGACTCTCTAAGATTCTTGGAATGACTTACTATTTGGGATGGAGGGAGTAAATTGGTAATGCCCAATGTTCAGTTTCAGAACATCATTTTCTCCAAGTGAAATCTAAAGAGTTAGCACCAACTTGATCCTTTAACCTAAGAAATCAGTCATTCATGAATTCTTGTAATGGAAACTAAAGGTAGAGAAGGTGACACTATATATTGCATATTGGCTGGTTACTCAGAGTCTCAGATGCCGTTTTTTATGTTTCCATCTTATGAGCTGCTTTTTGATTGATGTTCCATTTCCACTTTATTCTTTTAAGGTGATCTGGAGCATACACATCTGGTGAAGGGCTTGGACTATGCACTACTTCACAAAGTACGGAGTGAAATTGAAAAGAAACCTGATGCAGAGGATGGGAAGGATGCAAAGTCAAGGTAATTGCCAGCCTTATGTCATGTTATCACAGTTTTTGCCGTATATGTTCGTAACATCGATTAGGGTTTAAAAAGTCATGTATGCAGTTTGTATTTTGAATGTTGTAGTTGTAGTATGTCTATAATAGTGACTGTCATGTGCATGATATTCAGTTATTCACTTGTACAGAAAGTAAGCCAGTACAGGAATTTTTTCCATGATGACTCAATTATATGAACCGAACATTTTTGGCTAGCTCCAAGTTTTGGAGTTTGAGTTGATTTAAGAGATCCAATTTCTTTCCTCTTGAATTTTAGAAGAGTCTTATTTTTTAATAAATTTCTTGTTCATGTAAATTGCTAATGTAAATTTAGAAATGGGTTGTGCCTCCTGTTATATTTTGCATTTGGATGGCTTGTAGTACTACATAACTTTGACAGCATCCCTGAAGCCATTGTGCACAACTGATTTGTTGGCATGCTAACTCAGATCCGTGTAAGGCCTTTTTCTTTGTACAAGCAATAATGTCGCGTTGCATTTGGAATGTATGTAAGCAACTAAACATTTTCTCAACCAAATATCATTTCCTGCCATCATTAGCACCACCATGTGCTACAATGTAAAATATAATATCCATCCATCTCCCAATTGGAGCGATACTTGTTAATAGCCTCATGTTTTCAGTCCGGCTGCACCTAGTGCTTTGGGAGCATAACACTTATCTTTCACTTTTGTTGTTCAGGGCAACCAAAGAAGATCAGGCAGTCTCCTTTCGCACTGCAACTGCAAAGGTATATTTCTTCTTGAGTTATCACTTATCAGTGAGTTTTTTCCCTTCATACATTAATGGTTAATACAACACGGTTATTGATTTTCATTCTTTGCTGGTTGCAGTCTGTCTACCAATGGATCATAAAGCCTCAAAGCATAATTAAAGAGAATGAATTGTTTCTTCCTGGTCGTATGTCATTTATTTACAATATGGTAATGCTCTAAAAAGTATTCCTGTAGTAATATATTTACTTCATTGCATAACGGAGTTCGTTATTATACATTATACGTTTCACAATAATCATGCATGGTAAATGACAAGCTATAGGCAATTAGGCATTAAATTTCCCTAATTTTCTCCACAGAAATGACCAGTTGCATGCATTATTTTATTTTCATCATGCATCAGTGTTCATTTATACCTACAGACATGGTATTATCATATTATGTATAAATGCCCAAAGCATTCTGTGAAATTGAGATTATGTTTGAGTATTGGTTTACTAGGTATTCATATTTTAACCTTCTTATTCTGAGAATTTAGCATGTCTATCCTATGATTATTTGTTGCTTTTTGCATTATATGAAATGCATGATTATGTTTTATTTTATGACAAGAAATTGTCTGTTTCTCTGTTGATAACCTAGTGCAGAACTTCAGTCGGTTTCCTCAATTTATCACTTGGGAACTGAATAGCCTTGTGATTTTATTATGCTCCATTATATTCAAGTATAGTGTTAATTTATCTCTGATGGCATGATTTACAGTTCATGTGAATCTGATTGTCACTACGGTGCATCATAGCCTCATAATTGCTACATACATTGCTTTCTCTTGTTCATGTTCTATTAGGGCAACCGCTATGTGGCTCAAAGTTGGGGTGTATGATGTTTTGGTTTGCTAGATGTATCCTTTCCACAGATTTTCTCAGAATAATAGAGTAGGGGTGCCAGCACAGCTTATTCTCATGAAGTTGCCAGTATCAGCGAATTCTTTTCTTTTCTATTCCAAACTTTGCTGTATCATTTCATCTGTCTCCTTTTATTTGGGTCTGAACTTTTTGTTTATAAAGCATAGTAATTTTCTTTTTATGATCCAATCAGGAGGAGGGAGTAACCAATGATATTCCAACAACTCTTCATAGGAGCAAAGCTGATTGCCCGGTTCCAGAGGTATTGTGATAATATGGCGTATCTCATGTTAAGAGTGTTTTGTAACTTTTCTTAATGACCTTACTTTTGCAGGAGATGGTGACAGTCAGCGTTGATGGTTCTGTACTTGACAGGATTGCTAAAATTATGACATACCTTCGGCTTGGATCATCAGGGAAGGTCTTGAAGAAAAAGAAAAAGGAGAGAGACATAAAAGGTGTGTTCATGAGAGTAAATAATATACTAGAGATCTTGTTGAGTTAGAATCTGAGAACAGGAAAACTTCCATGGTAAATACATTAGGAAATATGCTAAAGTGTTTTGTCCGGAAGAAATAACACATTTTTACTTATATACTCCCTCCGGTCATGATAACATGAGTTAGGACATCACAACTGAACTGAAAGTAAAGTTGTTAGTTTTGCCAGGGTGCATGAATTTTGTTACAATTGTATGACTAGTATTCTTTTTAGAATTATCTTCAGGTGCTTGATGGATTAGGTATCTTGTTAATGCACTATGTTTGCTATAATGCAGGGAAGAGCAATTTGGTAAGTGGTGACTATGATGAGCCAGTAAAACCTTCCCAAATTAATGGTTCTACTCTGAAACATCAATCAGATATGCCACCACCACCAGCTCCACCCCCTCGGAACAATAATTTCAATGGAAAGGAGAAACAACCAGTCCCTGTTGCAAGAGCAGACGATGATGACATTTTTGTTGGAGATGGAGTTGACTATTCAGTTCCTAACAAGGAAATGAGTCAGAGCCCTATTTCTGATATGGATGAATCCCCACGTAGCCATCAGAAGCAGTCCAATTTCACTGAACCCATGTATGGCCCAGTACCACCATCTGAACCTGCTCAAGCTTGGCAACAGCCGGTAAGCCTATAAATCTTCAATAACTTAGGTTCTGGTTAATACCTGTAATTTTAGCTGTGCGCTTTGAATGTTGAGGCTATCGGTGTATTTTTTATCGCTCCATGTTCATGGCCTACTATACCTGTTTTTAGTTTTATTTGCATTCTATTCAACTTGGTCATAATATTTAATGTCTTTTCTGGTGCCAGAATGGGTATGATGCTGTTCAAGCCCAGATGGCAGCTGCTGGATATCAAGGTGACTGGTCAAGCTATGTGTATGCAGAGCAGCAGTTGGGTTATCCAGAACAGTATGTGCAGCAAAGCACCCAGGAATACGACGTGTTAGCTGATCCTAGTATATCCCAGGATCCGAGGTTCATGACTCAAGCAGACAAGGATCGGGGTTTAGGTTCTGTTTTCAAACGTGATGATCAAAGGCTTAATCAGCTGAGGGAAAAAGATGCACGAGAGAGAGATCCAAATTTTATCTCAGATAGTTACTCAGAGTGTTATCCTGGTTACCAGGAGTATAATAATGAGATTGCGGGAAGCGATGATGAAGATGATTTATCAAAGATGGATATGGGTGGACGGGTAAGTGAAATGATTTAGATCTTATGCACAAAAGTTCCCTTGCAAATTCAAGCCTATGCTTGTGACATGGGTTTATGTGAAATCACAGTGGATTGGCTAGGCAAGGCATCTCACTTAGTTAATGTCTATTTTGTTGCATTTTCTGTTGAATTCTTTTGCACTGATAATTCATTTCCGCATCATTTTTCTTAAATATGTATTTGAATATTCTGAAAACTTACAGTGAAGTGTTCTATCTGATTTTTTGAGATCTTTCTATTTACTATTCTGTTTTGTAGTTTATCATAATCCAAGGCTGTTGTCCTGGTATTACTTTCTTCTGGTTGTTTAGCCTGTACATCTTCTACTGTTCAGTGGTGATATAGATAGTGACTTTTGGTTTAAAATCACTGGCGCTTTTGGAGCATCTCTGTAGTGTGTTCTGATATACAATTCTTGAGCAGGCGAAGGGCCGCCTTCACAGGTGGGACTTTGAGACTGAAGAGGAGTGGGCAAAGTACAACGATCAGAAAGAAGCCATGCCAAAGGCTGCCTTCCAGTTTGGGGTGAAGATGCAGGACGGCAGGAAGACCAGGAAGCAGAACAAGGACCAGAAGCTCACGAATGACCTCCACAAGATCAACAAGATCCTGGCTAGGAAGAAGGGCGAGAGAGATGGGGCGGAAGATGGCGGTCACTATGATGATGATTTACCTAGCTCGAAGAAACAGCGTGGCTGAAGCTGTCGATTATTGTTTCTCCTGCTGATGATTATTGTTTCTCCTGCCAATACAGCTTTCTAGCATAGAGATACACAGTGCTATGTTTAACTGACCTGCTGTATAATGCATTCCTGCTGAGATTGTTTAAGGTGGCTGGTAGGAAACATGATGATGTTATTGAGCTGAAACCATGGAAGAAATATGGCTGTATATGTAATTTTTTTCTAAGGAAAAAAAAGCAGATCTTTATTATTATAATTAATCTGAAAGGATTTGATTTGTCAAATTGGGAGGTTTTTGTGATCTGTTGAGAGTTGAGAATAGCCAGCACTGTGGCTCAGTGTTTAACTTGGGCTGTGATCAGTTGATGAAATTCTTGCAGTGTAATTCATGATTCTTCTGCCCATTTGGAACCTGGGCTATTGTTTAACTACAAATGTGATCTTTTGTTTAACTACAAATGTGATCTACTATTGTTTAACATGGGCTGTGCCATTTGGAACGAATCTCTCTGAATACAGTACACTCTGATCAGTGACATAAATACAGTACAGTATACTCACTCTGGTTGTTAGGAAACCCCCCGTGGCCCGTGCTGAGAAGATTGGTGCTAAACTTGCTTTCTGACAGGAGAGCCTTTGCAAAGCTGAATGGGATTTGTTTTTGTTCCTGGACTCCATGTGTCGCGTGTGTCCCCATCTAAATTGGTCTGCCACACAACGTCCTATCTTTATCCAAGTTTGTTGGCTTCCTTGACTTTGATTTATACGTAGTTTATACTGTACTGGAGATGGTGGTTGTTAAGTGCGTCAGTCGGTGGTGACACCATCAACATATGTAACTCCGTATAGCGCCTGGAATTGGCGCAAGGAGAACGCTTCAACCACGGTTCGATTTACTGTTCGTCAATCAGCCGACTCCACGTGCCTCGTGTGTGTGCCCGCCTGCATTTGCTCTCAGGGTTCATTCAGGCCTGCACGTCTATAGCCTTTATTAGACAAAAAAAAAAGAAAAGAAACTGGCAGCGCCTCGAAGCCTCCGCGTCGTCTTCTTTCACTCCCCCAAAGCCCCAAAGAAAATCCGCGCCTCGCCGCCTCCGCCTCTCCTCTCGATCCTATTCTTCCTCTCCTAAGCAACAGCGTTCGGATGCCGCGCCCAGCCACCTCGTCATCGCCACCTCTGCGTGTTCCATCCCGGCGCCGGATCCCGCACGCCTGCCACCGCTCTGCCTCCACAGCGCGCGCAGATGGTGCCCCCGTCTGCCTCGCCGTCGGCCGCTGCTGTAATCCGTGGCCCCGTTGCTACACATCAGGTCGCCCTCTCTATCTTCCTCCCCTAGACGGAGCAGCAGTCGGCTCCACATCCAGCCTCCTCGCCTTCTCCAACCAAGGTACTCTCCCCCTCTCTCTAATTTGGTTCGGCCTGTCTCTGATTGCTCCTACTGGGTGGACACCGCATTCGAGGTGATAGCCATCCACTGCAGCACCTGGACGTCCCCAATGAGGTGTTTGGAGGAAAAAGAAATCGAGGGCGCCACTGTCACGGCCGTGACGTCCGATTGCAGCCTGGCCTGGTCACGGAGGGCGATATCCTCCACGTTATTAGCGACTATTCCGGTGAACAACTACAACACGATGTTTTCTATTCCTTTACATGAGTGCTACTTCAAACCACGTATCTACATGTGAAATCTGCAGGCTCCTAATGCGGGTGGTCAGACAGAGGAAACTTTTGGCAGCCTTCCTCACACTCCATCAATGTGTTTTCTGAAATTTAGGCCATGTCAATTTGCTATTTTCTGGGACATGGACTGGCCAACCTTTGTTTATGTTGTTGTATTATCTATCTTCTTGCAGAAATAAAATTTAACCAACATGTTCTTCCTGAAAAAAAATTGGTCTGCTTGTGTGTTCTGAACTTTCATTTTGATGATGCTTCATATCTGCATGTTTGATTTAGTTTTCAATGCATTTCAGGGGTTGTCAGTGTTGGTGACGATATTTTGAGTTCTGATGGCAATCCATGGCCTAGTGCCTCCATGCTACAAGCTTAATTAGAGCCCACAGACTAAGGATTTGTCAGCAGAAATTTAGACATCAACAGTCTCCACGGTACATGCTTAATCTAAAGCCCACATATTAAAGATTTGACGGCGCAAATTTTCATATTCACATACATTGCGGACATGACCTAGCATCTCTTTTCCCAATTAATTCCTACTTGCATAGCGCATAGTTATCTCCAATATTTTAGCAAATAATGGTTTCATCTGATTTCCTAGGTTGTGTCGATTGATTTTTTTGCTTATGTACAACTCATCCATATGGTATGCAAGCCATCTTGCTACCGGTTACCTGCTCGGTCCATTGCTTCATGGTCTCACTTTGCCTGTTTAAAATCTCTGCAAAATATATTTTTGTGCTGGCACCTGTTGTTCAGCAAATTTGCGCGTCAAACTCTTGCAATTTTGATTTTGTGCCTTCCAGCTTACCTCTATTGGATAGTTGGTATTCGATAAACAACAGTTCGGTAAGTAACATTTTCCTATTGTATATGTTGTAATTGTCGATCATGCATTTCTTAAATCTTTAACATAGGTTGCCATTTTTTGTGGTTACGCTCTTGGTTTATCTGATCCAAATGATTATTCAGTAAAAGGAAGACTTTTCCTTTTTTCTGTTTTGATGCACCTGTGATAGCTACATATCTGGCCTATAGTAGTCTAAGATAACTTATGTAGTTTTGTATTACCAAAGTACTCAGCAGAAAGATAGTTCTGTGTTGGACAATTGTACCATCATTTTTCCAAGGTAGGGTGTGGCCTCAAATGGCATCTACAATATTGCTGCCAAGCCAAACGCTACTTGCATCAGGCATCGTCATGCCTTCCTATGGTACTACATTTACCTGCACTTTATATTCATTTTCTGTTCTGAGCAAATATAATTTATCTCATAACACCTTATGATACATTTTAATTAGAATTAGTTACTATGAGTTCTGTCATGGATCTAGCTGTGGAACAGAACAGGTTATCAACCATGCATTTTTTTGGGCATGGAGCAAGGCTGCATGACCCTTTTTTTTGTCCAACTAATATAAAAGAAAATTTAAAAACACATAGTGGTTTGGTTTCTCATTCACTAATCTAATAATTATGGTGCTTCCTGCTTTGTGCTTCATTAGGACGAAATCAGACATGGATATTGACTAGCTGTACACGCTCATTTTAGGAATTGATTAGATGCAGTTTAATGTAATAACATTAGTGACTGACCTGTGGAATCTAATCCTTGAGAAAAGGTACAATTTGTGTGCTATGACCAGTTCAGAGTTATCATTGACTCATTCTTTCTCTTCTATGAAACCGTTCTTACAACGCTAACCTTTTTTTTCCTTGAATAGTGAATGAAATTTCTGCAGACTAACCTCATTAACAAGGTACTCAATTTTGCACATGAGAGGATACAAGTCAGATGGGACCTGGAACTAATGGCTTACTAGGTCGCTTGATGAAGAATAGACACGGTCTTATATGATGTTTTTGCCAACACCCAGTCCAAGAGTAACCACATTTCCTGTAATCTTCATCTAAATTATACAATGAACTAATGTCTCTGTAGTTTATTTATGTTTAATTTAGTGTTCTGCATTGCAAATTTTATTTTCTACTGTTTTGTACGCCACCCTATTGTATCGCTGGGACTATATAAATATAGTCAATTATTCATAATGGTTGTGTAAAGCATAGATGAATTAGTCTTATCACATATGTAGTCAAGTGCTTAATCGGTCTTGCATGCACATTTGAACAGCCTGCTGACTTCCGCTTGCTGCCATTACCGCGAAGCCAAAACGGGCGCGGCGAAGCACGCCCACCGTCCTAGTAATATAAAATCAGTGGAAAAAGAATTTTCCTCACGCTTTTTGACCTGGTCCGTGCGTGGAACCTGGTCCGTGGAAAATGAAATTATCTTCACGTATACCTTAAATAATGCGCGAATATGGATATGGCTGAATACGCCTCCAAATATATCTTAGATACGAATACAGGCAGTATCTACGAATTTATACACGTATTGGACCGGATACTCGAACCAGATATACGCTTGGGTACGGCCCAAGTAGAGAAAACAGCACAAGCCCCTGTTTAGTTCGCCTCCAAAATGCAAAAGTGCAAAGATTCTCCATCACATCACTATCATGTTAAATCTTTGACATATATATAGAGTATTAATTGTAGGTAAAAAAAATAATTAATTACACAGTTTGCTTGTACTTTACCAGATAAATCTTTTAAAGCTAATTAATTAATGTTTAAACAATAATTAACAAATACAAAAAAAAAAAAACTAGAACTAAACAAGGCCCAAGTAAACAATCATTCCAATCCCACTCCCTCTGCTCTCAAAGAAAAAAAAAATCCCAATCCCACCGCTCTGTTGTTTTGCCCCCTAGCTAGAGCCGGCGGCTGGCGGCGAGGTGGCGAGCTCCGTCCGGCCTCCGTCTCCGGTGAGAGAAGAATCGGATGACATGGACCTCGACACAGCTCCGTTCGGCATCCGCATTCGGCTCCTCCCGGCTGCCTTTCTCGGCGTACCCAGATCCGGTCCCTCGCCGCCGTCGAGCTCCAGTACATACTCCGGCGAGAATCCCTCAGCGCCCAGGCCTGCAAGCTCAAGTAAGGTAGCTCCTCTCATCGCCGTGTCTTTTCCCTCCAGTAATACTACACTACATTGCCTGATCTAATATCGGTACTTTTTCTCTTCTTTGTTAGTACGACTGTACGAGTGGTCGAATTGACTGTCGTAATTTGTTCTCTACATTGTTAGTACGAGTAGTCGAATAGTAGATTTCCTTTTGCTTTGTTGCTGTCTGGGCCACTGTTAGTAACTAGGAAGGTTCTAAATTCCCATTACTCTCGATCATATAGTGATAGGGTAGTCATGTAGAGTATTCCGTGGTATATACTCTTACTCGTTCAAAGATGACTCCTAGTTAGATTCATCAAGATATGGGTGCATGAAGATTTCTATATCTTCACTGGTACACAGAGCGTTGGTCAAGCCTCGGGATGGCGTCCACAGTGACCAGAGTTTGAACCCTTGGTGGGGCGAATTATGATCGGTGCGGTGTGGAAAAAAAAACCTCACCTGTCCTGCGTTCCCAAAGCACACGTAAAAGGACCGGCCTCTCACCAGTTTACGGGTCCCTATGTGCGAGCAGGGCATGGGGTTCAGGCGTTTTCTCGAGATGAGAAGTCCTCTAACTTAAGCCAAAATAGCTCTTGTAACTGATAAGTTTATCACAATTGGGTAGACACCACATATCATTATGCCTATTGTGTTAGGAAATGAATAAAAAGAGGAAAAAATATACGATTTAATATAAGAGCACGGATTGATGGACTAGTATTACTAATTTCATTCCATGTCCTTGTTCCAATGGGCAGTCCATGGTCAGAAAAGATGTTTGACTCACACGGGACGGCTTGACGATGGTTTGACAATCCAAGTCTACGCTACTATTGATGAGTCAAAAGGAAAAAACCGAGTAAAAAAAAAGTCTACGCTGGCCCAGTCGTTGTCACAGACTCGCAATCAAACGAATTGGAGACTGCTTAGTAGCTTCGCTGTGACTGGTCTGTGAGACTGACTTATAAAACACCAGCCAAACGATATGGGGCTCTGTTTCTCGGTTTGGAACTAGTGCATCTCATATCATCAAACCATATATTGTCCCAAGATTTTGTGTCCTTCTTCCTTCTCCAAACCACAGACCAAATGCTAGCTAGTAAGTAACAATGGCCGTAGTGAGAGTGAGCTGCCGTTCCTCCTCCGGCCTCAACGTCGTCTCCTGCAGCAGCCTCTGCTGCTGTTTATGGATGCTACTGTCCATCCATGTCCCGGGGGCTGGCTCGCTGTCCTTCAACCTCAGCTTCTCCCATCCACAAAGCCCTGCTAACCTCCGTGAATTGCTAAACTGCACCAGCGATGCGACCATCGAGGATACGGAAGGGCTTCACCTGACAAAAGACATCATGTGGAGCGTCGGCCGGGCTCAATACGTGGAAGCAATGCGGCTATGGGACAGATCTAGTGGCGAGATGGCCAGCTTCACCACCACCTTCCACTTCGACATAAAGCCGGTTGGCAGTGGTTTGAGTGGTGACGGGCTGGCCTTCTTCCTCGTCCCTCCCGAGTCTGGTATGCCTGCCGGCGACAGCAGAGGGGGCGCCTTGGGCATCCTCCCTAGGGAATCCAAGTACTGGAATGATACCGCCGGTATCATCGCGGTGGAGTTTGACACCTTTCTGAATCCGGAATACGACGATATAAGCGACGGCCATATCGGAATCGACGTCAACTCCCTCAACTCCACGGCATCCACCAACATCACGTCGCAGAACAATAACCTCAAGTCCAATTTCACCAAGATGGCCATCGTCAGGTACAACAATATCACCAAGTTGCTAGTTGCTGATCTCAACATCAACAACACATGGTACAATGTCAACAAAACTATCGATCTGCGCAAATACCTGCCAGAGTATGTCACCGTGGGCTTCTCAGCGGCGACTGGCAGCTACGCCGAGCTGCACCAGATACTATCATGGTCATTCACATCCACCCTGCAGGAACCACCAGTGCCGGCACCAGCGCTGCTGCCTCTGACACCTGACAGCATCCAGAATCCCAAGAAGAGATCAGTAGGAATCCTGATAATCGCGGTGCTAGTGCCTCTGCTATTTCTCTTGGCATGTGCAGCCGTTCTGGCCTTTCTAGTACGGCAGCAGAAACGCAAAAGAAGAAGATCGTTGGGAGGAAGAGGAGTACCACCAAATGGAAGCAGCGACGACGACAACGATTACCAAGAACAAGACGACAGCAGGGCCGAGCTCGAGAGAGGAGTGGCTGCCAGCGGCCCTAGGCGGTATACGTACCGCGAGCTGGCGGCTGCCACCAACAACTTTGCCGATGATGGCAAGCTCGGTCGCGGTGGCTTTGGAAGTGTCTATAGGGGTAAGCTCGCTGTTGCCGGCGAAGACCGCCCGGTGGCCATCAAGATGTTATCATCGGAGTCGTCGGCGCAAGGGAGGAAGCAGTTTGAGGCGGAGGTGAGGATCATCAGCCGGCTCAAGCATCGCAACCTCGTGCAGCTCCTGGGCTGGTGCGACAGCCGCCATGGCCTCCTGCTTGTCTACGAGCTGGTGGCCCAAGGAAGCCTGGACAGGCATCTCCACCGCAGCGACAGCGAGAGCTTTTTGACGTGGCCAGAAAGGTAAACAACATCCTGCTGATGATTGTGAATTGTGATTGTTGTGAGAATATTTAGGCTGTCTTTTATCTCTTTTTACCAAGCACTAATTGATTTTCACATAGGTACCAGATCATCCTCGGCTTGGGCTCAGCATTGCGGTATCTCCATCAGGAGTGGGAGCAGTGCGTGGTGCACGGCGACATCAAGCCCAGCAACATCATGCTGGACGACTCGCTCGGCACCAGGCTCGGCGACTTCGGCCTTGCCCGGCTCGGTGATCACGGCGCACGGTGGCACACCACTAGGGCCGTGATGGGCACGGCGGGGTACATCGATCCGGAGTTCGTCAACACGCACCACCCGAGCACCTACTCTGACGTCTACAGCTTCGGCATCGTCCTCCTCGAGATTGTCTCCGGCCGGTGCCCCGTGATCCTGCTGGAAGGCGGTGCGCACTTCGTTCTGGTCAAGTGGATGTGGGGTCTGTATGGCCGGAACACGATCCTCGACGCGGCGGACGAACGGCTGAGGGCCGCCGGCGACGAGGCCAACGATAGGTGCATGGAGAGGGTGCTCGTCGTCGGGCTGTGGTGCGCGCACCCTGACCAGAACGAACGGCCGTCCATCGCACAGGCCATGCACGTCCTGCAGTCAGAGGACGCCAGGCTTCCGGAGCTCACGCCTCAGATGTACAGGACGGTGTCGGAGTTTGCCGTCACTGGACGTGCTATCGGCGCCTTGTCCGTTCAGAGCTCCTCTTCCGCGACCACGGCGACAGCCGGTGGCCACTCCAAGGTCTCTTCCGAGTCAGCAACCTCTGCCTTGCTTCGAGATTCAAAAGAGTTGGGTTGATTTACATTCATCACTGTTGTATGGGCTGCCTCTGGTCTATGGGCGTCTTTGTGTATTATATATTGACTGTAAAATTACTTTTTTTTTCACATTCGTTACCATCATACTTCTTCACTTAAAAACAATCATCCGTTGTGTAGTTCTTCAATTAAAGCAACCATCTTTGTAAATTGTCTTTTTACATTCTGAGCCCAGTCTGATGAGTAATGCTTCAAAAAAAAAAAAAACGGATTCTCGCTCACAGCTGCCTGTATGACTGGTATCTGTAGTAATCAATTGGCTAGCGCAATATGAGCGAATGAAAAGTGATGTTTTTCGTTTCGCATCTTCGCTGCTATTTGTAATGTTGAATTAAGTCACCATTACAGTGTGATTAGTGAGGGGCCTTTTCCGAGCCCTGGTCAGAGGGTAATATAATATAACTATATAAGTGATCGATCGTACTGAATCGACCTGAGACTTGTCTTTATCACTTCTGTGTATTTTGACACATACATAATAAAGTTAGCACTAAGGGAATACCAAAGGGGAAAGACTCAATTATACTGTATAAAATGAAAAGATTAACACAAATCCCAACCATTATTATTCATATAAGTATATATATATAGGCACTGATGATAATGGACTGGAGGCATGCTCTACTACTAGCTACTAGCACCGGCGTTTCTGATAACGCCGGCTTCAATCCGATGCTCTTGTCAAGGAAGCCCAAGTCAAGGTCACGTGTACATGAAACCTGGTCATACAATCGATCAAAAAACAAAAACCATGCAATTCTCTACTTCAGGTTAAGTAACAAGATGAGGTAGACAGTTGAGAGGCCTGTCGCCCATCCTATGCCCAGCCCAAGATACAAGAACAATGCATCTTCGACGGCGACTTACGACTTCGATGAAGACGGGCGGACGCTGGCCGGTGGCCTTCTCCCCCCGAAAAAAAATCCTATTTTTTCGTCGTTTCAAAATTTGCCGAGTGTCCGACACTCGGCAAACATTTTGCCGAGTGCTCGAAAGAAAACACTCGGCCTTCTTCTCTTCTCGTTCTTCGAAGCTCAATCTGATGAGCCTTCAACGTCATGTATATCATTGCGAAATCCCTTGATCATTTTCAGTCATCAGCAGCAGTTTTATGAAATGCACCGTGTGCTACTTGAGAAGAGTAAAAGGAGGAATTGAACACTAATCTTCTACTGTTATCTACGTATTAAATACATTCACTTGCCTAGTGCGAAGTGGACTGCACAGAAAACTTTGTTTCTCGCACGACCAAGTCTCTGCTGGCTCACGTCGTCACACACCGGTACGCAGCACACTGCCTTGACTCCTGATCCTGAAGTGAAAAAAAAACAGTGGGGACAATTGTCCTATAGGGCAGCCCCTCCATTCCCATCAATATGCTCGTCTATGCTACCGACGCCGTTAGCGTATTGGAAGTGGCAGGTGGACGCGGCAGCTATCTTCGCTTTTTTCTATAATGTACTCTCTTCGTTCCTAAATATCCGTTGTTTGCGCTTTCTAAGAAATAACTTCAATAAAATATAGATTAAAAATATTAATATTTATAGTACATAATTAGTATTATTGAAAATATTTTTGTATATAGTTTTTTAACAAATTTACTAGGAGATATAAATATTGCATGTATTTTTTTAAATCAAGTCAAACTCGTAGCAACGCACACCAATGATGACAGATAAAAAGGGACAGAGGGAGCCACGAACATGACCCTCTCTTATTAGAAGCTTCATGAAACTGCTTCAAGCCTTCAAGATATAATAACGCTGGTGATCAAATGAAAACGAAAAGGAAACAAAGCTAGCCGAGCGCTACCTTCTTCATCTTCCTGCTTGCCTGTTCTTTTCCATTTGCCCCTATGTTGTAGCCATTCATGGTGATGTGGGTCCCATGTGTGTCTAGAAGCATCGATGTAAATAAATGCTGCAAGTTTGAATATTTCTTTGGTATGAGGTAGCATATGTTTTTTTTTTCAATATGGTAACGTTGTGGGTAGTCTACTCTAATTTAGCACGTTATTAGTCGTTGCAGGAGAAACATTCAAATTCAAACAATATATAAGGCTTGCCGGCGGGCTAGGTAGTTGGTAGTTGGTCTACATCTCATATGTAATATAGTGCTACGTACTTTCAAGAAGAGCTCTGGGACATGGGTTTCTGATCTTTCATCGCCTTCAAGATTTTCATACCCGTTTTTTAGACAAAACCGGATATAAAGATTACATATGTGCCCAGAGATCAATCACACATATGCAAGACAAATTACAAAAGTACCAAGCTCCAAGCTTTATTACATAGAGTTTAATAATCCATTACAATAAATATATCAGTCTTAGCAAAAGCGTATAAGATACTAAGCACTCCAGTGCTTCTCCATAAGCCACAGGGACACAGACTGGTTGACATCAAGTCTAACAGTCCTCGGGGAAATTAGCATACCCACCATTGGAAACAACCTGACCCAGAAAAGAAACTTTCTTCAACCAGAATTCACACTTACTCCGCTTAGTATACAACTTATTCTCTTTAAACTTCTATAAAACCAACCTTAGGTGTTTAGCATGTTCATCTTTTGTCTTAGAGAATACTAGGATATCATCAATGAATACCACCATGAACTTATCTAGATACTCCATGAACACTTTATTCATCATGTACATAAAATAGACAGGTGCATTGGTCAAACCAAAGGACATAACTGTATACTCATACAATCCATACCTTGTAGTGAACGTTGTCTTAGGTATGTCTGAATGCTGAATCTTCAATTGATGATAACCAGAACAAAGATCAAGCTTAGAGAACACACAAGCACCTCTCAACTGGTCAAACAAGTCATCAATCCTTGGCAGTGGATACTTGTTCTTGATAGTGACCTCATTTAGAGAACGATAATCTACACACATCCGTTGAGTACCATCATTCTTATCAACAAAGATCATAGATGCACCCCATGAAGATGAACTGGGATGTATGAAACCTTTCTCTCGCAACTCCTTTAATTGTTTCTTAAGTTCCTCTAATTCATTAACCCTCATTCTATATGGATGCTTAGCTATAGGTGCAGTGCCAGGTAATAACTCAATAATAAACTCAATATCGCAGTCACGAGCACAGAATAGGTGATAAATGGTCATGATACTAAATGATGATTGCTCACCCTTAATTATTGTTTTTGCTATACATTATTCATGTTTACCTGATCATGCATTTCTATGGACTTATGATAACTTGTTGCTACTCAATTGTTTAAAACTATGACTCACTAAAAGCTAATCATAGTAAACCAGTGTCAACCTTTTGAGCCTCATGAACCCCATGTTATATTTGCTGAGTACGACATGTACTTACGCTTGCTTTACTTTTCAATACTTTGGAAAATCCCGGATGGGTAACAGAAGATGGAGCTTGGTTAAATTTTTGAGGAGTGCTAAGCGTATGTTACCCCCAGTCAATCGTCCCTTTGGCTTTGGAGGCTTTACTTGAAAATTAAAATGTGTATTTCCGCTACTCTGATAAGTTTCTTGTATCTATGTAATATTGTTGTTTTTTTGAATGAACTGTATGTAATATTGTTGTTCATTGCATAATAAAGCATTGTCTCTTGATACTATTGTAATTTGTCACTATATGTGTGATTTGACTTTCTAGGCACACATATAGATAGTACTCAGCTTTGGTCTTAAAACTAGGAGTGACAAAGATAACTATCGATTTGGTGAAGAGCAACACACCGATCCGGTTTTAGATCGCAAAGACTTGGACTCTGCAACCTTAGCACCATGGCTCTTCTGTTATCAACCATATCACAATCCGGTTGACCTCGCTAATAAAAAGATTATTCCCTGCTGCGAATCAAAGAACACAAGCAAAACATGATAAAACACAACTCAAATAAAGTGACAATTGTAGATGTATGATTAAACTCAAATTTGTGGGTTTACAATGAATATTCAAAGACAGATTGATCTAAGCAAAACCCAAACTCTAATATGAGCTACAACTATTGATTATATAGTCCAAGGGGTGTCCAAAGGGATCCCTATTCATGTCCCTAACAAGTCCCGACACGTTACAAGACTCAAATGGCCCAAAAGACAATGACACAACGCCCTCAATATAGCTCTGGGACAGTCACCTGTTGTTCCATATAGCTCCTGAGGCTATGCCTTCTTTTAGTCTCCATCAGGGTGTTGAAACTGGCGGTCTCAGACAGTGAAGTCGAGGTAGGGGCCTCGCCCGCAAGGAGCTGCTCCTGGGTGGAGGCTCGGGAAACAGGCACGACAGGTGGGAGAGTAGGGAGATGACACGTAGAAACTAGGGTTTCATTAATTCATTCACCCCCAACTTACTGTTACAAGTGCTCCCTATTTATAGGACTCAACTACCTCTCGATAGAGTTTACTACAATGCCCCTCAACTGCTATGGTACATTCCTAGAATATTCCGCCACCAGTCTCTCATTTGCGGGGCAACCTCGACACACTGTCTTCAAGTAATGGGCCTCCATGAATGGGTGGCCCATCGGATCTCAGTCTTCAGCCCAGAGGCCTAGGTTCTCGACGCCGGCCTTCGTCCTGGGGCGCGTAGCCACCTGCGTGCAGTCTCCGCCGGTCCGGTCGGAGACCCCCCTACGTGAGTCTCCGCCTGGCCCCACCGGACCTCAGTCTTCGGCCCAGAGGCCTGGGTTCTCAACGCCGGCCTCCGTCCTGGGGCGTGTAGCCACCTACACGCAGTCTCTCGCCGGTCCGGTCGGAGACCTCCTGCGTGACTCTCCGCCGGCCGCGCGGACCATGGGCGCTTGCGCTTAGGTACCTGCACACACTAAGGCAAGGTCGTTGTTCGATTAGTTTGGGGGCAGGGCGGCCTTCGCCTCTAGAGCCGAGAGATGCCCGTCAGGCGAAGCGGGGTGGCCTCCACCTAAGGGGCCGGAGATGCCCATGTTCGGCTCGAGCGGAGTCCGTGACAAGCTTGCTAAGTCTCGTGCAGACCTCCGCCCTGAGACGGTCGAAGACGCCTTGGCGACACCTCGTCGGTGGAGGCCTTCGCCATCCGCCGAGGCCATGTTACAATAGTTCCCTCCTTTTGAGACCATGGTTCGCCTGAGCGTGTCATGAGCTCAAAACGCCTTAACCAAGGGCATCCGCGGGGGCGGAGGCCACATGTTGTGGCGTCTCCGACCGAGGCCCCGCTACTTCCCCACTGGACCGCTCTGGCGCGGCCGCTGGTCTCGTTGAGAGTAGCCGTTAGGCAGCAAATCTAGACGTTGTCCTTCGTCACGACCGTTGGTACCGCATCGCTTCCCGTTTTGTTTCAGGCGACTTCTCCGGAAACGACCGTTGAGCGGCGGGCGATTTCTCCGGAGATGACCGTTGGACGGCGAAAGCTGAACCGCCCGCCCGCGGTCTATAAAAGGGGCAGGGTCGGTGGAGGGGCCCCCCACCCCCCGCACAGTCTCATTCGCCTCTCTTTCCATCCAAAAGTCACGCTACACCTTCCTTTCTCTCATCAGCAGCACCTTCGTGCCTTCCACCTCCCCTTTTCCGTCTTCTACTTAGCCTGCCGCCGCGGTGGCTTCTTCTTCCGTCTCCGCCCAAACTCGCCGGCCCACCTTTTTTGGTCCCTATCGCCACCTTCTTGGGGTTAGGGCGACCGGCTGGGGCGCGCGCTTTGAAGAGTGCATGCTAGCCTCCGCCTCCGCGTTGGAGTTCGAGAAACTGCTAGAGGAGGACCTGGGGAGCGTCTCGCATCCATCAGAGACCTGATTGCCGTGGATCTAGGAGCTATGGTGGTCAAGTCCTGGGATTTCAGTTCCTCCTCCGTTACTGAGGAGACGGTTGCTGAGATGCTGAAGGATTCTTACTTCCCTGCCGCGACGGGTGAAGATCCCTCCGCCCGGCCAGACCATCCCAGAGTCGGAGGAGGGCTATGCGGTGGTGTTTCGGGACTTCTTCACCTACGGCCTCGCTTTCCCAACATCCCCTTTCTCTGCCGGGTGTTGGAGACGTTCAACGTTCAACTTCACCACTTGACCCCTACGACCTTTCTCACGCTCAGCAAGTTTTGCTGGGCGTGCATCTCCTATGGCACCGAGCCAGACGTCGATACCTTCTGTGCCTATTATGAGCTGCAGAAGCAGCCCAAGAAGGGGAAGGATATGAGGGTGGGCAAGGAGGTTGAGGTGACCTACCTGTACGGTAGCTTCACCTTCATGGCGAAGAGGAATCAGGGCGAAGGACGCATGGAGATATCTTTTTGCCAGAAGGGCAAGTGGGACCGTGGCATGTTGGAGCAGTGGTTTTATGTGAAGACCTACGGGGTCCGCTGCACTACCGATGATGGGTCGGAGGTCGTGGAATATCCTCTGACCACGACTATGGACGAGATGAAGCCGCACACGCGTGTGGACCCACCGGAGGTCATCTCTCCGGCGTGGGAGGCGTGTGATCGTGCTTTCGCGGCTGTGTGCCGCTATTCTAGGGGCCGCGATCTGATGGAGGAGATCATGGGCTCCAACTAATGGCCCTTGGGCAGAGACAATCCGGCGTTCCGACTGGAAATTGTCAAGCTTCCCGTTTTTGGGCCGGAGGCTGGTGTCCCGTTTCCTCGCTTTGGCCAGTCTTTGGCAGAAGGGGTGACCAAGGAGGGGTTTGTCTCCGATGTTGAGGAGGCCACGGTTGGGCTGGTCGGCAAGGTCTCCGAGCACGAATATACATCTCGGAGACTTGCAGCGGGGACCATGCCGCGGCTCAACCATGTCTTTGAGGAGCTTGGGATCTCCTACCAGGAGCGCAAGGTTCCTGTGGAGGTCTTGGTTGCCATCGAGACCAAGAAGAAGAGGGCGGCGGCCAAGAACACGACGGCAGGGGTGGAGTCCAAGAAAAGGAGGGGTGCGACCTCTACCGGGTGCCGGCCAGGAAAAAGAAGAGGACTAGCGCCTTGTTGATTGCGCCGACTGCGTCTTCAGCTGCTAGCGCAGGTGTCACCTCCGCCGAGATGGAGGGGGTTTAGAGCTCCTCTGCCCCTTCGAAAGAGATGCAGGCTACTGGCGGCGGAGACAACGGGTCTCGTGGTGCTATGGCGTGCTCCGCGCTTGGTGCCGCGAGCGGTGCTGAGCAACCGGAAGCCAGCGCCACCAACCCTATGCCCGATATTTTTGATGGGCCGTACTCAAGCTCCAAGGAGGGCGTAGAGGTTATCTTGCGGCGTGATCCCGCGTCTCCCGCGATCGCTGCCTCCACCTCTTCGCCTCCGGCCGACGACGAGCAGCTGGAGACCACGCTCTTTGAGCAGCTATCGATGTTTTACCACCGATAGCCTGCCACGGGGGTACCCGGGACAGTTGTTCGGGCTTCGACGAATAGTGGAACTCGGCGGTTACGCAAAGAGACTCACGATTTATACTAGTTCGGGCCCTTGACTTGGTCGAGTAATAACCTTATGTCCAGTTTGGTGTTAGCCTGTTTGCGTCGTATTGCTTTGAGTATTGGGTATGCGTTGCGTTGTTTACAAGGGGTATCCTCACCAGCCCTTTATAGTCTAGGTGCTGAGAGGAGTTGTTTGTGTCCTACTCGGATACAAGGTCAGAGTCCTAAGCTATGCTTTGGGCGCCTTTCCTTGTATAGTCCGAGTTTGGAGTTTTTGGTCTTGCACGTTGCTTTGCTCCGTGTTCTTCTTGGCGATTGGGCTGTGGGCCTTGTTACCAAGGCCCACTTCCCTATAGTATGGTCTATGGGGGGTCCATAGGGTTCCCCATCGACAAGCCCCCGAGCATTTCATGATTGAGCTTCAAGGGCCGAGTTGTTGTAGACTTGATCCGAGTTCTTCTTGAAGTGAAATCTTGAGATGGTCTTCTTTGATTCCTCTTTTGGCTGATGTACACTTTTGCTAAAAAAGTGCACTCAGTGAGTGTAGCCCCTGAGCCTCTTGCTATTTGGCACAAAAAGCTAGAGGGTCTTTCTATCTTGATGTCCTCTGAGTTCTTTTTCTTCGAGTGCAGCGAGTGTAATTTTGCAAAAAATTGCACTCATTGAGTGTAGCCCTGAGCCTCTTGTTTTTTGGTACAAAAAGCTGGAGGGTCAAAAAATTGAAAATGTACTTTTCTGTGGTGGGTACTTGCAGCCCCCGAGCCTTCTCCGGGTTCTTTTCTGTTGAGAAGAAGCCGGTAAAAGGTTCTTGATTTGTACTCCTTTGGTCTTTGTCGTTTGCTGGTCACGAATGGGTTCTATATTCCCATGATTGAGCATCTTCTTTTACTTTTTGTCAGGAATCTTGCTTTTGAGAACTATTCACCTTTGTTGCTTTGCTCCCTCTTTCTTTCTTGTGATCTTTAGCCTTGCTTGCCTCCGGCTTGCTATAAATACCTTCTTTGTTGGTTGTGGTTCTGCCTTGAGTTGGAAATTTCTTCTTCAATTCTTTCTTCATTCGTAGATATGCTAGTGTGTGAGGTTGAGCAGCCCCCGGGCTTTTGTATACTTGATAACTTTCACGTTGGCAGTTAGAAGAGTTCTTGTGAAAGGGGTTAGAAGCAGACTAATCCCTCGGGGAGATTTTCCTGAGAAGTTTGAGGGAGCAGGTAGAAGAGTTCTTGTGATGTGGCTTCCATGCTTGCTCTATCTGCCTTTCAATCTTCGGGTTGTCGCTGTTGCTGGTCTTGGGTTGGGAGATGTGGTGCGCTCCACTTTCTTGGCGGTCAATGCTTACACCTAACTCCTGCTGGCTGACCCTGAGTTGGAGGTGACCATATCGGCGTGCTCGTCCAGGACGTGGTTGTCTCCCTGTCCACAACCTAGGATTTGCTTCATCTTCTGTAGCTGTAGTGTATCTGGGTTGTTTTTATTCTGCTAGGCATTAACTAGGGTTCTCCTGTTCTTTACCACGGTGATTCTATTGTGGCCTTGGTTTTATCTTTGTATTTTGTGACTTGTGGTCTTCGGTAGTGGTCGAATTCCACAGGGTTCCTTATCAAGGTATTTAGAGACTCCTTCTTATTGTCATTCTGTAAACCGTGTAATCTTGTATCCTTGTAATTGAGAAGATGAATGTATTCTCCAGTTCCGTTTTGTCTTGATGCTTGCTTTTCTTGTGATGACGGGTTCTTTTCTGGGTTCCGGGTTGTTTCTTTGACCGATCCTTGCTGTTGTTAATCTGGCTGTTGAAGAATTCAATGCATGTCCTCACGGGTTGTACTGTTGTTGTGGCATATTCTCTTGGATATGCTTTATCTTGTACTATGACTGCTCTGGGTATGTACTATTTCCTCGTGGTAGTCTGGTCATGCCTGACTTTTACTGTAGTCCTTGTGACTCATGAGGATTGTCCTTTTAGAATCTTATTTCTTCCTAGACTTGGTGTATGTGCACCTGTTGTTGCTCTATAAATACTTGTCGGTCTGATGCTTCTTGTTCTTGTCCCGCTTGTAGTCTTCTCTCTATTTTCTTGTAACCATGTGTATTATAGTTTGCGAACTTGATGAGCCCCCGGGCTTGTTCTCTCTGTTCTATCCCTTCTGTTAGCAAATGGTGTAGGTCTTGTGATTGAGACTAGTAGCAGGCTAGTCTCGAGGTGGTATTTAGCTGTAAGGGGCATTGAGGCAAATGGTGTAGGACTTGTGATATAGGTGGTGCATGTTGCGCTGCCTGGTGTTCAAGTGCCTGCCCTCTATCCTTTTTGCTCTCCTTACAGTGATGATTGGCGCGTGGTCCGGCTTGTTCTTCGACAGTCCGTTGTAGATCAGCCATTGTTCTGTCTTCTGCTGTGCCATTGTGGCGTAGTCCGGTGTAGATCAGCACGTGTTGGGAGGAGGTGCCGAGTTCTTTTGTCAATCTTGGATGACTTGTGGGTGCCGCCTCTGCCATCTATAGCAATCTGGATGTGCGTCTTTCCTTTGGAGAAAAGTACGTCCGGGTTGTTTTATCCTGCTTGGCAATATCGAATCTTGGTGCAGAGGGTTGCAACCTCGAATTCCACTGGGTTCTTTGCTGCCACTCTAGAATGATCTCCTTTGCTTTCTTTGTTGAATTTATTAGATCTTGTACTCTGTTGTAATCTCAATGTTCTTCCAGTCAAAGAAATAATGAATAAGATGGTTTCTGCTGGAGGCCGAGTTGTCTGCCACTGTGTCCGAGTTCTTTTCTGTATCTGTATGCTTTGGCTGTGGTATAGTGTTGTTACCGACTTGTTGTATCCTTTTTCTGCGTTGTTTCCTTGTTAACAGTTTTGGCATCTAACCATTGAGATCTGAATGGACCGTTGCTTTCCTTTTCCGTTGTGCATGCCATTGATTGCGGAATGGTAATTTTTGGTAACCGTTTCACTTGGGTCGTGTGGGCCGTGTATTTTTCCCTTTATAAAAATGACTGCCCTGTTATTGTTGCTCCACTTGCCTTTGCGGTGAAAAATTCCTCAATCCTCATTGCTGAGAAAACCCTAGCATTGCATCCGCCGCCTCAAATCTCTTGCTGCCGCTGCTACTGCATCTAGCCCTTGCTTTCGATTGATGGTGAAGAAGAACAAGGGCAAGGGTGAGTTTGTTGATGAGGAGAAAACTCTCAAGCAAATTGACAATCCTGAGTTCATGGCCATGAGGCGGATGCAAAAGCAGTTCCTGAAACCAACGACGCAGGAGGCGGAGCTGGACTTGCTGGTTGCCCATGGGCTCATTCAAGAGAAATTTCTTTCTAATTTCTCTTCCCCTGGTGAGCATTTGATTCCGTCTCCTTCTCCTGATCAATCTGTTCTTTTTATTCCTTTTGTGCGGGCGGGGCTCTTTTATCCCCCGTCTGATTTCTTGTTAGAATTTATTGAATCTTATCAGATTCAAGTTCACCATCTTACCCCAAACGGGGTTCTTTTTCTATCTGCCTTCACACATTTTTGTGAAGTTTTTCTTGGAATTCCTCCTTGTCTTCTTCTTTTCCGCTACTTCTTTCGCATGCGGCTCTCTGATTCCAAGAATCCTCCTTTCTTTGGTTGCTGCCTTATCCAAACCCGTCAAGGGGTGACTTTTCCTTCTCTTACTCTTTCTAATTCTGTTAAAGATTGGGCTAAAAAATGGTTTGATGTCCCAAAACCGGCTCCTTCTTTTTCTTCTGATCTTTCTGTGACTCCGAGTTCTCTTCCTATTTGGAAGGATAAGCTTTCTGCTGCTGAAACTGCTGCTCTCAAGCCTGTACTCACCCGAGTTAAGGTTTTGCAGCAGTTGAGCTTAACTGGTAACTGCATAGTTGCTAGTTTTTTGCGTCACCGGGTGCAGCCTCTTATGCAGAGGGTGCACTATGGTTTTGAATATACTGGTCCCTCAGATCCTTCTCGGCTTGTTGCTGATGCTGAGCTAACTGAGGAGACGATTCTTGAACGTCTGGGGCGTATTCTAGGGGGTGTTTCTGTGATGCTTGCCCGGGTTGATGAATATGATGCTGCTCATCCTCCTCCTACGGTATGTGTATGATCCGTCGAGTTCTTTTTTAATGTTTATAATTTGCATCTATTGTTGACTTTGCCTGATCTCTTATCGCAGGGTTTTGGCCGAGCTTTTAAGCTCGAGATAGCTGTTGCTGGTGGGGCTGCCGTTGAAGAGCCCGCCGAAGAAGGAGATGAAGATGATGATGCTGTTGCTGGTCTTGCGGTAGTTGCTGCCACCGGGCCAGGTTCTTCTTCCACCAGGTTGTCTACTGGCTTATTTGAAGGTCAACACTCCTATGTTGAGTATGTTCCTGATCCTCGGATTGCTCAATACATCTTGTTATCTAGGAAGCGGCGGACTGAGGCTGCTTCTAAGCAGTCGTTGCCCAAGAGGCGATGCTCAACTCATCAACACCCTCCAACAGGTAATATTGTCGTAGGTGAGCTTGTGCTAAGCCTTTCTCGAGTTGTTTTCTGCCTCTGTCTTGCTTTTGTGTATTCATCTGAGTTCTTCTTGTCTTCTGATAGATGGTCAGTCTGTCGCTGTTGATGAGGAGGTGACTGATGATGAAGTCCCCCTTAATCTTTGTTCTTAAGTTTTTACTTCTCGAGTGCCCTTGTATTTTGTAAGATTTGCTCTGACTGAGTTCTTTTTTCTGTAGTCGTGCACGGGCTCCTTGTGTCCCAAATGTAACAATTGCTTCTGCTTCTGTCCCGGAGGCCATCCCAATCCCTTCCTTTGAGGTGGTTGAGGATGATTTGTTTTCCGTGCCACTTCCCGACTTCATTTTCTCGGAGGTGGCTGGTGATTTTAAGAAGGTCATCAAGTAAGTTTTTCTCCTGGTTGTTCTCATTTTGATATCTTATTCTGTTTTTGATAGACCCGAGTTCTTTTTTATTGTAGGCCTTTTGAGGATGCCTCGTCTTCTCTAGCCCTTGGGGCTGAAAAAGCTTTACAAGAATCTACTATTGGTGAGCTCTTGTTCTACCTTGCCTTTCTGTCTCTTGTATAATTTATGTATTCTATATCCTTGTAGACTTATAATTCTGCTTTTTGTAGCTTCTCCTCCTCGTGTTACTCCTCTTGAGCCACATGTTGAAGCCCTAGTGTCCTCTCAGGAGGAGCACTGGGTTGTGGATAATCCCTCGGGCATTTTTGCTGCTGCTCGTCTGCCACTTGGGTCGTCTCTGTTGGACTCCCTCGAGGCTGCTGCTCGAGTTGATGAGGTAGTGGGTGAGGTTTCTGATAACTACCCTCCCCCTGCTTCTGCTGCTGATGCTGGTCAGCCGTCAACATCTAGGCCGAGTACTCTTCTGCTATCTCGAGCAGGAGAGGAAATGGCTCAGCTTGGCCGAATTGAACGGTTGGCCAAGTTGGTTTCTTCATGGGAGACTTATGGCGCCAAGCTCAAGGTAATGTACTAAATTTCCTTGCTTCTTTGCTTTCATTCTTCCCTGTCTCTTATTTCTCATAAGATTTTTCCTTATTGTAGTCTTTGGTTGAAGATCAGGATCTCTTGTTTGGTCCTCAAGAGGTGCGATTCGCTACTCTTATTGAGGCCAACTTGAAGAATGTTGAGTCCGAGTTAGTTCGGGTTTGTGCCGAGCTGGCTCAGGAGAAGGAGCAGCGTAGAGTTATGGAGATTACCCTCAATGCCAGGGTTGCTGATGCTAATGCTGTCCGAGCTTCTTCTCTGAAGGCTGTAGCAGAGGCTCAAACTGAGAGCTCTAATTTGAAGAGGGAGAAAGCTGGTGAGCTCCCCTTTCATTGCTTTTTAATATATTTGCTTGGGCTCTTTCTCTTGTCTTCTGAGTTGTTTTCTTTTTCTTTCAGCTCTTGTTAGAGATAAAGAGGTCTGGATGAAGGAGTGGGAGGAGATGGTCAATACCCTCTGTACCTCTAAGAATAATGCTGAATCTGTAAGTACCCTTGCTGATTCAAAACTGCAAGAGGCTCAGGATTTATTTGCTCAGGCGAAATTGATGAGAGCTGGAACTGATCCTGATCTTGTTCAGGCCATAAAATATATTCAAGATCTGTAGGTGAAGTTGAAGGCTGCCCATGAGCAATTCCGGGCTCTTTATGCTGCAGTCGCTCCAATCATTACTTCAGTTTGTCGGCGAGAAGACAGAGATCTGGGCCTTGGAGGCATAATACCGGTGCTTTCTTCCCAGTTTTATGATTTTGTAAAGGGTGGCTTTCACTGATGCATCAATAATGTGGTTTCATATGTCCAGGTTGTTGCCCCTGATGCCCCTCTTGAGCGGATTACTGAAGCTTCTGTAACGGCTGAGTTTTCAAGACAGTGGGAGGAGGCCAAAGTAGAGCTTAGTGTTCTATCAGACCAAATTCTTGATCAAATGAATGTACTTCCTCCTTCTCCTCCGTCTTCTTGAACAGATGTGAAAAGTCAACTTTCTTCTGATGTCCTTGTAATATACTTTGTCTCTGAGTTTTTAAGATGTGAGCAGGCTTCATCCTGTCTTTCTTTTCTTCAGATTTGTCTTTGAATGATATGGACAGGTCTCGCCCTATCTTTCCTTGTGCCTTTTTCGTGCTTTGCCATAGCTTGTTTCCTCTTGGCGATGTAATAGAGTTGAAGGAGTTGATTATACTTCTCTTGGGGTAATCAACCGATTTGTATTGTAGATCTACCCCATTCTTGGGGCGGAGTATTTCTTGGGGTAGGCACCCGAGTTGTAATTGTTGCTTGTGCTGCTCTTTGGACGAAATGGTCGGTCGTACTTCTCTTTGAGTAGGCGGCCGAGTAGTTGCTTAATTGTCTCATTCTTGGGGTGAAGTAGTCAATCGTTCCGCTCTTGGGGTAGGCGACCGAGTTGTTTGTTGATTTCGCCGCTCTTGGGGCGAAGTAGTCGATCGTGCCGCTCTTGGGGTAGGCGACCGAGTTGTTGGAGTGATTGTGCCGCTCTTGGGGTGAAGTAGTCGATCGTTCCTCTCTTAGGGTAGGCGACCGAGTTGTTGATCGTGCCGCTCTTGGGGTGAAGTAGTCGATCGTTCCGCTCTTGGGGTAGGCGATCGAGTTGTTGGATTGATTGTGCCGATCTTGGGGCGAAGTAGTCGATCGTACCGGTCTTGGGGTAGGCGATCGAGTTGTATATTTGTAGATGCCTGCTTGTTGGGTGAAGTAGTCGATCGTACCGCTCTTGGGGTAGGCGACCAAGTTGTTTTTGTAGATAGCGCCGCTTGTTGGGCGTAGTAAACGATCGTACCAGCTCTTGGGGTAAGCGATCGGACCCATATAGCACAACCGTTTTCGGGTTGGCTATTTGTAGGGTAAATAAGCAATCGTACTAGCTCTTGGGGTAAGCGATTGCGCCCGTATAGCAACAACCGTTTCGGGTTGTGCTGTCTGCAGGGCTGCCCCTTTTTCCCCAACCTGATTACGGGTTGGTTCTGTCCGTTGGATAGGGCTGTCAGTCGTACCATCTCTTTTATGGTAGAGTGACAAATGCTAGCTTGGGTCTCCTTACCCAAGAAGCTATTTGGCCGTTGGCCGTCAGTCAAACCATCTCCATATGGTTGAGTGACAAAATTGCCCATGTAGCACAACCGTTTCCGGGTTGGCTGTTAACAGGGATTCTCCTTTTATCCCCAACCTGATTACGGGTTGGTTTGTTGGTTCGACAGGGCTTATATCTGAAGTCGTTCTTCTTGAAGAATTTCTGCTTTATTTCTCTTGAAGCTTGAGTACAATATGTTGTACTAATTGTAGAATCTTTTGAGTTGGCTGATATGCCAAGTATTCTTCACTGGTATTTCATTTGGAGTCATCAACTCGTATGTGCCGGGTCCTGTTGCGTTCTTCACGATGAAGGGTCCTTCCCGTGGACTGAGTAGTTTGTGTCATCCATCTTTCTTCTGGATTAGTCGTAATACTGAGTCCCCTGGCTTTAGTGATCGGGGCTGAGTACTTTTGTCATAATGTCTTCGTAGTCCTTGCTGATATCTTGCATTTTGGATTATTGCACCGTCTCTTATTTCTTCTATTGAATCAATTTCTAACCGCCTTGTTTCTTCTGCTTCTCCTTCTTCATATTGCTTGATTCTTGGAGATAGCCATATCAAGTCGGCTGGTAATATTGCCTCTGATCCATAGACCAAAAAGAAAGGTGAGTAGCCAGGGTGCTCTGCTGATCTGGGTTCTTAAACCCCATACTACTTTTGGTAGCTCATCAATCCATTTTCCACCATAATCTTTCAAATCTTCATATAATCTTGGTTTTAAGCCTTGTAATATGAGTCCGTTTGCTCTTTCGACTTGTCCATTGGCTTGTGGGTGTGCTACTGATGCATAATCAATTTCTATTCCACAATCTTTTGCCCAGTATTAGAATTCTCTTGCTGTAAATGGTGAACCAAGATCTTGATTACTCTGTTGGGCATGCCAAACCTATGCATGATGTCTTGTATGAATTCCACTGCTTTTTCTGCACTGTATTTGACTAGAGGTTTGTATTCAATCCACTTTGTAAATTTGTCGATTGCCACAAATATGTATTTGAAGCCTCCTTTTGCTTTTTTGAGTGGTCCGACTTGATCCAGCCCCCAGCATGAGAAGGGCCAAGCCCGCGGTATGCATATTAAGTTGTGAGCCGGCACATGTGATTGCCTGGCAAACATTTGGCAATTCTTGCATGTTTTGACGAGCTCTTCTGCATCTTTAAGTGCTGTTGGCCAATAGAATCCGGTTCTGAATGCTTTGCGGACTAGTGTCCTAGAGGCTGCATGATTTCCACAACATCCTGAGTGGATTTCATCCAAGATTTCCTTTTCTTTATCTGTTGGAACACATTTAAGTAGTACTCCTGATGATGCTACTCTTTTGTATAGTTTGTCTCCCACTAGGACGTAGTTTTTGCTTCTTCGTATAATCCGGGTTGCTTCTGCTTTGTCTTCGGGTAGTTTCTTTTCTTTGATAAAATCAATGTATGTTTGTCTCCAATCATTTTGTATGACCATTATTTGTCTTGACTGGTCTGGTTCTTCTGCTTGATATATTTCCATTGGATCTGTTGTTTCCTTCTCTTTTTCTATGTTCCCGAGTTATTTGATGGATGGAGCTATGAGTTCTTCTACAAATATACCAGGTGGTACTTTTGCTCTATCTGATCCCAATTTGGCTAGCACGTCTGCTGCAACGTTGGAATCCCTTAGTACATGATGGATTTCGAGCCCTTGGAAAATTTTCTCTAATTTTCTAACTTCTGTACAGTATGCGTCCATATTGTCTTTTGTACAATCCCAATTCTTGTTGACTTGATTGATTACTACAACTGAATCACCGTAGACAAGTAGTCTTTTGATCTCAAGTGAGCTTGCAACTCTTAGACCATGTATTAATGCTTCATATTCTGCCTCATTGTTAGTTGCCTGCCAAAGTATTTGTAGCACATACTTTAACTGTCTCCCTTCTGGTGATATAAATAGTACTCCTGCTCTGGCTCCTCCTAACTTTAGGGAACCGTCAAAATACATTTTCTAATGATCAAGTATTGGTTCGGGCTCTTTTTGACTGATTTCTGTCCATTCAGCAATGAAGTCGGATAATGCTTGAGATTTGATTGTTGTTCTTGGTTTGAAGTCTAGGTTGAGAGCACCGAGTTCTACTGCCCATTTTGATATCCGACCTGTTGCATCTTTGTTGCATAGAATGTCTTGGAGTGAAAAATTGGTTACCACTGTAATCTTGTGTTCATGGAAATAATGTCTCAACTTTCTTGATGATATCAACACTGCATAAGTAGCTTTTGCACGTGTGGGTATCTCACTTTTGATTCTGTTAGTACTTCACTTAGGTAATAGACTGGTCTCTGCACTTTGTATGCGTGTTCGGGTTCTTCTGTTTCAACCACAATTGCTGTGCTGACAACGTTCTTGGTTGTTGTAATGTATAGCATCATGTCTTCTTTACCTTTTGGTGGTGTCATTACTGGTGATGATGCCAAGTATTCTTATAGCTTTTGGAATGCTTCCTCTGCCTCTTCTGTACATTCAAAATTTCCTGCCTTTTTCAATAGTTTGAAAAAAGGTAGCCCTTTTTCTTCTAGCCGGGAGATGAATCTGTTGAGCGCTGCCATGCACCCTGTAAGCTTCTGTATGTCTTTAACTTTCTTTGGAGGTTTCATATCCATGATGGCTTTAACTTGCTTTGTACTTACTTCAATTCCTCGGTTGCTGACTAGAAATCTGAGTAGTTGTCCTGATGGGACCCCAAAAACACACTTTGTGGGATTTAGCTTCCACTGCCATGCTTTTAGATTCTTGAAAGTCTCCTCAAGGTCTTCTATCAATGATCCGGGTTCTTTTGTCTTGATTACCACATCGTCAATGTATGCTTCTATGTTCCTTCGGACTTGATTCCCCAAACAAGTTTGAATTGATCTTTGATATGTTGCTCCTGCATTCTTTAGCCCAAAAGGCATTGATTTGTAGCAATATGCCCCAAAGGGTGTAATGAACGATGTCTTGCTTTGGTCTTCTTCTCTTAGAGATATTTGATGATAGCCTGAATAGCAATCCAGAAAGAATAATAGAGTTGATCCTGCTATTGAGTCGATGATTTGATCAATCCTTGGTGGAACATATGGATCTTTTGAGCAATGCTTGTTGAGGTCTGTGTAGTCAATGCACATGTGCCATTCTTTTGAATTCTTCTTCTCTACTAGGACCGGGTTGGCAAGCCAATCCGAGTTGATTATTTCTCTAATGAACCCTGCTGCCATGAGCATGGTGATCTCTTTTTTGATTGCTGCTTTTCTGTTTGGAGCGAATCTTTGTAGCTTCTGCTTAACGGGTTTGGACCCTTTGTTTACATCAATTATGTGCTTAGCCAACTCTCTTGGGACCCCTGGCATGTCAGCCGGCTTATAAGAGAAGATATCTTTGTTGTCCCGAAGAAAGTTGGTGAGCGCAAGTTCCTATTTGGGGTCGAGGTTTGCACTGATGATTGTCGTCTTCTCTGGATCACCAGTCAATAAGTCAATTGTCTTGGTAGCAGCTTCTTTTGGTGGTGCGAAGTTGCTTGGCTTCTTAGCCGGTATCTGAATCTCATCCGGGTTCATTTCGTTGGCTAGCGTTGCAATCCCCTTTCCTTCCTTTATGTCTTGCAATCTTTCGGATATTTGTACTGCTTGCACGTCGCAATCATGTGCTTTCTTTAGATCTCCTTTCAATGATAATACGCCCTTTGTTGTTGGCATCTTGAGTAGTAGGTATGGATAGTGTGGTACTGCCATGTATTTTGTTAAAGCTGGTCTCCCAAGTATTGCGTGGTAGCATGATTCAAAGTCTACAACTTCGAATTTGATGAATTCTGTCCGGTATTTGTCTGGTGTGCCAAAGGTGACTGGTAGGGTTATCTGTCCAAGGGGCATAGCTGCTCTACCGGGTACTATTCCATAGAATGGTGTGCTTGTTGGTGTCATTAGACCTTCACAATCCAGATTCATCCTTTTGAGAGTATCTGCGAAAATTATGTTAAGCCCGACTCCTCCATCGATGAGTACTTTCGTTACTGCCACTCCTACAATAGTTGGACCTAGTATCAGTGGGTAACATCTTGCATTTGCTGCACTGGTCCATAGGTCTTCTCTTGTGAAGTGGATGGGGTACTCTGACTAATCTAGATATCTTGGGGTGGCTAGTTCAGCTGCCATGATGGCTCTGTGAGTTAGTTTCTCTTGCATTTTGCTTCGTGTGTTAGGAACACCTGAAAATATCACTGCTAATTGGCGTTGGGGTTCTTGATAATCTCCTTCAGCTTTCTTTTCCTCTTAGAATCTTCTTGCTTTTGCTCCGAGTTGTTTTGATTCCTGTTTTCTCTCTTCATGAATTGCCGCTGAAAAGTGCTGCATTCAACTAACTTGTGTCTGGCCCCTGGGTGTATGTGACACGACATGCTCTCTATGTTTTCTGGTGCTCTTCCTCGGTAGTTGTTGCTCTGATAGTTGCTATTACTATTGTAACCGCTGTTGCTACGGTTGTTGCTATTGTTATAGTTGCCATTGTAATTGCCACCGTTGCTATCATTGCTATTGCCATTGTATCTTCTCTTGTTATCTGTGGTTGCCACCATGTTGTCCTGTCTTGGCCTTTTGTCTTGCTATCTATAATCGGGTCTTCCTCTATTCTCCGGGTTGTCTCTAGCAAATCTATGCGGGTTCTTTCTTCTGACGAAATTAGCTTTTCAACAGCCCTTTTGAAGTCTTCATTTGTTCTTGGGTTCTCATTAAAATAGTCCTTGAATTGCCAATTTGCCAAGATTCCTTCCGCAAAAGCCTCTATCACTTCTCTATCGGTAATGTCGTGGACTTGAGCTCTGAATTCTCTAAATCTTCTATAGTATTCCCTTAGACTTTCTCCTCTCCTTTGCTTTACTCCTTTCAACTCGGCTGCGGTCATTAGATGGGTAATAATGCCTGTGAAGTTGTTGCAGAAAGCTTCCTGCAAGTCTTCCCAATACCTGATTGATCTTGGCCTTAATTTGTCAAACCATTGTAGCGGCATTGCTTCGAGGGCCATTGGAAAAAATAGAGCCTTGATGTCGTCATCTCCTCCAGCTAATTCAATAGATTGGGAATAAACTCTTAGCCATTGTCTTGGTTCTACTTTGCCATCATACTTGGAATGATTCGCTGGCTTAAATTTGTGTGGTAGCTTCAATGTTTGTAGCCTTCCTACGAAACAAGGGAATCTGTCGTATGGTTCTATTCTTTTGTAATCTGGTGATCTTGCCCTCCTGTAATAGGATCTGTCTTCTTTAAACTCGGATTCTCCATAGTCATCTTCTTTGTCAAATCTTCTTGATGCTTTCGAGTATCGTTGACTCAACTCTGGTTTGCCTTTTTCTTGTAGCTTTGGGTAATGTTCTTGCCTTCCATTAATGTTAGTATTCTCTCCTAGCCTCTGAAAAATTGACTTTTTGGGTGGTTGTTCTCCTTGTGGCTCCTGTGGAACTTCCTCGCCGGGTTGTTTTCTGATCCCCCGACTTCTTTCTTCTGGTCTTCCATTGTCTTTTCGTTATTTGTGAGGGTGTGTAACTCTTTTGTTAACTCTTCAATTCTTTCTCTTTTCGTATTTTTTGCGGCTTCTTTTTCCGCCTTCTTTCTGTTGTACTCGGTCAATTCCATCTTGTATTTATTCTAGATTTGCTTCCTCTGTTTAGCCCTATTCCTCCTTCCAGCCTTCAATTTATTCTTCTTTAGTCTTGCTAGTCTTTGCTCATCATTTTTGTTGCTGTCGCTTTTCTCATCTGGCGAGATGTTGCTTTCTGATTCGTCTGAAGATTTTATATCTGGTATCTGTGGTGGTTCCAAGGGTTGTTCTAACTACTCCACCATGTATATAGTGTACCTCCTCCGAGCTCTTCTTGTACGGTATTTCATCCTTGGTTCGGTTGAGCTGTCGGTAGTTTCTGAGCTGTATCCGAGTTCTTTTCCCTCTTGATAAGGTAGTTCTTCAACGTTTGTGCTAGTCTGGGCTTTGCTTGAGGTGAAAGAACTCGGCCAATGCACCACACAGTCTTGTGGGGTAACTGTCATGATCATCCCTTCTTGTGCTCCCTCCAAGAGTATTTTTCTTGCTGAGTTCATCTTGTCTTGGGTAAAGTGTTGGTAGATTGATGCCGTGTTGTGCAGTCCATACGTTCCCGAGTTCTTCTTGGATTTGTACGGGTTGTATTCCTTCACGATCATTGTTGTGTCTCCGAGTCCAATTAGGGTTGGCTCTTGTGTAGTGAAGACTATTTCGGAGTCGGGTTGTATCTCTTTCTCAGAGTCAGTTTCGTATTCGCTTTCTTCCTCATTCCGAGTTAGATCCGAAGTTGAGAGTTTTGTCATCTTCTCGGCGAGTTCGTATTCAACTTTGTCATCGAATTCTTTTTCTTCTCGGAGATGGGTACGTAGCTTGTCGTTGCCGTCAGCCTCGCAGATCTAGGATCCAAGACGAAGGTTGTTCCCGCTAAAAAAGTCATCTTGAGGTCGAGGTCCGCCGAGCTCTCGAGAAAAAATTCATCGAAAGCCCCTACCTGGTGCGCCAGCTATCAATGTTTTACCACCGATAGCCTATCATGAGGGTACCCGGGACAGTTGTTTGGGCTTGACGAATAGTGGAACTCAGCGGTTACGCAAAGAGACTCACGATTTATACTGGTTCGGGCCCTCGACTTGGTCAAGTAATAACCTTACGTCCAGTTTGGCGTTAGCCTATTTGCGTCGTATTGCTTTGAGTATTGGGTATGCATTGTGTTGTTTACAAGGGGTATCCTCACCAGCCCTTTATAGTCCAGGTGCTGAGAGGAGTTGTTTGTGTCCTACTCGGATAAAAGGTCAGAGTCCTAAGCTATGCTTCGGGCGCCTTTCCTTGTATAGTCTGAGTTTGGAGTTTTTGGTCTTGCACGTTGCTTTGCTCTGTGTTCTTCTTGGTGATTGGGCTATGGGCCTTGTTACCAAGGCCCACTTCCCTATAGTATGGTCTATGGGGGGCCGTAGGGTTCCCCATCGACAGCAGGCCCCGGTGGTTCAGCCGATGTTGGGCTCTTCGCCCCTTGGCGCGTGAATTCGGGAGGGCCGGCCGCTTGGGCCTTAGCCGTATGATAGGGCAGAGACGTCTGCCCAAGGAGCTGCTCAAGTAGCCCGTTATGGGCTTTTTCTAAGTAAGTTTGCCCGGTGCCCACCTATCTGTCCTCTAGCCTTGGACGGTTGATTTATTTTTGTATTTCCCAAGTGCTTATTTGGTGTATTTGTGGTGTTGCAGCCGATACTATAGCTGGGCTTCTCACTCCGGAGGAGTGGACAGCCGCTGTCGACGCCAGGTTTGGCCCGGGGCAGCCTGGGCCGACGGCGCTAGGGCTAAGTGAGTGTTGCGGTATTTTTGCTTGCATGTCTTTCAATCCTCTATTGTTGTATGTTTCTGATTGGCCCTCTGACCCGAGTAAATTTTCTCTTTGCAGACTCCTCCGACACCTCTATCTCAGGTTGGGAAGAGTGCTTCCGTGGGGTTCTTAGTGACGTCGAAGGTGGTCTCCGGCTATTGGCATTTTTTGTTGTGCAATTCATTTTCTCTTACCTTATGGTTTTCTTTTCCTATACAGATCACTTCAAACAGCGCCTGAGAGACATGGATTTCTTCTAACTTCTCCGAGTGCACCTGGAGCATCAGTGCTTGGTAGGTCTCTATTATTTACTTTTTATGGTATACGTTGACTTGTTCTTACTTGTTTTGTTTTCCCAACTGCTGATGGTCTCCGCTTCTTTTTTTAGCGCAGGGGTACCACACGGCCGTTGCTATGGAAGAGCGCTGCACTCGCGAGGTCTCCGACCGAGACACCGCGATTGAAGCGCTGAAGGCGGAGAATGAGCGCCTAGAAGGCGAGAAAGGGGGGTTGGTCAACTCCCTTGCGGCTCTCCGGCTGGCTCTGGCGGAGAAGGAGAAGGAGGTGGAGGTTTTGAAGGTTGACCTTGCCAAGGCCCGGGACACGGAGGCCTCGTCTATCGAGCAGGCCAGCAAGGCGAATGAGTTGACCAAAGGTCTCCGACGAGAGCTGACGATCGAGAAGGAGTCTGCGGCTGCGCTAGGGGAGTAGCTCTCCCTCACAACGAGGCGCCTGTACTCCGTCAAGGGGGTTCTTGCCGTGATCGTTGGGCAGTACAGGGTCACCATCACCAAATTCGGAGGTGAGACCTCTGCCCCTCCAGAAGAAGACAGCGCTTACGTCCTTGCTTCCTGGCTGAAGCAACACCTCACCAAGCTCCCTGGGTTGATAAACGGCTGCACCGATTTTGGGGCGCTGACGGGAGTGACAAACTACGCCAAGATTTTGGTGCGTGGTGGTTGTACGCACACGGAGAGTATCCCAAAAGGGACGCTGCCGAGTCCGGAGGCGCTTGGTGAGACTTCTCCTGGGTTATAAAAAACCCTGAGAAATTTCATCGGGTACTTTTGGGCTCTGTTTGGGAGACCTGCTGCCCGCAAGCTGGCGGAGGAGAAGAGGGCGAAGGTATCTTCGGTCCTTGCTAATATTATTTTTCCCTTTTCTTGTTTCTTGTAGTGTTGTGAAATTTTTTTATTGTTCTTTGTACCGATAATGGTTCAGTTTGTGTTTTGATAGGAGGCGCAGAAGAATTTGGCGAGCAGGCCTCCGCTGATCCCGCGCTCGGTGGCCATGGGCGACGCCTCTGCCTCTGCCAACGCTCCCAAGGATGATACGACCGGCGGAGGTGATGCCAGGAGGCCGCAGACGCCATCTCCGGACCGTTCCTGGTGCAAGCTTCGGCCTGAGGACTTCTGCCACGGCCAAGACTCCGGAGGTCTAGGTTTTTAGGAATTAGCATTTCTGTTTAAATGTCCTAGTCTGGTTGGTCTCTTGTAAATAAACTATCTTTTATGCTAAATGGTATATGGAATGTTACCTTGCGCAGGTTCCGGATCGGGAGCCTGCGCAGGACATTATGCCCCTGACTCTCTACAATGATGGGATTTATATGAGCGGGGAGCTTTGGGATTATTAGCGTTCAACCTTCCCCCGCAGCGTTGCGAGCGACGTGTTCGACTCGGTTAGATTTGACATAGACGACGAGCGTGCTGAGTTTACTCGTGCGCTTGCCTGGCGCGGGCCTCCGCCGCGATACTTTTGATTTTCTTATATGTTTGTATCTTGTAAGTTATTGAACACGACTTGGTGTTTTTTGGGATGAACAAGTGATTCTCTTTCTTGATTGTTTGAGCGGAGGCTTGTGTTTGTAATGCTTGCTTACATATCTCGTCTAGTTCTGGACTTGTTGTTGCGACACTTGTCTTTCCTCTGCCGTGACGCGATTGTCAGTTTTGTCTCTGCCCTCGCTTCTGATCTTGCGGCTTGCGACTACATCCATCTGGTGCCGTCACGTGTCGCGTCTCCGACCGTGTGCATCGCGGGTCCTTGTCGGGACGAGCATGCGCGATACAGAGGTTGTGGCGAGGACCTCCGCCCCGACTGCTTCCCTTCTTTGTGCTTACTTGTTGTCGGGGTTGGATGTGGGGCCAACTTTTTGGCCGGCGACGGCGTACTTGAAGTCCGCCTGGCGAGACTTGCGGGATCGGTAGAAGATCCACTAGAAGGTTCAGCGCAGCTTGTGCAGACAGCGGAGGCCTGTGATACTCTCTTAGCTGGGTGTTTTAGCTATCTGGCAATATGGGCCTCCGCCAGCGTTGGTGGTTTTTTAGAGGCTGCACCCCTGTGGGACATGTTTCATTTTCGGTGGTGGCAGGTTAGGTCTCCGGCGTCAGCGGGATGTTATGAGATTTCGTACGATATCCCCCTTCTTCCGTAGGTCTGCGCTGTTCATCACCGTGCCGTAGGTCCTCTCTTTTCCCACTGCCTCCGACCGTCTACTGATGCCTCCGATTTTATGAGTTTTCATACAATATCTATAGCCAACTTAGATGGCTAAGGAGACCCCTGCCTCCATGGCTGGGGTTGTGGCTTGTGCTAGTGCTCTACCTTCTTCCCCCTTGCGTTCTATGCTGACTGGAACTTTGGGACACGGAATGAGCCTGTTTTATAGTGGGTGCTGGTCTTTGAGTCTTAATTTTTTTGGTACGTTGTTTGCTAAAACATATCTTGGCTTTTAAGGTCAATATCTTGCTTGCATTAATTATCCCTTTTGAGGTCTTTTGAATTGAATGGGTCTGATGCCTGAGTGATAGGACTTTGTCAGACTTCTTTAATTTGCTGCCTTCTTATGGGATAGGCGTTGCTGTTTTTAATGGCGAAGGCCTTTTTCCTGGTTTTAGCGCCATGATAGTTTTTGCCCTGATGCCTGAGTTTGGACAGGTCTTTGTCAAGGTCGGAGGCCTTTTTTTGGCTTTTAGTGCCATGATGGTTTTTGCCTTGATGCTTGAATTTGGACAGGCCTTCGTCAAGGTCGGAGGCCTTTTCTCTGGCTTTTAGTGCCATGATGGTTTTTGCCTTGATGCCTGAATTTGGACAGGTCTTTGTCAAGGTCGGAGGCTTTTTTGGCCGTGGAGGTCGTTTCAAATTGCCAAGGCCTATGGCCGGCGCTTTGAAAGGACCTCTGCTCATTTTTGTTCACCGAATATTGCGGCGCCAGAGCTGGCCCCTTTTGGTTTTGGACTTTTCGAGTGTTCTTCTGGGGAATTACCTCTTTATACTTCTAGAGGAATTTTACATTGAGCCTACCTCGTTAAAAACCTCACCTCCGCTTGGAGTTCCCCTGTGAGGAAAAGAGTACATGCTCTTTTACAGATTTTGAGTCTAAAATAAGAACTGAAAAGTAGAAAAGGAAGGAGGGCCTCCACTTATAATTTGTGGAGGTTGCCCTTTGGTACATTGCCCAGATGTAGAATCTGTGGAGGTTGTCAATATTCCAAGTGTGTGTTGTTGTGACACCTTCGCTGTCGGTCAGGTAGAATGATCCCGGGCGTCCTGCTGCCATTGCTCTGTATGGGCCTTCCCATTTTGACTGCAGTTTGCCTACATGTTGTGCGTTGGGTTTTCTTCTGAGTACGAGGTCTTCGTATTTTATGTTTTTCCTTACCACCTGAGAGTCTCTCCACTTCTTGGTTTGGGATTGATACTTTGCGATATTTTCGACAGCTTCTAGTCTTGTGGCTTCTATTGTTTCTTTTGCATATTCTTCATCTTGCAACATTAACTGTCTTGTTGTGCGGAGGCTTTCATGCTTGATTTCTTCTGGCATCATGGCCTCTTCGCCATAAACTAGCTTGAACGGTGTGAATCCTGTGGTTCTTGAGATAGTTGTGTTGTGTGATCAAATAACTCTGGGTAATTCATCTACCCATTTTCCTTTACAGAGGCCCAGCAAAGTTTTTGATATTGCTGAAAACACTGCTCTGTTTGCTCTTTCCACAGCACCATTGGACTCTGGGAGATGGCATTGTGGGAGGGCTAATCACTGGCGGAGGTCCCTGTGGTATGGTTGCAGTTGGTGTTGTTGCGGAGGCCGAGATTGTGGAGGTTGACGCTGGTACTGCATGCTGCATACTCAGCATCTCCACATGTAGGATTGCCAACTGTTGTCTGATTTCTGCTGCTTGTGCTGATGCTTGGGTTGCTTGTTGATTGGCTACGAATGTTGCTGCCATTCTGTCCCTTTCTTGTTGTGCTCTCTGCAACTGTGCTAGCAGTTGCTGTAGCTCTTGCTCAGGCGTTGCACCTTGGGGTGGTTGGGCCTCCGGATCTTGAGCCTCTGTGCCTTCATGTTCTGGAGGTTGACCTTAGGGGTCTGCTCTGATGTCATCCTCCGCTTGTGGAGTTGCGTAGGTGCTACGCGTGTTGCGCCTAGGCCTCCCTGTTTGACCCATGGTCACTGGAGCTCTCATGGTTGTTTTTCTTTTCCCTGCCATCGTTGGTTTGTCTTGGCCAAACCACGGTGGGCGCCAATGTTGAAACTGACGGTCTCAGACAGTGAAGTGGAGGTAGGGGCCTCCGCTCGCAAGGCGCTGCTCCTAGGCGGAGGCTCGGGAAATAGGCACGATAGGTGGGAGAGTAGGGAGATGACACGTAGAAACTAGGGTTTCATTAATTCATTCACCCCCCAACTTACTGTTACAAGTGCTCCCTATTTATAGGACTCAACTACCTCTCGATAGAGTTTACTACAATGCCCCTCAACTGCTACGGTACATTCCTGGAATATTCTGCCACCAGTCTCTCGTTTACGGGGCAACCTCGACACGTTGTCTTCAAGTAATGGGCCTCCATGAATGGGTGGCCCACCGGATCTCAGTCTTCGGCCTAGAGGCCTGGGTTCTCGACGCCGGCCTTCGTTTTGGGGCACGCAGCCACCTGTGCATAGTCTCCGTCGGTCCAGTCGGAGACCCCATGCGTGAGCCTCTGCCTGGCCCGACCGGACCTCAGTCTTCAGCCCAGAGGCCTGGGTTCTCGACGCCGGCCTCCATCCTGGGGCACGCAGCCACCTGCACGCAGTCTCCGTCGGTCCGGTCGGAGACCTCCTGCGTGAGTCTCCGCCCGGCCGCATGGACCACGGGCGCTTGCGCTTAGGTACTTGCACACACTAAGGCAAGGTCATTGTTCGATTAGTTTGGGGGTAGGGCGGCCTTCATCTCTAGATCTAGAGACGCCCGTTAGGCGAAGCGGGGCGGCCTCCGCCTAAGCGGCCGGAGATGCCCGTGTTCGGCTCGGGCGGAGTCCGCGACAAGCTTGCTAAGCCTCGTGCAGCGCCCTGCGAGCATAGCCTGGAAAGGTCTTCTAGTCAGTGCCAGACCTCTGCCCTGAGACTATCGGAGACGCCTTGGTGACACCTCGCCGGTGGAGGCCTTCGCCATCCGCCGAGGCCGTGTTACAACACAGGGTGTCATTTGCTACAAGAATATAAACTGTGGGATATGATACAAATTCGTCTTTACTTGCCGAAATCGTCATGGCCTTTCATACACTACTACAGTAGTGATTAACAGTGATGGACGAAAATGATTAACCGTGACGGGCAAACGGGCCCGTCGCGGTCAACCCGTCACGGTTAATCGTGACTTAACCGCGGCGGGCCCATTTGCCCGTCACGGTTAATCATTTTCACAAAATAAAAAAAATCCATGAGCCCGCCTCGAGCCCGTATCTGAGCCCACAGGCGAGCCCATTCACAGAGCGAAACCCTAGTGCAGCGGGAGGAGGAACCATCGCCGGATCTGGTCGCTGCAGACGTGAATCAGGCCACCATCGCCGGATCTGGCCACCGCAGTCGCGGATCCGGTGGATCCGGCCCGCGCGGAGGGCCCGCACCGCCGCGCCTCGCCGTGGGCTGCCGTGCCGAGCGCCCTCCTGGATGGCCCGCGCCGCGCTGAAGCGCCCGCCGGAGAGCCCCACGCCAAGGCGCCGCCAGAGGTCCCGCAGAACATGAATCCGGCCACGTCGCGGATCTGCCGCGCGATCGCGGATCGGCCAGCGGAGGGCCCGCGCACCGCCGCAGCGCCGCCATGGGCAGGCCCTAGGCAGAAGCGCCGAAGCGCCGCAGAGGAGGGCCGCCCGCGCCGCGAAACCGCCCGCAAAGCACCGCCGAGAGCCTCAGGCGCCTGCGAAAGGCCGCTGCCTTGCCGCCCTTGGCTGCCGCCGTGCCGTGTGCCAGGCGCCTCGCGCTAAGGCGTGTGGGGAGGGAGGAGGGAGGAGGGAGGAGAGAGGGAGTAGGGAGGAGTGGGGATGAGCCATGCCGCGCTGAGCCCCGCCGCCGCTGAGCGTTCTGAGAGAGGGATTGTTCTGTGGAGAGAGAGAGAGGGAGTGGGGATGAGAAACCCTAGGTCCCCATTTTATACTAAGACGGCTATTGGGCTCGATCTGGGCCGGTTGGGCCCCGTTTTTTTCCGTGACGGGCCTTCCGAAATGCCCGCCACGGTTAATATATTTACCGTGACGGACCTTCTAAAATGCCCGTCACGGTTAATATGTTATTAACCGTGACGAGCACCTTAAGATGCCTGTCATGGTAAATAAATTATCCGTGACAGGCATTTTTGCCCGTCTCGGTAAATAAAAAATGCCCGTCACGGTAAATCTGGGCATTAACCGTGACGGCCGCTACTTGTGCCCGTCACGGTTAATCATAGGCAGGTGTCATGCAAAATCATTCCTATAGTAGTGATAGTTTTGCGATTGGTAGCCAGTCTGCTGGCTTTCCCGCCACTTTACAAACGTAGCAAAGAGTTGTTTGCTTGGATGGGGTTAAAATCAACGGTCAAGAAATTTGTTGTCGGCTGCCACATCTGTCAACAAGCCAAACCTGAGAGTGTCCTTTACCCTGGCTTATTTCAAAGTATTCATATTCCTACCCAAGCATGACACATGGCGTCCCTCGATTTCGACGAGGGACTTCCTAGGCCTGGAGGAAAAGATTGCATTATTGTTGTGGTTGACAAATTCTCTAAGTATAGTCATTTTGTGCCACTCAGTCATCCTTATACTGCCTTCAGTGTTGCTAAGCTCTACGTGCAGCACATATACATAGTCCATAGTATGCCTCATTCCATTGTCTCTTATCATGATATTGAGCTTTTAGTAGTTAGTTGTGGACAAGTCCCTTATCAAATTTTCTGGTGTACTGTCCCTTGTTGGTATGTCTTCTCCTTAGCACCCCCAAACCGACTGGTAAACCGAATAGGTTACCAAATGCATGGAAATATTCTTGCAGTGTTTTTTTTGTCAGTGCATGTCCTTTTAATTAAGTGGATTGATTGAAATTATTTGGCTGAAGATTTTGGTACAACACGAGTTGGCACTTTGCTCTGGGATAGTCATTCTATATGGCCATATTAGCGTCGTCATTTTGGTTTTGATGGCTCTACGGCATGTGATCCTGTTGACTTGTCTGACTCGATCGCTACAGGAGAAGGCTTGGATCACTCCTGTTATTCACCAACATTTGGCTCGGGCTCATAGTGCTTATGAAACAACTTGACAAAGTTGTTTTTCGATCAGCTTCTCTACCAAACATGCTCGATCTTTGGAAACAGCTTCTCCGTAGAAGTTGTTTTCAGCTTCTCTCACATGCGCGTGTCTCTAAGTGAAGCTGAAAATACTAGCTTCTCCTCCTAACCTTCTCATGGCTATCTTTACCAAACATTTATGAAAACACCTTTAGCTTCATTGGTGAAGCTAGCTACTTTATGGAACTAAAGCTATCTTACTATTACTATTTAGAGGCCTCAACGGAGGCTCCAATTCTCACCAGACGCGCTAGAAAAAAAAGATAAAATACTAAAAATTTCCACATTAATTAGAAACATCCAACCATCAAATCCAAAGACTCAAGTGTCCACGACCATTGGATCTATTGTTTCTCTAGAAAATTACCCACCTTTACCACTATTATAAAAAAAGTAGCCTAAAATATTATTGTTGGGGAGGAAAACACTTTCATTGTGCGGAAAAAGCTATACCTACCGATGTCACATTTTGTTAGTTATTAATAGAATATATATCTAAAATATCTACTATTTCTATTTCTATTTCTATTTCTTTATTAATATATAAAACATTAGATACGGCACTTTAATAGAATATATATCTAAAATATCTGTTGTTTCTATTAATATATAAAACATTTGGTACAGCCACACGTCGTTCAAGGTTGGTTAATAGATTATCTAAAGAAGTTACGTAATCATATTTTTTTTAACAAACAAATCCACATACCAAGAAAGAAAGAAAATAATAAATACATATTATTTTTTTCTACCACCGTCCCATGGCTACAGGTCCTAGGGCCTAGGCCGTGGCACCGGCTGGCGGGTGCACCTCCCCTAATCCGGCACTGATGCCGGAATGCACCCGTCGGCATTGTTCCATGGAGAGGAACGGTGGCCTCACAGCTCAAATCAGCCGCATCAGGGCTAGGAGCCAGGACTAAGAAGGACGATAGGAACCAGTAGCAAGGGATCAAGAAAAAAGGCGATGGCTTCACGTCGACATCCTTCTATGGTGAGAAAAAAGACGTGTTGTGTGATGCATGCATCTGCCTGACTTGCACCTGTATACGTCTAGCGAGCAAGCAGGTCATTCACGCATCGATCTGTAATCGGCAAGTATCTGCAAGAGGGGCGGCCATAAGCCCATAAGCACGGGACAAACACTAGCCCCCGGTGCGTTCATGTGCTGCGTTCATGGCATCTACATCGACATTGGCACCAGCTGGATAGATCTACAGACTAAAGGTGTGGCCATCTTGCTAGATCCGAAAATTACAATTTAATTTCTCTCCTAAGATGTACTGAATTTTGCCATCCCATAACTACTGTTTAGTTTGTCTTCTCCGAGTACTTATTCCATACTGCTTATAGGTGAGATTAGACCAGGGAAAGAATTGTGAAAAATGAAAGCAAGAGTCTTAGATTACTTTGAATCAATAAGTCTTCTTGATATAATAACCCTTATTGACCTTGACTTATAATATTTTTGTTCAATTTAATATAAATTCGTTAGCTTACTTCGAGTTTACATGTTAATGATGCTAGAAAATTAGGAGACCATGATTCATGGAGTTATCGAGAAAGCCTATATGAAAAAACTCAAACCCCCACAAATATTAAAGATAAATAACTAATCCCATAATAATTCTTTTATAATTTATCCGGACCCTTTATGTTTGCATCCAAATTAACCATACGGGCTACCTATATAATTTACACCAAAATTATCCATCTCAACCGTTGTAAAAAAAATAACACAAAGCTATCAAATCTATATGTAAATGCTAATATATGCTATTATGAAATAATTTAACATCCATACCAATATTAAGTTAAAACTATGCATAAAGCTATGTTCCACTATGTAGACTAAGGACACATATCATTAGCAAATGATATACCAATGACCCTTACGCTTCACTTTAAGTCATATTAATACTCATGATAATAAATTTTGCAAGTTGTTATCGTCTTGAAAAAAAAGAATAAACAATTTGATTGGAACATTATATCATATGAATAAAAGTATTATAATTCCAAGTATTATTTGTTCACTAAATCAATATCAATGCAATATAAAAAATTCCACATCTTAAGTGCCATGGTGCAAGCTGAAACAACTATTATGGGTATTCTAAGAACTTAAGGGTAGCCTAGGACCTAAAATTTTTTAATAAAATAAAAATGAAAAATTTGAATTAAGCGATATAGTAAGCATTGGAATTTCAAATTAACACATGACCAAAAGCTGAAAGTTAAAATAGAGATTTTATGATATTACATAAAGTGATAGGAGTCTATATATTTAAGTCTATGTTTCAACTAAACATGTATCATGCTAGAAAAAAAATAATCCTAGAAAATATTATTAATGAAACCGCTAGAAATAAAAAGATGATCATAAAATTCTTAAAAAGCCTAAAACATTTTACCGTCAAATTGTCCGACTATAATCACCATCGTAAATAATAGTTGTTGTATATGAGAAATTAATCAGCTCAAAACTTTGGAAAAGAATCAAAATTCAGGTCCATGTCGTCAAAATATAGATTACAACTAAAGTCAACATAGTTTAAGCAAATGTTTCAACTAAATGTATATTGATAAACAGAGGTGCTTTCAAAAGAAAAAAAACCGATAGATATGGACGGAAAGGACATAAAATCAATAATTGATATATTATCAAAATTGAATGTAAATTATAGAGTACCTATTATAGCTATTATAGTGAAGAGAGAGAAAAATATTTGATATATGTATTTTTTATTAGTTAGTGTCTCTTAAGATTCTAACCCGTGCGAGAGCATGGGTCGGTGAACTAGTATAACAAATGATCCACCAGTGAAAGTGAGATGTATCAAACTTGCCCCGAAGACTCAGGCTCGCAAGACTCACGCCAAAATATTTTTCAAATGTCGGCGACTGGGTGTATCCGAAGGGCTCCAGGGTTATTTTATTTCCACAAGACATATATACTTGGCCGCCCCAAGCTCTAACCAGAAATTGCATTGGCCCTTCGATATTCTTTGGTCCTTTTCAGGTACGTACGTTCTTAGCAACACTACTAGAAACGCGTGCTTTGCCGAGGGTCAAATCTTAGGCACTCAGCAAAGACACTTTTTGCCGAGGGCCAGCCACAGGAGCCCTCGGCAAAGAACGGCCCTCGGCAAAGAGGCCTTTGCCGAGGGTACGATCCTCGGCAAAAACAGGCCCACGCCAAATCAACTCTTTGTCGAGGGCCGCGGCCCTCGACAAAGATGCCCTCGGCAAATTAGGCCCGTTGGGTCACGGCGGCCATTTTCCGTCAAGCTTTGTCGAGGGCCACCAGTTAGGCCATCGGTAAAGGTTTTTTTTCTTCTGTGAAACCAGGTTATTCGGCAATTTTTTTTAAGTCTTTACCGAGGGCCCTAGACCAGGCCCTCGGCAAAGATTTTTTTAAAACCAGTTTTTCGGCCAAATTTTTTTTATAAATCGCCTTTGCCGAGGGCCCGAGGTGAGGCCCGAGGCAAAGAAGCCCTTTGCCGAGGGCCAGGATAGGCCCTCGGCAAAGATTTTTTATTTTTTTTTAAATCTTTGCCGAGGGCCACGGGCCAGGCCCTCGGCAATTTTTTTTTGTTTTTTTAGCCCAGTTTTTTTGTGGTGCTACAATACAGTGTTTTGAACTCAATTTTAAAATTTAGGCCAATTTTGATTTTGTTTTGTATATTTCCTTAATTTATTTCGATTCTTTGATTTTTTTTCGAATATGTCAAATTTGAGCTGAGGTGCATGGAATATTGCAATGTAGTGTTTGAAAAATGTTTTTCATGTTAATAGGTGCATGTTGAGTCCTATCCATCGAATTTTCGCATCTTGTTACAGCGTAACATGACTGACCGACTTTTAGGAAAAGTGTTTTAAAATTATATAAAATCCATACGAAGTCCGAAAATCATAAAACTTGGCGAGATGTCATGTTATCGCATGTGTAGGCTGTGGTAAAAAATTAAGAAGGCTTCGAGCGAGTTGTGACGTCGGATGCCTGAAACCCAGACATCTCCACATGTGATCAATTTTTTACCACAGCCTACACATGCGATAACATGACATCTCGCCAAGTTTCGTGATTTTCGGACTTCGTATGGATTTTATATAATTTTAAAACACTTTTCTGGCAAGTCGGTTGTCATGTTACGCGAACAAGATGCGTGAAAATTTGATGCGAGTTCGTGGATAGGGACTCAACATGCACCAATTAACATGAATAACATTTTTTGAAACACTACATTGCAATATTCCATGCACCTGCAGTTCAAATTTGACATATTCAAAAAAAATCAAAGAATCGAAATAAATTAAGGAAATATACAAAACAAAATCAAAATTGGCCTAAATTTTAAAATTGAGTTCAAAACAATGTATTGTAGCACCACAAAAAAACTGGGCTAAAAAAACAAAAAAAAATTGCCAAGGGCCTGGCCCGTGGCCCTCGGCAAAGAATTTAAAAAAAAATAAAAAATCATTGCCGAGGGCCATGGATCTGGGCCCTCGGCAAAGGACCGAACCCTAAATCGGGCCGTAGCCCAAATTCCCGATCGGAAATTGTGAAAAAATAAATCCCGCTCGACCATCTCTCCCCCACGCGCTTGCTTCCGCCCGGCATTTGTGGCCACCACCGCCGCCACAGCCCCCGCCGCCACACGCAAGGCTGCTTCTGCCCAGCCCGGCCGCCCTGCCCAGCGCCAGCGCTGCCTTCATTTTTCCGCGCACACCTCGGACCGCCTCGCCTCCACCACCACCGCGCCGCTTGCCCCGCTGGCCAGCGCCCACTGCTGCGTGCCCGGCCGCCTGAGCCAAAGAGCCTCACAGCGTGCACCCTGGTCGTGCGCCCACTCACGCGCTGCCACCGCCGCCGCCCGCCATTGCCACACACCAGGCTGCCCCGTGCCAGCCACCACCGCTGGCCTGCGCCCCCGCCGGCCGCCCACCCAGCTGGCCCGCCAAGGCCACTGACGCCCCCACCACACCAGCAGGCCGCCTCCGTTCCCGTCTCCGTCGAGTCAAGCAAGTGGAGGTCGACCGCCGGTCGGCCCGGCGGCTCCCCCCTCGTCGGCCTCCCGCCGCCCGACCCCAGCCCCAGGCTACCCCCATCGGCATGGCTGTTGTTGGGGAGGAGGGCGAGAGGTGAAGTTGGAGGAAGAAGAGAAGGAGAAGAGGAGAAGGAGGAAGGGGAAGAAAAGGAGAAGAAGAGGAGAAGGAGGAAGGGGAAGAGAAGGAGAAGAAGGGGAAAAGGAGAGAAGAAAGGGAAGAGGGGGAGAGGAGTACTCCAACGCCGCTCGACCTCGCCGGAGAAGAAAGTGACCCCCGTACTGCGACGCCCGACTCCACCACAACCCTAGGTAAAACTCTCGTTGTCGGCCTTCGTGCCGTATGTGGTTGTGTGGGCCTTCGTGCCGTAAGTTGATGTGAGGGCCTTCGTGCCGTTGTGGTTGTCGGGCCTCGTGCCATTGTGAATGTCGGCCATCATGTCATTTTTTTGCAGGTTTTGGAAACCTCCCCGTGCAGGGGAGGTGCTGCCGAAATTTTGAACAAAAAATAACCTATTGTCTTTTTATGCAGGAGAAGAGTACGTCGGAGGGGACCCGGAGGACCCCGATCGTCTTCGTCGACGTCGCGGTTCTGCCTGCGCTGCGTCGCCTCGCCACTGCGTCGATTCGCCACTGCCCCGCTAGCCTTACTTCACCGACACCCTAGGTATAAATAACCTCTTTTTGTGCATGTCGGTCGTAGACCGCGCGTAACCCAGTTAGGCGTCTCCCGTCCGAAAGAGATACGGTCGTAGGTATGCGAATCTTTGCGTATCTACGATCGTATCTATTTTGGATTGTCCACGTTTTTTGGATAGCCCGTGGATGCGTAGATGGGTTAGTTTCCATGGTCCGCTCCGGTCCGAGAAGGAGTTTCGGCAACACCTCCCTGTTGTTCTCCGGATACACACTCTCCCTTGCAGGACGTGTATCGGGAGAACAGCGGGGAGGTGCTGCCGAAATTCTATCTCGAAGAGGAGCGGAGCATGGAAACTGACCTCATCTACGCATCCGCGGGTGGGATTAGAACCTATCCTCACCTATTAGACAGTAGGAACACCGCGTAGATGCAATTGATGGTCACAATACTCTATGCTGTAAATGTTAAAGGATGGAGGACCGTCAGTGGATGTACACGGGCTGGAGAAGCGGGAGTGACTACGACTATGAATGGGTGAAGGGGACAGATGGTTTCTTGAAACATGCATTTGGCCCAGGAGCAGGAGGACATTCTCTAGTTTGGTGTCCCTGCAACAAATGTGACAACAGGAGAAAAGTAGACGAGAAGACCATGGGTAGACATCTTGTGTTCAATGGTTATACGCCTGGCTATCAGCAGTGGATCTACCATGGTGAAGCAGATCGTATAAGAGCGGAGGTGGTGAGACCACGCCTCGAGGCTTTTGATGATGATGACGGGGTAGCAGACATGCTAGATGACGCCCACCAAGCTCACTTCGCTGAACGACATGAGAAGGAGGAGATGGAGGAATCCGCAAAGGACTTCTACAAAATGTTGGACTCGGCACAGAAACCCCTTCACGAGCGTACAATGATTTCTTAGCTAGATGCGATTGGACGCGTAATGGGGTTGAAGGCCGAGTTAAACCTGAGTCGAGAAGGCTTCGATAAGATGTTGGCCGTGTTTGGCACCATGCTACCGGAGAAGCACACTTTGCCGACGAACTTGTACGAGGCAGAGAAACTCCTTCGTATGCTTAAGATGTCGTATGACAAGATACATGTTTGTCCGAAGGGGTGCGTCCTATTTAGGAAAGAACACAAGGATGCAAATTACTGTCCGAAGTGTAAATCCTCTAGGTACCTGGAGGTAGACTCTGGTGATGGTCAGAAGAAGCAGCTTCCGATCCTCGCGAGAGTGCTACGTCACCTTCCTTTCTTACCGAGGATCCAACGGCTATTCGTGACTGAGGAATCCGCGAAACAGATGACATGGCACAAAGATGGCAAACGGTACAATCCTGGGAAGATGGTACATCCGTCTGATGCTGAAGCATGGACGTATTTCAATGACAAACATCGTGACAAAGCAGCTGAGGCTCGTAATGTATGTGTCGCGCTGGCAACAGATGGGTTCAATCCTTATAGAATGATGGCTGCCCCATACACATGCTGGCCCATTTTTGTTATCCCCCTCAATCTCCCTCCCGGCATCTCCTTTCAACGGCATAACGTATTCTTGTCGTTGATAATTCCTGGACACCCGGGGAGTAATATGGGTGTGTTCATGGAGCCTGTGATTGATGAATTGATCCATGCTTGGGAGAAGGGGGTATGGACATACGATCGAGCTACAAAGACAAGCTTCAAAATGCACGTTTGGTACCACTACTCTCTGCATTACTTCCTGCCGTATGGGTTATTCGCCGCCTGGTGTGTTCACGGGAAGTTCCCATGCCCAGTATGCAAGGAAGCCGTGAGGTTCATTTGGTTGAAGAAGGGTGGCAAGTATTTGTCGTTCGACCAGCATCGTCAGTTCCTCCCTCTAAACCATGAATTTAGAGAAGACATCAAGAGCTTTACGAAAGGTGTCAAAGTGACAGACCCTAAACCGCACTTGAGGACTGGTGCCGAGGTTCGTGTTCAGATAGATGCTCTCGTGCCCAATGAAGAAGGTGGTTTTGTGGGATATGGTGAGGAACATATGTGGACTCATAAATCCGGCTTGACGAGGCTCCCCTATTTTGATGACCTTCTTCTGCCACATAACATTGATGTAATGAACACTGAAAAGAATATCGTCGAGGCACTTTGGGGAACTCTCATGGACACTGACAAGTCTAAGGACAACGTTAATGCTAGAGTGGACCTAGCGACATTGTGCGATAGACCGAATCAAGCGATGCAGCCTCCTAGTGGCCGAAACAAGAACTGGAAAAGGCCTAAGGTCAATTTCGTCTTGCAAATCGATCAAAGGAGGGAGGTACTAAAATGGATGCAGATGTTAATATTTCCAGATGGATATGCAGCGAATCTTAGCAGGGGAGTGAACTTAGGCACTCTGCGAGTCAACGGGATGAAGAGTCATGACTACCACATATGGATTGAACGGCTTCTTCCGGCGATGGTCCGAGGCTATGTCCCTGAGCATGTCTGGCAAGTGTTGGCAGAGTTGAGCTTTTTCTTCCGCCAGCTTTGTGCCAAGGAGATATCTCGGACCGTCGCTCAGGACTTGGAAAAAGCGGCACCTGTGTTTCTCTGTAAGCTGGAGAAGATCTTTCCACCCGGCTTCTTCTTGCCGATGCAACATCTGATTGTGCACCTCCCGTCCGAGGCACGTTTGGGGGGCCCGTGCAGGCCCGTTGGTGCTATCCAATCGAGAGATGTCTAAAGACTCTTCGCAAAAAATGTACAAATAAAGCCAGAATTGAGGCTTCCATTGCAGAGGCATGCCTTCAGGAGGAGGTGGCAAACTTCATAACGCTATACTACAAGCCGAACCTTCCTAGCAATCATAATCCACCCTCTCATTACAATACTGGCGAAAATGAATCGACCCTGAGCCTTTTCCAAGGCCAACTCGGTAGCGCAAGTGGATGAACCCCAAAGCTATTGGGAAATGAAGAGTGGCGCAGTATCATGCTATATGTGTTGAATAACCTTACTGAGGTGCAGCCGTTCATCAAGTAAGTTCTCAACGAACTTATTTCAATATGCCGTCACTATTCTGCATCCAACCCCATTGATTCTCGTTCGGACAGGGAATTTGTTCGTGAATTCTGGCATCAATCAAGGGATCCTACCTCGCATGAACAAGACACCCTTGTTTCGAGGGGTGCGGGAGCGGGGAGGCCTGATTTCATTTCTTGGTTCAAACAAAAGGTAATGTCCAATTTAGCTCGTACGTTCGATCGTCCAAGGTGATCGTACGTTTGATTAATATAACGATCTATCATGATTCACCTTGCAGGCCCAGACCGATTCGTCCATGAGCGATGAGTTGAAACAGGTTGCAAACGGCTGTGATGTTAGGGTGAAGTCATTTACCGGCTATGACGTGAACGGATATCGCTTCCACACAAGTTACGAGCAGATTCGGCCCAAACGAAAAACCACAAATAGTGGAGTTTGTACGTCCGGCACTGATGGCCTCGACTATCATGGTAGAGTTGAGGAAATCTATGAACTCTCATTTCATGGAGACGCACCTCTTAAACCTGTCATGTTCAAATGCCACTGGTTTAATCCTCGATCAACGAGACGAACCCCTCATCTTGGGCTAGTGGAGATTCGAGAAGATTCCATCTATCCTCGAAAAGATGTCTACATTGTGGCTCAACAGGCCATGCAGGTGTATTATACTTGAAACGCCAACCAAGACAAAGAGGATCTTAAGGGTTGGGCTATTGTGCACCAGGTATCTCCACATGGTAAACTACCTGCCCCAAACGATGATGATTACAACTTCAACGCAAACACATATGATGGACAGTTCTATCAAGAAGATGGGCTACCAGGCACGTTTGAGATAGTCTTACCCGAAGCAATCGAAATGGAAGTAGACAACGAAACGGTTGATGACGAGGTCGATGGAGATGTGGTGGTAAATGCCAAGGACATAGCAATGCTTGAGCGATTACTTCTAGGCAATGACGACGATGACAACATAGAACCTTCGGATAGTGTTGCCCATTTGGACAATTTTGACAGTGATGATGAGACCTATGATCCCAATCATGAATATTATTCCTAATACATGTAATACTATGGTTTTTTAATTTGTGTTTTGTTTATATATTTTGAATCTATTTCTAATATATGTACTAATTAGTCTTGTTCATTCTTTGTGATTGCGGTGATTGGACAAAGATGGCGAAAGCAGACGCCCACGCCGTGACACGCCCTCGGTTTACGGGAGAGACCGCCTCTCCTTTGAGGTGAGGGGTCGTCGTCCGGGGTAGCGTCCCGTAGGAGGTGACAAGAGGAGGACCAGGGGTAGCCGCCATAGGAGGCAGCAGTCTCCTCCCTCGACACGTGACGAGGTGCTAGAGGAGGAGCACGTGATGACATGCCACGGCCTCGTCCTCGCCGGAGGACGAGAGGGTCAGCAGACGGGTGAGGGAGGCGAGGCGCTCAAGGGCGAGGGAGGCGAGGCGCCGAGGGCGAGGGAGAGGGTACCGCTACCCGGACTCTCTACGAGCGAGGTCCCATGAGCCTCCCTCGGTTCCGCTTCCTCACAACCGCTTCAAGTGATTGGCCTATGGCAAAGAGGTAAGTAACTATGGATGTTATCACAACTACTTCATAAGATATGTTGGAAATCTTAAGAGAAACTCGATAAATTTTCTTAATCACTTGTGCAGGGGCTGGTTGGTTTTGTTTGGTACTCCAAAGACGCACCCCATGAGCATCCTTGGTGTTTTTGTGCAGGGAAATGGTACCCGGCATTGTGCAACCGTCGAAGAGCCGGTGGTGCGGGAGCCGCCTCCAATCGGGAACGATTCATGCTGGTCACGGATGACACTTACCGCAACAAAGGAGAGCGAGTATTGGCGGAGTTTTGGGTAAGTCTCTCTCGCACAACATTGCTTAATACATCATATTCATTGGTTAAATCTTTTATTGAAATAATGAATGGATACATCGGTTTTGTATGCGTAAATATTTCAAGGTCGAAGAAGGACTTGAGGCCCAGGCGGATCGAAGGCCGCCGCAGCACTTGTAGGAAGTACGTCACCGAGATGCATCACCATGGGCGCATCCAGGCCCACATAGACTACTACAGGTCGGTACTTAGGCAGTCCCTCCCCAAGCCTCAAGCAAGACGGATTACGCTGACCCGGAACCAGTACCTTGAGGTAGGCGAATAACATTCATAATGATTCGTTTTGATATTAAGTAGGTTCAAATTCATCTTCTTATATGTCAAATACTCGATGACTTGTAGGTGATTCCCTGGTGGTGCCGATCGTATCCCGAGTGCTGGGCCATGATCGTGGACAAGTGGTTATCACAGGACTTTATTGACACGCACGAGAGGCAGCGGGAACAACGTCTGATGAGGCAAGGTCCAACTCACCATCAAGGCAGCCGTAGCCTCCCCGGATACAAACAAGCATACGTAAGTGATTTCTTTCATTTATTTTGACGCTCAATTCTGCTTGATTTCTCACCATCTTCCCGTCTTTCTCGCAGGAGGCTGCGCACCCAGGCGAGGAGGTCTCGGAGTTCTCTGCGTGGGCTATGTCCCACATGGGAAGGGCGTCGTCCTCTGTCTCCTTTGACCCTGCTGCCCCGTCCCAGGTGTACTCCGACCCGAACAACGGTAAGGGAGATCTATGGTGAAGATTACAATGTGCGCACTGAGCCTATTGATGCAGAGGCGATCATGAGGCTCGGAGGAGGCAAGAAGCACGGGCGGCTGTGGATTGCAGACGGCGCCATCGACTCCACCACTGTTCCCTCCCTCGACGCTATCCGAGCACGGAGCACGAGCTCCAGCCAGCCCATACGTCCACGGCCTTCTCCAGCACTGCAGCAGGTCCAAGCACTCTAGGTAATTCCTGTTTTACTCATCGTACGTAGATATTTACACACCTAAATTAGATTTGCATTACTGATACATTGGAGTGAAATTTTGCAGGCCGAGCTGCAAGAAACAAAAAGGCAAAGTCAAGAGCAGAACGCGGAGCTGACCGCACAGCTGCAGGCCCAGAAGATCGCGTTCGAGGCCGCGCAGAAGCAGATGGCGGAGATTATGGTGATCATGCAAAGTCTTGGGCAAACATCGGGTGTACCTGTGCAGTTTTCAGCTCCTCCACCTCCTCCACCTCCTACTCCTGCAGCTACTCCTATAAGTATGAAAGTTCACTTTTCGCTTGTGCTTTGCATGTATGTCGGCCTTCGTGCCGTTGTGGATATCGGCGTTCGTGCCGTCGTTTCTTGCAGGTTTTGGAAACCTCCCCGTGCAAGGGAGGTGCTGCCGAAATTTTCAATTGAGTCTAATCTTTTTGTATTCCTACAATACTAGATGCAATCTCTAAGTTCCAAAACTGTTTTCCCGGATTACTCACACATGCAATCTCTGCTCCTTTGTGCAGCTTCCGTCCGCGGGTTCCAATCAACCTACTAGTGCGTCACCGGGTGATCCTGCTTTTCCTTCACCATCGTCTCATAGGCTAGCTTGATGAGGACTCGTGCTAGGTGATGTGGTTGGACTTTAGCGTGATTTGTGATTTATGGTTGTGACTTGTGCTTGGATTTCATTAACTTGTCGTAATAAACATGTGAATGATGATGAACATGTGACTTATCGTTGTAATATATTGTGATTTGTGGTTCACAATTATGGTTGTGATATATTGTGAGAAAATGGGTTCTGTGTGATATATATATGTATATATATATATATATGAAATGCTTGTGTCGATGGAATGCAAAAAACAAAAAAAAAATTTAAATTTTTGCCTCTTTGCCGAGGGCAATGACCAAGGCCCTCGGCAAAGAAGGGTCCTTTGCCGAGGGCCCAAGCAATAGCCCTCGGCAAATATTTTTTTGGAAAAAAATCCTGACAATTTCTTTGCCGAGGGCCAGGGAGCAGGCCCTCGGCAAAGGGTTAAAAAAAATTAAAAAAAACCATTTCTTTGCCGAGGGCCGGCCCTTGGCAAAGAATTTTTTAAAAATCCTGAAAATTTCTTTGCCGAGGGCCAGGGAGGAGGCCCTCGGCAAAGGTTTTTAAAAAAAATAAAAAAAATTATTTGCCGAGGGTCGGCCCTCGGCAAACAAATTCAAAAAAAAAACCATTTCTTTGCCGAGGGTCGGACCTCGACAAAGAAACCGTCAACGGCGCTGGCGCCTGACGGCTTCTTTTCTTTGCCGAGGGCCGTCCTGGCCCTCGACAAAGGCTTTGCCGAGTGCCCGCAAAGACCCCTTCGCCGTCTAAAAATTCTCCGAGGGGTCTTTGCCGAGGACAGCCCAGATTTTGCCGAGGGTTTGTGGGCCTTTGCATGCGCCTCCAGTAGTGCAAGTTGTGCTGTAACGAGACCAAGCCATCAAATGGTAACTACCAGCTGGCTGATTTTGTGAGACGACGACAGCCGTGTAACTTCTGGTGCAAGGAATAGCTGATTTTGTGAGACGACGACAGCCGTGTAACTTCTGGTGCAAGGAATATAATAGCACTGTGTCGTCGAAGTCGTCTCAGAGAAACATATCCACACATCATGGGGTCGGTGTGTGTACTAGTATAGTATGTAGCTAGCTTAGTATACGTGCATCCATTTCTATATGCTTACAGCACTTTTTTTTCCTCGAACGCGCGCGTCTTTGTCATTAAGAAGAAAAATAGTACGGATTACAACGACACGCCACTGATGATACACTAGGGGAAAAACTGTTATACAATCGGTTCCGTTCACCCTATTAGAAGGCAATTATTAGCTATTACTCTCTAATCAACTACCTAGCCAACACCGTCGTTCAGACGCGGGGGCTCGCGCGGCTTGGGCAGCGACCCGATCGCCTCGGGCCCTCTCCCAGCATGAGCACCCGCAAAGCCCCTCTATGTGAGGGGTCGGCGTCCTCGTGAAAGACGCTGTCGTAGGCCTCCTTAGCATCATCCTCTACTTGAGAGATCATTATTATGTCCTTGGAAATAAACCTCAGCTCTCTTCTGAGATCCATCGATCGAGCAAACGTTTCCAATAGAGTACACGTATATGATGTCGAGCTGCCGTGCCTCCCTCCTCGCCGTCCTGTGCATCATCCTCTACGACTGTACCCATGTCCCTCGCGCTGGCTGCCTCTCCTTCAACCTCAGCTTCTCTCAACCCCAAAGCCTAGCTGATCTCGATCGGTTGATATACTGCACCGGCGACGCGTACCTCACTCTAGACACGCTTGAGCTCACGCGGCGGAGCAGGAGGACCAACGACAGCACCGGCCGGGCCACGTACACGCAGCCAGTGCGGCTATGGGACGCAGCTACCGGCGAGATGGCCAGCTTCACCACTAGCCACTACTACAAAAAATCTTTTAGAAGGCGTTTCTGTTTTATTAACCGTGGCGGTTTGACATGGAAAGCGCCACTGTTAATAGATACCCATGAGGCTGGCCTGCACGGTAAGCAACCGGCATGGTTAATGCATTAACCGTGGCGGTTTTCTTATAAAAAACCGTCACGGTTAATGTCCATTAACCGTCACGGTTAGTATAAAGAAACCGCCACAGTTATCATTAACGGTGGTGGTTACTTTAAAAATGCCCGCCACCATAAATAGGCCTATTAACCGAGGCGGTCCTCCTAAATGGCCCGCCTGGGAAAAAACTCCGCGGCCCAAGTGGCCCAGACGAGGCCCGGTATCTCCGACCCATATATAAATAGAAGCTAGGGTTTCTAGTGAGCCGCCCCCTCACTCCTCTCGAACTCAAGCCCCCTCAGCCCTCACTTCTCTCCCTCCCATCCAGACCGCGCCGCCCCTCTTCCTGGATCCGGCCGGCGCGGTGGCGCAGGGCGAGGCGCACGGCGGCACAGGCCCCGCACGGTGCGGGGTGTGCGGCCGGGCGGCGCGTACCCGTCTCCTCCGGCGGTGGCACCCCTCCCTCCGGCGGCGGGGAGACAGGTGGCCGGGGTCCGGATCCGTGCGGGCGAGCAATGCTCCGCGTGGCGGAGCGGGCAAGGCGTGGACCCGGCCGCAGGTGGACCTCGCGACGACGACGGCGGCGACGATGAGGAGCCCAGATCATGGCGGATGCAGCAGCAGCAACTCCGGATCCGGCGGCAAAGGCACCTCTGCCCTCCTCCCCACGGCGCGGTGGCCCTCCACCCTCCGGTGCGGCGGCCATCTCGCCTTCCTCTCTCCCTTGGTTGACGCGGGCGGTGAGGCCGGATCCGGCGGCGAGGAAGCTGGATCCGGAGGCTGGGCGACGGCGGCGGATCTGCGACGGTTGTAGCGGTGACGAAAGCCGGATCTGGAGGTGGGGAGGCCGGATCTGCGACGACGGTGGCGGATGGGCCACGGCTGCGGTGGCGGATGGGCCACGGCTGCGGCGGCGGAACCGGCGGCGCAGACGTGTGGGGCCGGCCTAGATCCAGGCCCGGTAGGGCTAGGATGGGTTTTTCATTTTTTTTGTTTTTTATTGGTTTAACCATGGCGGGCACCAAACCGCCTCGGTTAATACATGATTAACCGTGACGTTAGCTCCGTGGCGGTCGGAAAAACTGCCACGGTTAACCTTTTTTGCCCGCCACGGTTAAAATTATTGTGGTAGTGAGCTTCGACTTCCAGATCACTCTGGACGACGCGAGCACCATCGTCACTCCCGGCGACGGCGGGATGGCCTTCTTGCTCAGCCATCATGTCGGGTCTGGTATGCCCCCCGGGAGCTTCGGGGGCAGCTTGGGCCTCCTTCCTTACGCCACCAACGGCACCGGCGACACCACCATGGTCGCCGTCGAGTTCGACACCTATCGCAACCAGCAGCTATACGGCGACATCAGCGGCAACCACGTGGCCATCGACGTCAACTCCCTCAACTCCACGGCGGTCACCGACACCACCTCGCCGACCAGGAACCTCACGTCCGGTTACAAGATGATGGCAACCGTGAGGTACGAGAATGTTACCAAGTTCCTGGCCGTCGAGCTCACCATCAACGGCGACACGTCCTACTACGTCAACGCCACTGTTGATCTCAAGAGCTACCTTCCCGAGCATGTCGCTATCGGCTTCTCGGCAGCGACTGGCGGTGGTGGCGAGCAGCACCAGATACTGTCATGGTCATTCATATCCACTCTGCAGGAGGAACAGGTAGCACAAGCACCGCCGCCACCGCCGCTTCATCAGTCACCTGAAATCGTCCAGCATCCCAAGACGAGGTCAGTAGGACGAACCCAGATAGTAATCTCCGTGCTAGCGGCTGTGCTAGGAGTATTTCTCTTGGCATGTGCAGCCGTGCTTGTATGGCGGCACAAACGACACAAGAAACCACCAAATGAAGAAACCATTGACAGCGACCGTGAAGGAGAACAACGACACGGCAGGGCCGAGCTCGAGAGAGGGGTGGCTGCCAGCGGCCCTAGGCGATACGCGTACCGCGAGCTGGCGGCCGCCACCAACAACTTGGCCGAAGATGGCAAGCTCGGCTGCGGTGGCTTCGGAAGCGTCTACAGGGGTAAGCTCGCCGTTGCCGGAGAAGAGCGCCCGGTGGCCATCAAGATGTTCTCATCGGAGTCGTCGGCGCAGGGGAGGAAGGAGTTCGAGGCGGAAGTGAGGATCATCAGCCGTCTCAAGCATCGAAACCTTGTGAGGCTCTTGGGGTGGTGCGACAGTCGTCGCAATGGCCTCCTGCTCGTCTACGAGTTGGTTGCCAAAGGCAGCCTCGACACACATCTCCACAGCAGCGACGACAGCGAGAGCTTTTTGGCGTGGTCAGAAAGGTAACGACACATTTAACCATCCTTAATAATTATCATGCATGGATAGACTAGTAATAATAACCAACATATATACTCTCTCCATCCTATTTAGATTGTCGTTTTGAACTTCTTATACCATTTTGTTTGACCATTTGTCTTACTCAAAAAATTTTATACAAATATTATTTGTTTTGTTATGACTTATTTTATTATTAGAGATACTTTAATAATGATTTATTTATTTTATGATTGGTAAAAAAATAAAGTCAAAAACGACAATCTCAAAGGAACGGATAGAGTAAGTGCTAGAAGATTCATGGATAAACTCAGCATATCATTCCGGGTCAGTGAGTTGCCGTAGTGTTGGGGAGTGCAAGACGGTGGCCAGTAGACAGAGGTGTTCTGGGTGTCGAAAAAAAGTTTGGAGGTCGGCTTAGGAAGTTAGAAGTTGGGGGGGGTTGGGGGGGGGGGTGCAAGTTGTTATGACCTGTTGTTGTGGAGATTGTGAGTAGTCCGTTTAGTTCTTTTTGTCTAGCTTGACAGTCTGTCAAACCTAAAAAGTTGTTTACGCTGCTTGTGCATGTAATTCTTTTCTATGCCGCCATGTTCGGGATCTTTCCAAAAAGAAAAAAACTCAGCATATCTGGCCCCATGGTTATTGAAGTTGTTTATATTTGGTCCTTTAATTTGACAAGGTTTATACAAATACGGTACATCCTCCTTAAATTTTGTCTTGTTGTAATAATTTATAGTTACAAAATTACTCTATATGTAATTTTATCCATATTTGTTCTCCTTGCATTGCATCTCCATGTTTACTTGATACGTTTTGATGGTCTGTTTACTTGATATGTGTTTAGTTGAAATTTTAGCTTAATTAAACTATGTGTGTTTGAAATTAAGAAATATATATGCATATATATGTGATGCAATGGTGACACTTAACACAGGTGCTATGTATTTGACTTGTAAATCGAAATGGTCATCACTTCATGCATATGTGTATATGATTTGCATAGTGACACGTATGCACGCATAACATATAGTTCATTTTTTCTATATTAGTAATAATGATAGAAGAGAGTAATTGAGAAGATTATAGGAGTATTTTAAAAAAAAATATAATAACAAGGGTTACTTTAGGTTATTTTTAGAGGTGGTTAATTTATTAGATAAAAAATTAGAATGTTTCTTATATTTTTTTTCATAATAGCATAAATGGTTACTTTGATAAATGGTTGGATGATTATGATTGTTGTGAGAATTTTAGGCTAGCTTATCTCTTTTTACCAACCACTGATTGATTTATAAGGTACATACACATAGGTACCAGATTATCCTTGGCTTGGGATTCAAGGCATGTATCTCCATCAGGACTGGGAGCAGTGTGTGGTGCACGGTGACATCAAACCAAGCAACATCATGCTGGATGAGTCCCTCGGCACCAGGCTCGGCGACTTTGGCCTGGCCCGGCTTGGCGATCACGGCGCACGGTGGCACACCACCAGGGCCGTGATGGGCACGGCGGGGTACATCGACCCAGAGTTCGTCAACACGCTCCACCCGAGCACCTACTCCGACGTCTACAGCTTCGGCATTGTCCTCCTCGAGATCGTTTCCGGGAGGTGCCCCATCATCCTGCTGGAAGGCAGTGCGCACTTCGTCCTAGTCAAGTGGATGTGGGGCCTCTATTGCCGGAACGCGATCCTCAACGCGGCGGACGAGCGGCTGAGGTCCGGCAACCAGGCCGACGATAGGTGCATGGAGAGGGTGCTCGTCGTCGGGCTGTGGTGCGCCCATCCTGACCAGACCGAATGGCCATCCATCGAGCAGGCCATGCACGTCCTGCAGTCGGAGGACGCTAGGCTCCCGACGCTCACGCCGCAGATGTACAGAACGGTGTCGGAGTTTGCCGTCACTGGACGTGCTATTGGCGCCTTGTCCGTTCAGAGCTCCTCTTCCACGACCACGGCGACAACCGGTGGCCACTCCAAGGTCTCTTCCGAGTCAGCATCCTCTCCCTTGCTCTAAGATTCAAAAGAGTTGGCTTGATTTACATTCATCAGTGCTGTATGGGCTCCCACTGTTCTATGGGCGTCTTTGTGTATTATATATTGATTGTAAAATTACATTTTTGCACATTCATTACCGTTATACTTCTTCACTTTAAAACAATCATCTGTTGTGTAGTTCTTCACTTAAAGCAAGCATCTTTGTAAATTGTGTTTTTTACATTCTGAGCCTCTCCCCCGTCGTCGGTGGCCACTCCGGCCCCGGCGTCCACGCCCACTCCCCCCTCCCCCACCCCCACCCCAAAAAAAACATCAGTGGCCTCTGTGGCCCTAGTGTCCACGTCTCTGCTCCTCCTTTCCTTCACCTTGCCGCACACCCATGGACGGCCTCCATGGTTCTCCGTCCTAGGGCTCTGGGGATCAACAAGCCCTTCCCCCAAGCACTACCGCTACTTGCAGCAACCGTTGTCACCGCTCTGTCCCCCCGCGTTGTTTGGGTGCTGTGTGGCCATATGCTCTACACATGAGTCACCCGCCACCGGCTCCTCCTCTTGGCCAAGGCAGGACAAGCTCTCGTTCTTGGATGCAGACATGTCCTCTTATGAGCCTCTGAGCCTCCCTCCCCTGCTCCGGTCAAGGGAAATGGAAAGGAACAAAGTAGCCGCTACATGCCTGCGCTGTCATCGCACCTGCCACCGTCAGGATGAAGGAGCCATTTGCTTCGTGGTGGATGTTCCCTCTTCATTTAATGTCTGAAACGTTTCCTACTATGCACAATTTTTTGCTTATGTTGCCACACAGTTTGGTTGCACTATTAAATCTGTCCAATATGACAATGGTCATGATTTCAACAACGCCACATCATGAGATACTTCTTTCTCACTAAAGGTGTAGTTCTTCGTATGTTGTGCCCATACACGTATTCCCAAAATGGTAAGCTCTTGAGCATCTCATTCGGTCCACTAATAATATTACGTGCTCATTACTTTTCCAGGCCAACCTCCCCCATCCTTTTGGGTTGAAGCTCTTCACACAATGACCTATCTCCTTAACCATCATCCCTCCAATATGTTGTCCTCCAACACACCCCACCATGCCCTTTATAACACCCCACCAGACTATTCGCACTTGCGTATATTAGCGTGCGCCTGCTATCTAATCTTTTCGCCACTACATCGCATAAACTCAGCCCTCGTTCCACCTTGTGAGTCTCTCTTGGATATCCATCAGACCACGAAGGTTATAATAAGTGCCTTGATCTCACATCCAATTGTGTTATTATTTCTCGAGATGTCATCTTTGATGAAATATGGTTCCCCTACTCTGCGTTGTTGAAATCCATCAGACCACGACTTTGATTTCCTCTTCGCAGATGATTATGTTATTTCACCCATTGGTTTGTGAGCTTTGCCTGCAGGTACTCCCAGCATTCCAGGTCCCGTCCCTACTGCCCCCGCTACTTCGTCAGCACGAGTTGTTGCCAGCATGGATGTGGCCCTTAACCCACCTCCGGCGCCCACCATCTGGTCGGATCTGCTGCTCCGGTTGACGTCTCGTCTCCGGTTGCTGCCAACAGCACCACGGCCACCTCTCCACCAATCACCTCTATGACGCTAATTGCTCCTAGAAACTCGCCTTGGCACTGTCGTCGCACGATCCTCTTCCTCCAATGGCTGCCCTAGTTACTCCGCATGTTAATGACCATGCCATGGACACTCGCGGCAAGTGGGGCTTTCATCTTCCGGTGCAGCGGCTCAACCTCCATGCCATGACGCTCTCTCCCATTCAGAAGATGTATCATGGTGCTCTTGCCGATCCTAATTGGCGGGATGCTATGATTGAGGAGTTCACTGCTCTGTAGCATAATGATACTTGGGATCTGGTTCTTCGTCGTCATGATGCCAATGTGGTTACAGGCAAGTGGGTTTATCACCGCAAGTTCACCTCTTATGGCTCTCTTGATTGGTACGAGGAACGTTGGGTTTGTTTTGGGGGTTTACTCAGCGCCTCAATATTGACAAGGGAATTGCTCCGGTACACCTCTTTTAGAAAATTGCGCGCATCTTAAGGCAACCCTAATTAACCACTATCTTAATTTTTTCATTGAGGTCCCGTCTTAGCCCAGCCCCTACCATGCTCAGCCCGTGCCCGGCCCATACCTGAACTCCTGCTCCCTGACTATGATCTCGTCCAGCCTCTTGACCTGATCTGGCCGGTGGCCCTCAATGTCCGGACTGTCTACGGCAGCGGCGCTCATGTGCGCAGCACCTCTTCGAATTGTGTCATGGCCGTGATTGATGTCCGCAGCCAGCTCCTGCCCCTCGAGGAGGTCCGCTTTGCCCGAGACCATGACCTAGACTGATGCTTGTCTTTAGGATCTTGTCTCTTGTATGTATGTATTGCATTTGGAGTCAGGGTGAACCGTCAATTTAGCAAGTATCATCTCTGTGCAGTAATTTTGTCGCACTGTACCCTAAGAGTGTCCATGTACTATGATGCTGCAAGCCACTATAACTATATCAATTCTGAATGATCTGGAAAAGTATGGATGCTATGGTGATGAGCTATGGCGGAGGCGGACTGTTCTGCATTCCGTCAGGCGTCGAGTACCACCATGCTCGCTCGTTGAGAGGAATGAGATTGGCTGGACATGTGTTGGACACGGAAGAGGAATGCATGCCATGACAGAACGGAAGTATACGTTGTACATAAAGCGTAGAGCTCCGCCGCCGTCGTTGATTGCCGCCCAGCTGAACGCGTGAACAGATCGAAATCGGAGGATGAGATAGTCCGGGTCGATCTGGGCTGGACACGGGCTGGGGGCGTAGGGGCTGGCCCAGACGTTAGGAAAAATGTTAATTAATTAAATGGCTGGTTTAAGATACGTGTATTTTTTTTGAAAGAGGTGTACCGGAGCAGTTCTCGATTGACTATGATGAGATTGACTATGATGAGACGACTTCAGCCCAGTGGTTAAGCCAATGACTGTTAGAACGGTTCTTAACGTTGCATTGTCTCATGAGTGGCCTATTCATTAGTTGGATGTCAAAAATGCTTTTCTACATAGAACTCTGCAGGAGACCGTGTATTATGAGTAAACATCTGGATTTCTCGACTCCACTCACCTCGGTTATGTCTGTCGCCTGAATAAGTCTCTTTGGTCTGAAGAAGGTGCCCTGTATGTGGTACAATCGGTTTGCCTCTCATATTCTCTCCATGGGGTTTGTTGGTGCCTGGTCTAACACTTCCCTTCTTGTCTATCGCCATGGTGTTAACACGACATACCTACTGCTCTATGTCAATGATATTGTGCTCACTACTTCGTTTGAGTCTCTACTTTGTTGCATTATTGCTGCTTTGACCTAGGAGTTCTCGATGGAGAATCTTGTCCCTTTGCATAATTTCCTGGGAGTTTCTGTTGCCCGTCGTGCTAGTGGACTTTTTCTCTCTCAGCAGCAGTATATGGTTGACATCCTCGCTTGGGCCTATATGTTTGATTGCAAGCCTTGCACTACACTTGCCGACACTCATGCCAAGGTTTCTGGTGATGGTGCCCATGTCTAATGGCATCGACTATATCGTGCTCTTGCTGGTGCTCTGCACTACCTGACTTTCACCAGACCAAATATTGCCTATGCTGTCTAGCAGGTGTGTCTTTATATGCACGATCCGTGTGAGACTCATCTTGCTCTGATCGAGCAGATCCTCCAATATATTCGTGGCACCAATTGACTTTGGACTATAACACTACTCTTCCACAACATCTACTCTAGTGGCCTATTCTGATATGATGCTGATTGGGCTAGTTGCCCAGATACTTGCCTCTCCACCTCAAACTATGCAGTGTTCTTGGGTGATAATTTTGTCTCTTTGTCATCTTATTAAGCTCCAGCTCATAGTTTCCCGTTCCAGCGTAGAAGCAGAATACCGTGTTTTTGCCAATGTTGTCGCAGAGCTATATCTTGCTCGCGCCAGCTGCTTGCTGAGCTTCACTGTCCCATTGAGAAGGCCTTGATCATCTGTTGTGATAATGTCAGTGCAATTTACCTCTCAAGCAATCTGGTTCAACATAAACGCACAAAACACATTGAGAGTGCCTTCACTTTGTTCGCAACAAAGTTGCTACTGGCCATTTTCGTGTTCCTACCATGTCCCAATATGTCGATGATAGGATATTTCCTTTTGTTGTGATGCGTACTCTATATATTTGCCAGTAATATTCATTGCATGGTTACCCAAATTTCGCAAGCTATTAGTGTCGTTAGAGAGTTCTTAGTGCAGGAGAATGTCACGATGTTGTGTCCGCAAGAAACCAAAGTAGCTAGCCTAACAATGGCTAATGAGTTAATGGGAACACAATTTGACTAAGCCAGCCTACTGGCACATGGTGCGTCTGGTGGTGTCCTCGCCACATGGCGTCGTGATTTGTGGTCGGCCTCGGACCAAGTGATGAGCTCTTGTTTTCCCTAGCCTCCTCGTCTTTCCCCAACAGGTTGCTTCAACGTTGTCATCAGTTTTTTTTTTCATGATATTCATCTATGTCATCATTGATATGGTGCAAATTTGTGGTATATTTTAAAAAGTCCGAAGACTGTAGCTAGACACCAGATTCTAACGTCTCCCGGACGTTGCTCAGTGTTTGTGGACGGTTTCAAGCAAGTAAACATATTGGTGGATTCCGCATCAACCTTATTAGTCTGTTTCTAGTCATCTATTGTTATTATAAACCCAGATTGCGACCCGTGGAAAATGGAAACGAATGCATGAGTTACCACGGTCGTACGAACCAGTAGTTCGTATTGTAGTCTTTCTCATCAAGAAGAAAAAAAACACAAGAGTTAGGCTATAGGAAGATTCGTCGAAGGTAACCATCCGAACTCAGTCCACTCCTCCATATCATATAGTAGTGTCTACCTGTACTCCTTCCACGTTCCAAGATCATCTGTTGGGAAGCCATGGTGATGAGCTCGATCTTGTTCCTCCCTCCTCGTCTTGTCCTCATGCCTCTACTGCTGCTTCTTGATGTTGGCCATCCATTTCCGTCGCGCTAGCTCGCTGTCCTTCAACCTTAGCTTCACCACACCCCAAAGCCCTGCTAACCTCAGTGAACTGATAATCTGCACCGGGGATGCGCGCCTCCGTGTGGATGCGCTTTGGCAGACAAGAATCAGATACGACCAACTAGCCCCGAACAGTGTTGGCCGGGTCCAATATGCGGATCCAGTGCCGCTATGGGACAGAGCTAGTGGTAAGATGGCCAGCTTCACCACCACCTTCTCCTCCAACATATCTTGAGACGGCAACGTCATCGGCATCGGCAACGGCACTGGCGACGGGCTGGCTTTCTTCCTCGCGTCTCCCCAGTCCGGTGTCCCCGCCAACGACAGCAGCGGTGGAGCCTTTGGTCTCCTCCCCCAGGATCCCAGGTACTGGACCAGCAATAACGCCAGTGATGATAGAAGGATCACCGTAGTCGAGTTTGACACCTTTCAGAATGCGCAATACTATGATCCAAGCAAGGACCATGTTGGAATCGACGTCAACAACCTCGTCTCCACGGAATACACCAACACCGCTTGGCCCAGCACCCTGACGTCCAATTTCACCAAGATGACCTGCCTTCCAGAGTATGTCGCCGTGGGCTTCTCAGCGGCGACTGGTGTGATAAGCGAGCTGAACGGCCAGAGCCAGATAGATATTATCATGGATCTTTCATCTCTAAAATAGGCTCTAGTCCAAGCGGGACTAGAGAAGACTTTAGTCTTGGTTGGTGTCTCCAACCGAGAATAAAGTCCTCGCCTAACTCCATCAAGGCCGCCACAGTGGCAGAACCTTTAGTAAGTTGGAGTTAAAAATTGGATTTTTACTCGGTTGGAGCCACCAACCGGGACTAAAAGTCTTCAACCTTTAGTTCGGTTGGTATTCAAAAAATAGAGATAAAGTAGACTTTACTCCCGGTTGGTAACACCAACCGGACTAAAGTCGATGTGTTAATTCAAAAGGAAGCATTCATTGAAGATGTTTTATAGGTAATAAACCAAACCATGCGGGTCTTGGGTTGAGAAGAAATGATATTTTGGGAGACATTAAAATTTTGGGAGGACCTTTAGTCCCGGTTGGTGTTACCCACCCCTTTAGTCCCGGTTCCTGACCCGGGACTAAAGGACCCCCCTCCTTTAGTCCCGGATGCTTACTGCTGGGTGAGAAACCGGGATTAGAGGGGGTTCCCCACCAGGAGTAAAGCTCTGTTCTCTACCAGTGCATGGTCATTCAGCTCCACTATGGAACCCAAGCAGCAAAAGCAACCCCAGAAGAACAGTACCATTCTGCTGGTCTCTGTGCTAGTGCCTCTTCTCTTTCTGTTGGCATGTGCAGCTGTGGGCTTCCTTCTTCTATGGCATGTGCAGCTGTGGGCACCCTGTCAAAGTTTGGAAATAGTTGAGCATATTATTTGGAGTAAGGTTTTTAGAGTGTGCAAAGTAACGCGAATCGAAATAAAAAAGATGGAACTAGAGAAAGTGAAGGTCCAATGGCAGAGTATCTTTATCTTTTCATCATCGTCTTCCGAATCTCGAGGACGAGATTCATCTTAAGGGGGGTAGAATTGTAACACCCTAAAAATTTCCTGTTTTTGAAATAGCCTAAAATGATTTATTTATATATTTTGTGAGCATGTGAACGTAGGAAAAATAATAATATTTATAAAAATAAAATTCACTTTAAGGCTAGATACATGTTTGTGCATACAAGCTTCTGCATGTGTTAATTTGTGGTGACTGGTTTTTGTTCAAATTTAAAAGGATTTCAAAATCCCATTTGAAAAGATTTGAAAATGACCTTGAAATAAAAAGAAAAAGGAAAATTCCCTATACCTCTCTTTTGGCCCAGCCAGCCTTTTCCCTCCCTTCCTGGCCCGATGGCCCAACTCCCTTCATCCCTAATTCTCAGCCCAGCTCGCCTTTTGGCCCAAGCGGCGCAGCCGGCCCAGTGGCCAAAGCCCGCGAGCACAGCGCGCTTCCCTCAATTTCACTGACAGCCCTGGCCCACACCGTGAGACACTGACGACTGGACCCTGAGTCAACAGTGTCATCGTCTTCCTCCCTTCATGTTCAACGCGGACACTGTCCGCGCATTGGAGTCTGATCCGGTGCTGCGCCGACTGCCCTCGCGTGCGTCCCACGCACCGATTCCCCTCATAAATAGAAGCGGAGCCGCACCCGCACGCCCCTATCCGCCCTAAAGTACCTCGCCACCTCGTCTTGAGACCGCACCAACCGCCGTAACCCTAGAGGGAGAAACCGTCACACTGCCGAGCTCGTCTTCTCATCTGCCGACGAATTCGTTGCTTTGCCGATCTTTCCTACGGGTTTGCGAAGCTGTCGGACCTTTTATCTCTCTATTTGTCGCTCTTGGTAACTTATACCTTACCGCCGAACTTGCAGATTGACGCCATCCGCCTCGGCGAGCCGCGCGTCGTCCACGATCCGCCTCGGCCTCCATATTTACTCTAGGTGAGTTTGCGATGAGATCTTCTTCCTTCCCGTACCTATCCCGTGTCGAATGGTCGCTGGAACCGCCCATTCTAGTTACGACGGTGAGCTCCCCTCGCCGCCGGCCATGTCGCTCGGCCGCGCTGGTCATCTTCTCCAACCAGCCTTCCCCCTCTCTCTGCCCGATCTAATCCTGATCGTCTGCCTCTGATCCAGCGGCGCAGAGCCAAAGGTACCCCTTCGCGGGAAAATTTGCTAAAGAGCCCCTGCACTTTTCGGTATTCGAACCCACCGTCCATGACGTATTCCAGAGAATACGTTTTCTCTTTTGGAAAACGTATTCATCCTTTAACAAATTCAAAATCAAGTTCCATCTAATTACAGATTTGCCACTGTCTTTAATTAGCCATAACTTCTTCGTTTTAACTCCAAATTGATCCGTTCAACTTGCGTTAGATTCGCCTTTTCGAGATCTATCTGTTCATATAATTTGTCATCATGTTTTTGAACTTTAAAATTTGAGTTTAGATTTAATCTATTTCTTTAATAGGAAAACTTGTTTTAATCATAACTTCCTCGTTTTAGCTCTGTTTTTCGTGATCTTCGCGTCTGTGTGATCGTAGCGATGCGTAGATTAGTTTTATAAACTTTTTAAACTGTTTTATCCCTGTTGGTGTATTGTTCTAAATTAGTTCTATTGTTTGCTTCGTGTATGATTGCATAGATGTGTGTGTGGTGTTCTACGATCGAATGTCCAGTAGGTGAGCTTTGCGTTGGTGATCGTGAAGAAGTTGGTGATCGAGAAGAAGTTAGAAGATCTCGAAGAAGTTGCTGGCTAAGAAGAGGTTCATCGAAGGCTTGGACTTGAACAAGGATCTAAGTTAAAGGCAAGTGTAGCTTGAGTTTTCTTTCTGTGACTATGATCTTGGGCTTGTTTAATGAAATGTGATATAAACATAAATGATGAATGTTATCCTTTGGCAAAAGCTGGGACTTACAATACAACTGTGAGGGCTATATGGCTCTGGCTCTAGTTGCTTAAGAAACCCTTTTCTAGCTGGTTAGAGGTCTACGAGTTGGGTATAGGGATTCTCTACATCTGTTGAGCCTAGCTTTGAAGTAGCCTTTACTTTATTTTTGGAAGGGGTTCCTATATCTCGATGACCCTCTTGGCCTTGGCCGAGTTAGACGAGCTCTTGGATGGCTTTATATGGTTCTCTCGTGTTTTGGGCCTAGCTAACCGGGCATATGAGAATCATGACTCATGTGAAAGTGTACACCTCTGCAGAGTTTAATAAATCGGTATACTTTGTGCCCACGGATACAAGCGGCCCGGAAAACTCGAGGGAATTGTTGTATGTTCATTTAAATTGTTTATGTGCAATTCATTATTCAATTACACTTGATCATGTGGTTATGGATTACACTACCTTGTTGCTATATTTGCGGAGTTCGACATGGGCTCACTGTTACAATTTCCCCCACACCTCAGGCTGGATAACAGTTTGTCAGAGACTTGAGAAGTTAGGCTTGTGGTCAACCAATCAGTTGGATCCAAAGGAGTGGAGTTTACACCCGGAGATCGAGTTTTCCTTTCGTTGATTGCTTTCTAAGGTTATCTCTTTTACTAAGTACGTTATATAATAAGCATTGTTATTTGATATCACCTTTCTTTTGTAGCTATATGTGAGAATTGATTCTAAAGACTCACATATGGTGTGCATTAGGTTTTGTCCTTAAAACCGGGTGTGACATCGAGTTAAATCAACACGTACCACCCGAGCACCTACTCTACTCGCGTCTACAGCTTCGGCATCGTCCTCCTCGACATTGTCTCCGGCCGGTGCTCCATGATCTCTTTGGAAGGCGGCGCGCCGTTCGGTCAAGTGGATGTGGGGTCTGTATGGCGGGAACACAATCCTCAACGCGCGGACGAATGGTCGAGGTCGCCGGCGACGAGGCCAACGATAGGTGCATGGAGAGGTGCTCGTCGCGTCGGTGTGTGGTGCGCGCACCCTGACCGTAACGAACGGTCGTCCATCGCACAGCCATGCACGCCCTGCGTTAGAGGACGCCAGGCTTCCGGAGCTCACGCCTCAGATGATGTACAGGATGGTGTCGGAGTTTGCCGTCACCGGACGTGCTATCGGCGCCTTGTCCGTTCAGAGCTCCTCTTCTGCGACCACGGCGACAACCCGTGGCCACTCCAAGGTCTCTTCCGAGTCAGCAACCTCTGCCTTGCTTCGAGATTCAAAAGAGTTGGGTTGATTTACATTCATCACTGTTGTATGGGCTGCCTCTGGTCTATGGGCGTCTTTGTGTATTATATATTGACTGTAAAATTACTTTTTTTCACATTCGTTACCATCATACTTCTTCACTTTAAAACAATCATCGGTCGTGTAGTTCTTCAATTAAAGCAACCATCTTTGTAAATTGTGTTTTTACATTCTGAGCCGAGTCTGATGAATAATGCTTTAAAAAAATGGATTCTAGCTCACAGCTGCCTGTCAATATGACTGGTATCTGTAGTAATCAATTGGCTAGCACAATATGAGCGAATGAAAAGTGATGTTTTTCGTTACGCATCTTCGCTGCTATTTGTAATGTTGAATTAAGTCACCATTACAGTGATTAGTGAGGGGCCTTTGCCGAGCCCTGGTCAGAGGGCTATATAATATAAGTGATCGATCGTACTGAATCGACCTGACACTTGTCTTTATCACTTCTGTGTATTTTTGACATATTTACCAAGACAGTGGCCGCCTGCTCCTCCGAAGGAGGGGTCGGCCACGTCGCCCCATTAGGAAACCACCGTTCGATCAGTCATCGTGTGGCTCACATTTGTTAAACCCGCTTTTGCTCGAAGCTGCTTCTGCTGATTCCAAATTCCTTCTCAGTCTTCCTGTGTGTTTGTTGCCTCCAACTAAGAATCCGGATAGAGACATATATATACAGGGCTTCCAGCTTCTTCTCCGACACATTAGCCTCGGCTTCTTCCCAATCGAGCTGGTCCGTGTCGTCGCCGTTTCTCTTCCTCCTTTTCTCGCCGTCGCCTTCGCTGCTCTCCATTCTTGCTAGGGTTTCGTCCACGCCTTTCTGCGCTGCTCGCTTCTCGCTGGTCTCGGCGGACTTGGTGGCCGGCCGCCCTTGCTGCTGTTGCTGCCCGCACTGCTCGTGGGGGGGCCGCGCTGCTGCTGATGCTCGCGGTGCTGGCGGGGGGGCTGTGTTTCTCTGGCTCGGCGCGGTGCTCGTTGGGTTGTTGTTCTACGGCTTTCTGCGCCTCTCTCTTCCTGCTACGCCGCTCTCGGCGGACTTGGTGGCGGGGGTGAGGGGGAGCGCGGGCGGGAGGGGGGGGGGGGGCGTGCGCTGCTCCACCTGCACATAGGGATTTCAGCCAGGTAAAGATGGATTCGTTTATGCCTTTTACCAAGTGTGTGCTGGTCTTATTCGATTTGGTATGCATATATAGAGATGGATTCATGTTAGGATATGGTGCTGTGGTGAGTCTAATAAAAAATGGAGTTTTCGAGTTACATGATTGTTGTCCAACAATAGATGTGCCACTACTACAACAATAGCTATTAAGTTAATAAATGCGCTATTCAAATTTTACATCTATTATTGGTACTTATAATGTTGTTAAATTGTACCATCAGTTTTATTCAGCCTATGGCATTGGACTCCAGATCTTCATGATTTGTCTTTTAATGAGTGCCTTGTTTCTTAAATAGTGTGGATGAACTGTTTAGGTTCCTTAGATATACTTACCTCAGTTGTTTTATATTAAACAGTAGTGTGTCTTCAGAATAGATGATATGTGTGAAGAGTTATATTAAGAGCGCACCAATTAGTCCTATGAAGGAGTCATATTATTGTTGCTAAATGAGGTCAGACTGATCATGACATGCATCAGTGTGATATTTTCTAGACGACATCTAGCTGTAGTATGTATCGGATGAGCGTAATAAAGTCTGCTTTATATGACAATTGATTAAAAAAATGCATTTTGTTGTCATGTTATTTACCGCTGATTACTTTCTGTTACTATATATAGTTCATTGTTATTATGATAGGTTTTTTTTAGTGCTAGGCTCGCAACGGAGTGCCGCCTTTACCTGATGCAAAGCTAACATCTATTGTTTATATTCTATTTTATATCAGCCATATAGATGTTTTTTTTGGTCCACCTGTTATGGGAAAGAAAATAATTGTTGGTAACGCTGTGCCAGCTAAGGCTGGTGCTAAATCCATAAAACATATCGATGTTCATCATCTCTTCGAGAGTGCTTATCAATTGGATAAGCCTCTTTTTTTTACGAGGTTTGAGTAGCTGCGTTATATATATATAATGTAAATTGCCTATTTTTAGTGCCTTGGTCAAAGAGGACTTTTAATGAAACCTGTGTTTTCGCGGGTGGGTTTTGGGTGTGCAAGGTAGGTTGTGGTAGTGTGATGAACCATGAACATTAGATCACTCATATTACCTGCATTGCTGCTTGTTTATATTCCATATTATGTGATGAACCATGAACATAAGATCACTCATATTATCTGCATTGGTGCTTCTATGTTCTTTGTATGTTTGTATTTCATATTATTTAGTTACAAGTATTTTTTAGATACATGTAGGATTTACTTATATTGATTCGTGTGGTCATTTTTTTTAATACCTACTGTTCCTCTGTTCTTGCAGTACGTCTGTGCCGTCTTTCTCAGTTGCTTCGTTCCTTGCTGTGCTGTACCTGTTCATATTGGCTGTCCTCGGCTCCGTTGGTTGCGGCTCTGCGGTTTTGGCTTCCTTTTAGGTAACACTACTTTCCTTATTTGGTTTGCAATATCTATGTTATGTTATCAGTATTGGTTGGTCTGCTCTTTCGGACTGATACACGTCTGTTCTGCTTTCGTTTGTGCAAAAACATCTAGACGACGAACACGCTCTTCGCAGCTGTCTGGACACTGGAATTGCTGTTTCGTCCAAAAAAAAATTTCAAAACATTTTTAAAATTTCTTAAAGTTTTCAGACAATCAAGCTATCTGCTTTTTCATCTTAATTAAACTAAGTGAGGGAAGGGCCGCTTAGGTTCGTCTGCTTTTCTTCTCTTCCTGACGGACAAAGGATTCCTATTGCCCTCATGTTTGCCATCAATTTATCCTACATAGCTATTCTGCGAGAGGTTGTTGTTCGCTGTAATTTACCTTATGTGGCTTGTATACATGAGATAGCAGATGATGGGAGCCATGTATATGGAATTGAGGTAGAGCTGACTCCCTCTGTACAGCGGGGTATTTCCAAAACACTCTTTTTTTGGGCTCCTGTTTCTGTGACTAATCATTTGCCTTATGAGGCATCAGCTCTACAGGCTCTTATAGGTTTACAAAGAATATATGGCTTCTTGGTTATTGATTATAGCATCCATGGATTACAGCTATATAGATCTTTGGCTCAACGTCTTTTCCCAGTTGCAAATAGAGGTGCACATCTTGCCAGATTAGTACTGGCGTCCTTAGAGGAGGACACAATTCCATCATCTGTTGTGCTGATGTATGCACAGCAGTTGTTAGATCAAGTCAGCTCATCTACAGAGAGTCTTGCACTATAGTGTCGTTGTTTTTGTTCGATTCAGATTTGTACTCTCTCTTTTTTCTGTTTGGTTCTGTAATTTTTTTAAACTGTTAAAAAACAAATTATGTTCATGTGTTTTCGGATTATGTGGTCCTCTGTTTGTCTTCCAGATGAATACATTAGTCCTTCTAATTTATACCACATATTATCATGTTTCAATGCATGCTATTGTTGTGTCAGCCATCCTTACATTATTTCATATGATGCTATGATCAGCCTGTGCAGGTTAACCTTTGTTTCGTATGTATATATTGTATCTGTTTTCTTATCTTATTGCTCCCTACTGTCTCATACCAAACACACAATAGACTGTCTTTTTATGCCTAAGGATGTTTGCTTTTTTCCTAAACCAAAAGACTGTTTTCATTGTTATATCTTCATGCAAAGATGTGTAGCCTTCGGTGTTCATGGACCACCAGTTTGACATCGCAGCTCAGCATCTATGTATGTACAATAGATTTTGTTTAATTTAATTTCGTATATATATTTTCTCCTGCCCTATGAAACCTTAGTGTGTTTTTACAGTGTTGTGCTTAACTGTGCATGTTTATATTTATCAGCTGATGCTTCGGTGCCTTTACGCACCTCCGCTACAGCTAATTCGAGAGGCCGTCGCGCAAGGGGACGTATGTATCCTCCAGCGTCTAGGCCAATATATTTACAAACATTATTATCCTAGGTCTATTCTTATCTTATCTTCGCAATTCTTTACTTAGGAAATAATACTTCCTATCCCCTTGAGCGTCCTGATCCATCAACCTCTAGGCAAAAAAGAAGGAAATTGCTAAGTCAACATCGGCGTGTGTGGGGAGGTATTGAAAGCCACTTTATCATACATGGTCTATCTACATCTTTGGATCACTCTGTGCTTAAAAGCTAAAATGTGTAAACAGGTGCAGCTACTGTTTACAACGCTCATTTGGACTGTGGTCAGTTTGATGAAGATTTTGTAGAGGCTCTGAAAGGTACACATCCCAGTTTCCTAGGTTCCGTCTGTGTTTCGTGTGGTAGCCTGTGACTCATCCATGGCTTTATGTCTGCTGTGCATGGACAATGCAGTTTCATATCCAGAGAGATCATACTATGGAGCACCCGATCAGCGATGTTGTAATTGCCGTGCAATATTTTGGCATGCAGAAAAGGTCGGCAAGGAGTCGCGAAGTTCATCTGCTTCGGTTATTTACAACAAGTGCTGCAAAGGAGGTCGAGTAGTTATACCACCGTTTCTTCCTAGACCTGAGCCTTTGGCATCTTTGGCAACATTTGGTGGGGGTCCTATTTCTAACAAGTTTATGAAGAACATTAGAAAGTACAATTGCCTGTTTGCATTCACCTCTATGGGTGCGAAGATAGACCGGACTACAAATGATGGTAGGGGTCCTCCAGTTTTCAAGATTTGTGGACAGATTCACCACCGCATTGGTTCTTTGTTGCCTGTGGATGGTCGAATTCCAAAATTTATCCAGCTATATGTATACGATACATCCAATGAGATTCAAAATAGGATTGCTTCTTTAGATCATGGTGACACACCACCATCAGATCTAGATGGAGACATTATTCAGTCCCTGATCACCATGCTTGATGAGCACAATTCATTTGCAAAACAATTCAGAATGGCTAGAGATAGGTTGGCAGGTGATGATGTTGAAGATTTTATTATCCGCATTGTTGGTCCAAAAGATGGAGATCCACCTCAATACAGTTTACCAGCTGTTGAGCAGTTAGCAATGCTTGTAGTTGGAGATTTTGGCACTGACACATTTGAGAGGGACATTATTGTGGAGAAACAGACAGGTGAGCTGCAACAGATATCTGCTCTACATTCTGCTTTTATGGCGCTTCAATATCCATTATTGGTTCCGTATGCTGAGCGCGGATGGCAGACTGGAGTTCTATACACTGGTGTCACAGAATCTACACAGAATGCTCGTGTCAAGGTTACAATGCAGGATTATTACTGCTACCTATTTCACTACAGGAAGAATGAGCCCAATCCCTATCTGTGTTATGGTCCGCTTTCAACCCAAGCTAAGGTTGATGCTTGAGCATGTGTTGATGAAAATAGATTGAGGTACATAGTGGATAATCAGGATGATATTAGAATGGAGAGTATACAGGGCATTTGTGATGCTATCAGTAAAGGATCTACAGAGGGTAGTGAGATGGGAAAGATGACTGTGTTACCAGCATCGTATACTGGTGGAAGACGTTACATGATACAAAATTATCATGATGGCATAGCTATCTGCCGAGAATATGGCCCTCCAGATTTTTTTGTTACATTCACATGTAACCCAAGATGGTTGGAAGTTGTTGAGGCTATTTTCGAACCAGGACAAAAACCAAATGATAGAAATGATCTCATAGTCAGAGTATTTAACATGAAGTTGGAGGAACTTCTCAAAGATATTAGACAGGGTATGCCTTTCGGACCTTGCAACGCAGGTACATTTTGTACATGCATACCAAACATCTATGTCTTTTCTTAGATATTGTTCTTTGTATTCCTCTACCTATACCCACTGTTCCTTAAGTGAGTCATGTTGTTGCTTTTCATTGCAGTACTACATACTGTCGAATTTCAGAAGCGAGGTCTTCCACACGCACATATTATTATCTGGACTTCGGCTGATACATCTAATCCCACTCCAGCAATGATTGACAAACACATATCTGCTGAGATACCTGATCCAAAATTAGATCCATTAGGTTATGTTCTGGTTGCAGAGCACATGATACATGGACCCTGTGGTAAACAAAACCCTAAGTGCCCTTGCATGAAGAACAACAAGTGTTCCAAGCATTTCCCTAAAACCTATCAAGATGATACTTCAGTTACTTCAACTGGTTTTGCTACCTATAAAAGAGGTCAGGCCACACTTTTTGTCATCAAGGGAGGTTGCCACATGGATAATAGATGGGTTGTTCCTTACAACATGCTGCTCCTTAAAAAATACCAGGCACACATAAATGTTGAGTGGTGTAATAAGACTACTTTTATCAAATACCTCTTCAAGTATGTAACAAAAGGAGCTGATTGTAGCAAAGCTTACCTTCAGAGAGTTAAAAGAGGCCAGCAAACGCCGTTTGATGACGACACACAGACTATAAACGAGGTTAAGGAATATCTTCATTGTAGATACATCTGCGAACAAGATGCATGCTGGAGAATGTTTGGATATGATATTCACAGACATTTTCCAGCTGTTGAGAGAATGCCTGTGCACATGCCTAATGAGAATTTCATAACTTTCAGTGCGAGGGCTAAGATGGATAAGTTATTGTCTGCAGAGTTTTGAGGCTAACTATGTTAACACAAATTGGTTTGTATGTAATGAACTTTTTTCCTGAAGCTAGAACACTGACTTATCCTGAATTTCCTTCTAAATGGGTATGGGATCAGAGAGATAGGAGATGGAGTAAGCGCAAACAGCGGCATGATAAAATAGGTCGACTTCGCTATGTGCATCCCTTGGCTGGAGAACGGTACTATCTTCGGATGTTGCTACTCATAGTTAAAGGAGCTACAAGCTATGAACATCTTAGATTCCACAACAGAGTATACTATCACACATTCAAAGAAGCTTGCAAGTCACGTGGTTTGCTCAGTGATGACCACGAATGGTATGATGCATTTGATGAAGCAGCAGCTTGGGCTACTTCGCCACAGCTGCGCAGCTTATTTGTCACTATGATACTTTTTTGTGAAGTAGGTGATGAGAACACTCTGTTTGAAAAAGTTTGGAGACATCTAGCTGATGATATCATTTATCAGTATAGAGATATGATTGGAGACCCCAGTTACCAATTACCTGATTCAATGGCTAGAGACTATCTTCTTGATGAACTCTCTGCTCTTTTTTCTCAAAGTGGCAAGAATATAACAGACTTCAACTTACCGCCAAAGACACATGCTGCTTATCCTATTCTACACAATCGTTTTGTTGAAGAGGAGCTATCACATCCTCTTGATCCATTGATCGATATGAATAATCCAACTGTTTCCCTTAACGAAGACCAGAAAAATGCTTTCCATAAAATAGTACAGAGAGTTGAGCAGAATGAGCCTGGTTTCTTTTTTGTAGCTGGATATGGAGGAACTGGTAAAACATACCTATGGAATCGGATAGTTGGTTATCTAAGACGAAAGAACAAAATTGTTCTGACCGTGGCGTCCTCTGGAGTTGCAGCGCTCCTCTTACCAGGAGGTCGTACCGCCCACTCAAGGTTCAAAATACCTTGTGAGGTAGAAGATGATATGATTTGTGATGTAAGTAGAGGTACCATGCTCTCTGAACTAATTGAACTCACAAGTCTGGTTATTTGGGATGAAGCACTCATGGCTAATAGGAAATGTTTTGAAGCTCTTGACCGTACATTTCGTGACATTGAAAAAGTTAAAAATCCTGAGATCGCAAATATTCCATTTGGTGGTAAGGTTGTAGTCTTAGGAGGAGATCTTAGACAGATCTTACCAGTAGTTGAAGATGGTAGCAAACAAGATGTTATTGCTGCTACTATCATCGCCTCCCGTTTATGGTCCCATGTTGAAGTGCTAAGTCTAAAACAAAATATGCGGTTGCTTTGCTCACCAGAAGATCCTATTCAGCAGCAACAAGTGGCCGCATTCAATAAATGGATACTAGACATTGGTGAAAATAAAATACCTACCCTTGCAAAGGAAGGAGAGGATGAAGGAAGCTGGATCACCATACCACAAGAATTCCTTGTACATAATAAAGTTAGCACTAAGGGAATACCAAAGGGGAAAGACTCAATTAAACTCTAAAATGAAAGGATTAACATAAATCCCAGCCTTTATTATTCATATAAGTATATATAGGCACTTATGATAATGGACTGGAGGCATCATGCTCTACTACTAGCTACTAGCACCGGCGTTTCTGATAAGGCCGGCTTCAATCCGATGCTCTTGTCAAAGATGCCCAACATCTTCTAATATGTTTAATTTGATGTGAGAACTTAGCACATTGGTGCATATAAGGTCCAAGGATTGTAACAATATGTCTTTGCACACACCCTAGCACGCTCATCTCATCCATCACTCCGCTTGAATCATTTGCTATATTGTGATATCATTTTTTAATTTGAACAAATATAAAAGCTTACTTTAAATTCTATTTTGAATTTAAGTATAGGAAAAGCCAAACTATTAAGGGGGACACCAGATGGTAGGCATTTCATGATCCTTTCGATGTATACATCCTCTTTTTTGTTTCTACTACATTGCCTTTCATTTTGTTTTTGTGTCTGCAACATCCTTTCAACTGCAGCGGCCGCTTTTTCTATTTTTCTTCTTTTTCATTTTTTCCTTGGCTTGGTAAACCAATACAACAACTTGGTTGGTTCGATTATAGCCAAAGCCAAACCAAAAACGAACCTATCGGTCCCTACCACTAGTGGAGGGACGGGCTTTACTCCCGGTGGAGAACCCCTCTAGTCCCGGTTCTCCACCCGGGAGTAAGCATCCGGGACTAAAGGGGGGTCCTTTAGTTCCGGGTCGGGAACCGGGACTAAAGGGCTTTACTCCCGGTGGAGAACCCCCTCTAGTCCCGGTTCCCCACCCGGGAGTAAGCATCCGGGACTAAAGGGGGGTCGTTTAGTTCCGGGTCGGGAACCGGGACTAAAGGGGACCTTTAGTCCTAGTCCCGGTGCATAACACAAACCGAGACTAAAGGTCCTCCCAGCTTTAAAAAAAATAATGCCTCTCACCGTTGCGTCCCGTGAGATTCGAACACAAGACCTCATGCATTGCCTCGCGCGTAGCTTACCACCCCACCTACACAACACATCTAACAATGGATGGGATGCTTCCCTTTTGAACTAACCTATCGGGGGACCTTTAGTCCCGGTTGGTGTTACCAACCGAGACTAAAGGGTCCGTTAGTCCTGGTTGGTGTTACCAACCGGGACTAAAGGTTGGAGGACTTTTAGTCCCGGTTGGTGGCTCCAACCGAGAGTAAAGGTCCACCTTTCGTCCCGGTTGGTGTCTCCAACCGGGACTAAAGGTCCCATCCATTGGGCAGGGACCTTTAGTCCCGGTTGGAGACACCAACCGGGACTAAAGGTCTCTCTAGTCCCGGGCACAAAAAATGCCGGGACTAGAGCCCATTTTAACATAAATCCCAGCCTTTATTATTCATATAAGTATATATGGCACTTATGATAATGGACTGGAGGCATCATGCTCTACTACTAGCTACTAGCACCGGCGTTTCTGATAAGGCCGGCTTCAATCCGATGCTCTTGTCAAAGATGCCCAAGTCAAGGTCACGTGTACGTAAACCTGGTCATACAATCGATCAAAAAACAAGAACCATGCAATTCTACACTTCAGGTTAAGTAACAAGATGAGGTAGGCAGTTGAGAGGCTCGCCAACCATCCTATGCCCAAACCCATGGTACAAGAACAATGAATCTTGACGAGCGACTTGCGACTTCGACGGAGGCAGGCGGGACGCTGGCGGTGGCGCCTCTCCCGAAAAACCAATTCTATTTTTTTTTCGGATTTTTTCGTTTTGAAATTTGCGAGTGTCGGGCACTCGGCAAACGCTGTTAAGTGCTCGAAAGAAAACACTCGACAAAAAGCTCTTTGCCGATCGCTACTTTGCCGAGTGATCTTTGCGAATATGGCACTCAAAGAAAGCGTTTGCCGAGTGTATTCTTGGCTTTGCCGAGTGCCTCTTTGTGACCGGTAGTGGTAGATAACAGTGAGGCGATTAGTGTTCAATTCCTCCTTTTACTCTTCTCAAGTAGCACACGGTGCATTTCATAAAGCCGCTGCATTGATGACTAAAAATGATCAAGGGATTTCGCAATGATATACATGACGCATTGAGCTTCAAGAACGAGAGAAGAGAAGAAGGTGACGTCGAGCCTATCAAATCGGCTCTGCCGGTCTCCCAAACCGCCACACCGTCTGCTCCGCTCTCATGCGCGCTACCGCCATGAGAAACAAGCCAGGTGGCTTGTAGCGTTGTGCCTCGCACATCCGGCCTGGCCGATTTGAGACTCGGTCGAGCGGGTCCCTGTTGTTGTTGCTGATCGGCTTGCTCCCGAGCTCGGCGTAATCTGGCCTAGCTGGTTTGGGACACAGCTATGCCGGTTTTCTTGTTTTTGACATGTTTTTTGATAGGAAACTTAGATTACGATTTGGAGTCGTTATTTATTGGGATAAGACCACCCCCTCTACATAAATCATGACCAATCGAAGGATCCAACACTTAACCATCTTTTTACATGTACTACCCAAGTTTTTACCTTTCTTCAACCTCCCGTTGTTACTTGCATATCTCCGCAAGATTCATCAGTATTCGAGATGGCCTTGTCGACCCTAGAACAATCTTAGGTGTGCATCTCCTCGACGGGTCCTCCTGGGAGCTGTTCCTAGGCTTTTGTGGTGAAGTTTGGGCTCTAGATCGGCCTAAACAATCCTTAATTAGATCAGTTTCGTCGATTCCTAGAGTTGCTTGTTGCGTATGATAGGTTGACTGCAACCTAGGGTGTGATTCGGATCTCAATTCGCTGTCAACGGGACGACTAGGAAACCATGTACATGCTTTGGGTCCATATTGATAGGCTAGTGATTTGCCCACGCCCATGACCTTCAACAATTTCATATAAAATTTGACTTGATTAAAAAATGATAGTGAAAATAGATAATACAAAGTGCGTTAAAAACAATTAAAGCATAAACGGTCTATGTTCTTCACAAGCTCAAACTATGAGCACGTGTTGACAATATCATATGTAGGAAGAAATAAAACGCCCCACAAACTGTGTGGTGGGCAGTATGACTGCTCAGAAGTCGTAACAGGGCAAGGATATATATCTCATGGACAAGGCGTAGATGGGAAGTGCTGGCCCCAGGACGTCCGATGGGGATAAATTCCATCGAGCGTCTTCCCTGTCTACCTGACACGCTCGCCCCACAGCCGCCGCCATCGGAGAGACGGAGAGAGAGACAGCAGCACCGGCGCACCGGACGACGATCCCCTCCGCCGACGCCGCCCCGTGCTCCCTCCTTCGCTCCCGTTCCCGCGAGGTGGGGTGGGGTGGGCCCCAGCAGCAGCGGCCGCCTCCTCCCCTCCACGCCGTCGCCGGCGCCTCCCCACTGCCGCGGCTGCCTCCTCCCCTCCACCACCGCCGCCACCGGGCGGTCCCCCACAGCCGCCGCCACCGGGGGAGGGCGGCCACCCGCCGCCACCGCGGGACTGCCGCCGCCGCGGCCGCCTCCTCCCCTCCACCACCGCCGCCACCGGGCGGTCCTCCACCGCCGCCGCCACCGGTAAATGCCCTAAGTCACCATATTTTCCTTTTTTCGAGTTATGACTATATGCATTTGTTCGGGAAGCTTGGCGAATCCGCACTGAGTACAGCGTAGTTGCCATTCATCCGACAGAAATTTGGTGTTCATTGTTCAATATTGAACTGGCAACTCATCTCATATATGACATGGACAGTAAAGAGGTGTGCGCTCTCGGCACTCTTGAGCATGAGTGTAGCCGTGTTACTCCTTTTGTCCCCTGCTTCTTAGACTTTTTGTCCAATTAATACTGCAAGGAAGCTGAGACATCATGTACTAGGTTACATATATGCCAGTAGCCAGTTATCCTAATTAATGTAGTTTTCTAAGTTTCCCGGACTATGCTGGTTTGCATTCAAGTCAGTATGAAATGCTATCTATGGTGTTCCCAGAATTGCAATGAACTCTGTTTTTGTAGTCTGACTCTGCTACCAATGTCGGTTTGTATTCAGGTCATAGGTTTCAGGTTATAATAGCGAGTGAGTGCTTGCTGTATATTTATTGTCTGTTCTTTCCTGCATTAGTTGTTTTTTGCTGAATGCTAAAGTAATAAGCTAAATGTAACTTCCAGATAGTTAACCAACAATGCTTGGCTGAAAGCTCGGAACTGAAACCTGTGCTGTGTTAGCCACAAAAGCTTCCAACTGGATTGCATGACATGTCTAGTTTTCGGATAAATATTCCAATATATGCTGCTGAACAGTAGTTGCCATATTGTAAAAAGGATGCTTCGGACTGATCATAGCTTGCTTGTCAATACCAGTTGCTAGAAGTGTTATGGAAGAACCATCTCATTCTATTTATCTGTAGACAATTGTTTGTTATACAGCAATCAATACTTTGAGCTTGTATTTGTGTCCGATATATACAAGTTAGCTCTGTCTGCAATATGGTACTTGAAAACTTGGAAGGCCTTTCACCTAAAATCCCAGTGACCAATGTACCCACACCTTGTTATAAGCTTGGAAATTATAGGTGATCAGGAGGCAAAAAAAAACTTGGAAAGTCAAGGAAACAATTTGAGAAAAGGAACCCCCACCATTATCTGGTTGTGAAGCAAGGAGAGAAATAATATATACTGTACAAATCTTTTTGAACAAAAATGATGGGCTACTGAGACCATATGAACAAATCTTTTGATAGTGATGCCTGCACAATAGCCTTGATGATTGTGAAGCAAGGAGAGAAATAATATATACTGTACAAATCTTTTGAACAAATCTTGCTAGTGATGTTTGTGGCTACAAAAAATTGGTTCCATGTATTCCTCCATCTACAAGTGACATAGCGGCCTTTCAACCTTAGGTAAAATCTCATCATCCAATCTAGCAAACATCTTCTATGTTAATCGACCAAGAACATGAATGTCTCTTTATCATCTCATATGGTTTTTTTCTCTAGCACTACTACTCTATTGCTAAAAGCGCAATATCGTCTATATGTTAGGATGGATGACCGTCAAATTGGATGTACACGGGCTATCGAAGAGGGGTCAATACACAAATGAATGGATTGAGAAGGCCAATGATTTCATGACGAAGGCATTTGCAAGCGGACGGCGACATGCTGGTGTCCCCTGTAGGGAAGTGTAAGAACAAGGCAATGAAAACATATGAGGAGATGAGTAAAGATCTTGTCAACAATGGATTTGTAGAGAACTATACCCGGTGGACCATGCATGGTGAACGCCATCGTGCGAGAGAAGAGGTCGTGAGACAACGGATCGAGGAGTTTGATTCTGAAGCCGGGGTGGCAGAAATGTTAAATGACCATGACATGTCTTTCGACGAAGGAAGTGCAGAGCAGGAGAGCGAGCAAGCGCAAAGGCGTTTTTACGCCATGTTGGATGCGGCACACAACAACCCCTTCACGGGCGCACCAATGTTTCTAAACTGGATGCCATTGCACGTCTAATGGTTGTGAAGTCCCAGTTTAGCTGGAGTAGAGAATCCTTCGATCAACTGTTGACAGTAGTTGGCACCCTACTTCCGGATGATCACGTTCTGCCAAAGAACACGTATGAGTCAAATAAAATCCTTCGTGCACTCAAGATGTAAATGACGAAAGCAGATACATGCTTGTCCGAACGGATGCATCTTATTTAGGGAGAACATGCCGACGATAAATCTTTGTCCAGTGTAAGGCATCTAGGTACATTGAGTTAGAATCGGTGATGGTCGGGAAGACGCAAACAAAAGTCGGCGCAAAGATCACGAGGTACCTTCCTTTCATACCGAGGATCCAACGGCTTTTCATGAGCGAGGAATCCGCAAAAGCAGATGACGTGGCACAAAGCGGGACGCCGATACATCGACAAGATGATACATCCGTCCGATGGTGAATCATGGAAAAGCTTCGATCGGAAGCATACCGACAAAAAAGCGATGAGGCTCGTAATGTATGCATTGCACTGGCAACTGATGGGTTCAATCCTTATGGAATGGGTTCTTCACCATACACATGTTGGCCCGTATTCGTCATCCCTCTCAACCTCCCACCTGGCGTCGCCTTTCAACGGCAAAATATTTTCTTGTCACTTATAATTCCAGGACACCCGGGGGCTAATATGAGTGTGTACATGGAGCCTTTGATAGACGATTTGGTCCGTGCATGGGACGAAGGGGTAGTGACATACGACCGATTCACAAAGACAAACTTCAGAATGCATATTTGGTACCATTATTCCATGCATGACTTCCTGGCTTATGGGTTATTTTGTGGCTGGTGTGTTCACACGAAGATGCCATGCCCGATATGCAAGTCAGTTGTGGAGTTCTTTCGGTTGGAGAAGGGGGGCAAGTTTTCTTCGTTTGACAAACATCGACAATTCCTCCCTCTTGACCACCCATTCAGGAGAGACAAGAAGAACTTTCGAAAAGGTGTCACAGTGGAAGACTCTGCACCAGAAATGATGACAGGTGCCCAGGTTCTTGAGATGTTAGATGGTCTTGTGGTCAACAATGAAAAGGGGGGCTTCGTGGGATATGGAAAAGAGCATGCCTGGACACACAAGTCGTGCTTGTGGAAGCTTCCTTACTTTAAGGACCTCCTTCTTCCACATAACATTGATGTAATGCACACTGAAAAGAATTTCGCCGAGGCGGTCCTTCACACAATCATGGACTGGGAAAAGTCAAAGGACAATGTCAAGGCTAGATTGGATCAAGCAACGCTGTGCGATAGACCAAAGCTAAACATGTTGCCTCCCTTACGCGGGAAGTCATGGAAGAAGCCTAAGGCCGACTTCGTCCTAATGAGGGCCCAAAAGAAAGAAGTTCTTCAATGGTTCCAATCGTTGATGTTCCCTGACGGGTATGCAGCGAATTGGAGGAGGGGTGTGAACTTAAGTACCATGCAAATCACAGGGCTGAAGAGTCATGATTACCACATATGGATTGAGCGCCTTCTTTCGGTGATGGTTCGTGGCTATTTCCCTGATCACATCTGGCGAGTGATGGCAGAGTTGAGCATGTTCTTCCGCAAGCTATGTGCTAAGGAGATATCTCGGACCGAGATTGAAGAAATGGAAAGAATGGCCCCGGTGTTGCTCTCGCAAGTTGAGAAGATCTTTCCCCGGCTTCTTCAATCCGATGCAACATTTGCTCTTGCACCTACCATATGAGGCAAAAATGGGGGCCCTGTGCATGCCCGTTGGTGCTATCCAATTGAGCGATGCCTAAAGGTTCTTAGAACAAAATGCAAAAATAAATGCAAAATTGAAGCTTCCTGTGCAGAGGCATCCATTGTGGAGGAGGTGTCATACTTCACAACAAGATACTATGCCGACAACCTTCCTAACGTGCATAATCCACCCCCTCGTTACAATTTGCCGACAATCGATCGACCCTCGGCCTTTTCCGAGGGCAACTCGGAAGTGCAAGTGAACCTACCTTGAAGATGTTGAGCTAGAAGAAGAGTGGCGCTCTATCCAATTTGTATGTGTTGCGGAACCTTGAAGAGGTTGGCCCGTACATTGCGTAAGTTTTACACAAACTTGTTTCTTTTCTTGTCAGTATTTCGCATGCACCCATCCAACCCTCTTGTTAACGGCCGTTACAGCAAATTTGTTCTCCTCTACCATCGTCCATCACGGAGGGAACCCACCGAAGCGGAAGTTGAAACCCTTCTAAGACATGGCGTGGGAGAACGAAATCCCACTTTTATTTGTTGGTTCAAGGAGGAGGTACTATTCAATTTCATTTGTTGTTTGTACTTAACTCTCAACTTGACAAATATATAACGAATCATCCTACTTGAACTAGCAGGCCAAAACTGACATGTCTATGAGTGCCGAGTTGAGGCAAGTTGCCAATGGATTTGAATTTAGGGTCAAGTCATTCTCTGTGTACGATGTCAATGGATATCGCTTTCACACAACTCGGCATGAGCAGAGTCGGCCGAATTGAAGAACCACAAATACCGGTGTTTTCACGCCAGGCACAGATGGGTTGGACTACTATGGAATAATTGAAGAAATATACAAACTCAAGTTTCCTGGTTGTGTACCTCTTCATCCTGTCATATTCAAATGCCATTGGTTTGATCCCAAAGAAGTGATAAAGACCCCTGAGCTTGGGTTAGTCGAAGTTCTAAAGTCATCCGTCTTGTTAGAGACGAGCGTGTACATTATTGTGGCCCAACAGCCACGCAAGTTTATTATCTCTCATACCCGTGCCAAACCAAAGACCGTCTTAAGGCGTATGATGTTGTGTACAAGGTATCGCCGCATGGTAAAGTACCCATCCCAAACGATGATGATTATAACATCGATGCAAACACATATGACGGAGAGTTCTTTCAAGAAGAAGGATTAGAAGGAGTTTTGAGATTGTCTTAGATGTAGATCTCATAATGGAAGTAGACAATGATACGATCATTGTTGACGGGGATGATGGAGAGGAGGTTCACAACGCGAAGGACTTGTTATTACTTGAGCAACACCATTGAGTGAAGGTCGCTAGTGATGAGACTTTGAGAGGCGATCATAATTACGTCGACAATAGCGATGATGAGATTTTTGGCCCACCTATCGATGATCTTGATGATTATTTCTAGTACATGTAAGATCTGTAGTACTTATGGCAATTTTATACATGTATGATACATTTACTTATTTTGCATCTCTTTTATACATGTATGATATATTTACTTATTTTGCATCTCTTTTATACATGTATGATACATTTACTTATTTTGCATCTCTTTTATACATGTATGATACATTTACTTTTTTTATATATGCGTCTTGATAGTTTATTCCTTTTGTTGTTGCGGTGATTGATGGTGGGCGGTGGAATCAGGAAGCTTAGGTCGGTTATGACCTTCTGGGGTGGTGGCGAGGGGTCCAGCCAAGGTGGAGGAGGAGGCATGCAGGCCGAGGGGTGGAGGGCGTGCCTGGAGGAGGAGGAGGAGGAGGACGATGACGAGGGCGTGCCAGGAGGTGGAGCCAGGATGGAGGAGGAGCCCGAGGTGGAGGAGGAGGGCGGCGGCAGCAGCGAGGGCATCGAGCCGACACCTCCTCCTGGGGACGCACGACCACGAGTTCAGCAGCCACGGAGGAGGATGAGGAGGAGGAGGAGACCGGGAGGAGATAGCGGAGGCGTGTGGAGGAGGCACGGAGGAGGATGCTTTGAGCGGGTTGAGCGCGAGGAGGATGCCGACTTGGTGGCAGAGGAAAATGGGGTGCCTACGGGTTTGGCTGCGAGAGGTCGTCGCGCCTCCCAGATTTTACCCATCTGAGAGGCGGCCGGTGATTCGACCATCCGGAACTAAGTAAGTAATTTTGCATGTTAACACTAATTCACGAGGTTTTTAAGTTATAATGAAACTAATATTCAATCTCAATAACTTTGTGCGAGGATTGGGAAATGGTGATCCTGTGGAGTCACTCGCCGAGTAAGCGGGATCCTGGGTCTTCATGCGAGGCAAACTACCCCGGGATGGTGAGGATCGATGGTGTTGTGCAGCCCGCCATGAAGTGGTCCCATCAGCACGCCGCCAAATGATCGACCGATCGAGTGGCGGGTGTTATAACAAACAAGGCCGACCGGGTGATGATGAAAGAGTTGTGGGTACGTGTTCATCGCACTATCTTTGATAATAACATCACATTAATTGTATATTACTGACTGTATTTGCTTGTAGGATTACTACACCTTGGCGGAGGGAGTACGTAGGGAGGACGCGGATGACGTGGTGAACAGAGTCTGTGTTCACCGAGTGCAGGACCTCTTCTATGAGACAAAGCTCCTATGCAGAAGAATTTACCATGCCCGCAGAGGAAACAGAGTCACCAGAGCGCAGGCAGTGCACCTGCCCCTGACTAAGGAGCAATACTTGACGGTAAACATGAGATTACATCGTCTGTGATTAATTGCACTGAAATTGATTTATGATTTGTCATGTGCTCGTGTACGTGCAGGTGCCTCCTGCTTGGTGTGCGGGGATGGACAACTGCTGGGAGGCCATTGTGGACACGTGGTTGAGTGAGGAGTACGAGCAATATCACGCCCGTCGCGCTCACGTTGCCGTGCGATGATGATGGGGTTCCTCGCACAAACAAGGGCCCACTACCCTCAAGGAATATGCAGCCAGATATGTACGCGGATTTCATTTCGTTGTTGCTACGCTTAACTTCGAATGCATAATATCTTATTGTTGTGCTTCTTCCTGCAGACGCGGTTCCACCCCGGCCAGGAGTGCGCCTCGTTCAAGGCATATGCCTTGGCACACAAGGGCAAGGCAAAGGACCCCGACCTCGTCTACAACCCGGAGGACCCGCCCGAGGCATCTGATAACTGGCGTGCACGATCGCCTCGGTAGTACACGGCGATGGCGAGAGAGAGATCCATGGGCGAATTTGATCCGAGCACCGCTGACCTCGAGGGTGACATCGTCATGAGGTTGGGACCAGGTAAGCCACACGGGAGGTACTATATGGGCAACAAGCATCATAGACACGGCCAACACTCGAGACACTCGCCCAGATTAGAGCCCGAGCACGAGTTCGAGCCCGGCCATACGCCCACGCGCCACGGCCCCAGGTGGTAGCACTCTAGGTTAGTTCTGTTGCATAAGTTGTCCATTCATTTTCTACCCGTTCTTTATTTGCATTCTAACTATGTGATAAATAATTGTAGGCCCAGATTGAAGCCCTGCAGAGTCACAGTGAGCCTCACAGAGCCGAGGGCAGGCCCTCCGGCTATCGCACTAGGCCGAGTTGGCACAGGAGAGGCGCGAGTGCAGCCCAGCTTGAGGCCTTCCAGTGATCGAGAAGGCCTGGCACGAGTACATGGCCAGCTTTTCTCGAGCATGGGCGGCCTCCACCGCCCGCCGCCTGCCGCCGATGATACTGTTGGTGCCTCCACCTCCATGTGACGGCACTCTGTGAGTCACTCTTCATCTTGAAAGGCTTTTTTAGTTCAGATTGTGCTACTGATCAACACTATCATGTTAGAACCTAGAAGAGAGTAGGATACATACATGTATAAGTTAGATTATTAGTAATATTGTTCAGACCTTGAAAGGCATCATGTTAGGTTCTACATGAGTACATAGGTGTTTGCCCAATTCATGTTGGTCTACTCGACCATGTGTGACGATATCTTGCACATAGAGGAGAACTAAACAACAACTAACTTGATATGTGTTATCTATTATATGCCTATATATTGATGTCACTGTTAACTGGTCTTTCGAAGGAATATTTGAATTTGGCATACTACCTTATGATTAATTGACAAATATGTTTATTTTCTTTTGCTCCCTCATTCCAGGGACCTTCTACAGCTGGATCGAACAACGATCAAGACTTGGACTTGTCTCCGTTTCTCGGTAGGGCTCCGACCATGTGACAGGACCATGTTTCACTTGTTTGTATGTTGAACTTAGAAGTGGGTTGAACTTTGTGGACTTTGGACATGTTGATGGTGTTTGTGGACTTTGCATTGTGCTTGTGACATTTGTTGTAGCTATATGTTGGTTATAATGAGTGGATGTGACATTTGTGGACATATATGTGATATATATTGTCTATCTGTTGGTAACTGTGATATTCTGTTATAATTGTTGTTAATTGTGGCTGGATATGCACTGAAACAAACAAAAAAAATACTGTGGACAAGTTTTACCGAGTGTAACACTCGGTAATGGTGATGTTTACCGAGTGTTACACTCGGTAAAACAGAGAACAGAACCAAATTGGTTCTGATTCTGTTAATTTTGCCGAGTGTGCCATTTTTTACCGAGTGCCACGACCCCACTCGGATATATGTGCCATTTTTTACCGAGTGGAACACTCGGTAAATGAGTTACATGTTTACCGAGTGTTACCGGTACACTCGGTAAACTATATTAGGAAAAAACTATTTGCGGAATTGTTTTAATCATGAAAATGGTTATCTGTTTACCGAGTGCTATGTCTAACACTCGGTAAACGACGCCGTTAACGGCAAGCTTGGGGACTGACGACCGTCACGTCGTAGTTGTTTACCGAGTGCCGGCGTAGCACTCGGTTACATTTATTCTCCGAGTGCCCCGTTAGTTGACACTCGGTAAACTAACTTTACCGAGTCGTTGTTTACCGAGTCATGTTTACCGAGTGTGGCACTCGGTAAAAAATTTACCGAGTGTTTATCCATATTTGCCGAGTGTTTATCACACTCGGTAATTAATCAGTATCCCGTAGTGATAGTTGCAACATCTATAAACACATGTTGCAACATCTAGCAACATCTACAAATAAAATGACTGTTGCAACCCACAAAATCCTAAGCACCCGTGAGATAAGGGAAAGAGGGGATGCACATGGGTTGGCGGCGCTGTCGGGGCTGCAAATCATGCCGCCTCCATGGATGCAATGGGGGATGGGCCACCGTCACCTGCTGGGTGGGGGAGACCACCACACCACTAGATGTGTATCGTGCTCCATTTTTTTTTAGGCAAACAGGAGGGGGGGAGCCCCCTACTGGAATTTTATTGACTTAAAGTAAAGGTTTGTATCGTGCTTCATGGATCCACCATGGAAGGTCAATGCTCCATGGATCCACCGCGGGAAGGCCACTATGGCTGCTGTCGAGGTTAGGGATGGCGCGCTAGGGTGGATGAGGCACGTCGGGCTCGAGCTCCGCCCCGGGTGGAAAAGGAGGAATTGAACACTAATCTTCTACTGTTATCTACGCATATTAATTACATTCACTTGCCATAGTGCGAAGTCGACTGCACAGAAAACTTTGTTTCTCGCACGACCAAGTCTCTGCTGGCTCACGTCGTCACACACCGGTACGCAGCACACTGCCTTGACTCCTGATCCTGAAGTGAGAACAAAAAAAAAACAGTGGGGCAGCCCCTCCATTCCCATCAATATGCTCGTCTCTGCTACCGACGCTGTTACAGGTGGACGTGGCAGCTATCTTCGCTTTTTTCCATAATGTACTCCCTCCGTTCTTAAATATATGTCGTCTGCTCTTTCTAAGAAATAACTTCAATTAAATATAGATTAAAAATATTGAAAACGTTTTTGTATATAGTTTTTTAATAAATTTATTAGGAGATATAAATATTGCATGCATTTTTTTTCAAATTAAATCAAACTTATAGCACGCACACAAATAGCTACATATAAAAAGGGATAGATGGAGTATCCATCGAAAGCCACCAACATGACCCTCTCTTATTAGAAGCTTCATGCAACAGCTTCAAGCCTTCAAGATATAATAACGCCGGTGATCAAATGAAAACGATGTAAATAAATGCTGCAACTTTGAATATTTCTTTGGTATGAGGTAGCGTATGTTTTTTTCCAATATGGTAATGTTGTGGGTAGTCTACTCTAATTCAGCACGTTATTAGTCGTCGCAGGAGAAACATTCAAATTCAAACAATATATAAGGCTTGCCGGCGGACTGGGTAGTTGGTAGTTGGTCTACATCTACATCTCATATGTAATATAGTGCTACGTACTTTCAAGAAGAGCTCTGGGACATGGGTTTCTGATCTTTCGTCGCGTTCAAGATTTTCATACCCGTATTTTTAGACAAAACCGGATATAAAGATTACATATGTGCCCAGAGATCAATCACACGTATACAAGACAAATTACAAAAGTACCAAGCTCCAAGCTTTATTACGTAGAGTTTAATAATCCATTACAATAAACAGATCAGAGTCTTAGCAAAAGTGTATAAGATACTAAGCACTCCAGTGCTTCTCCATAAGCCATAGGGACACCGACTGGTTGACATCAAGTCTAATAGTCCTAGGGGAAATTAGCATACCCACCATTGGAGACAACATGACCCAGAAAAGAGACCTCCTTCAACCATAATTCACACTTACTCCGCTTAGCATACAACTTATTCTCTGCAAAACCAACCTTCTGTCTTAGAGAATACTAGGATATCATCAATGAATACCACCACGAATTTATCCAGATACTCCATGAACACCTTATTATTCATCGTGTACATAAAATAGGCAGGTGCATTGGTCACACCAAAGGACATAAATGTGTACTCATACAATGCATACCTTGTAGTGAACGCTGCCTTAGGTATGCCTGAATGCTAAATCTTCAATTGATGATAACCAGAACGAAGATCAATCTTAGAGAACACACAAGCACCTCTCAACTGGTCAAATAAGTCATCAATCCTTGGCAGTGGATACTTGTTCTTGATAGTGACCTCATTGAGAGAACGATAATCTACACACATCTGTTGAGTACCATCCTTCTTATCAACAAAGATCACATGTGCACCCCATGTAGATGAACTGGGATGTATGAGACCTTTCTCCTGGAACTCCTTCAATTGTTTCTTAAGTTCCTCTAATTCATTAACCCCTATTCTACATGGACTCTTAGCTATAGGTACTGTGCCAGGTAATAACTCAATATCACGGTCACGAGCGGCCTTGGAACATTTACATAATAGATGATGAATGGTGATGATACCAATGATGAAAATGCTCACCCTTAATTATTGTTGTTGCTATACATTATTCATGTTTACCTGAGAGTAAACTGCACCCACCATACAACAACTATCCCAGTAAGTGCAAGTTAGTCCAACATCTTGTAATTTGTTCAATTCAATGCGTCAACTATCAAGATAGGTGCATGCTAGCCCAACATCTTCTAATATGTTTAATTTGATGTGAGAACTTAGCACATTGGTGCATATAAGGTCCAAGGATTGTAACAATATGTCTTTGTACACACCCTAGCATGCTCATCTCATCCATCACTCCGCTTGAATCATTTGCTATATTGTGATATCATTTTTTAATTTGAACAAATATAAAAGCTTACTTTAAATTCTATTTTGAATTTAAATATAGGAAAAGCCAAACTCTTAAGGGGGACACCAGATGGTAGGCATTTCATGATCCTTTCGATGTATACATCCTCTTTTTTGTTTCTACTACATTGTCTTTCATTTTGTTTTTGTGTCTGCAACATCCTTTCAACTGCAGCGGCCGCTTTTTCTATTTTTCTTCTTTTTCATTTTTTCCTTGGCTTGGTAAACCAATACAACAACTTGGTTGGTTCGATTATAGCCAAAGCCAAACCAAAAACGAACCTATCGGTCCCTACTTCTTATGGGATGGACAACGGACGTATTAGGTTTAGCGAGCTATGAATGAACATAGGTAGGGGTGACATGGATGAAAACACTATTATAGTATAGAAACAAAAATGTCCGGTTTGATATTTTCCATATTTATGAAACAAATGGCCCAAAATCAGAAATGATATCATATAGCAAACGATTCAAGATGAGTGATGGGTGAGATGAGGGTGTTAGGGCGTATAGCTTCTAGTGACAGTGATTCAGAGTGTACAAAGACTTGTTGTTACGATACTTGGACTGTATATGCACCAATGAACCAAGTTCTCGCATCAAATTAAATAGATTAAAAGATGTTGGACCAACATGCACCCACCTAGATAGTTGCCGAATTAAATTGGACAAATTACAAGATGTTGGACTAAGATGCACTAACTTGGATAGTTGTTGTATGGTGAGTGCAATTTACTCTTTACCTGATCATGCGTTTCTATGTGGACTTATGATAACTTGTTGCTATTCAATTGCTTAAAACTATATATGACTCACTAAAGGCTAATCGTAGTAAACCAGTGTCAACCTTTTGAGCCTCATAAACCCCATGTTATATTTGTTGAGTACGACATGTACTTGCACTTGCTTTACTTTTCAATACTTTGGAAAATCCCAGATGGGTAACAAAAGATGGAGCTTGGTTAAATTTTTAGGAGTGCTAAGCGTATGTTACCCCCAGTCAACCGTCCCTTTGGCTCTGGAGGCTTTACTTGAAAATTAGAATGTGTATTTCCGCTAATCTGATAAGTATCTTGTATCGATGTAATATTGTTGTTCGTTATATAATAAAGCATTGTCTCTTGATACTATTGTAATTTGTCACTATATGTGTGATTTGACTTCCTGGGCACACATATAGATAATACTCAGTTTTATTCTTAAAACTAGGTGTGGCAAAGATAACTATCGATTTGGTGAAGAGCAACACACCGATCAGGTTTCAGATCGCAAAGACTTGGACTCTGTAACCTTAGCACCATGGCTCTTCTGTTATCAACCGAGTCACAGTCCGGTCGACCTCACCAATATGAAGGTTATTCCCTGCTGCGAATCGAAGAACACAAGCAAAACATGATAAAACACAACTCAAATAAAGTGACAATTGTGGATGTATGATTAAACTTTCGAATTTGGGTTTTACAGCGAATATTCAAAGACAAATTGATCTAAGCAAAACCCAAACTCTAATATGAGCGGCAGCTATTGATTATATAGTCTAAGGGGTGCCCAAAAGCTACCCCTATTCATGTCTAACAAGTCCCAACACGTTAGGGCGTCCGCAATGGCTAGCTATTTGGCTAGCTAGATGTGACGTGTCAAGGAAAAAGTAGGAGAGAGAGTTGTCACTAGCGACGAGTAACTAGCCTATCTATTTCACGTAGCCCAAGAACATATGAGAGGAGCATATGGGTTCACTAGAACAAGAAGGTATAAAATTGTCATTTCTCTTGTCTCTCACCTCCACGTCATCTAGCTAGCTACGTAGCTAACACCATTGCGGACGCCCTTAAAAGACTCAAATGGCCCAAAAGACAATGACACAGTGCCCTCAATATAGCTCTGGGACAGTCAACTGTTGTTCCATATAGCTCCTGAGGCAATGCCTTCTTTTAGTCTCCATCTGGGTGTCATTTGCTACAAGAATATAAACTGTAGGATACGATACAAATTCGTTTTTACTTGCCGAAATCGTTATGGCCTTTCATAGTTTTGCGATTGGTAGCCAGTCTGCTGGATTCCCACCACTTACAAACGTAGCAAAGAGTTGTTTGCTTGGATGGGGTTAAAATCAACGGTCAAGAAATTTGTTGTCAGCTGCCACATCTGCCGGCCAACAAGCCAAACCTGAGAGTGTCCTTTACCCTGGCTTATTTCAAACTCTTCATATTCCTACCCAAGCATGACACAATGGCGTCCCTCGATTTTGATGAGGGACTTCTTAGTAGGTCTGGAGGAAAAGATTGCATTATTGTTGTGTGGTTGACAAATTCTCTAAGTATAGTCATTTTGTGCCACTCAGTCATCCTTATACTGCCTTCAGTGTTGCTAAGCTCTACGTGCAGCACATATACATAGTCCATAGTATGCCTCATTCCATTGTCTCTTATCATGATATTGAGCTTTTAGTAGTTAGTTGTGGACAAGTCCCTTATCAATTTTTCTGGTGTACTGTCCCTTGTTGGTATGTCTTCTCCTTAGCACCCCCAAACCGACTGGTAAACCGAATAGGTTACCAAATGCATGGAAATATTCTTGCAGTGTTTTTTTTGTCAGTGCATGTCCTTTTAATTAAGTGGATTGATTGAAATTATTTGGCTGAAGATTTTGGTACAACACGAGTTGGCACTTTGCTCTGGGATAGTCATTCTATATGGCCATATTAGCGTCGTCATTTTGGTTTTGATGGCTCTACGGCATGTGATCCTGTTGACTTGTCTGACTCGATCGCTACAGGAGAAGTCTTGGATCACTCCTGTTATTCATCAACATTTGGCTCGGGCTCATAGTGCTTATGAAACAACTTGACAAAGTTGTTTTTCGATCAGCTTCTCTACCAAACATGCTCGATCTTTGGAAACAGCTTCTCCGTAGAAGTTGTTTTCAGCTTCTGTCACATGCGCGTGTCTCTAAGTGAAGCTGAAAATACTAGCTTCTCCTCCTACCCTTCTCATGGCTATCTACCTTGAAAAATTATTTGACCAAACATTTATGAAAACACCTTTAGCTTCATTGGTGAAGCTAGCTACTTTATGGAACTAAAGCTATCTTACTATTACTAATTGAAGGCCTCAACGGAGGCTCCACGTTGATCCTCACCAGACGCGCTAGAAAAAAAGATAAAATACTAGAAATTTCCACATTAATTAGAAACATCCAACCATAAAATCCAAAGACTCAAGTGTCCACGACCATTGGATCTATTGTTTCTCTAGAAAATTACCCACCTTTACCACTATTATAAAAAAAGTAGCCTAAAATATTATTGTTGGGGAGGAAAACACTTTCATTGTGCGGAAAGAGCTATACCTACCGACGTTCACATTTAGTTAGTTATTAATAGAATATATATCTCAAATATCTACTATTTCTATTTCTATTTCTATTTCTCTATTAATATATAAAACATTAGATACGGCACTTTAATAGAATATATATCTAAAATATCTGCTGTTTCTATTAATATATAAAACATTCGGTACAGCCACACATCGTTCAAGGTTGGTTAATAGATTATCTAAAGAAGTTACATAATCATATTTTTTTTAACGATAGCCACACATTCGGTACAGAACACAATCCTCGACGCGGCGGACGAATGGCTGAGGGCCGCCGGCGACGAGGCCAACGATAGGTGCATGGAGAGGGTGCTCGTCGTCGGGCTGTGGTGCGCGCACCCTGACCAGAACGAACGGTCGTCCATCGCACAGGCCATGCACGTCCTGCAGTCAGAGGACGCCAGGCTTCCGGAGCTCACGCCTCAGATGTACAGGACGGTGTCGGAGTTTGCCGTCACTGGACGTGCTATCGGCGCCTTGTCCGTTCAGAGCTCCTCTTCTGCGACCACGGCGACAACCCGTGGCCACTCCAAGGTCTCTTCCGAGTCAGCAACCTCTGCCTTGCTTCGAGATTCAAAAGAGTTGGGTTGATTTACATTCATCACTGTTGTATGGGCCGCCTCTGGTCTATGGGCGTCTTTGTGTATTATATATTGACTGTAAAATTACTTTTTTTCACATTCGTTACCATCATACTTCTTCACTTTAAAACAATCATCGGTCGTGTAGTTCTTCAATTAAAGCAACCATCTTTGTAAATTGTGTTTTTACATTCTGAGCCGAGTCTGATGAATAATGCTTTAAAAAAATGGATTCTAGCTCACAGCTGCCTGTCAATATGACTGGTATCTGTAGTAATCAATTGGCTAGCACAATATGAGCGAATGAAAAGTGATGTTTTTCGTTACGCATCTTCGCTGCTATTTGTAATGTTGAATTAAGTCACCATTACAGTGATTAGTGAGGGGCCTTTGCCGTGCCCTGGTCAGAGGGCTATATAATATAAGTGATCGATCGTACTGAATCGACCTGACACTTGTCTTTATCACTTCTGTGTATTTTTGACATATACATAATAAAGTTAGCACTAAGGGAATACCAAAGGGGAAAGACTCAATTAAACTCTAAAATGAAAGGATTAACATAAATCCCAGCCTTTATTATTCATATAAGTATATATAGGCACTTATGATAATGGACTGGAGGCATCATGCTCTACTACTAGCTACTAGCACCGGCGTTTCTGATAAGGCCGGCTTCAATCCGATGCTCTTGTCAAAGATGCCCAAGTCAAGGTCACGTGTACGTAAACCTGGTCATACAATCGATCAAAAAACAAGAACCATGCAATTCTCCACTTCAGGTTAAGTAACAAGATGAGGTAGACAGTTGAGAGGCCTGCCGCCCATCCTATGCCCAGCGCATGGTACAAGAACAATGAATCTTCAACGAGCGACTTGCGACTTCGACGGAGACGGGCGGACGCTGGCCGGTGGCCGGTGGCCGGTGGCCGCCTCTCCCCGAAAAACAAATTCTATTTTTTTCGGATTTTTTCGTTTTGAAATTTGCCGAGTGTCGGGCACTCGGCAAACGCTTTGCCAAGTGCCCGAAAGAAAACACTCAGCAAAAAGCTCTTTGCCGACTGCTACTTTGCCGAGTGATCTTTGCCAAATATGGCACTCAGCAAAGCGTTTGCCGAGTGTATTCTTGGCTTTGCCGAGTGCCTCACTGTGACCGGTAGTGGTAGATAACAGTAGAAGATTAGTGTTCAATTCCTCCTTTTACTCTTCTCAAGTAGCACACGGTGCATTTCATAAAACTGCTGCTGATGACTAAAAATGATCAAGGGATTTCGCAATGATATGCATGACGCATTGAGCTTCGAAGAACGAGAAGAGATCCGGCCTGGCCGATTTGAGACTCGGTCAGGGCGGTCCCTGCTGTTCACTACTGCAAACGCGTGCTTTGCCGAGGGCCTGAGGCTTTGCCGAGGGCCAAATCTCGGGCACTCGGCAAAAACACTCTTTGCCGAGGGCCAGCCACAGGAGCCCTCGGCAAAGAACGGCGCTCGGCAAAGACAGGCCCACGGCAAATCAAATCTTTGCCGAGGGCTGCGGCCCTCGGCAAAGATACCCTCGACAAATTAGGCCCGTTGGGTCACGGCGGCCATTCCCCATCAAGCTTTGCCGAGGGTCACCCGTTAGGCCCTCGGCAAAGGTTTTTTTTCTGTGAAACCAGGTTATTCGGCAATATTTTTTTTAAGTCTTTGCCGAGGGCCCCGTTCGCTGGTCTGAACTTTGGCTGAAACTGGCTGAAAAACACTATTCCGGCTGAATTGTTGTGAGAGAAAAACACTGTTCCGGCTGAAAAAAGCAAGCCGAACAAGCCAAACTTTAAGACAAGCGAACGTGGTAGTTAGTTGTGGACAAGTCCCTTATCAATTTTTCTGGTGTACTGTCCCTTGTTGGTATGTCTTCTCCTTAGCACCCCCAAACCGACTGGTAAACCGAATAGGTTACCAAATGCATGGAAATATTCTTGCAGTGTTTTTTTGTCAGTGCATGTCCTTTTAATTAAGTGGATTGATTGAAATTATTTGGCTGAAGATTTTGGTACAACACGAGTTGGCACTTTGCTCTGGGATAGTCATTCTATATGGCCATATTAGCGTCGTCATTTTGGTTTTGATGGCTCTACGGCATGTGATCCTGTTGACTTGTCTGACTCGATCGCTACAGGAGAAGGCTTAGATCACTCCTGTTATTCACCAACATTTGGCTCGGGCTCATAGTGCTTATGAAACAACTTGACAAAGTTGTTTTTCGATCAGCTTCTCTACCAAACATGCTCGATCTTTGGAAACAGCTTCTCCGTAGAAGTTGTTTTCAGCTTCTCTCACATGCGCGTGTCTCTAAGTGAAGCTGAAAATACTAGCTTCTCCTCCTACCCTTCTCATGGCTATCTTTACCAAACATTTATGAAAACACCTTTAGCTTCATTGGTGAAGCTAGCTACTTTATGGAACTAAAGCTATCTTACTATTACTATTTAGAGGCCTCAACGGAGGCTCCAATTCTCACCAGACGCGCTAGAAAAAAAAGATAAAATACTAGAAATTTCCACATTAATTAGAAACATCCAACCATCAAATCCAAAGACTCAAGTGTCCACGACCATTGGATCTATTGTTTCTCTAGAAAATTACCCATCTTTACCACTATTATAAAAAAAAGTAGCCTAAAATATTATTGTTGGGGAGGAAAACACTTTCATTGTGCGGAAAAAGCTATACCTACCGACGTCACATTTTGTTAGTTATTAATAGAATATATATCTAAAATATCTACTATTTCTATTTCTATTTCTCTATTAATATATAAAACATTAGATACGGCACTTTAATAGAATATATATCTAAAATATCTGTTGTTTCTATTAATATATAAAACATTTGGTACAGCCACACGTCGTTCAAGGTTGGTTAATAGATTATCTAAAGAAGTTACGTAATCATATTGTTTTTTAACAAACAAATCCACATACCAAGAAAGAAAGAAAATAATAAATACATATTATTTTTTTCTACCACCGTCCCATGGCTACAGGTCCTAGGGCCTAGGCCGTGGCACCGGCTGGCGGGTGCACCTCCCCTAATCCGGCACTGATGCCGGAATGCACCCGTCGGCATTGTTCCATGGAGAGGAACGGTGGCCTCACAGCTCAAATCAGCCGCATCAGGGCTAGGAGCCAGGACTAAGAAGGACGATAGGAACCAGTAGCAAGGGATCAAGAAAAAAGGCGATGGCTTCACGTCGACATCCTTCTATGGTGAGAAAAAAGACGTGTTGTGTGATGCATGCATCTGCCTGACTTGCACCTGTATACGTCTAGCGAGCAAGCAGGTCATTCACGCATCGATCTGTAATCGGCAAGTATCTGCAAGAGGGGCGGCCATAAGCCCATAAGCACGGGACAAACACTAGCCCCGGTGCGTTCATGTGCTGCGTTCATGGCATCTACATCGACATTGGCACCAGCTGGATAGATCTACAGACTAAAGGTGTGGACATCTTGCTAGATCCGAAAATTACAATTTAATTTCTCTCCTAAGATGTACTGAATTTTGCCATCCCATAACTACTGTTTAGTTTGTCTTCTCCGAGTACTTATTCCATACTGCTTATAGGTGAGATTAGACCAGGGAAAGAATTGTGAAAAATGAAAGCAAGAGTCTTAGATTACTTTGAATCAATAAGTCTTCTTGATATAATAACCCTTATTGACCTTGACTTATAATATTTTTGTTCAATTTAATATAAATTCGTTAGCTTACTTCGAGTTTACATGTTAATGATGCTAGAAAATTAGGAGACCATGATTCAGGGAGTTATCGAGAAAGCCTATATGAAAAAACTCAAACCCCCACAAATATTAAAGATAAATAACTAATCCCATAATAATTCTTTTATAACTTATCCGGACCCTTTATGTTTGCATCCAAATTAACCATATGGGCTACCTATATAATTTACACCTAAATTATCCATCTCAACAATTGTAAAAAAAAACACAAACCTATCAAATCTATATGTAAATGCTAATATGCTATTATGAAATAATTTAACATCCATACCAATATTAAGTTAAAACTATGCATAAAGCTATGTTCCACTATGTAGACTAAGGACACATATCATTAACAAATGATATACCGATGACCCTTACACTTCACTTTAAGTCATATTAATACTCATGATAATAAATTTTGCAAGTTGTTATCGTCTTGAAAAAAGAAAGAATAAACAATTTGATTGGAACATTATATCATATGAATAAAAGTATTATAATTCCAAGTATTATTTGTTCACTAAATCAATATCAATGCAATATAAAAAATTCCACATCTTAAGTGCCATGGTGCAAGCTGAAACAACTATTATGGGTATTCTAAGAACTTAAGGGTAGCCTAGGACCTAAAATTTTTTAATAAAATAAAAAATGAAAAATTTGAATTAGCGATATAGTAAGCATTGGAATTTCAAATTAACACATGACCAAAAGCTGAAAGTTAAAATAGAGATTTTTATGATATTACATAAAGTGATAGGAGTCTATATATTTAAGTCTATGTTTCAACTAAACATTTATCATGCTAGAAAAAAAATAATCCTAGAAAATATTATTAATGAAACCGCTAGAAATAAAAAAGATGATCATAAAATTCTTAAAAAGCCTAAAACATTTTACCGTCAAATTGTCCGACTATAATCACCATCGTAAATAATAGTTGTTGTATATGAGAAATTAATCAGCTCAAAACTTTGGAAAAAGAATCAAAATTCAGGTCCATGTCGTCAAAATATAGATTACAACTAAAGTCAACATAGTTTAAGCAAATGTTTCAATTAAATGTATATTGATAAACAGAGGTGCTTTCAAAAGAAAAAAACCAATAGATATGGACGGAAAGGACATAAAAATCAATAATTGATATATTATCAAAATTGAATGTAAATTATAGAGTACCTATTATAGCTATTATAGTGAAGAGAGAGAAAATATTTGATATATTTTTTTTTATTAGTTAGTGTCTCTTAAGATTCTAACCCGTGCGAGAGCATGGGTCGGTGAACTAGTATAACAAATGATCCACTAGTGAAAGTGAGATGTATCAAACTTGCCCCCGAAGACTCAGGCTCGCAAGACTCACGCCAAAATATTTTTCAAATGTCGGCGACTGGGTGTATCCGAAGGGCTCCAGGGTTATTTTATTTCCACAAGACATATATACTTGGCCGCCCCAAGCTCTAACCAGAAATTGCATTGGCCCTTCGATATTCTTTGGTCCTTTTCAGGTACGTACGTTCTTAGCAACACTACTGGAAACACATGCTTTGCCGAGGGCCTGAGGCTTTGTCGAGGATCAAATCTCGGGCACTCAGCAAAGACACTCTTTGCCGAGGGCCAGCCACAGGAGCCCTCGGCAAAGAACGGCCCTCGGCAAAGAGGCCTTTGCCGAAGGTACGACCCTCGGCAAAGACAGGCCCACGGCAAATCAACTCTTTGTCGAGGGCCGCGGCCCTCGGCAAAGATGCCCTCGGCAAATTAGGCCCATTGGGTCACGGCGGCCATTTTCCGTCAAGCTTTGCCGAGGGCCACCAGTTAGGTCCTCGGCAAAGGTTTTTTTTCTTCTGTGAAACCAGGTTATTCGGCAATTTTTTTTAAGTCTTTACCGAGGGCCCTAGACCAGGCTCTCGGCAAAGATTTTTTTAAAACCAGTTTTTCGGCCAAATTTTTTTTATAAATCGCCTATGCCGAGGGTCCGAGGCGAGGCCCTCGGCAAAGAAGCCCTTTGCCGAGGGCCAGGATAGGCCCTCGGCAAAGATTTTTTATTTTTTTTAAAATCTTTGCCGAGGGCCACGGGCCAGGCCCTCGGCAATTCTTTTTTGTTTTTTTGTGGTGCTACAATACAGTGTTTTGAACTCAATTTCAAAATTTAGGCCAATTTTGATTTTCTTTTGTATATTTCCTTAATTTATTTCGATTCTTTGATTTTTTTTCGAATATGTCAAATTTGAACTGCAGGTGCATGGAATATTGCAATGTAGTGTTTCGAAAAATGTTATTCATGTTAATTGGTGCATGTTGAGTCCCTATCCATGAACTCGCATCAAATTTTCACGCATCTTATTTGCGTAACATGACGACCGACTTGTCGGAAAAGTGTTTTAAAATTATATAAAATCCATACGAAGTCCGAAAATCACGAAACTTGGCGAGATGTCATGTTATCGCATGTGTAGGCTGTGGTAAAAAATTGATCACATGTGGAGATGTCTGGGTTTCAGGCATCCGACGTCGCAACTCGCTCGAAGCCTTCTCAATTTTTTACCACAGCCTACACATGCGATAACATGACATCTCGCCAAGTTTCGTGATTTTCGGACTTCGTATGGATTTTATATAATTTTAAAACACTTTTCCGACAAGTCGGTCGTCATGTTACGCAAATAAGATGCGTGAAAATTTGATGCGAGTTCATGGATAGGGACTCAACATGCACCAATTAACATGAATAACATTTTTCGAAACACTACATTGCAATATTCCATGCACCTGCAGTTCAAATTTGACATATTCGAAAAAAATCAAAGAATCGAAATAAATTAAGGAAATATACAAAACAAAATCAAAATTGGCCTAAATTTTAAAATTGAGTTCAAAACAATGTATTGTAGCACCACAAAAAAAGTAGGCTAAAAAAACAAAAAAAAAATTGCCGAGGGCCTGGCCCGTGGCCCTCGGCAAAGAATTTAAAAAAAAATAAAAAATATTTGCCGAGGGCCATGGATCTGGGCCCTCGGCAAAGGACCGAACCCTAAATCGGGCCACAGCCCAAATTCCCGATCGGAAATTGTGAAAAAATAAATCCCGCTCGACCATCTCCCTCCCCACCCCGCTCATGGCCGGCCCTGGCCCACCACCACCACCACAAGACCCTGGCCGCACACTGCATGGCTTCTTCACGGCTGCCTGAGGCTCGGCCCATGGCTACCACCTGCCACACACACCTCGGCCGCCTCGCCTCCACCACCGCTGGCCGCTACACCCACGCTGGGCACATTGCCAAGTGTCTGGCCGCCCGAGCAAGCAACCCCACAGCACCCAGTCGCTGTGCACACGCCAGCACGCCATTGCCACCACACATGCTCCACCGCCCAGGCTTTCGGCCACCAGTGGCCTGGCGCCCCCACCGCTGATGGCGGCCGAGGTCGCGCCTGCCTCCGCTCCCCGTCTCCGCCGAGCAAGGGAGGTCGACCGCCGGCTGCCCCCTCCGGGCTGCCCTCGTCGGCCTTCCCCTGACCCCACCCCAGGCCGCCCGTCGCCATTTCTTTGTTGGAGGAGGAGGCAGAGGGTGAAGTTGGAGGAAGAAGAGAAGGAGAAGAGGAGAAGGAGGAAGGGGAAGAAAAGGAGAAGAAGAGGAGAAGGAGGAAGGGGAAGAGAAGGAGAAGAAGGGAAAAGGAGAGAAGAAAGGGAAGAGGGGGAGAGGAGTACTCCAACGCCGCTCGACCTCGCCGGAGAAGAAAGTGACCCCCGCACCGCGACGCCCGACTCCACCGCAACCCTAGGTAAAACTCTCATTGTCGGCCTTCGTGCCATATGTGGTTGTGTGGGCCTTCGTGCCGTAAGTTGATATGAGGGCCTTCGTGTCGTTGTGGTTGTCGGCCTTCGTGCCGTTGTGAATGTCGGCCATCGTGTCGTTTTTTTGCAGAGTTTTGGAAACCTCCCGTGCAGGGAGAGTGCTGCCAAATTTTGAACAAAAATAACCTATTGTCTTTTATGCAGGAGAAGAGTACGTCGGAGGGGACCCGGAGGACCCGATCGTCTTCGTCGATGTCGCAGTTTCACGCTCAAGACTGCGTCGCCTCGCCACTACGTCGATTCACCACTGCCCCGCTAGCCTTACTTCACAAACACCCTAGGTATAAATAACCTCTTTTTGCGCATGTCGGTCGTAGCCCGCGCGTAACCCAGTTAGGCGTCTCCCGTCCGAAAGAGATACGGTCGTAGGTATGCAAATCTTTGCGTATCTACGACCGTATCTATTTCGGATTGTCCACGTTTTTTGGACAGCCCGTGGATGCGTAGATGGGTTAGTTTCCATGGTCCGCTCCGGTCCGAGAAGGAGTTTCGGCAACACCTCCCTGTTGTTCTCCGGATACACACTCTCCCTTGCAGGACGTGTATCGGGAGAACAACGGGGAGGTGCTGCCGAAATTCTATCTCGGAGAGGAGCGGAGCATGGAAACTGACCTCATCTACGCATCCGCGAGTGGGATTAGAACCTATCCTCACCTATTAGATAGTAGGAACACCGCGTAGATACAATTGATGGTCACAATATTCTATGCTGTAAATGTTAAAGGATGGAGGACCGTCAGTGGATGTACACGGGCTGGAGAAGCGGGAGTGACTACGACTATGAATGGGTGAAGGGGACAGATGGTTTCTTGAAACATGCATTTCGCCCAGGAGCAGGAGGACATTCTCTAGTTTGGTGTCCCTGCAGCAAATGTGACAACAGGAGAAAAGTAGACGAGAAGACCATGGGTAGACATCTTGTGTTCAATGGTTATACGTCGGCTATCGTGATGGATCTACCATGGTGAAGCAGATCGTATAAGAGCGGAGGTGGTGAGACCACGCCTCGAGGCTTTTGATGATGATGCCGGGGTAGCAGACATGCTAGATGACGCCCACCAAGCTCACTTCGCTGAACGACATGAGAAGGAGGAGATGGAGGAATCCGCAAAGGACTTCTACAAAATGTTGGACTCGGCACAGAAACCCCTTCATGAGCGTACAATGATTTCTCAGCTAGATGCGATTGGACGCGTAATGGGGTTGAAGGCCGAGTTAAACCTGAGTCGAGAAGGCTTCGATAAGATGTTGGCCGTGTTTGGCACCATGCTACCGGAGAAGCACACTTTGCCGATGAACTTGTACGAGGCAGAGAAACTCCTTCGTATGCTTAAGATGCCGTATGACAAGATACATGTTTGTCCGAAGGGGTGCGTCCTATTTAGGAAAGAACACAAGGATGCAAATTACTGTCCGAAGTGTAAATCCTCTAGGTACCTGGAGGTAGACTCTGGTGATGGTCAGAAGAAGCAGCTTCCAATCCCCGCGAGAGTGCTACGTCACCTTCCTTTCTTACCGAGGATCCAACGGCTATTCATGACTGAGGAATCCGCGAAACAGATGACATGGCACAAAGATGGCAAATGGTACAATCCTAGGAAGATGGTACATCCGTCTGATGCTGAAGCATGGACGTATTTCAATGACAAACATCGTGACAAAGCAGCTGAGGCTCGTAATGTACGTGTCGCGCTGGCAATAGATGGGTTCAATCCTTATGGAATGATGGCTGCCCCATACACATGCTGGCCCATTTTTGTTATCCCCCTCAATCTCCCTCCCGGCATCTCCTTTCAACGGCATAACGTATTCTTGTCGTTGATAATTCCTGGACACCCGGGGAGTAATATGGGTGTGTTCATGGAGCCTGTGATTGATGAATTGATCCATGCTTGGGAGAAGGGGGTATGGACATATGATCGAGCTACAAAGACAAGCTTCAAAATGCACGTTTGGTACCACTACTCTCTACATGACTTCCTGGCGTATGGGTTATTCGCCGCCTGGTGTGTTCATGGGAAGTTCCCATGCCCAGTATGCAAGGAAGCCGTGAGGTTCATTTGGTTGAAGAAGGGTGGCAAGTATTTGTCGTTCGACCAAAGCATCGCGATTCCTCCCTCTAAACCATGAATTTAGAGAAGACATCAAGAGCTTTCTTAAAGGGGTCAAAGTGATGACCCTAAACCGCACTTGAGGATCTGGTGCCGAGGTTCGTGTTCGGATAGATGCTCGTGCCCAATGAAGAAGGTGGTTTTGTGGGATATGGTGAGGAACATATGTGGACTCATAAATCGGCTTGATGAGGCTCCCCTATTTCGATGACCTTCTTCTGCCACATAACATTGATGTAATGCACACTGAAAAGAATATCGCCGAGGCACTTTGGGGAACTCTCATGGACTTTGAAAAGTCTAAGGACAACGTTAATGCTAGAGTGGACCTAGCGACGCCAGCGATAGACCGAATCAGCGATGCGACCTCCTAGTGGCCGAAACAAGAACTGGAAAAGGCCTAAGGTCAATTTTGTCTTGCAAATCGATCAAAGGAGGGAGGTACTAAAATGGATGCGGATGTTAATATTTCCGGATGGATATGCGTGAATCTTAGCGGGGAGTGAACTTAGGCACTCTGCGAGTCAACGGGATGAAGAGTCATGACTACCACATATGGATTGAACGGCTTCTTCCGGCGATGGTCCGAGGCTATGTCCCCGAGCATGTCGGCAAGTCTTTGGCAGAGTTGAGCTTTTTTCTTCCGCCTGCCTTTTGTGCCAAGGAGATATCTCGGACCGTCTCTCGGGACTTGGAAAAAGCGGCACTGTGTTTCTCTCTGAAGTGGAGAAGATCTTTCCACCCCGGCTTCTTCTTGCCGATGCAACATCTCGATTGTGCACCTCCCGTCCGAGGCACATTTGGGGGCCCGTGCAGGGCCGTTGGTGCTATCCAATCGAGAGATGTCTAAAGACTCTTCGCAAAAAAATGTACAAATAAAGCCAGAATTGAGGCTTCCATTGCAGAGGCATGCCTTCGGGAGGAGGTGGCAAACTTCACAACGCTATACTACAATGCCGAACCTTCCTAGCAATCATAATCCACCCTCTCGCTATAACATCTTGGCGAAAATGAATCGACCACGAGCCTTTTCCAAGGCCAACTCGGCAGAAGGTAAGTGGATCAACCCCAAAGCTATTGGGAAATGAAGAGTGGCGCAAGATCATGCTATATGTGTTGAATAACCTTACCGAGGTGCAACCGTTTCATCAAGTAAGTTCTCAACGAACTTATTTCAATATGCCGTCACTATTCTCGCATCCAACCCCATTGATTCTCGTTCGGACAGGAATTTGTTCGTGAATTCGCATCAATCAAGGGATCCTACTCGCATGAACAAGACACCCTTGTTTCGAGGGGTGCGGGAGCGGGAGGCCTGATTTCATTTTTGGTGTTCAAACAAAAGGTAATGTCCAATTTAGCTCAGACGCGTTCGATCGTCCAAGGTGATCGTATGTTTGATTAATATAATGATCTATCATGATTCACCTTGCAGGCCTAGACCGATTCGTCCATGAGCGATGAGTTGAAACAGGTTGCAAACGGCTGTGATGTTAGGGTGAAGTCATTTACCGGCTATGACGTGAACGGATATCGCTTCCACACAACAAGTTACGAGCAGATTCGGCCCAAACGAAAAACCACAAATAGCGGAGTTTGTACGCCCGGCACTAATGGCCTCGACTATCATGGTAGAGTTGAGGAAATCTATGAACTCTCATTTCATGGAGACGAACCTCTTAAACCTGTCATGTTCAAATGCCACTGGTTCCATCCTCGATCAACGAGACGAACCCCTCATCTTGGGCTAGTGGAGATTCGAGAAGATTCCATCTATCCTGGAAAAGATGTCTACATTGTGGCTCAACAGGGCGTGCAGGTGTATTATACTCGAAACGCCAACCAAGACAAAGAGGATCTTAAAGGTTGGGCTATTGTGCACCAGGTATCTCCACATGGTAAACTACCTGCCCCAAACGATGATGATTACAACTTCAACGCAAACACATATGATGGACAGTTCTATCAAGAAGATGGGCTACCAGGCACGTTTGAGATAGTCTTACCCGAAGCAATCGAAATGGAAGTAGACAACGAAACGGTTGATGACGAGGTCGATGGAGATGTGGTGGTAAATGCCAAGGACATAGCAATGCTTGAGCGATTACTTCTAGGCAATGACGACGATGACAACATAGAACCTTCGGATAGTGTTGCCCATTTGGACAATTTTGACAGTGATGATGAGACCTATGATCCCAATCATGAATATTATTCCTAATACATGTAATACTATGGTTTTTTAATTTGTGTTTTGTTTATATATTTTGAATCTATTTCTAATATATGTACTAATTAGTCTTGTTCATTCTTTGTGATTGCAGGTGATTGGACAAAGATGGCGAGCAGACATCCACGCCGTGACACGCCCTCGGTTTACGGGAGAGACCGCTCTCTCCTTCGAGGTGAGGGGTCGTCGTCCGGGGTAGCGTCCGTAGGAGGTGACGAGAGGAGGAGCAGGGGTAGCCGCCACAGGAGGCAGCAGTCTCCTCCCTCGACACATGACGAGGTGCTAGAGGAGGAGCACGTGAGGACGAGAGGGGTCAGCAGACGGGCGAGGGAGACGAGGCGCTCAAGGGCGAGGGAGGCGAGGCGCTCGAGGGCGAGGGAGGCGAGGCGCTCGAGGGCGAGGGAGAGGGTACTGCTACCCGGACTCTCTACGAGCAAGGTCCCGCGAGCCTCCCTCCGGTTCCGCTTCCTCACAACCGCTCAGTGATTCGGCCTATGGCAAAGAGGTAAGTAACTATGGATGTTATCACAACTACTTCATAAGATATGTTGGAAATCTTAAGAGAAACTGATAAATTTTCTTAATCACTTGTGCAGGGCCTGGTTGGTCTTGTCGGGTACTCCAGCATGCACCCCCGCGAGCATCCTTGGTGTTTTGTGCAGGAAATGGTACCCCGGCATTGTGCAACTGTCTGAAGAGCCGGTGGTGCGGGAGCCGGCCTCCAACTGGGACAGTTACGCGCTGGTCACGGATGACACTTACCGCAACAAGCAGGCGAGTATTGGTGGAGTTTTGGGTAAGTCTCTCTCGCACAACATTGCTTAATACATCGTATTCATTGGTTAAATCTTTTATTGAAATAATGAATGGATACATCGGTTTTGTATGCAGAAATATTTCAAGGCCGAAGAAGGACTTGAGGCCCAGGCGGATCGGGCGGCTGCCGCAGCTTGTAGGAAGTACGTCACCGAGATGCATCACCATGGGCGCGTCCAGGCCCACATAGACTACTACAGGTCGGTACTTAGACAGTCCCTCCCCAAGCCTCAAGCAAGACGGATTACGCTGACCCGGGACCAGTACCTTGAGGTAGGCGAATAACATTCATAATGATTCGTTTTGATATTAAGTAGGTTCAATTTCATCTTCTTATATGTCAAATACTCGATGACTTGTAGGTGATTCCCTGGTGGTGTCGATCGTATCTCGAGTGCTGGGCCATGATCGTGGACAAGTGGTTATCACAGGACTTTGTTGACACGCACGAGAGGCAGCGGGAACAACGTCTGATGAGGCAAGGTCCAACTCACCATCAAGGCAGCCGTAGCATCCCCGGATACAAACAAGCATACGTAAGTGATTTCTTTCATTTATTTCGAGGCCGCGCAGAAGCAGATGGCGGAGATTATGGTGATCATGCAAAGTCTTGGGCAAGCATCGGGTGTACCTGTGCAGTTTTCAGCTCCTCCACCTCCTCCACCACCTACTCCTGCAGCTACTCCTGTAAGTATGAAAGTTCACTTTTCGCTTGTGCTTTGCATGTATGTCGGCCTTCGTGCCATTGTGGATGTCGGCGTTCGTGCCGTCGTTTCTTGCAGGTTTTGGAAACCTCCCCGTGCAGGGGAGGTGCTGCCAAAATTTTCAATTGAGTCTAATCTTTTTGTATTCCTACAATACTAGATGCAATCTCTAAGTTCCAAAACTGTTTTCCCGGATTACTCACACATGCAATCTCTACTCCTTTGTGCAGCTTCCGTCCGCGGGTTCCAATCAACCCGCTAGTGCATCACCGGGTGATCCTGCTTTTCCTTCACCATCGTCTCATAGGCTAGCTTGATGAGGACTCGTGCTAGGTGATGTGGTTGGACTTTAGCGTGATTTGTGATTTATGGTTGTGACTTGTGCTTGGATTTCATTAACTTGTCGTAATAAACATGTGAATGATGATGAACATGTGACTTGTCGTTGTAATATATTGTGATTTGTGGTTCACAATTATGGTTGTGATATATTGTGAGAAAATGGGTTCTGTGTGATATATATATATATGTATATATATGAAATGCTTGTGTCGATGGAATGCAAAAAACAAAAAAAAATTAAATTTCTGCCTCTTTGCCGAGGGCAATGACCAAGGCCCTCGGTAAAGAAGGGTCCTTTGCCGAGGGCCCAAGCAGTAGCCCTCGGCAAAGATTTTTTTGGAAAAAAATCCTGACAATTTCTTTGCCGAGGTCCAGGGAGCAGGCCCTCGGCAAAGGGTTAAAAAAAATTCAAAAAAACCATTTCTTTGCCGAGGGCCGGCCCTCGGCAAAGAATTTTTTAAAAATCCTGAAAATTTCTTTGCCGAGGGCCAGGGAGGAGGCCCTCGGCAAAGGTTTTAAAAAAAATAAAAAAATTTATTTCCCAAGGGTCGGCCCTCGGCAAACAAATTCAAAAAAAAAACCATTTTTCTTTGCCGAGGGTCGGCCTCGGTAAAGAAACCATCAACGGCGCTGGTTGGCGCGACGGCTTCTTTTTCTTTGCCGAGGGCCGCCCGGCCCTCGACAAAGGTTTTTTGAGTGCCCGCAAAGACCCTTCGCCGTCTAAAAATTCCCGAGGGTCTTTGCGAGGCAGCCCTCGCAAAGCCTTTGCCGAGGGTTTATGGGCCTTGCATGCGCCTCCAGGAGTGCAAGTTGTGCTGTAACGAGACCAAGCCATCAAATGGTAACTACCAGCTGGCTGATTTTGTGAGACGACGACAGCCGTGTAACTTCTGGTGCAAGGAATATAATAGCACTGTGTCGTCGAAGTCGTCTCAGAGAAACATATCCACACATCATGGGGTCGGTGTGTGTACTAGTATAGTATGTAGCTAGCTTAGTATACGTGCATCCATTTCATATATGCTTACAGCACTTTTTTTTCCTCGAACGCGCGCGTCTTTGTCATTAAGAAGAAAAATAGTACGGATTACAACGACACGCCACTGATGATACACTAGGGGAAAAACTGTTATACAATCGGTTCCGTCCACCCTATTAGAAGGTAATTATTAGCTATTACTCTCTAATCAACTACCTAGCCAACACCGTCGTTCAGACGCGGGGGCTGCGCGGCGGCAGGCGGCGACCCGATCGCCTCGGGCCCTCTCCCAGCATGAGCACCCGCAAAGCCCCTCTATGTGAGGGGTCGGCGTCCTCGTGAAAGACGCTGTCGTAGGCCTCCTTAGCATCATCCTCTACTTGAGAGATCATTATTATGTCCTTGGAAATAAACCTCAGCTCTCTTCTGAGATCCATCGATCGAGCAAACGTTTCCAATAGAGTACACGTATATGATGTCGAGCTGCCGTGCCTCCCTCCTCGCCGTCCTGTGCATCATCCTCTACGACTGTACCCATGTCCCTCGCGCTGGCTGCCTCTCCTTCAACCTCAGCTTCTCTCAACCCCAAAGCCTAGCTGATCTCGATCGGTTGATATACTGCACCGGCGACGCGTACCTCACTCTAGACACGCTTGAGCTCACGCGGCGGAGCAGGAGGACCAACGACAGCACCGGCCGGGCCACGTACACGCAGCCAGTGCGGCTATGGGACGCAGCTACCGGCGAGATGGCCAGCTTCACCACTAGCCACTACTACAAAAAATCTTTTAGAAGGCGTTTTTGTTTTATTAACCGTGGCGGTTAGAAATGGAAACCGCCACGGTTAATAGATACCCATGAGGCTGGCCTGCACGGTAAGCAACCGGCATGGTTAATGCATTAACCGTGGCGGTTTTCTTATAAAAAACCGTCACGGTTAATGTCCATTAACCGTCATGGTTAGTATAAAGAAACCGCCACAGTTATCATTAACGGTGGCGGTTACTTTAAAAATGCCCGCCACCATAAATAGGCCTATTAACCGAGGCGGTCCTCCTAAATGGCCCGTCTGGGAAAAAACTCCGCGGCCCAAGTGGCCCAGACGAGGCCCGGTATCTCCGACCCATATATAAATAGAAGCTAGGGTTTCTAGTGAGCCGCCCCTTCACTCCTCTCGAACTCAAGCCCCCTCAGCCCTCACTTCTCTCCCTCCCATCCAGACCGCGCCGCCCCTCTTCCTGGATCCGGCCGGCGCGGTGGCGCAGGGCGAGGCGCACGGCGGCACAGGTACGCACGGTGCGGGGTGCGCGGCCGGGCGGCGCGTACCCGTCTCCTCCGGCGGTGGCACCCCTCCCTCCGGCGGCGGGGAGACAGGTGGCCGGGGTCCGGATCCGTGCGGGCGAGCAATGCTCCGCGCGGCGGAGCGGGCAAGGCGTGGACCCGGCCGTAGGTGGACCTCGCGACGACGACGACGGCAACGATGAGGAGCCCAGATCATGGCGGATGCAGCAGCAGCAACTCCGGATCCGGCGGCAAAGGCACCTCTGCCCTCCTCCCCACGGCACGGTGGCCCTCCACCCTCCGGTGCGGCGGCCATCTCGCCTTCCTCTCTCCCTTGGTTGACGCGGGCGGTGAGGCCGGATCCGGCGGCGAGGAAGCTGGATCCGGAGGCTGGGCGGCGGCGGCGGATCTGCGACGGTTGTAGCGGTGACAGAAGCCGGATCTGGAGGTGGGGAGGCCGGATCTGCGACGACGGCGGCGGATGGGCCACGGCTGCGGCAGCGAAACCGGCGGCGCAGACGCGTGGGGCCGGCCCAGATCCAGGCCCGGTAGGGCTAGGATGGGTTTTTCATTTTTTTGTTTTTTTATTGGTTTAACTGTGGTGGGCACCAAACCGCCTCGGTTAATACATGATTAACCGTGACGTTAGCTCCGTGGCGGTCGGGAAAACTGCCACGGTTAACCTTTTTTGCCCGCCACGGTTAAAATTATTGTGGTAGTGAGCTTCGACTTCCAGATCACTCTGGACGACGTGAGCACCATCGTCACTCCCGGCGACGGCGGGATGGCCTTCTTGCTCAGCCATCATGTCGGGTCTGGTATGCCCCCCGGGAGCTTCGGGGGCAGCTTGGGCCTCCTTCCTTACGCCACCAACGGCACCGGCGACACCACCATGGTCGCCGTTGAGTTCGACACCTATCGCAACCAGCAGCTATACGGCGACATCAGCGGCAACCACGTGGCCATCGACGTCAACTCCCTCAACTCCACGGCGGTCACCGACACCACCTCGCCGACCAGGAACCTCACGTCCGGTTACAAGATGATGGCAACCGTGAGGTACGAGAATGTTACCAAGTTCCTGGCCGTCGAGCTCACCATCAACGGCGACACGTCCTACTACGTCAACGCCACTGTTGATCTCAAGAGCTACCTTCCCGAGCATGTCGCTATCGGCTTCTCGGCAGCGACTGGCGGTGGTGGCGAGCAGCACCAGATACTGTCATGGTCATTCATATCCACTCTGCAGGAGGAACAGGTAGCACAAGCACCGCCGCCACCGCCGCTTCATCAGTCACCTGAAATCGTCCAGCATCCCAAGACAAGGTCAGTAGGACGAACCCAGATAGTAATCTCCGTGCTAGCGGCTGTGCTAGGAGTATTTCTCTTGGCATGTGCAGCCGTGCTTGTATGGCGGCACAAACGACACAAGAAACCACCAAATGAAGAAACCATTGACAGCGACCGTGAAGGAGAACAACGACACGGCAGGGCCGAGCTCGAGAGGGGTGGCTGCCAGCGGCCCTAGGCGATACGCGTACCGCGAGCTGGCGGCCGCCACCAACAACTTTGGCCGAAGATGGCAAGCTCGGCTGCGGTGGCTTCGGAAGCGTCTACAGGGGTAAGCTCGCCGTTGCCGGAGAAGAGCGCCCGGTGGCCATCAAGATGTTCTCATCGGAGTCGTCGGCGCAGGGGAGGAAGGAGTTCGAGGCGGAAGTGAGGATCATCAGCCGTCTCAAGCATCGAAACCTTGTGAGGCTCTTGGGGTGGTGCGACAGTCGTCGCAATGGCCTCCTGCTCGTCTACGAGTTGGTTGCCAAAGGCAGCCTCGACACACATCTCCACAGCAGCGACGACAGCGAGAGCTTTTTGGCGTGGTCAGAAAGGTAACGACACATTTAACCATCCTTAATAATTATCATGCATGGATAGACTAGTAATAATAACCAACATATATACTCTCTCCATCCTATTTAGATTGTCGTTTTGAACTTCTTATACCATTTTGTTTGACCATTTGTCTTACTCAAAAAAATTTATACAAATATTATTTGTTTTGTTATGACTTATTTTATTATTAGAGATACTTTAATAATGATTTATTTATTTTATGATTGGTAAAAAAATTGAATAAAATGAATGGTCAAACACGATACTCTGAAGTCAAAAACGACAATCTCAAAGGAACGGATAGAGTAAGTGCTAGAAGATTCATGGATAAACTCAGCATATCATTCCGGGTCAGTGAGTTGCCATAGTGTTGGGGAGTGCAAGACGGTGGCCAGTAGACAGAGGTGTTCTGGGTGTCGAAAAAAAAGTTTGGAGGTCGGCTTAGGAAGTTAGAAGTTGCACATCGGTTGTTTTTGGGGGGGTGCAAGTTGTTATGACCTGTTGTTGTGGAGATTGTGAGTAGTCCGTTTAGTTCTTTTTGTCTAGCTTGACAGTCTGTCAAACCTAAAAAGTTGTTTACGCTGCTTGTGCATGTAATTCTTTTCTATGCCGCCATGTTCGGGATCTTTCCAAAAAGAAAAAAACTCAGCATATCTGGCCCCATGGTTGTTGAAGTTGTTTATATTTGGTCCTTTAATTTGACAAGGTTTATACAAATACGGTACATCCTCCTTAAATTTTGTCTTGTTGTAATAATTTATAGTTACAAAATTACTCTATATGTAATTTTATCCATATTTGTTCTCCTTGCATTGCATCTCCATGTTTACTTGATACGTTTTGATGGTCTGTTTACTTGATATGTGTTTAGTTGAAATTTTAGCTTAATTAAACTATGTGTGTTTGAAATTAAGAAATATATATGCATATATATGTGATGCAATGGTGACACTTAACACAGGTGCTATGTATTTGACTTGTAAATCGAAATGGTCATCACTTCATGCATATGTGTATATGATTTGCATAGTGACACGTATGCACGCATAACATATAGTTCATTTTTTCTATATTAGTAATAATGATAGAAGAGAGTAATTGAGAAGATTATAGGAGTATTTTTAAAAAAAAATATATAATAACAAGGGTTACTTTAGGTTATTTTTAGAGGTGGTTAATTTATTAGATAAAAAATTAGAATGTTTCTTATATTTTTTTTCATAATAGCATAAATGGTTACTTTGATAAATGGTTGGATGATTATGATTGTTGTGAGAATTTTAGGCTAGCTTATCTCTTTTTACCAACCACTGATTGATTTATAAGGTACATACACATAGGTACCAGATTATCCTTGGCTTGGGATCCACGCTGCGGTATCTCCATCAGGACTGGGAGCAGTGTGTGGTGCACGGTGACATCAAACCAAGCAACATCATGCTGGACGAGTCCCTCGGCACCAGGCTCGGCGACTTTGGCCTGGCCCGGCTTGGCGATCACGGCGCACGGTGGCACACCACCAGGGCCGTGATGGGCACGGCCGGGTACATCGACCCAGAGTTCGTCAACACGCTCCACCCGAGCACCTACTCCGACGTCTACAGCTTCGGCATTGTCCTCCTCGAGATCGTTTCGGGGCGGTGCCCCGTCATCCTGCTGGAAGGCAGTGCGCACTTCGTCCTAGTCAAGTGGATGTAGGGCCTCTATTGCCGGAACGCGATCCTCAAAGCAGCGGACGAGCGGCTGAGGTCCGGCAACCAGGCCGACGATAGGTGCATGGAGAGGGTGCTCGTCGTCGGGCTGTGGTGCGCGCATCCTGACCAGACCGAACGGCCATCCATCGAGCAGGCCATGCACGTCCTGCAGTCGGAGGACGCTAGGCTCCCGACGCTCACGCCGCAGATGTACAGAACGGTGTCGGAGTTTGCCGTCACTGGACGTGCTATTGGCGCCTTGTCCGTTCAGAGCTCCTCTTCCACGACCACGGCGACAACCGGTGGCCACTCCAAGGTCTCTTCCGAGTCAGCATCCTCTCCCTTGCTCTAAGATTCAAAAGAGTTGGCTTGATTTACATTCATCACTGCTGTATGGGCTCCCACTGTTCTATGGGCGTCTTTGTGTATTATATATTGATTGTAAAATTACATTTTTGCACATTCATTACCGTTATACTTCTTCACTTTAAAACAATCATCTGTTGTGTAGTTCTTCACTTAAAGCAAGCATCTTTGTAAATTGTGTTTTTTACATTCTGAGCCTCTCCCCGTCGTGCCGGTGGCCACTCCGCCCCGGCCCACGCCCCTCCCTCCCCCCCCCCCCACCCCAAAAACGCGTGGGTGGCGGCTGTGGCCCTAGTGTCCACGTCTCTGCTCCTCCTTTCCTTCACCTTGCCGCACACCCATGGACGGCCTCCATGGTTCTCCGTCCTAGGGCTCTGGGGATCAACAAGCCCTTCCCCAAGCACTACCGCTATTTGCAGCAACTGTTGTCACCGCTCTGTCCCCAGCGTTGTTTGGGTGCTGTGTGGCCATATGCTCTACACATGAGTCACCTGCCACGGCTCCTCCTCTTGGCCAAGACAGGACAAGCTCGTTCTTGGATGCGACATGTCCTCTTATGAGCCTCTGAGCCTCCCTCCCTGCTCCGGTCAAGGGAAATGAAAAGGAACAAAGTAGCGCTACATGTCTGCGCTGATTGCGTCACTCTGCCACCGTCGGGATGAAGGAGCCATTTGCTTCATGGCGGATGTTCCCTCTTCATTTAATGTCTGAAACATTTCCTACTATGCACAATTGTTTGCTTATGTTGCCACACAGTTTGGTTGCACTATTAAATCTGTCCAAGATGACAATGGTCATGATTTCAACAACGCCACATCCTGATACTTCTTTCTCACTAAAGGTGTAGTTCTTCGATATGTTGTGCCCATACACGTATTCCCAAAATGGTAAGCTCTTGAGCATCTCATTCGGTCCACTAATAATATTACGTGCTCATTACTTTTCCAGCCAACCTCCCCATCCTTTTGGGTTGAAGCTCTTCACACAATGACCTATCTCCTTAACCATCATCCCTCCAATATGTTGTCCTCCAACACACCCCACCATGCCCTTTATAACACCCCACCAGACTATTCGCACTTGCGTATATTAGCGTGCGCCTGCTATCTAATCTTTTCGCTACTACATCGCATAAACTCAGCCCTCGTTCCACCTTGTGAGTCTCTCTTGGATATCCATCAGATGACGAAGGTTATAATAAGTGCCTTGATCTCACGTCCAATTGTGTTATTATTTCTCGAGATGTCATCTTTGATGAAATATGGTTCCCCTACTCTGCGTTGCGACACCTCCTTCATACGACTTTGATTTCCTCTTCGCAGATGATTATGTTATTTCACCCATTGGTTTGTGAGCTTTGCCTGCAGGTACTCCCAGCATTCCAGGTCCCGTCCCTACTGCCCCCGCTACTTCGTCGGCACGAGTTGTTGCCAGCATGGATGTGGCCCTTAACCCACCTCCGGCGCCCACCATCTGGTCGGATCTGCTGCTCCGGTTGACGTCTCGTCTCCGGTTGCTGCCAACAGCACCACGGCCACCTCTCCACCAATCACCTCTATGATGCTAATTGCTCCTAGAAACTCGCCTTGGCACTGTCGTCGCACGATCCTCTTCCTCCAATGGCTGCCCTAGTTACTCCGCATGTTAATGACCATGCCATGGACACTCGCGGCAAGCGGGGCTTTCATCTTCCGGTGCAGCGGCTCAACCTCCATGCCATGACGCTCTCTCCCATTCAGAAGATGTATCATGGTGCTCTTGCCGATCCTAATTGGCGGGATGCTATGATTGAGGAGTCACTGCTCTGTAGCATAATGATACTTGGGATCTGGTTCTTCGCCGTCATGATGCCAATGTGGTTACGGGCAAGTGGGTTTATCACCGCAAGTTCACCTCTTATGGCTCTTTTGATTGGTACAAGGAACGTTGGGTTTGTTTTGGGGGTTTACTCAGTGCATCAATATTGACAAGGGAATTGCTCCGGTACACCTCTTTTAGAAAATTGCACGCATCTTAAGGCAACCCTAATTAACCATTATCTTAATTTTTTCATTGAGGTCCCGTCTTAGCCCAGCCCCTACCATGCTCAGCCCGTGCCCGGCCCATACCCGAACTCCTGCTCCCTGACTATGATCTCGTCCAGCCTCTTGACCTGATCTGGCCAGTGGCCCTCAATGTCCGGACTGTCTACGGCAGCGGCGCTCATGTGCGCAGCACCTCTTCGAATTGTGTCATGGCCGTGATTGATGTCCGCAGCCAGCTCCTGCCCCTCGAGGAGGTCCGCTTTGCCCGAGACCATGACCTAGACTGATGCTTGTCTTTAGGATCTTGTCTCTTGTATGTATGTATTGCATTTGGAGTCAGGGTGAACTGTCAATTTAACAAGTATCATCTCTGTGCAGTAATTTTGTTGCACTGTACCCTAAGAGTATCCATGTACTATGATGCTGCAAGCCACTATAACTATATCAATTCTGAATGATCTGGAAAAGTATGGATGCTATGGTGATGAGCTATGGCGGAGGCGGACTGTTCTGCATTCCGTCAGGCGTCGAGTACCACCATGCTCGCTCGTTGAGAGGAATGAGATTGGCTAGACATGTGTTGGACACGGAAGAGGAATGCATGCCATGACAGAACGGAAGTATACGCTGTACATAAAGCGTAGAGCTCCGCAGTCGTCGTTGATTGCCGCCCAGCTGAACGCGTGAACAGATCGAAATCGGAGGATGAGATAGTCCGGGTCGATCTGGGCTGGACACGGGCTGGGGGCGTAGGGGCTGGCCCAGACGTTAGGAAAAATGTTAATTAATTAAATAGCTGGTTTAAGATACGTGTATTTTTTTTGAAAGAGGTGTACCGGAGCAGTTCTCGATTGACTATGATGAGATGACTTCAGCCCAGTGGTTAAGCCAATGACTGTCAGAACAGTTCTTAACGTTGCATTGTCTCATGAGTGGCCTATTCATTAGTTGGATGTCAAAAATGCTTTTCTACATAGAACTCTGCAGGAGACCGTGTATTATGAGTAAACATCTGGATTTCTCGACTCCACTCACCTCGGTTATGTCTGTCGCCTGAATAAGTCTCTTTGGTCTGAAGAAGGTGTCCTGTATGTGGTACAATCGGTTCGCCTCTCATATTCTCTCCATGGGGTTTGTTGGTGCCTGGTCTAACACTTCCCTTCTTGTCTATCGCCATGGTGTTAACACGACATACCTACTACTCTATGTCAATGATATTGTGCTCACTACTTCGTTTGAGTCTATACTTTGTTGCATTATTGCTGCTTTGACCTAGGAGTTCTCGATGGAGAATCTTGTCCCTTTGCATAATTTCCTGGGAGTTTCTGTTGCCTGTCGTGCTAGTGGACTTTTTCTCTCTCAGCAGCAGTATATGGTTGACATCCTCGCTTGGGCCTATATGTTTGATTGCAAGCCTTGCACTACACTTGCCGACACTCATGCCAAGGTTTCTGGTGATGGTGCCCATGTCTAATGGCATCGACTATATCGTGCTCTTGCTGGTGCTCTGCACTACCTGACTTTCACCAGACCAAATATTGCCTATGCTGTCTAGCAGGTGTGTCTTCATATGCACGATCCGTGTGAGACTCATCTTGCTCTGATCGAGCAGATCCTCCAATATATTCGTGGCACCAATTGACTTTGGACTATAACACTACTCTTCCACAACATCTACTCTAGTGGCCTATTCTGATATGATGCTGATTGGGCTAGTTGCCCAGATACTTGCCTCTCCACCTCAAACTATGCAGTGTTCTTGGGTGATAATTTTGTCTCTTTGTCATCTTATTAAGCGCCAGCTCATAGTTTCCGTTCCAGCAGAGAAGCAGAATACCGTGTTTTGCCAATGTTGTCGCAGAGCTATATCTTGCTCGCGCCAGCTGCTTGCTGAGCTTCACTGTCCCATTGAGAAGGCCTTGATCATCTGTTGTGATAATGTCGATTGCAATTTACCTCTCAAGCAATCTGGTTCAACATAAACGCACAAAACACATTGAGAGTGCCTTCACTTTGTTCGCAACAAAGTTGCTACTGGCCATTTTCGTGTTCCTACCATGTCCCAATATGTCGATGATAGGATATTTCCTTTTGTTGTGATGCGTACTCTATATATTTGCCAGTAATATTCATTGCATGGTTACCCAAATTTCGCAAGCTATTAGTGTCGTTAGAGAGTTCTTAGTGCAGGAGAATGTCACGATGTTGTGTCCGCAAGAAACCAAAGTAGCTAGCCTAACAATGGCTAATGAGTTAATGGGAACACAATTTGACTAAGCCTGCCTACTGGCACATGGTGCGTCTGGTGGTGTCCTCGCCACATGGCGTCGTGATTTGTGGTCGGCCTCGGACCAAGTGATGAGCTCTTGTTTTTCCCTCCTCGTCTTTCCCCAACAGGTTGCTTCAACGTTGTCATCAGTTTTTTTTTCATGATATTCATCTATGTCATCATTGATATGGTGCAAATTTGTGGTATATTTTAAAAAGTCCGAAGACTGTAGCTAGACACCAGATTCTAACGTCTCCCGGACGTTGCTCAGTGTTTGTGGACGGTTTCAAGCAAGTAAACATATTGGTGGATTCCGCATCAACCTTATTAGTCTGTTTCTAGTCATCTATTGTTATTATAAACCCAGATTGCGACCCGTGGAAAATGGAAACGAATGCATGAGTTACCACGGTCGTACGAACCAGTAGTTCGTATTGTAGTCTTTCTCATCAAGAAGAAAAAAAACACAAGAGTTAGGCTATAGGAAGATTCGTCGAAGGTAACCATCCGAACTCAGTCCACTCCTCCATATCATATAGTAGTGTCTACCTGTACTCCTTCCACGTTCCAAGATCATCCGTTGGGAAGCCATGGTGATGAGCTCGATCTTGTTCCTCCCTCCTCGTCTTGTCCTCATGCCTCTACTGCTGCTTCTTGATGTTGGCCATCCATTTCCGTCGCGCTAGCTCGCTGTCCTTCAACCTTAGCTTCACCACACCCCAAAGCCCTGCTAACCTCAGTGAACTGATAATCTGCACCGGGGATGCGCGCCTCCGTGTGGATGCGCTTTGGCTGACAAGAATCAGATACGACCAACTAGCCCCGAACAGTGTTGGCCGGGTCCAATATGCGGATCCAGTGCCGCTATGGGACAGAGCTAGTGGTAAGATGGCCAGCTTCACCACCACCTTCTCCTCCAACATATCTTGAGACGGCAACGTCATCGGCATCGGCAACGGCACTGGCGACGGGCTGGCTTTCTTCCTCGCGTCTCCCCAGTCCGGTGTCCCCGCCAACGACAGCAGCGGTGGAGCCTTTGGTCTCCTCCCCCAGGATCCCAGGTACTGGACCAGCAATAACGCCAGTGATGATAGAAGGATCACCGTAGTCGAGTTTGACACCTTTCAGAATGCGCAATACTATGATCCAAGCAAGGACCATGTTGGAATCGACGTCAACAACCTCGTCTCCACGGAATACACCAACACCACTTGGCCCAACACCCTGACGTCCAATTTCACCAAGATGACCTGCCTTCCAGAGTATGTCGCCGTGGGCTTCTCAGCGGCGACTGGTGTGATAAGCGAGCTGAACGGCCAGAGCCAGATATTATCATGGTCATTCAGCTCCACTATGGAACCCAAGCAGCAAAAGCAACCCCAGAAGAATAGTACTCCCTCCATCCCAAAGTGTAAGATGTTTGACTTTTTTGGCCCCAAGTTTGACCACTCGTCTTATTCAAAAAAATTGTGTAAATATAGTCAAATTTAAGTCATTCTTGAAGATTTTTTATTAATAAACCAAACCACGACGAAAGAAGTGATATTTTACAAAAAATTTTGAATAAGACGAGTGGTCAAACTTGGTGTCAAAAAAGTCAAACGTCTTACAATTTGGAATGGATTAAGTACCATTCTGCTGGTCTCTGTGCTAAGTGCCTCTTCTCTTTCTGTTGGCATGTGCAGCTGTGGGCTTCCTTCTTCTATGGCATGTGCAGCTGTGGGCACCCTGTCAAAGTTTGGAAATAGTTGAGCATATTATTTGGAGTAAGGTTTTTAGAGTGTGCAAAGTAACGCGAATCGAAATAAAAAAGATGGAACTAGAGAAAGTGAAGGTCCAATGGCAGAGTATCTTTATCTTTTCATCATCGTCTTCCGAATCTCGAGGACGAGATTCATCTTAAGGGGGGTAGAATTGTAACACCCTAAAAATTTCCTGTTTTTGAAATAGCCTAAAATGATTTATTTATATATTTTGTGAGCATGTGAACGTAGGAAAAAAAAATATTTATAAAAATAAAATTCACTTTAAGGCTAGATACATGTTTGTGCATCCAAGCTTCTGCATGTGTTAATTTGTGGTGACTGGTTTTTGTTCAAATTTAAAAGGATTTCAAAATCCCATTTGAAAAGATTTGAAAATGACCTTGAAATAAAAAGAAAAAGGAAAATTCCCTCTACCTCTCTTTTGGCCAAGCCAGCCTTTTCCCTCCCTTCCTGGCCCGATGGCCCAACTCCCTTCATCCCTAATTCGCAGCCCAGCTCGCCTTTTGGCCCAAGCGGCGCAGCCGGCCCAGTGGCCAAAGCCCGCGAGCACAGCGCGCTTCCCTCAATTTCGCTGACAGCCCTAGCCCACACCGTGAGACACTGACGACTGGACCCTGCGTCAACAGTGTCATCGTCTTCCTCCCTTCATGTTCAACGCGGACACTGTCCGTGCATTGGAGTCTGATCCGGTGCTGCGCCGACCTCCCTCGCGTGCGTCCCACGCACCGATTCCCCTCATAAATAGAAGCGGAGCCGCACCCGCACGCCCCTATCCGCCCTAAAGTACCTCGCCACCTCGTCTTGAGACCGCACCAACCGCCGTAACCCTAGAGGGAGAAACCGTCACACTGCCGAGCTCTTCTTCTCATCTGCTGACGAATTCGTTGCTTTGCCGATCTTTCCTACGGGTTTTCGAAGCTGTCGGACCTTTTATCTCTCTATTTTACACTCTGGGTAACTTATACCTTACCGCCGAACTTGCAGATCGACGCCATCCGCCTCAGAGAGCCGCGCGTCGTCCACGATCTGCCTCGGCCTCCATATTTACTCTAGGTGAGTTTGCGATGAGCTCTTCTTCCTTCCCGTACCTATCCCGTGTCGAATGGTCGCTGGAACCGCCCATTCTAGTTACGACGGTGAGCTCCCCTCGCCGCCGGCCATGTCGCTCGGGCGCGCTGGTCATCTTCTCCGGCCAGCCTTCCCCCTCTCTCTGCCCGATCTAATCCTGATCGTCTGCCTCTGATCCAGCGGCGCAGAGCCAAAGGTACCCCTTCGCGGGCAAATTTGCTAAAGAGCCCCTGCAGATTTCGGTATTCAAACCCGCCGTCCATGACGTATTCCAGAGAATATCCTTTAACAAATTCAAAATCAAGTTCGATCTAATTACATATTTGCCACTGTCTTTAATTAGCCATAACTTCTTCGTTTTAACTCCAAATTGATTCGTTCAACTTGCGTTAGATTCGCCTTTTCGAGATCTATCTGTTCATATAATTTGTCATCATGTTTTTGAACTTTAAAATTTGAGTTTAGATTTAATCTATTTCTTTAATAGGAAAACTTGTTTTAATCATAACTTCCTCGTTTTAGCTCCGTTTTTCGTGATCTTCGCGTCTGTGTGATCGTAGCGATGCGTAGATTAGTTTTATAAACTTTTTAAACTGTTTTATCCCTGTTGGTGTATTGTTCTAAATTAGTTCTATTGTTTGCTTCGTGTATGATTGCATAGATGTGTGTGTGGTGTTCTATGATCAAATGTTCAGTAGGTGAGCTTTGCGTTGGTGATCGTGAAGAAGTTGGTGATCGAGAAGAAGTTAGAAGATCTAGAAGAAGTTGCTGGCTAAGAAGAGGTTCATCGAAGGCTTGGACTTGAACAAGGATCTAAGTTAAATGCAAGTATAGCTTGGGTTTTCTTTCTGTGACTATGATCTTGGGCTTGTTTAATGAAATGTGATATAAACATAAATGATGAATGTTATCCTTTGGTAAAAGCTGGGACTTACAATACAACTGTGAGGGCTATATGGCTCTGGCTCTAGTTGCTTAAGAAACCCTTTTCTAGCTAGTTAGAGGTCTGCGAGTTGGGTATAGGACAGCCTCTGTCCTGTTGAGCCTAGCTTTGGAAGCAGCCTTTTACTTTATTTTCGGAAGGGGGTTCCTATATCTGATGACCCTGCGGCCTTGGCCGGTTAGACGAGCTCTTGGGTGGCTTTATATGGTTCTCTGTGTTTTGGGTCTAGCTAACCCGGGCATATGAGAATCATGACTTACAGTGAAAGTGTACACCTCTGCGCAGAGTTTAATAAACTGGTATACTAGCCGTGCCCACCGATACGGGCGGCCCGGAAAACTGAGGGAATTGTTGTATGTTCATTTAAATTGTTTATGTGCAATTCATTATTCAATTACACTTGATCATGTGGTTATGGATTACACTACCTTGTTGCTATATTTGCGGAGTTCGACATGGACTTACTCTTACAATTTCCCCCACACCTTAGGCTGGATAACAGTTTGTCAGAGACTTGAGAAGTTAGGCTTGTGGTCAACCAGTCAGTTGGATCCAGTGGAGTGGAGTTTACACCCGGAGATCGGAGTTTTCCTTTCGTTGATTGCTTTCTAAGGTTATCTCTTTTACTAAGTACGTTATATAATAAGCATTGTTATTTGATATCACCTTTCTTTTGTAGCTATATGTGAGAATTGATTCTAAAGACTCACATATGGTGTGCATCAGGTTTTGTCCTTAAAACCGGGTGTGACACCGGAGTTTGTCAACACGTACCACCCGAGCACCTACTCTGACGTCTACAGCTTCGGCATCGTCCTCCTCGACATTGTCTCCGGCCGGTGCTCCGTGATCCTGCTGGAAGGCGGTGCGCACTTCGTTCTGGTCAAGTGGATGTGGGGCCTGTATGGCCGGAACACAATCCTCGACGCGGCGGACGAATGGCTGAGGGCCGCCGGCGACGAGGCCAACGATAGGTGCATGGAGAGGGTGCTCGTCGTCGGGCTGTGGTACACGCACCCTGACCAGAACGAACGGTCGTCCATCGCACAGGCCATGCACGTCCTGCAGTCAGAGGATGCCAGGCTTCCGAAGCTCACGCCTCAGATGTATAGGACGGTGTCGGAGTTTGCCGTCACTGGACGTGCTATCGGCGCCTTGTCCGTTCAGAGCTCCTCTTCTGCGACCACGGCGACAATCGGTGGCCACTCCAAGGTCTCTTCCGAGTCAGCAACCTCTGCCTTGCTTCGAGATTCAAAAGAGTTGGGTTGATTTACATTCATCACTGTTGTATGGGCCGCCTCTGGTCTATGGGCGTCTTTGTGTATTATATATTGACTGTAAAATTACTTTTTTTCACATTCGTTACCATCATACTTCTTCACTTTAAAACAATCATCGGTCGTGTAGTTCTTCAATTAAAGCAACCATCTTTGTAAATTGTGTTTTTACATTCTGAGCCGAGTCTGATGAATAATGCTTTAAAAAAATGGATTCTAGCTCACAGCTGCCTGTCAATATGACTGGTATCTGTAGTAATCAATTGGCTAGCACAATATGAGCGAATGAAAAATGATGTTTTTCGTTACGCATCTTCGCTGCTATTTGTAATGTTGAATTAAGTCACCATTACAGTGATTAGTGAGGGGCCTTTGCCGAGCCCTGGTCAGAGGGCTATATAATATAAGTGATCGATCGTACTGAATCGACCTGACACTTGTCTTTATCACTTCTGTGTATTTTTGACATATACATAATAAAGTTAGCACTAAGGGAATACCAAAGGGGAAAGACTCAATTAAACTCTAAAATGAAAGGATTAACATAAATCCCAGCCTTTATTATTCATATAAGTATATATAGGCACTTATGATAATGGACTGGAGGCATCATGCTCTACTACTAGCTACTAGCACCGGCGTTTCTGATAAGGCCGGCTTCAATCCGATGCTCTTGTCAAAGATGCCCAAGTCAAGGTCACGTGTACGTAAACCTGGTCATACAATCGATCAAAAAACAAGAACCATGCAATTCTCCACTTCAGGTTAAGTAACAAGATGAGGTAGACAGTTGAGAGGCCTGCCGCCCATCCTATGCCCAGCGCATGGTACAAGAACAATGAATCTTCGACGAGCGACTTGCGACTTCGACGGAGACGGGCGGACGCTGGCCGGTGGCCGGTGGCCGGTGGCCGCCTCTCCCCGAAAAACAAATTCTATTTTTTCGGATTTTTTCGTTTTGAAATTTGCCGAGTGTCGGGCACTCGGCAAACGCTTTGCCAAGTGCCCGAAAGAAAACACTCAGCAAAAAGTTCTTTGCCGACTGCTACTTTGCCGAGTGATCTTTGCCGAATATGACACTCAGCAAAGCGTTTGCCGAGTGTATTCTTGGCTTTGCCGAGTGCCTCACAGTGACCGGTAGTGGTAGATAACAGTAGAAGATTAGTGTTCAATTCCTCCTTTTACTCTTCTCAAGTAGCACACGGTGCATTTCATAAAACTGCTGCTGATGACTAAAAATGATCAAGGGATTTCGCAATGATATACATGACGCATTGAGCTTCGAAGAACGAGAAGAGAAGAAGGTGACGTCGAGCCTATCAAATCGGCCTGGCCGGTCTCCCAAACCGGCCACACCGTCTGTCTGCTCTCATGCGCGCCCGGCCATGAGAAACAAGCCAGGCTGGCTTGTATCGTTGTGCCCTGCACATCCGGCCTGGCCGATTTGAGACTCGGTCAAGGCGGTCCCTGCTGTTCACTACTGGAAACGCGTGCTTTGCCGAGGATCTGAGGCTTTGCCGAGGGCCAAATCTTGGGCACTCGGCAAAAACACTCTTTGCCGAGGGCCAGCCACATGAGCCCTCGGCAAAGAACGGCCCTCGGCAAAGACAGACCCACGGCAAATCAAATCTTTGCCGAGGGCCGCGGCCCTCGGCAAATTAGGCCCGTTGGGTCACGGTGGCCATTCCCCGTCAAGCTTTGCCGAGGGCCACCCGTTAGGCCCTCGGCAAAGGTTTTTTTTTCTGTGAAACTAGGTTATTCGGCAATATTTTTTTAAGTCTTTGTCGAGGGCCCTAGACCAGGCCCTCTGCAAAGATTTTTTTAAAACCAATTTTTTGGCTAATTTTTTTTTTATAAATCTCTTTTGCCGAGGGCCCGAGGCTAGGCCCTCGGCAAAGAAGCCCTTTGCCGAGGGTCAGGATAGGCTCTCGGCAAAGATTATTTATTTTTTTTTAAATTCTTTGCTGAGGGCCACGGGCCAGGCCCTCGGCAAAGAGCCCTCGACAATTTTTTTTTGGTTTTTTTAGCCCAATTTTTTTGTGGTGCTACAATACCTTGTTTTGAACTCAATTTTAAAATTTAGGCCAATTTTGATTTTATTTTGTATATTTCCTTAATTTATTTCGATTCTTTGATTTTTTTCAAATATGTCAAATTTGAACTGCAGGTGCATGGAATATTGCAATGTAGTGTTTCAAAAAATGTTATTCATGTTAATTGGTGCATGTTGAGTCCCTATCCACGAACTCGCATCAAATTTTCACGCATCTTGTTCGCGTAACATGACGACCGACTTGCCAGAAAAGTGTTTTAAAATTATATAAAATCCATACGAAGTCCGAAAATCACGAAACTTGGCGAGATGTCATGTTATCGCATGTGTAGGCTGTGGTAAAAAATTGAGAAGGCTTCGAGCGAGTTGCGACGTCGGATGCTTGAAACCCAGATGTCATGTTATCGCCCCGCGCCTCCACCACCGCGCGCCCGCCGCTGCGTGCCCGGCCACCCCGCGCCCCACCGCCCCGCGCTCGGCCGCCCAGCGCGCCCCGGCGCCCCACCAGCGTGCCCCGCCGCCCCACCACGCCCAGTGGCGGCCGAGGTCGCGCCCTGCCTCCGTTCCCCGTCTCCATCGAGCAAGGGGAGGTCGACCGCCCCGGCCGGCCCTCCGGTGGCTCCCCCTCGCCGGCCTTCCCGCCCCGACCCCAGCCCCCAGGCCGCCCCCGTCGCCGGCTGCTGTTGGAGGGGAGGAGGCAGAGGGTGAAGTTGGAGGAAGAAGAGAAGGAGAAGAGGAGAAGGAGGAAGGGGAAGAAAAGGAGAAGAAGAGGAGAAGGAGGAAGGGGAAGAGAAGGAGAAGAAGGGGAAAAGGAGAGAAGAAAGGGAAGAGGGGGAGAGGAGTACTCCAACGCCGCTCGACCTCGCTGGAGAAGAAAGTGACCCCCGCACCACGACGCCCGACTCCACCGCAACCCTAGGTAAAACTCTCGTTGTCGGCCTTCGTGCCATATGTGGTTGTGTGGGCCTTCGTGCCGTAAGTTGATATGAGGGCCTTCGTGCCGTTGTGGTTGTCGGCCTTCGTGTCGTTGTGAATGTCGGCCATCGTGTCGTTTTTTGTAGGTTTTGGAAACCTCCCCGTGCAGGAGAGTGTGCGCGAAATTTTGAATAAAAATAACCTATTGTCTTTTTATGCAGGAGAGAAAACGCGTCGGAGGGGACCGGAGGACCCCGATCGTCTTCGTCGACGTCAGCGGTTCTCGCTTTCACCTGCTGCGTTGCCTCGCCACCGCATTGCATCGATTCGCCTTTGCCCGCTAGCCTTACTTCACCGACACCCTAGGTATAAATAACCTCTTTTTGCGCATGTCTGTCATAGCCCGCGCGTAACCTTCGGATAGTGTTGCCCATTTGGACAATTTTGACAGTGATGATGAGACCTATGATCCCAATCATGAAGATTATTCCTAATACATGTAATACTATGGTTTTTTAATTTGTGTTTTGTTTATATATTTTGAATCTATTTCTAATATATGTACTAATTAGTCTTGTTCATTCTTTGTGATTGCGGTGATTGGACAAAGATGGCGGCAGAGGCGACCCCCGCCGTGACACGCCTCGGTTTACTGGAGAGACCGCCCCCTCTCTTCGAGGTGAGGGTCGTCGTCTGGGTAGCGTCCGCAGGAGGTGACGAGAGGAGGACCAGGGGCAGCCGCGCAGAGGAGGCGGTTTCCTCCTCGACACGTAACGAGGTCTTTGGAGGAGGAGCACGTGGCAGCGGCGGCCTCGTCCTCGCCGGAGGACGAGAGGGGTCAGCAGACGGGCGAGGGAGGCGAGGCGCTCGAGGGCGAGGGAGGCGAGGCGTTCGAGGGCGAGGGAGAGGGTACCACTACCCGGACTCTCTACGAGCGAGGTCCCACGAGCCTCCCTCCAGTTCCGCTTTCTCACAACCGCTCAGTGATTCGGCCTATGGCAAAGAGGTAAGTAACTATGGATGTTATCACAACTACTTCATAAGATATGTTGGAAATCTTAAGAGAAACTGATAAATTTTCTTAATCACTTGTGCAGGGCCTGGTTGGTTTTGTCGGGTACTCCAGCACGCACCCCCGCGAGCATCCTTGGTGTTTTGTGCAGGAAATGGTACCCCGGCATTGTGCAACTGTCCGAAGAGCCGGTGGTGCAGGAGCCGGCCTCCAACTAGGACAGGTACGCGCTGGTCACGGATGACACTTACCGCAACAAGCAGGAGCGAGTATTGGCGGAGTTTTGGGTAAGTCTCTCTCGCACAACATTGCTTAATACATCGCATTCATTGGTTAAATCTTTTATCGAAATAATGAATGGATACATCGGTTTTGTATGCAGAAATATTTCAAGGCCGAAGAAGGACTTGAGGCCCAGGTGGATCGGGCGGCTGCCGTAGCTTGTAGGAAGTACGTCACCGAGATGCACCACCATGGGCGCGTCCAGGCCCACATAGACTACTACAGGTCGGTACTTAGGCAGTCCCTCCCTAAGCCTCAAGCAAGACGGATTACGCTGACCCGGGACCAGTTCCTTGAGGTAGGCGAATAACATTCATAATGATTCGTTTTGATATTAAGTAGGTTCAATTTCATCTTCTTATATGTCAAATACTCGATGACTTGTAGGTGATTCCCTAGTAGTGCCGATCGTATCCCGAGTGCTGGGCCATGATCGTGGACAAGTGGTTATCACAGGACTTTGTTGACACGCACGAGAGGCAGCGGGAACAGCGTCTAATGAGGCAAGGTCCAACTCACCATCAAGGCAGCCGTAGCCTCCTCGGATACAAACAAGCATACGTAAGTGATTTCTTTCATTTATTTTGACGCTCAATTCTGCTTGATTTCTCACCATCTTCCCGTCTTTCTCGCAGGAGGCTGCGTACCCAGGCGAGGAGGTCTCGGAGTTCTCTGCGTGGGCTATGTCCCACATGGGCAGGGCGTCGTCCTCTGTCTCCTTCGACCCGGCTGCCCTGCCCCAGGTGTACTCCGACCCGAACGTGTACACTAAAGTCCAAGAGTACACGTCAACGGTAAGGGAGATCTATGGGGAAGATTACAATGTGCGCACTGAGCCCATTGATGCAGAAGCGATCATGAGGCTCGGAGGAGGCAAGAAGCACGGGTGGCTGTGGATTACAGACGGCGCCATCGACTCCACCACTGTTCCCTCCCTCGACGCTATCCGAGCACGGAGCACGAGCTCTAGCCAGCCCATACGTCCACGGCCTTCTCCAGCACTGCAGCAGGTCGAAGCACTCCAGGTAATTCCTGTTTTACTCATCGTACGTAGATATTTACACACCTAAATTAGATTTGCATTACTGATACATTGGAGTGAAATATTACAGGCCGAGCTGCAAGAAACAAAAAGGCAAAGTCAAGAGCAGAACGCGGAGCTGACCGCACAGCTGCAGGCCCAGAAGGTCGCGTTCGAGTCCGCGCAGAAGCAGATGGCGGAGATGATGGTGATCATGCAAAGTCTTAGGCAAGCATCGGGTGTACCTGTGCAGTTTTTAGCTCCACCTCCTCCACCTCCTACTCCTGCAGCTACTCCTGTAAGTATGAAAGTTCACTTTTCGCTTGTGCTTTGCATGTATGTCGGCCTTCATGCCGTTGTGGATGTCGGCGTTCGTGCCGTTGTGGATGTCGGCGTTCGTGCCGTCGTTTCTTGCAGGTTTTGGAAACCTCCCCGTGCAGGGGAGGTGCTGCCAAAATTTTCAATTGAGTCTAATCTTTTTGTATTCCTACAATACTAGATGCAATCTCTAAGTTCCAAAACTGTTTTTCCGGATTACTCACACATGCAATCTCTGCTCCTTTGTGCAGCTTCCGTCCGCGAGTTCCAATCAACCCGCTAGTGCGTCACCGGGTGATCCTGCTTTTCCTTCACCATCGTCTCATAGGCTAGCTTGATAAGGACTCGTGCTAGGTGATGTGGTTGGACTTTAGCGTGATTTGTGATTTATGGTTGTGACTTGTACTTGGATTTCATTAACTTGTCGTAATAAACATGTGAATGATGATGAACATGTGACTTGTCGTTGTAATATATTGTGATTTGTGGTTCACAATTATGGTTGTGATATATTGTGAGAAAATGGGTTCTGTGTGATATATATATATATATATATGAAATGCTTGTGTCGATGGAATGCAAAAAACAAATTTTTTTTTAATTTCTGCCTCTTTGCCGAGGGCAATGACTAAGGCCCTCGGCAAAGAAGGGTCCTTTGCCGAGGGCCCAAGCAATAGCCCTCAGCAAAGATTTTTTTGGAAAAAAATCCTGACAATTTCTTTGCCGAGGGCCAGGGAGCAGGCCCTCGGCAAAGGGTTAAAAAAAATTCAAAAAAACCATTTCTTTGCCGAGGGCCGGCCCTCGGCAAAGAATTTTTTAAAAATCCTAAAAATTTCTTTGCCGAGGGACAGGGAGGAGGCCCTCGGCAAAGGTTTTTAAAAAAAATAAAAAAATTTATTTGCCGAGGGTCGGCCCTCGGCAAACAAATTCAAAAAAAACCATTTCTTTGCCGAGGGTCGGCCCTCGGCAAAGGAACCGTCAACGGCGCTGGCGCCTGACGGCTTCTTTTCTTTGCCGAGGGCCGTCCTGGCCCTCGACAAAGGCTTTGCCGAGTGCCCGCAAAGACTCCTTCGCCGTCTAAAAATTCCTCGAGGGGTCTTTGCCGAGGGCAGCCCTCGGCAAAGCCTTTCCCGAGGGTTTGTGGGCCTTTGCATGCGCCTCCAGTAGTGCAAGTTGTGCTGTAACGAGACCAAGCCATCAAATGGTAACTACCAGCTGGCTGATTTTGTGAGACGACGACAGCCGTGTAACTTCTGGTGCAAGGAATATAATAGCACTGTGTCGTCGAAGTCGTCTCAGAGAAACATATCCACACATCATGGGGTCGGTGTGTGTACTAGTATAGTATGTAGCTAGCTTAGTATACGTGCATCCATTTCATATATGCTTACAGCACTTTTTTTTCCTCGAACGCGCGCGTCTTTGTCATTAAGAAGAAAAATAGTACGGATTACAACGACACGCCACTGATGATACACTAGGGGAAAAACTGTTATACAATCAGTTCCGTCCACCCTATTAGAAGGCAATTATTAGCTATTACTCTCTAATCAACTACCTAGCCAACACCGTCGTTCAGACGCGGGGGCTCGCGCGGCTTGGGCGGCGACCCGATCGCCTCGGGCCCTCTCCCAGCATGAGCACCCGCAAAGCCCCTCTATGTGAGGGGTCGGCGTCCTCGTGACAGACGCTGTCGTAGGCCTCCTTAGCATCATCCTCTACTTGAGAGATCATTATTATGTCCTTGGAAATAAACCTCAGCTCTCTTCTGAGATCCATCGATCGAGCAAACGTTTCCAATAGAGTACACGTATATGATGTCGAGCTGCCGTGCCTCCCTCCTCGCCGTCCTGTGCATCATCCTCTACGACTGTACCCATGTCCCTCGCGCTGGCTGCCTCTCCTTCAACCTCAGCTTCTCTCAACCCCAAAGCCTAGCTGATCTCGATCGGTTGATATACTGCACCGGCGACGCGTACCTCACTCTAGACACGCTTGAGCTCACGCGGCGGAGCAGGAGGACCAACGACAGCACCGGCCGGGCCACGTACACGCAGCCAGTGCGGCTATGGGACGCAGCTACCGGCGAGATGGCCAGCTTCACCACTAGCCACTACTACAAAAAATCTTTTAGAAGGTGTTTCTATTTTATTAACCGTGGCGGTTTGACATGGAAACCGCCACTGTTAATAGATACCCATGAGGCTGGCCTGCACGGTAAGCAACCGGCATGATTAATGCATTAACCGTTGCAGTTTTCTTATAAAAAACCGTCACGGTTAATGTCCATTAACCGTCACGGTTAGTATAAAGAAACCGCCACAATTATCATTAACGGTGGCGGTTACTTTAAAAATGCCCGCCACCATAAATAGGCCTATTAACCGAGGCGGTCCTCCTAAATGGCCCGCCTGGGAAAAAACTCCGCGGCCCAAGTGGCCCAGACGAGGCCCGGTATCTCCGACCCATATATAAATAGAAGCTAGGGTTTCTAGTGAGCCGCCCCCTCACTCCTCTCGAACTCAAGCCCCCTCAGCCCTCACTTCTCTCCCTCCCATCCAGACCGCGCCGCCCCTCTTCTTGGATCCGGCCGGCGCGGTGGCGCAGGCGAGGCGGCGGCGGCAGGCTGAGCCCGCGCGACAGTGCGGGTGCTTGTCGGGCGGCGCGCGTACCGCCTCCTCCGGTGGTGGCACCCCCTCTGGCGGCGGGGAGACAGGTGGCTGGGGTACGGATCCGTGCGGGCGAGCAATGCTCCGCGCGGCGGAGCGGGCAAGGCGTGGACCCGGCCGCAGGTGGACCTCGCGACGACGACGACGGCGATGATGAGGAGCCCAGATCATGACGGATGCAGCAGCAGCAACTCCGGATCCGGCGGCAAAGGCACCTCTGCCCTCCTCCCCACGGCGCGGTGGCCCTCCACCCTCCGGTGCGGCGGCCATCTCGCCTTCCTCTCTCCCTCGGTTGACGCGGGCGGTGAGGCCGGATCCGGCGGCGAGGAAGCTGGATCCGGAGGCTGGGCGGCGGCGGCGGATCTGCGACAGTTGTAGCGGTGACGGAAGCCGGATCTGGAGGTGGGGAGGCCGGATCTGCGACGACGGCGGCGGCGGAACCGGGAGCAGGCCCTCGGCAAAGGGTTAAAAAAATTCAAAAAAACCATTTCTTTGCCGAGGGCCGGCCCTCGGCAAAGAATTTTTAAAAAATCCTAAAAATTTCTTTGCCGAGGGCCAGGGAGGAGGCCCTCGGCAAAGGTTTTTTTAAAAAAAATAAAAAAATTTATTTGCCGAGGGTCGGCCCTCGGCAAACAAATTAAAAAAAAACATTTCTTTACCGAGGGTCGGCCCTCGGCAAAGAAACCGCCAACGGCGCCGGCGCCTGACGGCTTCTTTTCTTTGCTGAGGGCCGTCCTGGCCCTCGGGAAAGGCTTTGCCGAGTGTCCGATAAAGGGCCCTCGGCAAAGACCCCTTCGCCGTCTAAAAATTCTCCGAGGGGTCTTTGCCGAGGGCAGCCCTCGGCAAAGCCTTTGCCGAGGGTTTCTGGGCCTTTGCCGAGGGCTAGAGGCCCTCGGCAAAGCATGCGCCTCCAGTAGTGGTTGTTGCCTGATCGGCTTGCTCCCAGAGCTCGACGTAACTGGCCTAGCCGGTTTGGGACACAGTTATGCCGGTTTTCTTGTTTTTGACATGTTTTTTCATAGGAAACTTAGATTACGATTTGGAGTCGTTATTTATTGCGATAAGACCACCCCCTCTACATAAATCATGACCAATCGAAGGATCCAACACTTAACCATCTTTTTACATGTACTACCCAAGTTTTTACCTTTCTTCAACCTCCCGTTGTTACTTGCATATCTCCGCAAGATTCATCAGTGTTCGAGATGGCCTTGTCGACCCTAGAACAATCTTAGGTGTGCATCTCCTCGACGGGTCCTCCTGGGAGCTGTTCCTAGGCTTTTGTGGCGAAGTTTGGGCTCTAGATCGGCCTAAACAATCCTTAATTAGATCAGTTTCTTCGATTCCTAGAGTTGCTTGTTGCATATGATAGGTTGACTGCAACCTAGGGTGTGATTCGGATCTCAATTCGCTGTCAACGGGACGACTAGGAAACCATGTACATGCTTTGGGTCCATATTGATAGGCTAGTGATTTGCCCACGCCCATGACCTTCAACAATTTCATATAAAATTTGACTTGATTAAAAAATGATAGTGAAAATAGATAATACAAAGTGTGTTAAAAACAATTAAAGCATAAACGGTCTATGTTCTTCACAAGCTCAAACTATGAGCACGTGTTGACAATATCATATGTAGGAAGAAATAAAACGCCCCACAAACTGTGTGGTGGGCAGTATGACTGCTCAGAAGTCGTAACGGGGCAAGGATATCTCATGGACAAGACGTAGATGGGAAGTGCTGGCCCCAGGATGTCCGATGGGGATAGATTCCATCAAGCGTCTTCCCTGTCTGCCTGACACGCTCGCCCCACAAAAAGCACCCCGCCACGATGCGTGCGTACACCTGCCCGCCCCACCCTACGTCCTGCCCAGCACCTACGCCCATGTCTGCGCAGGGAAGGGAAACAGGGCACCGCGCCAAGTTGGGGTCTCCCGGTTGGGGGAGCAGGCGTCGTTGCAGTGGGGTCAGGGTGGGACTCCGCGCCATTGTTGGGCAGGGCGCCACGAGTTGCAACATTGAAAAAACATGTAGCAACATAAAAAAAAACGAGTTGCAACATAAGGAAACACATAATGCAACACCTTAAATCAGCTATTGCAACATCATAAATAGATTATCGCAACATCCAAAAAAGCATGTTGCAAACATCTCAAAATCGATAGTTGCAACATCGAAAAAACATGTTGGAATATCTTAAAATCGACAGTTGCAAACATCTCAAAATCGATTGTTGCAAACATTAAAAAAAACATGTTAAAACATATCAAATCTATATAGTTGCAACATCTATAAACACATGTTGCAACATCTAGCAACATTTACAAATAAAATGACTGTTGCAACCCACAAAATCCTAAGCACCCGTGAGATAAGGGAAAGAGGGGAGGCTCATGGGTTGGCGGCGCCGTCGGGGCTGCAAATCATGCCGCCTCCATGGATGCAATGGGGGATGGGCCGCCGTCACCTGCTGGGTGGAGGAGACCACCACACCACTAGATGTGTATCGTGCTCCATTTTTTTTGAGGCAAACAGGAGGGGGGGAGCCCCCTACTGGAATTTTATTGACTTAAAGTAAAGGTTTGTATCGTGCTTCATGGATCCACCATGGAAGGTCAATGCTCCATGGATCCACCGCGGGAAGGCCACTATGGCTACTGTCGAGGTTAGGGATGGCGCGCTAGGGTGGATGAGGCACGTCGGGCTCGAGCTCCGCCCCGGGTGGAAAAGGAGGAATTGAACACTAATCTTCTACTGTTATCTACGCATATTAATTACATTCACTTGCCATAGTGCGAAGTCGACTGCACAGAAAACTTTGTTTCTCGACCAAGTCTCTGCTGGCTCACATTGTCACACACCGGTACGCAGCACACTGCCTTGACTCCTGATCCTGAAGTGAGAACAAAAAAAAAACAGTGGGGCAGCCCCTCCATTCCCATCAATATGCTCGTCTCTGCTACCGACGCCGTTACAGGTGGACGTGGCAGCTATCTTCGCTTTTTTCCATAATGTACTCCCTCCGTTCTTAAATATATGTCGTCTGCTCTTTCTAAGAAATAACTTCAATTAAATATAGATTAAAAATATTGAAAACGTTTTTGTATATAGTTTTTTAATAAATTTATTAGGAGATATAAATATTGCATGCATTTTTTTTCAAATTAAATCAAACTTATAGCACGCACACAAATAGCTACATATAAAAAGGGATAGATGGAGTATCCATCGAAAGCCACCAACATGACCCTCTCTTATTAGAAGCTTCATGCAACAGCTTCAAGCCTTCAAGATATAATAACGCCGGTGATCAAATGAAAACGATGTAAATAAATGCTGCAACTTTGAATATTTCTTTGGTATGAGGTAGCGTATGTTTTTTTTCCAATATGGTAATGTTGTGGGTAGCCTACTCTAATTCAGCACGTTATTAGTCGTCGCAGGAGAAACATTCAAATTCAAACAATATATAAGGCTTTCCGGCGGGCTGGGTAGTTGGTAGTTGGTCTACATCTACATCTCATATGTAATATAGTGCTACGTACTTTCAAGAAGAGCTCTGGGACATGGGTTTCTGATCTTTCGTCGCTTTCAAGATTTTCATACCCGTATTTTTAGACAAAACCGGATATAAAGATTACATATGTGCCCAGAGATCAATCACACGTATACAAGACAAATTACAAAAGTACCAAGCTCCAAGCTTTATTACGTAGAGTTTAATAATCCATTACAATAAACAGATCAGAGTCTTAGCAAAAGTGTATAAGATACTAAGCACTCCAGTGCTTCTCCATAAGCCATAGGGACACCGACTGGTTGACATCAAGTCTAATAGTCCTAGGGGAAATTAGCATACCCACCATTGGAGACAACATGACCCAGAAAAGAGACCTCCTTCAACCATAATTCACACTTACTCCGCTTAGCATACAACTTATTCTCTGCAAAACCAACCTTCTGTCTTAGAGAATACTAGGATATCATCAATGAATACCACCACGAACTTATCCAGATACTCCATGAACACCTTATTATTCATCATGTACATAAAATAGGCAGGTGCATTGGTCACACCAAAGGACATAACTGTGTACTCATACAATGCATACCTTGTAGTGAACGCTGCCTTAGGTATGCCTGAATGCTAAATCTTCAATTGATGATAACCAGAACGAAGATCAATCTTAGAGAACACACAAGCACCTCTCAACTGGTCAAATAAGTCATCAATCCTTGGCAGTGGATACTTGTTCTTGATAGTGACCTCATTGAGAGAACGATAATCTACACACATCTGTTGAGTACCATCCTTCTTATCAACAAAGATCACATGTGCACCCCATGTAGATGAACTGGGATGTATGAGACCTTTCTCCTGGAACTCCTTCAATTGTTTCTTAAGTTCCTCTAATTCATTAACCCCTATTCTATATGGACTCTTAGCTATAGGTACTGTGCCAGGTAATAACTCAATAATAAACTCAATATCACGGTCACGAGCGGCCTTGGAACATTTACAGAATAGATGATGAACGGTGATGATACCAATGATGAAAATGCTCACCCTTAATCATTGTTGTTGCTATACATTATTCATGTTTACCTGAGAGTAAACTGCACCCACCATACAACAACTATCGAAGTAAGTGCAACTTAGTCCAACATCTTGTAATTTGTTCAATTCAATGCGTCAACTATCAAGATAGGTGCATGCTAGCCCAACATCTTCTAATATGTTTAATTTGATGTGAGAACTTAGCACATTGGTGCATATAAGGTCCAAGGATTGTAACAATATGTCTTTGTACACACCCTAGCACGCTCATCTCATCCATCACTCCGCTTGAATCGTTTGCTATATTGTGATATCATTTTTTAATTTGAACAAATATAAAAGCTTACTTTAAATTCTATTTTGAGTTTAAGTATAGGAAAAGCCAAACTATTAAGGGGGACACCAGATGGTAGGCATTTCATGATCCTTTCGATGTATACATCCTCTTTTTTGTTTCTACTACATTGTCTTTCATTTTGTTTTTGTGTCTGCAACATCCTTTCAACTGCAGCGGCCGCTTTTTCTATTTTTCTTCTTTTTCATTTTTTCCTTGGCTTGGTAAACCAATACAACAACTTGGTTGGTTCGATTATAGCCAAAGCCAAACCAAAAACGAACCTATCGGTCCATACTTCTTATGGGATGGACAACGCACATATTAGGTTTAGCGAGCTATGAATGAACATAGGTTGGGGTGACATGGATGAAAACACTATTATAGTATAGAAACAAAAATGTCTGGTTTGATATTTTCCATATTTATGAAACAAATGGCCCAAAATCAGAAATGATATCATATAGCAAACGATTCAAGATGAGTGATGGGTGAGATGAGGGTGTTAGGGCGTATAGCTTCTAGTGACAGTGATTCAGAGTGTACAAAGACTTGTTGTTACGATACTTGGACTGTATATGCACCAATGAACCAAGTTCTTGCATCAAATTAAATAGATTAAAAGATGTTGGACCAACATGCACCCACCTAGATAGTTGCCGAATTAAATTGGACAAATTACAAGATGTTGGACTAAGATGCACTAACTTGGATAGTTGTTGTATGGTGAGTGCAATTTACTCTTTACCTGATCATGCGTTTCTATGTGGACTTATGATAACTTGTTGCTATTCAATTGCTTAAAACTATATATGACTCACTAAAGGCTAATCGTAGTAAACCAGTGTCAACCTTTTGAGCCTCATAAACCCCATGTTATATTTGTTGATTACGACATGTACTTGCGCTTGCTTTACTTTTTAATACTTTGGAAAATCCCAGATGGGTAACAGAAGATGGAGCTTGGTTAAATTTTTAGGAGTGCTAAGCGTATGTTACCCCCAGTCAACCGTCCCTTTGGCTCTGGAGGCTTTACTTGAAAATTAGAATGTGTATTTCCGCTAATCTGATAAGTATCTTGTATCGATGTAATATTGTTGTTCGTTATATAATAAAGCATTGTCTCTTGATACTATTGTAATTTGTCGCTATATGTGTGATTTGACTTCCTGGGCACACATATAGATAATACTCAGTTTTATTCTTAAAACTAGGTGTGGCAAAGATAACTATCGATTTGGTGAAGAGCAACACACCGATCCAGTTTCAGATCACAAAGACTTGGACTCTGTAACCTTAGCACCATGGCTCTTCTGTTATCAACCGTGTCACAGTCCGGTCGACCTCACCAATATGAAGGTTATTCCCTGCTGCGAATCGAAGAACACAAGCAAAACATGATAAAACACAACTCAAATAAAGTGACAATTGTGGATGTATGATTAAACTTTCGAATTTGGGTTTTACAGCGAATATTCAAAGACAAATTGATCTAAGCAAAACCCAAACTCTAATATGAGCGGCAGCTATTGATTATATAGTCTAAGGGGTGCCCAAAAGCTATCCCTATTCATGTCTAATAAGTCCCAACACGTTAGGGCGTCCGCAATGGCTAGCTATTTGGCTAGCTAGATGTGACGTGTCAAGGAAAAAGTAGGCGAGAGAGTTGTCACTAGCGACGAGCAAATAACCTATCTATTTCACGTAGCCCAAGAACATATGAGAGGAGCATGTGGGTCCACTAGAACAAGAAGGTATAAAATAATCATTTCTCTTGTCTCTCACCTCCACGTCATCTAGCTAGCTACGTAGCTAACACCATTGCGGACGCCCTTAAAAGACTCAAATGGCCCAAAAGACATTGACACAGCGCCCTCAATATAGCTCTGGGACAGTCAACTGTTGTTCCATATAGCTCCTAGGCAATGCCTTCTTTTAGTCTCCATCTGGGTGTCATTTGCTACAAGAATATAAACTGTAGGATACGATACAAATTCGTTTTTACTTGCCGAAATCGTTATGGCCTTTCATAGTTTTGCGATTGGTAGCCAGTCTGCTGGATTCCCACCACTTACAAACGTAGCAAAGAGTTGTTTGCTTGGATGGGGTTAAAACAGGGTTCAAAATTTCGGCGAAATTTCGGCCGAATTTCACGAAATTCGGTAATTTCGGTGGTGGCCGAAAGAAAACTCCGAAATTTTTTAATACACTAATACATGTGCTATATAACTCTAATCTTATATTTTTCTATTGTTTATATTGCATATTCTTCTATTTAATAGATATGTAGTCATAAATCATACTAATATTTGTTTAGATCCAAAAATTTTTAGAAAAAACATACTTCATGTGCTAATCCCTAAAAAAATTTCGGCGAAATTTCGGTCGAATTTCGCGAAATTCGGTAATTTCAGTGGTGGCCGAAATTTTGGCGATACCGAAATTAAAAACCTTGGGTTAAAATCAACGGTCAAGAAATTTGTTGTCAGCTGCCACATCTGCCGGCCAACAAGCCAAACCTGAGAGTGTCCTCTACCCTGGCTTATTTCAATCTCTTCATATTCCTACCCAAGCATGACACATGGCGTCCCTCGATTTTGATGAGGGACTTCTTAGTAGGTCTGGAGGAAAAGATTGCATTATTGTTGTGTGGTTGACAAATTCTCTAAGTATAGTCATTTTGTGCCACTCAGTCATCCTTATACTGCCTTCAGTGTTGCTAAGCTCTACGTGCAGCACATATACATAGTCCATAGTATGCCTCATTCCATTGTCTCTTATCATGATATTGAGCTTTTAGTAGTTAGTTGTGGACAAGTCCCTTATCAATTTTATCTGGTGTACTGTCCCTTGTTGGTATGTCTTCTCCTTAGCACCCCCAAACCGACTGGTAAACCGAATAGGTTACCAAATGCATGGAAATATTCTTGCAGTGTTTTTTTTTGTCAGTGCATGTCCTTTTAATTAAGTGGATTGATTGAAATTATTTGGCTGAAGATTTTGGTACAACACGAGTTGGCACTTTGCTCTGGGATAGTCATTCTATATGGCCATATTAGCGTCGTCATTTTGGTTTTGATGGCTCTACTGCATGTGATCCTGTTGACTTGTCTGACTCGATCGCTACATGAGAAGTCTTGGATCACTCCTGTTATTCATCAACATTTGGCTCGGGCTCATAGTGCTTATGAAACAACTTGACAAAGTTGTTTTTCGATCAGCTTCTCTACCAAACATGCTCGATCTTTGGAAACAGCTTCTCCGTAGAAGTTGTTTTCAGCTTCTCTCACATGCGCGTGTCTCTAAGTGAAGCTGAAAATACTAGCTTCTCCTCCTAGCCTTCTCATGGCTATCTTTACCAAACATTTATGAAAACACCTTTAGCTTCATTGGTGAAGCTAGCTACTTTATGGAACTAAAGCTATCTTACTATTACTATTTAGAGGCCTCAACGGAGGCTCCAATTCTCACCAGACGCGCTAGAAAAAAAAGATAAAATACTAAAAATTTCCACATTAATTAGAAACATCCAACCATCAAATCCAAAGACTCAAGTGTCCACGACCATTGGATCTATTGTTTCTCTAGAAAATTACCCACCTTTACCACTATTATAAAAAAAGTAGCCTAAAATATTATTGTTGGGGAGGAAAACACTTTCATTGTGCGGAAAAAGCTATACCTACCGACGTCACATTTTGTTAGTTATTAATAGAATATATATCTAAAATATCTACTATTTCTATTTCTATTTCTATTTCTTTATTAATATATAAAACATTAGATACGGCACTTTAATAGAATATATATCTAAAATATCTGTTGTTTCTATTAATATATAAAACATTTGGTACAGCCACACGTCGTTCAAGGTTGGTTAATAGATTATCTAAAGAAGTTACGTAATCATATTTTTTTAACAAACAAATCCACATACCAAGAAAGAAAGAAAATAATAAATACATATTATTTTTTCTACCACCGTCCCATGGCTACAGGTCCTAGGGCTCAGGCCGTGGCACCGGCTGGCGGGTGCACCTCCCCTAATCCGGCACTGATGCCGGAATGCACCCGTCGGCATTGTTCCATGGAGAGGAACGGTGGCCTCACAGCTCAAATCAGCCGCATCAGGGCTAGGAGCCAGGACTAAGAAGGACGATAGGAACCAGTAGCAAGGGATCAAGAAAAAGGCGATGGCTTCACGTCGACATCCTTCTATGGTGAGAAAAAAAGACGTGTTGTGTGATGCATGCATCTGCCTGACTTGCACCTGTATACGTCTAGCGAGCAAGCAGGTCATTCACGCATCGATCTGTAATCGGCAAGTATCTGCAAGAGGGCGGCCATAAGCCCATAAGCACGGGACAAACACTAGCCCCGGTGCGTTCATGTGCTGCGTTCATGGCATCTACATCGACATTGGCACCAGCTGGATAGATCTACAGACTAAAGGTGTGGCCATCTTGCTAGATCCGAAAATTACAATTTAATTTCTCTCCTAAGATGTACTGAATTTTGCCATCCCATAACTACTGTTTAGTTTGTCTTCTCCGAGTACTTATTCCATACTGCTTATAGGTGAGATTAGACCAGGGAAAGAATTGTGAAAAATGAAAGCAAGAGTCTTAGATTACTTTGAATCAATAAGTCTTCTTGATATAATAACCCTTATTGACCTTGACTTATAATATTTTTGTTCAATTTAATATAAATTCGTTAGCTTACTTCGAGTTTACATGTTAATGATGCTAGAAAATTAGGAGACCATGATTCAGGGAGTTATCGAGAAAGCCTATATGAAAAAACTCAAACCCCCACAAATATTAAAGATAAATAACCAATCCCATAATAATTCTTTTATAACTTATCCGGACCCTTTATGTTTGCATCCAAATTAACCATACAGGCTACCTATATAATTTACACCAAAATTATCCATCTCAACCGTTGTAAAAAAAATAACACAAAGCTATCAAATCTATATGTAAATGCTAATATATGCTATTATGAAATAATTTAACATCCATACCAATATTAAGTTAAAACTATGCATAAAGCTATGTTCCACTATGTAGACTAAGGACACATATCATTAGCAAATGATATACCAATGACCCTTACGCTTCACTTTAAGTCATATTAATACTCATGATAAGAAATTTTGCAAGTTGTTATCGTCTTGAAAAAAAAGAATAAACAATTTGATTGGAACATTATATCATATGAATAAAAGTATTATAATTCCAAGTATTATTTGTTCACTAAATCAATATCAATGCAATATAAAATATTCCACATCTTAAGTGCCATGGTGCAAGCTGAAACAACTATTATGGGTATTCTAAGAACTTAAGGGTAGCCTAGGACCTAAAATTTTTTAATAAAATAAAAAATGAAAAATTTGAATTAGCGATATAGTAAGCATTGGAATTTCAAATTAACACATGACCAAAAGCTGAAAGTTAAAATAGAGATTTTTATGATATTACATAAAGTGATAGGAGTCTATATATTTAAGTCTATGTTTCAACTAAACATGTATCATGCTAGAAAAAAAAATAATCCTAGAAAATATTATTAATGAAACCGCTAGAAATAAAAAAGATGATCATAAAATTCTTAAAAAGCCTAAAACATTTTACCGTCAAATTGTCCGACTATAATCACCATCGTAAATAATAGTTGTTGTATATGAGAAATTAATCAGCTCAAAACTTTGGAAAAAGAATCAAAATTCAGGTCCATGTCGTCAAAATATAGATTACAACTAAAGTCAACATAGTTTAAGCAAATGTTTCAACTAAATGTATATTGATAAACAGAGGTGCTTTCAAAAGAAAAAAACCGATAGATATGGACGGAAAGGACATAAAAATCAATAATTGATATATTATCAAAATTGAATGTAAATTATAGAGTACCTATTATAGCTATTATAGTGAAGAGAGAAAAAAATATTTGATATACGTATTTTTTATTAGTTAGTGTCTCTTAAGATTCTAACCCGTGCGAGAGCATGGGTCGGTGAACTAGTATAACAAATGATCCACCAGTGAAAGTGAGATGTATCAAACTTGCCCCGAAGACTCAGGCTCGCAAGACTCACGCCAAAATATTTTTCAAATGTCGGCGACTGGGTGTATCCGAAGGGCTCCAGGGTTATTTTATTTCCACAAGACATATATACTTGGCCGCCCCAAGCTCTAACCAGAAATTGCATTGGCCCTTCGATATTCTTTGGTCCTTTTCAGGTACGTACGTTCTTAGCAAGTTGTGCTGTAACGAGACCAAGCCATCAAATGGTAACTACCAGCTGGTTGATTTTGTGAGACGACGACAGCCGTGTAACTTCTGGTGCAAGGAATATAATAGCACTGTGTCGTCGAAGTCGTCTCAGAGAAACATATCCACACATCATGGGGTCGGTGTGTGTACTAGTATAGTATGTAGCTAGCTTAGTATACGTGCATCCATTTCATATATGCTTACAGCACTTTTTTTTCCTCGAACGCGCGCGTCTTTGTCATTAAGAAGAAAAATAGTACGGATTACAACGACACGCCACTGATGATACAATAGGGGAAAAACTGTTATACAATCGGTTCCGTCCACCCTATCAGAGGGCAATATTAGTTATTACTCTCTAATCAACTACCTAGCCAACACCGTCGTTCAGACGCGGGGGCTCGCGCGGCTTGGGCGACGACCCGATCGCCTCGGGCCCTCTCCCAGCATGAGCACCCGCAAAGCCCCTCTATGTGAGGGGTCGGCGTCCTCGTGAAAGACGCTGTCGTAGGCTTCCTTAGCATCATCCTCTACTTGAGAGATCATTATTATGTCCTTGGAAATAAACCTCAGCTCTCTTCTGAGATCGATCGATCGAGCAAACATTTCCAATAGAGTACACGTATACGATGTCGAGCTGCCGTGCCTCCCTCCTCGCCGTCCTGTGCATCATCCTCTACGACTGTACCCATGTCCCTCGCGCTGGCTGCCTCTCCTTCAACCTCAGCTTCTCTCAACCCGAAAGCCTAGCTGATCTCGATCGGTTGATATACTGCACCGGCGACGCATACCTCACTCTAGACACGCTTGAGCTCACGCGGCGGAGCAGGAGGACCAACGACAGCACCGGCCGGGCCACGTACACGCAGCCAGTGCGGCTATGGGACGCAGCTACCGGCGAGATGGCCAGCTTCACCACTAGCTTCGAGTTCCAGATCACTCTGGACGACGCGAGCACCATCGTCACTCCCGGCGACGGCGGGATGGCCTTCTTGCTCAGCCATCATGTCGGGTCTGGTATACCCCCCGGGAGCTTCGGGGGCAGCTTGGGTCTCCTCCCGTACGCCACCAACGGCACCGGCGACACCACCATGGTCGCCGTCGAGTTCGACACCTGTCGCAACCAGCAGCTATACGGCGACATCAGCGGCAACCACGTGGCCATCGACGTCAACTCCCTCAACTCCACGGCGGTCACCGACACCACCTCGCCGACCAGGAACCTCACGTCCGGTTACAAGATGATGGCAACCGTGAGGTACGAGAATGTTACCAAGTTCCTGGCCGTCGAGCTCACCATCAACGGCGACACGTCCTACTACGTCAACGCCACTGTTGATCTCAAGAGCTACCTTCCCGAGCATGTCGCTATCGGCTTCTCGGCAGCGACTGGCGGTGGTGGCGAGCAGCACCAGATACTGTCATGGTCATTCATATCCACTCTGCAGGAGGAACAGGTAGCACAAGCACCGCCGCCACCGCCACCGCCACCGCCACGCCGCCGCCGCCGCCGCCGCTTCATCAGTCACCTGAAATCGTCCAGCATCCCAAGACGAGGTCAGTAGGACGAACCCAGATAGCAATCTCCGTGCTAGCGGCTGTGCTAGGAGTATTTCTCTTGGCATGTGCAGCCGTGCTTGTATGGCGGCACAAACGACACAAGAAACCACCAAATGAAGAAACCAGTGACAGCGACTGTGAAGGAGAACAACGACACGGCAGGGCCGAGCTCGAGAGAGGGGTGGCTGCCAGCGGCCCTAGGCGATACGCGTACCGCGAGCTGGCGGCCGCCACCAACAACTTCGCCGAAGATGGCAAGCTCGGCCGCGGTGGCTTCGGAAGCGTCTACAGGGGTAAGCTCGCCGTTGCCGGCGAAGAGCGCCCGGTGGCCATCAAGATGTTCTCATCGGAGTCGTCGGCGCAGGGGAGGAAGGAGTTCGAGGCGGAGGTGAGGATCATCAGCCGTCTCAAGCATCGAAACCTTGTGAGGCTCTTGGGGTGGTGCGACAGTCGTCGCAATGGCCTCCTGCTCGTCTACGAGTTGGTTGCCAAAGGCAGCCTCGACACGCATCTCCACAGCAGCGACGACAGCGAGAGCTTTTTGACGTGGCCAGAAAGGTAAACAACACATTTAACCAACCTTAATAGTTATCATGCATAGATAGAATGATAGACTAGTAATAATAAGCGACATATATACTCCTTCCGTCAAATTGAGATTATCGTTTTGGACTCCGTACCATTTTATTTGACCATTCGTCTTATTAAAAAAAAATATACAAATATTATTTACTTTATTATGACTTATTTTATCATCAGAGATACTTTAATAATAATTTATTTATTTTATGATTTATAAAAAAAAGTTGAATAAAACGAATGGTCAAACACGATACTCTAAAGTCAAAAACGACAATCTCTATGGAACGGATAGAGTAAGTGCTAGAAGATTCATGGATAAACTCAGCATATCATTCCGGGTCAGTGAGTTGCCATAGTGTTGGGGAGTGCAAGACGGTGGCTACTAGACAGAGGTGTTCTGGGTGTCAAAAGAAAATGTTTGGAAGTCGGCTTAGGAAGTTAGAAGTTGCGCATCGGTTGTTTTGGGGGGCCAAGTTGTTATAGCCTGTTGTTGTGCCCCTAGATTGTGAGTAGTCCGTTTAGTTCTTTTCGTCTAACTTGACAGTCTATCAAACCTGGAAAGTTGTTTGCGCCGCTTGCGCATATATTTCTTTCCTATGGCGGCCATGTTCGGGACCTTTCCAAAAAGAAAAAAAAACTCAGCATATCTGGCCCCATGGTTATTGAAGTTGTTTATATTTGGTCCTCTAATTTGACAAGGTTTATACAAATACGGTACATCCTTCTTAAATTTTGTCTCGCTGTAATACTTTATAGTTACAAAATTACTCTATATGTAATTTTATCCATATTTGTTCTCCTTGCATTGATCCTCCATGTTTACTGATACGTTTTGATGGTCTGTTTACTTGATATGTGTTTAGTTGAAATTTTAGCTTAATTAAGCTACGTGTGTTTGAAATTAAAATATATATATATGCATATATATGTGAAGCAATGGTGACACTTAACACCGGTGCTATGTATTTGACTTGTAAATCGAAATGGTCATCACTTCATGCATATATGTATATGATTTGTATAGTGACATGTATGCACGCATAACATAGCTCATTTTTTCTATATTAGTAATAATGATAGAAGAGAGTATATTGAGAAGATTATAGAAGTATTTAAAAAAACTATAATAGCAAGGGTTACTTTATTAGGTTTTTTTAGAGGTGGTTAATTTCTTAGATAAAAATTTAGAATGTTTCTTATATTATTTTTTCATAATAGCATAAATGGTTACTTTGATAAATGGTTGGATGATTATGATTGTTGTGAGAATTTTCATGCTAGCTTTATCTCTTTTTACCAACCACTGATTGATTTATAAGGTACATACACATAGGTACCAGATCATCCTTGGCTTGGGATCAGCGCTGCGGTATCTCCATCAGGACTGGGAGCAGTGTGTGGTGCACGGTGACATCAAACCAAGCAACATCATGCTGGACGAGTCTCTCGGCACCAGGCTTGGCGACTTTGGCCTGGCCCGGCTCGGCGATCACGGCGCACGGTGGCACACCACCAGGGCCGTGATGGGCACGGCGGGTACATCGACCCAGAGTTAAATCAACACGCTCCACCCGAGCACCTACTCCGACGTCTACAGCTTCGGTGTTGTCCTCCTCGAGATCGTCTCTCCGGCGGTGCCCGTCATCCTGCTAGAAGGCAGCGCGCACTTTGTCCTGGTCAAGTGGATGTGGGGCCTCTATGGCCGGAACGCGATCCTCGACGCGGCGGATGAGCGGCTGAGGTCCGGCGACCAGGCCGACGATAGGTGCATGGAGAGGGTGCTTGTTGTTGGGCTGTGGTGCGCGCATCCTGACCAGAGCGAACGGCCATCCATTGAGCAGGCCATGCACGCCCCTGCGATCGGAGGACGCTTAGGCTCCCGACGCTCACACCGCAGATGTACAGAACGGTGTCGAGTTTGCCGTCACTCGACGTGCTATCGGCGCCTTGTCCGTTCAGAGCTCCTCTTCCGCGACCACGGCGACAACCGGTGCCCACTCCAAGATCTCTTCCGAGTCAGCATCCTCTCCCTTGCTTTGAGATTTAAAAGAGTTGGCTTGATTTGCATTCATCATCATTGTATGGACTGCCTACGGTCTATGGGCGTCTTTGTGTATTATATATTGATCTGTAAAATTACTTTTTGCACTTTCATTACGGTTATACTTCTGCGCTTTAAAACAATCATCCGTTGTGTAGTTCTTCACTTAAAGCAAGCATCTTTTGTAAATTGTGTTTTTACATTCGAGCCTCTCCCGTCGTCGGTGGCCACTCCGCCCCCCAAGTCCGCCCCCCCCCCCCCTCCCCCACCCCAAAAAAACTTGATGGCCGCTGCGGCCCCAAAGTGTCACGTCTCTGCTCCTCCTTTCCTTCACCTTGCCGCACACCCATGAATGGCCTCCATGGTTCTCCGTCCTAGGGCTCTGGGGATCAACAAGCCCTTCCCCCAAGCACTACCGCCACTGGCGGCAACCATTGTCACCGCTCTGCCCCCCCGCGTTGTTTGGGCACTGTGTGGCCATCCGCTCTACCCATGAGTCACCTGTCACCGGCTCCTCTTGGGTGAGGCAGGATAGGCTCTCGTTCTCGGATTCAGACATGTCCTCTGATGAGCCTATGAGCCTCCCTCCCCTGCTCCGGTCAAGGGAAATGGAAAGGAACGAAGTCACCGCTACATGCCTGCGCCGTCATCGCACCTGCCACCGTCAGGATGCAGGGAGCCATTGGCTTCATGGCAGATGTTCCCTCTTCGTTTAATGTCTGAAACGTTTCCTACCATGCACAAAATTTTGCTTATGTTGCCACACAGTTTGGGTGCACTATCAAATCCGTCCAGTATGACAATGGTCATGATTTCAACAACGCCACATCCTGATAGGAAGGGCCGAAATGTTGCCAGCATTGATGTGGCCCTTAACCCACCTCCGGCGCCCACCATCTGGTCGGATCTGCTGCTTCGGTTGACTCGTCTCCGGCTGCTGTCAACAGCACCACGGCCACCTCTCCACCAATCACCTCTATGACGCCAGTTGCTCCCAGCAACTCACCTGTGGCACTGTCGTCGCGCGATCCTCTTCCTCCAATGGATGTCCTAGTTACTCCGCCTGTTAATGACCATGTCATGGACACTCGCGGCAAGCGGGGCTTCCATCTTCCAGTGAAACGGCTCAACCTCCATGCCATGACGCTCTCTCCCATTCAGAAGATGTATCATGGTGCTCTTGCCAATCCTAATTGGCGGGATGCTATGATTGAGGAGTTCCTTGCTCTGTAGCACAATGATACTTGGGATCTGGTTCTTTGCCCTCATGGTGCCAATGTGGTTACGGGCAAGTGGGTTTATCACCGCAAGTTCACCTCTTATGGCTCTCCTGATTGGTACAAGGAACGTTGGGTTTGTTTGGGGGTTTACTCAGTGCCTCAATATTGACTATGATGAGACTTCAGCCCAGTGGTTAAGCCAACGACTGTCAGAACGGTTCTTAACGTTGCATTATCTCATCAGTGGCCTATTCATTAGTTGGATGTGAAAAATGCTTTTCTTCATAGAACTCTGCAGGAGACCATGTATTATGAATAGACGTCTGGATTTCTCTACTCCACTCACCTCGGTTATGTCTGTCGCCCGAATAAGTCTCTTTATGGTCTGAAGAAGGCGCCCCGTGTGTGGTACAATCGGTTCGCCTCTCATATTCTCTCCATGGGGTTTGTTGGTGCCTTGTCTGACACTTGCCTTCTTGTCTATCGCCATGGTGCTGACACGGCATACCTACTGCTCTATGTCAATGATATTGTGCTCACTACTTCGTTTGAGTCTCTACTTTGTTGCATTATTGCTGCTTTGACCTAGGAGTTCTCGATGGAGAATCTTGTCCCTTTGCATCATTTCCTGGGAGTTTCTGTTGCCCATCGTGCTGGTGGACTTTTTCTCTCTCAGCAGCAGTATATGGTTGACATCCTTGCTCGGGCTGGTATGTCTGATTGCAAGCCTTGCACTACACTTGCCAACACTCATGCCAAAGTTTCCGGTGATGGTGCCCCAGTGTCTGATGGCATCGACTATATCGTGCTCTTGCTGGTGCTCTGCACTACCTGACTTTCACCAGACCCAATATTGCCTATGCTGTCTAGCAGGTGTGTCTTCATATGCACAATCCGTGTGAGACTCATCTTGCTCTGATCAAGCAAATCCTCCAATATATTCGTTCGTGGCACCATCGACTCTGGACTATATGCGGATCCAGTTTAGTCGAGTTTGACACCTTTCAGAATGCGGAATACTACGATCCAAGCAACGACCATGTTGGAATCGACGTCAATAACCTCGTCTCCACGGAATACACCAACACCACTTGGCCCAACACCCTGACGTCCAATTTCACCAAGATGGCCACTGTCAGCTACGACAATGTCACTCAGTTGCTAGCTGTCCATGTCAAGATCGGCGATAAACTGTACAACGTCAGCATGTCAGTTGACCTGAGGAACTACCTGCCACAGTTTGTTGCCGTGGGCTTCTCAGCGGCGACTGGTGTGATAAGCGAGCTGAACGGCCAGAGCCAGATATTATCATGGTCATTCAGCTCCACTATGGAACCCAAGCAGCAAAAGCAACCCCAGAAGAATAGTACCATTCTGCTGGTCTCTGTGCTAGTGCCTCTTCTCTTTGTGTTGGCATGTGCAGCTGTGGGCAGAAACGAAGATCCGGAGGAAGCGGCGATAGCGACTATGAAGAGGAAGATGATAGGATCGAGCTGGAGAAAGCAGTGGCTGCTAGCGGCCCCAAGCGATACACATACCGCGAGCCGGCTGCCGCCACCAACAACTTCGCCGAGGATTACAAGCTTGGTCGTGGTGGCTTCGGAAGCGTCTACCGGGGTATGCTCGACGTTGCCGGCGAAGAGCGCCTGGTGCCGGTGGCCATCAAGATGTTATCACCGGAGTCATCCGAGCAGGGGAGAAAGGAGTTCGAAGCAGAGGTGAGGATCATCAGCCGGCTCAAGCATCGCAACCTTGTGCAGCTCCTGGGCTGGTACGATAGTCGTCGCAACGGCCTCCTGCTCGTCTACGAACTTGTGGCCAAAGGCAGCCTCGACAAGCATCTCCACAACAGCGAGAGCTTTCTGACGTGGCCACAAAGGTACCACATCATCCTTGGCATGGGATCCGCGCTGCGGTATCTCCATCAGGAGTGGGAGCAGTGCATCGTGCACGGCGATATCAAACCCAGCAACATCATGCTGGATGATGAGTCCCTCAGCACCAGGCTCGGCGACTTTGGTCTGGCCAGGCTCGGTGACCATGGCGCACGGTGGCACACCACCAAGGCCGTGATGGGCACGGCAGGGTACATCGACCCGGAGTTCGTCAACACACACCACCCGAGCACCTACTCTGACGTCTATAGCTTCGGCATCGTCCTCCTCGAGATCGTCTCCGGCCGGTGCCCCGTGATCCTGCTTGAAGGACGTGCGCACTTCGTCCTGGTCAAGTGGATGTGGGGTCTGTACGGCCGGAACACGATCCTTGACGCGGCGGACAAGCGGCTGAGGGCCGCCGGCGACGAGGCTGATGACAGGTGCATGGAGAGGGTGCTCGTCGTCGGACTGTGGTGCGCGCATCCTGACCAGAGCGAGCAGCCGTCCATCGCGCAGGCCATGCATGTTCTGCAGTCGGAGGACGCCAGGCTTCCAGAGCTCACGCCTCAGATGTACAGGACGGTGTCTGAGTTCGCCGTCACTGGACGTGCTGTCGACGCATTGTCCGTTCAGAGCTCCTCTTCCACGACCACGATGACAACCGGCGGCCATTCCAAGCTCTCTGCCGAGTCGGCGTCCTCGGCCTTGCTCCGGGATTCAAAAGAGTTGGCTTGATTTACATTCATCATTGTTGTACTTCTTGACTTATAAAAAACAAACATTTGTCGTAGTTCTTCACTTAAAGCAACCATCTTTGTAAAATGTGTTTTTAGTTTTTTTACATCAACACAGAGTATCATTACGGCGTTGTTTGGAAAGGCTTAAATTCTTGGAAAAGTCAGCTTTTCCTTACCTCCCAACGGAGGCTTCCATTTGAGTTAGCAATCTAATTAAGTTTTGACAATTTTTTTTTTTGAATTTAAGTTTTGGCAATTAGGAGTCATGTTAGTGTCCTGTAAAATCCATGTATTTTTCCTTCAAAAAAAAATCCATGTATTTTAAAGGGGCCTTAAGAGCCTGTTTGGTTGCCACAGAATGGACCCCTGGAATTATTCCAACTATGAATGTTGTGCTAATAATTTATACTATATTTGATCACCTGGATTAAGGGTAAACGAACGAGCCCTTAAACTTGTTTCCCCTTCTTTCCTTCCTATAAATGGATTCTCATATATATATTCATAATTTCGTCCATGGATGCAATCAAGCTACAATTCCTCCCTCGCGGCCTCTAAAGCCATGGACCTCACGGTGGCCATCAGAGCCACCAAACTCCTAAGAAGCACTATTCCCGCAAAGTCCATAGAAAACATAAATCCTACCACGATAATCAGTGTCGTGTAACATTAAAATTACAATATATCTAGACATTACATATAACTAGATGTACAGTAAAACTACTTATATTTAGAACTCTTTACAATTTAGAACGGATGGGGTGATACTGTAAAATGCACTTGACCTTGATGAGCAAGCGAAACCGGAACAGCATCAGCTGCTCCCAGCTGACATATGAGATGACTTCACTTCTTCTCACCGTCGCTAATGATAACTCTCTCGTCCAGCATCTTCTCCAGCCGGGCGTTCCATGCCATCTCCTCCTCGACCTCCTTCCTCAGGTCTTCCACCCTGTGCTCCAGCTGCCGGACGTACCCAAGCAACATCTCTTCCCTCTCCACCTCCTCCCTTGGAGCTGGAGCTGTCACGCTCACACCACAGACGTCGACGACATCGAAGCAACCGGCGGCGGTGCGTTCCAAAACGTGCGTCACCATGTCCCTTTGCACCTCCAGGCTCTGCAGGACGGCCATCAGCTGCCGAGTCACCACTTGCTGTTGCTCCTTAAACCCTATAGCCTCCGCCGCCTTCCCGTGATCTTGATCGCCATCCCCATGCGGCGGCGGCCGTCTATCTCCATCTCCGGTGGAGTCACTGTCGTCGTCCAGCTCCACAGGGTCCTGGAATGGAAAGCACCTCTTCTCCGCCCGCGCCGCCGGGTCCTCGGTCGTCGGATCGAACTCGAGGTTGTCCTCGTTGAAGTTCCAGCCGCTGATCCGTCGGTTCTTGACGCCGCCGCCGCCGTCGTCGGCGTGGCGTCGGCACGGCAACACGCAGCGTGCGGCGTCGCCCCTGGCGCCGCCGCCGACACACCCGCAGAGATCATTCCCCGCGTCGTCTTCGTCCTTGCTGCACCGCTCCTCGATGCTCGGGACGGCGGCGAGGACGTTGAGGACGAGGAAGTCCCTGGAGCGACGGCCGGATGCCTTGAAGAGCGGGTGGCGGAGGAGCTTCTCCGCCGACGGCCGCTTGGCCGGCTCCTGGCAGAGGCAGGCGGACACCATGTCCTTGAACGCTCGGGAGAACTTGTTCTTGCTCTTGCTACTCACGGCGGCGGTCTGCTCCTCGAGCCGTACGCGGCTGGTGATCCTCATCAGCATCGACTTGGACGGCGGCAGGTGCGACAGCGGCGGGCGGCCGTGCGCGAGCTCCAGCGCCGTGATGCCGAACGACCAGATGTCGGCCTTGATGCCGTACCCGACGTGGGAGTGGATCACCTCGGGTGCCATCCAGTACGGCGTCCCCGCCACGTCGTTGAAGCAGCAGGACGCCGACGAGCCGATCCCCAGCCCCGCCGCGTTCGCCGCCGACGCCGACGCGTTGATGCCCATGGTCTCGTAGATGCACGCCGAGACGCCGAAGTCGGCGAGCTTGACGGCGCCGTCCGAGTCCACCAGGATGTTTCCCGCCTTGATGTCGCGGTGGATGCGGCCCTGCCCGTGGAGGTAGCACAGCGCGCGGAGCGTCTCGGCGAGCACGACGGCGACGCACGGCTCCGGCAGGCCGCCGGGGAACCCGTGGGACAGGATGGAGTGCAGCGAGCCGGCGCCCATGAAGGGCATCACCACCCACAGGTGGCTCCCGACGGTGAAGGAGCAGTGCGCGCGGAGCACGTTGCGGTGGGACAGCAGCGCCATGGCCTTGGCCTCCCGCCGCACGCCGTCGAGGTCGGCGCGCGACCGCTCCAGGTCGATCGCCTTGATGGCCACCACCGCCGACGCCGACGAGCCCAGAGGCAGGCACACGGCCTTGTACACCACCGCGTTCACGCCGCTCCCGATCTTGCACAGCAGGCGGTACGACTCGGCGTTCAACGGGTACCTCGCTTCTCCTTCGTTGCCGCCGCTAGAAGCATTGTTGGCCGGCGCCATAGCTGACGGCGCGGCGGCGGCCGGAGCAAATAGGCCTGCTGCACGTAGCATTTGTCGATCAGTTTGTTGTAATATGTGGTGTGGCACATCACAAAGTGAGAGGAGTATATATACATATACATACATATACCTACTACATTTCTCTTTTAAAAGAGTCATCAACTAATCTCAAATTTAACAAAGTATATACAAATATTGCTATTATTTATGAGATTGGAATAATATTATTAAATTCGTCTTGCAATATATTTGTATAGTAAATGTGTTTAAAAATATAAATGATGATACTATTTCTTTTGTAAATATAGTTTTTTTGCGAATTACACGAATACTCTTTTTTGTGAATCGAATTACACGAATACTGACGCAAACACCTACAACACACAGGCAAACTCCTTTGAGCACATCTAAAAGACTATGCTGGCAGAAAAATGCGAGCACCCGTACCGAGTCGATGACTTAAACACAGGTGGACAGGTTCCACCAAAATGAACCTAACCAACCGAGCTAGGCTCAATTCGCTTGTAAATATAGTTAAACCAGTGATTGATTGGCTCATTTGGAAAACCAATATATAAAAATGCAATATATTTTTACAATAAATCTATTAGACATAAATGATGATATTGGTTTTCTATAAATATAGATTTAATATCGATTGATTGTTCCTCGTTAAAAGGGACATGTGCTCTTTCTGAGACAAGGGGTTTTGATAAATGTATGGCCGAAAAAGAGAGAAGCATGCATATGATTAGAGTAAAGTGTTTGGATCTAGGGGCTAAAATTTAGTATGTGTCATATCGAATGTTCGGATGCTAATTAAAAGTACTAAACATGAGTTAATTATAAACAAATTGCAGAAGTTGTGGCTAATTCGAGAGACGAATATATTAAGCCTAATTAATCCCTTATTAGCACATGCTATTGTAGCACCACATTGTGAAATAATGGACTAATTAGGCTTAATAATAGATTCTTCTCGCAAGTTAGTCTCAGTCTATACAATTAGTTTTGTAATTAGTCTATATTTAATACTCACTCCAGGTTGCTAAAAGAAGTCGTTTTGGGCAACGACACGGTCTCCAAAGCATAATTTTGACTTCTTATTTTTGTAAAACATTTATTAAAAGTGATATACGTATATTTTTATGAAAGTAGTTTTGAAGACAAATCTATTCACGTGGTTTTCACAATTTTCAAACTCAACGACTTAAAAGTTATTCATGATTTATATTTCCAATTTTAACCAAAACCTTGTCCAAAACGATTTTCTTTACCAACCTACAGGGAGTGTAAATTAGTGTCCAAACATCTGATGTGAAAGAGATTAAATTTTAGGAGGTGCAACAACTTCAGGTTGATGTGTGAGATGTAATTAACGTGGTCTCGCAGCCGAATAATTAAGGTGCATGTGAAGGTAGGGGGAAAGACAAAAGGGAAAAGAAAAGAAGAGGGCGTGGCCACAACTTTGGGTAGTATTGTGTTGTTGTCACGACCGAAGTAGCTGGGTTTCTCGTGAAGCTATTCAGTATCTCTGCTTTGAGGTAGAGGTTCTTGTCTGATCGTGGGTGACTCTTCACCCTGTTCACCAATGATCGCCATGAACAGGCAACGAAAGGGTTGTTGGGTTTGAAGATCACATTAGGCCCCAGCAAATGATCACCCTGTTCCTTATTTGTTTGACCTAAGTCGTTAGAACATCATAAAATTCAACGGTCACTTCTTTTATTTTCTTCGATTAACATGCTAATTAATTTCTTGGTCCTCTAGGTTGCATGTGGTGACGGTTTTCTTAAAACCAATGTAGTAAGATACTAGATGAATATATAGTTTCCTCAAAAGAGATACTTGATAAATAAATATTGGTATCCAATATCAAACAAATACAAATATATTTATGTTTCTTTAATAGAATGCCACCATCGAAAAAATATAGTTATCATTTTCACAAAAAGACAAATAATATGGGAGATGGGTGTGTGACGTGTGTCCTTGCCCCTCTTTGAAAGCCAATTGTCTTTTTTTTTATAGCCCTGAGGCAAGCGTTATTGATTGAAAATAGTTACATCGTCTGATAATAAATGAAGAATAAAACTAGGGGGATCATCGTCCCAGATACAATTTGTTCTAGAAATCATAGCTTGCCTAGCTAGCTCATGTGCCACTTTGTTTGCTTCCCTATTTAAGTGCTCAATGGAAATCTCTTGGAATCCATTCCAGACTATGATTGTACCCTTGTTTCTTAATCCAAACCCACCATCCACCCTTGTTCTAGACTTTGTTAGCTAAAGGAAAAATAAATGAATGAAAGAAAAATAAAAGAAATAAAAGATGCTATTAACCCCAAATCATGTCATGCAAATTGTTAAAAAAATTTCTTAAATTTTAAATATTTGCAAATTTTCTTATAAAATTCTTCAAAATACAATCCAAATAGTTAATGTCAAAATAGAGGTTAAAATAATAAAGTTCTTGAAATCAAGGCGCAACTCACATGGAAAAATTAGTCTTTCTTACGTAAACTAACACATTAACTCCTCCAAACGAAAGTGCTGGGCTAAGGAAAACTCTTAAGTGAATACCAAGTGAGAAATTAATCCATAGTGTCAAAAACTACACACCATATGCTCTTGGAAAATAGAGAAAAATATCTAGAAAATTTTTGAAGATCATCTAAAACATTCTAATCCATGTGTAAACGTGCGACAACAATATATGATGCAACCAACATGGATGCAACATTCATTAGTATTAAATGCATTTTTCTATGCATTCATGCAGGTTGTGTCTTACATTTTTTGTTGTTATCTTTTAAAATTTGTTTATACATCAACTAGAATGTTTTAGGACAATTCTAGATTTTTCTAAACATTTTCCTTAATTTTTGAGAGCTGAATAATTTTTGGAAGTTTCTAGAGATATTTTTTGTGATCTCAAAGTATTTCATTTGGATTATCTATATGTCAATATTTAGGATTTTTTTAAAATTTTTTAGCATTTTCTACTGTTTAAAAATCTTTTTCAAATGTTTACTAGATTGTTTTAACTGAAAAGATAAATGTTCCTTTAAAACTCCTTGGAACCAAGACAGAGAGGCAATTTGAATGATTTGAGAATTCAAATCTAATTTCAGAGTTTGACGAAAAATTTTGGACTCCCATGTGCTAGTTTAAGATGTAAAATAGACTTTTGTGTGTGTGTGTGGGGGGGGGGGGGTTGGTTGGGTGGGGAGGATATGATTCTCACGTTCATTTGTCCATTCAGGCCCACAAGCCCCAACCATCAGTCCATCAAGGCCCATTCAGCCCATGAAATCAACACTTCTTTGTCCCTTCTTCTCCCATTAGTAAATTTCATCCACCGACATGGATGCGAATGCCACCGACGATTCCGCCCCGCCGGCCAGGTGAGAGATGAGCCTCACGGCGGCCTTCCGCGCCACCAAAATCCCGCGTGCTCTTCCCCTAAAGTGCGGCGAGCTAGCCGCCGCGGCCGCCTAGATAGATTTTCTAGCAATAGCATTTTTTGCAGGCACATCAATCTTCACCTCAACGCCTGACGAGGCACCTCACTCATTGGTTGAGGGATCGCTAACCCACCAAAATCTTGTGGGAAGAAGTTGAAGTTTGGCCCAAAATTAAATTTGACTGCACATTTGGACTCCTTGGGCATAGTATACATGGATGTGGCTAGGTAATACCTCCCTCCTAAAATGTCCTCACTAGTAGAGAACAGACCTTTGATCCTCGGTCAAAATGGGCTCTAGTCCCGGAATTTTTTGCGCCCGGGACTAGAAATACCTTTAGTCCCGGTTGGTGTCTCCAACCGGGACTAAAGGTCCCTGCCCCAACGGCTACTGCGCCAGACAGAGGTGGAAGGGACCTTTAGTCCCGGTTGGAGCCACCAACGGGACTAAAGGTATACTTTTACTCCCGGTTGGTGGCTCCAACCGGGAGTAAAGGTCGACTCCCGGGCCGTGGCGCCACCAACCGGGAGTAAAGGTCTACTCCCGGGCCGTGGCTGCGCCCGGGGTTGGAAAGTTACTTTTAGTCCCGGTTGGAGCCACCAACCGGGACTAAAGGTCCCCCCTTTATATCCCGGCCGTCTCCTTCTTCCTCCCCGAGCCCGAGCTCAGCACATTTTGAAGCTCACTGCACTAGTGTTCTTGCTTCCTCCCTCCCTCCATTGTTCCTCCATCCATTATTCGATTCCTCCGTCGATTTCTTCGATTCTTCCGTCGATTCTTCAGTTGTAAAGGTTACCAATCTCATACTCTCATTTTTCACCATTGTCTTATCTCATTTTGTTCACTATATATATATATATATGGTTCTTTATTGTGGTTTTTTTTATTTGTAAGCAATTTGAGCTCAAAATCACTTCAAGCTTGCATATTTACATGAAATAAGGTTAAAGTAGCTAATTGAACTTGCGGACCGTGTTCATCTCGGCGAGCATGTTCTCTGCCGAGCGGTAACGGACGTCAAGGAGGAGCTTTGATTCTACGAGGGAGAGCGGCAACGGTCGTGGAAGACCGTGTTCCCTTCCTCGTAGAATCGGAGCTCTTCCGTGGCCAAGTACGGTGCCGTCCGGTGGAGAAATGCTCGCCGAGATGATCACGTAAGCAAGTTCAACTAGTACGGATGGTTATTTATTCATATGTCCCGATATCGTCGCAGTAGTCTGTCAATCACCGTACCCAAACGTAGTATATATATATATATAAACTTAGAAAATAGTTAGAAAATTATAGAAAATCCGTACTAGTTGAACTTGCGGACCGTGTTCATCTCGGCGAGCATGTTCTCTGCCGAGCGGTAACGGACGTCAAGGAGGAGCTTTGATTCTACGAGGGAGAGCGGCAACGGTCGTGGAAGACCGTGTTCCCTTACTCGTAGAATCGGAGCTCTTCCGTGGCCAAGTACGGTGCCGTCCGATGGAGAAATGCTCGCCGAGATGATCACATAAGCAATGTCAACTAGTACGGATGGTTATTTATTCACACGTCCCGATATCGTCGCAATAGTCTGTTATGTGTGTACACTCCCATTCTTCTGTTAATTTGCGGAAATATCATGTGAATTACTTACCCGCGCATGAAAAAAGCGAGAACACAATGACCATTAAAAAATATCATTGTTTAGAGATCTAGATAATTTTATAGTTTCTTAATTTTATTTGTTTATAAAAGAAGAAATTTATAGTGTATTAAAAAATGAGTATAGAGAGTAGATGGCAACTGCTTCTGGGTCCTCGGCCTCTCATGGGTTTCCAAAGCGACTTTAGGTCGGGCCTCCCTCTCATTCCATGCGACAAGTGTCGTGATGAGACGAAGATTGTGATGGAGTACCGAGTGAAGAAGGAGGGTCCCAACAAGGATCGTATCTTCTACAAGTGTCCGGATCGCAATGTGAGTTATTTTATCGTATTTAATGATTATGGTTAGTTTATACCTATTTTCATGATGGTTGTGATTAAAGTTCTAATTTTTGTTTTAATTTCAGTGGGATGGCAATTGGGACGATGTTCGGGCTTCTAATCGAGAGGAAGAGTATGTTGAACTCGTGCAAAATATCTTGCACATGAGTGAATCTGATGACTAATGAGGCGTTGATCCAATTTGAAGAAGCCCAAAGATGTTGCACAATCGAGGATCTCATTCATTTTTAGTTGAGATTGGTCGTGAAATCCTAGTGCTACTTGAAATGTATTTTAGCTTTAGTTCTTTTAGTGGTAGTTGGGATTGTCTACATTGTAGCGATGCTTTCATAATTTTGTATCTTTTGTGGTGGTTGCGCATGTTGTATAAATAATTAATTATGATCTAGGTTTTAATATGGTATTTATGTCATGTAATGCGGATGAGTGTCATTGGATGTATAATGCTGATCGCCGCTCCCAAGAGTTCATTGACGGCGTGCATTCTTTGTTACGTGCGGCCGAGGCAAACAAACGTGACGGTTTCTTTCGATCTATTATTAAACTCATCATATGTGTATATGCATATAAATTATCCTAACAAGTACTATATATATGTAGATTTACAATGACAGAGCTCAGAAAGGAAGGCTGCAATGAAATTGGTTTTGTTGATCCCCATATAATATTCAAAGACCCAATTACTCCAAAGACTAATTGGAAGTGCGAGTCGAGAGTAACCTCATGAACTTCTTAGTGAACCAACATACAAGAAGGATATACTCTTTCCTATAACTTCAAGTGAGTGTTAATAATATCGATCATCCTTAATGGCTCATATGTTGATTCTAGTTAATTAATGAGTGTTATGCGTTATATCCTATAAACACATGCAGCAATCACTAGATATTGATGGACATCGATCTGGTGAAAAGTCACTTGATAATCTATGACTCGATGAGAAAACCACAACAAGACTACCAAGATATGATAGATATTATCCAGAGGTAATTTCGGGATCTCTAGCAACTATATATACACACAAACATGATGATTAACTATATCCGATGGCGTGGCAAATTTTTTATTAGGCGGTGTTTGGAAAACCTTTATTGAGAAGCAACACATGGAAAAATGCAAAAGCGCCATCGAATGTAATCCCTTTGAAAGTAAGTCCCCTGAATCGCATCATCTTTATTAATTAAACATATAGCTTTCACCAGATCACCAGATTGGATGACAAATCTTTTTCTAAAGAAAGTGGTGTCGAGGCGAGAACAGGGGAACAACTACTATGGTTACTATGTTTGCAAGTTTATCAAGGTGATCTCCCAAAGAACTCCTATAGAGAGACTCAAAGTACGTTAAAAATACACTATATATTCATTTAATTATTATTATTGATTGTGTTACTATGTCTTTATATAAATATATGTACATATATTAATTTATTTTCCTTTAATTCAAACCTGTAGACTCGATGGTTGGAGGAAAATGTCATACGGCAAGACCAAATCAAAGCAATTCAAGAGTCTATAGCCGGATTTTTTAATGACCAGGTCATCGATTCCAAGGGCGAGTTCTACTTCGACCCAACACTGCTATGGAAGCCAAGCTAGAGGATGAGAGAAAACTTGTTATATCACAACAACTGTAATGCAATCTTTTTGTAATATATGCACAAGAAATAATATAATGTAAAATACACATATGCATGCATGCATGTAAATATATATATGATTGTCGACGAAATATGGTCGGCAGTCTACCTAGGGGTATACCCAAGGTAGTAGATTGTCAGCAGATAGATGCGCAAGCCACAAACAAGACGATGACGCAAGACAGACACAAGGTTTTATCCAGGTTCGGCCGCCAAGAAGGCGTAATACCTACGTCCTGCGTCTAATTTGTATTGTTGTATGTCAATGAGAGATGTTTTTTAGAGGGGTCCCCTGCCCGCCTTATATAGTTCGGGGGGCAGGGTTACAGATCTGGAAACTAATCCTAGCCAGTTACAATTGCCATATGTGGCCGGATAAGGATTCCTATTCTAACCGACCAGGATCTTGATTGATCGCCAGATCCGCCTTGACTCCTTGCGCGGGACTCCGATCAGGTTAACCGGGCCGCACGTCGTGTTTTGGTGGACCGAACCCATCGATCCGGGCCGGCCCAAGCTTAGCCATAAGGGTATAGGGGTTAATACCCCCACAGCTAGTCCCCGAGCACCATGTATTATGATGCGACACGCCATTTTAACCTTCTCCGACAAGTAAGGCTTGAGCCCTTGACGTCTCTGACCACCGTTGTCGCCAGAGAAGTCGGTTGTCCGAAGAATATATGGTGCTCTTAAGAAAAAAGAAAAAGATTTTCGTCCTGTGAAGTGTGCCCACTTGTATTTCTGAAAAGAAATGTAAGTGCGTCTTGAAACGTAGTGTCCTTGATCATCAGAGGCATAGGGGTCGAAAAACAAACACATTCACCGCAAGGTGAAGTGTGCCCACTTAGTCCCCGAGCCTGGTAGTAGGTGATGTAGGCACGTGGTGCCAGGGTCTAAAAAGAATTCCTAGTTAAGTTGAGAATCCAATCGTCGTACAGGCGATACGAGATGCACCGGCAGGTGCATCGTACCGATGTAGTCCCCGAGCTTGCTGGAAGGCGAGGTATGAGCCTCATAGCAAGGTCTAAATAAACGTCTCTCAACTGTATGTGAGTACAAATCACATGTAGCCGAGAAGAACGATCTCCGAGCAGTGGTCGGGACAGTCCCCGAGCACATCAGTAGCTGGAGCAGTCCCCAAGCGTGGCGATGCTTCGAGCGGTGCTCGAGCAACAGCGATGGTCGGGCTGTCCCCGAGCACGCAGCAGTGGTCCGGGCGATCCCGAGCACGGCAGCGATGGTGCAGGCGATCCCGAAAGCACAGTAGTGGTCTCGTCCATCATTGAGCTCAAGATATGCAGCCAAAAGAAAAGAACGCCGATTGTATTATTATTTGGTGTATTTATTTATCTCCTTACTCTGTCAAGTCCAATCTGCCACGTCTGGTCAAAAAAGCAGACGGATATAACATATCACTCTGCCTTCTTACTATTTCTAACAAACAGTCGCTTGGTGCCTGTATGGAGGTGCGTCAGTGTGGGCCCTCTCACATTATCAACGAAGAGGCGCAGACACCGGAAACGGCGAAAGCGGCGTTCTTTGGCGAGATCTCAAGGTTGTGAAAACAACCGTCTACGGCACGTGCGCACGCCTCCCAAGAATCTCGGGCGGGCGAAACGATGGAGCCCTTGGTTATTTATAATATAGAGCTGGTAAGTTACTTTTTACCGATCCCCATTGTCATTCACCGCCGCAACCTTCTTGTTCCTCTCGCCAAACCCTACTCCTCCGAAAATCACCACCAATCCCTCCTCCACCGCATCCACCCTCTTAACAAGGGCAGATCAATGGCGAAGAGAAACACCCAGAAGAAAGGCGGAGTCATGGCGAAGGAGTGGTGGAAGTCAAGGAGCAATGAGCAGACCATCGAAGACCTCATTGCCATGGGAGTGCTCCACAACAAGGCACTTTCAAGGGATGGCGTGCTTGAAGGAAGAAAGCTTCCCGATCCACAAACAGGTGAGATTGTGGTTTTCGAGGATTTCTTCAAGCGGGTTTTGGGGTTCCAAGTGCACCCTTTCCTTGAGGGCTCTGCTTATATTATGAGATTGGGATTTGCAATCTGCATCCCAACTCGATTCTTCTTGTCTCCACCTTCATCCATCTTTGCAAAGCTTATGGTGGCTTCCAGCCCCATTTCGACCTCTTTCGCCATCTCATTACATGCGTGGAAGAAAGGGAGCGGAGGCTCGAAGATAGCCGAAGGCGTATACCTCAATCTGCGTGACGGTATGAAGGCCCAGTACCTGCACTGCCCATGGAACACCTCACTGGACGAATGGTACAAGAAATGGTTCTACATCCGTGAAGAGCCGAACACGATCACCCTGTGTGACGTGGGGTTGATTCCGGAGAAGAAGAACAGCTGGTCGGAGAAGCCCGAGCACTTGGAGCAGATCACAGAACTGCTCGGGTTGATCCCGTGGGGAAAACTGGATGGTCCAAGCATGGTCGAGAACTTCATCAGCCGAAGGATCCAGCCCTGCCAAAAGAGGGTACATCCTGGCTTCGAGTACCAGGGTAGCGCAGATCCGACGAGGACCAGAAAAGAGGCGCTCGACAAGGTAGAAATCAAAGCCAGAATTGGGGAGCTATTCAATCTAGCCGACCCCAATTATGTCAGGTTAAACGACATCGAGCACACCTTCAGGCTGGTCCGACCTCCCCCAAAGGTAAATGATGCCTCCTTGTGCCTGTAGATTTATGTTGCAACAAAAAATTTGACTGTTGTCTCCTTTATGTTTCCCAGAGTAATGGTCATGACCGAGCAGCAGTATTCGTGTCTCCGCCCCCTGGCGTGGATTGGCCGCAAATTGCCGGCTCAACCGCCCAGACCAGTGCCAATACCAAAGGCGTCGACTGGGCAGTACTCGGAGTTGGGGAGGATGTAATGGCCAAGGCTGCTAGCAAGCGGCCAGAAGCCAACAAACGTCGCCAGGCCATCTTCCCCCTTTCAGACGATGAAATAGAGGATGCGGACATCTTCCGACTCATCCCTCGAAAGAGGAGAAGACAAATGGGGTCAACAGAGCAGGGTAGCTCCTCTGTGCTAGCAGTGATCGCACCACCGACCACTGCAACATAGAAAACAAGAGGAGGAAGTGTCAAGCACCAAACCCGACGCCTTGATGCGGTGGTGGAAAAAGACCGGTGGAACCCGCCCGAACACGTGGAAGCAAGTAGCGGTCAAAGAGACGCTCTTCGCCATACGTTATTCCATGCTTCCAAGCTGTAAGTATCTGTAACCTTGATATAATATTATAATTTGTATTGAATACTATTGTCTTCTGAACTTTCTCTGGTATATTAGGTCGGCGTCCACCGAAAATCCCGACCAGATAGCCGGTTGTGGCACGGCTTCGCCAGTACTGGCGGAAAGAACTGCTCGGCAGCTAACTGCGGAGCAACCTATAGAAGAAATTCCGCAGGAACCGCAGCACACGAGCAGCCCAACGTCAGTCCCCGAGCAGCTGGTCAAGAAGACAGCCGAGCAAAGTACAAATGCTCCGAGCACTAGCCCTGCTGAGGCGGATACCTTGGCGCCAAGGGAACCAGACCGAGCCGAGGAGCAGCAACCGAAGTTGGCACATAATACACTTGCCGATGCTATGGCTCGTGGGAAAGCCATAGTGGTCGCGGAGACTACTATCTCTGGCCCAGCGCCGCCCCCTGAACAAGAGGACGAAGAGGACGAAGTCGAAGGGATCCTAGGCCGTCCCAAAGACAAACAACATGTATATGTATCGCGCAGGCGGAACGACGAGTGGGTTATGTACGAAGAAATCCCCGAGATCGAAGAGACCCAAAAAGTTGAACGAGCGGCAAAGCGTTTGGTGACAGAAGTCCAGGTATGTTTGGCTTGACCACTTGACCCTGTAATGTAGTCAAACTGTCTGACTGAGCTTGCTTATATGCAGGACTTGATGAAGACCGCGAAGTACCGAAAGAAGTGCTTCGACTAGATTGAGGGAATCATGACGAGCAATAGAGAACTGGCGGCCGAGGTGGAATGCTTGTGCCGCCAACTTGAAGCCGCCGACCAGGAGAGGACAGAGCAAGAAACACAGAACCAGAACCTAGTCGGCCAGCTCAATGAAAAAGAGCGTCAAAAAACAAGTAAGTTGTCATTTTGTCACATCAAGTGTATGACATGTGTTGTTGCATTGTTGGTAATGACAGCTGTAATGCAGGCTTAGAAGATGAGGTAACCCGCCTCCAAGAGGAGAATAGCCGCGTGACCGCAGAGTGTGGTCACCTGAAGGAGGACAACGAGAAACTAGCGCGCAGCCAGTCTCAACTCCAAGACCACACCACCAAAATGAAGGAGGAACTGAAGAGTAAGTATTCTAGGCCGCCGTTCTCATTCTGTTGCCCGCCTTGACTTGTCGTGCCTTTACATTTGATGTCTTGTACGGTGTGCAGTTTTAAAAGCCAATGCCAAGAGGCATCTAGAAGCTGTGATGAAAGAGCATGACGGCTGGAAAGCATAATGCCTCGAGGCCACCGAGGATCGAGACACATGGAAGAACCGGTACCAGGAAGTGGCAACTGGCATTTTGCCCATCCTCGACCTTGTCGACCCAGCGCTCACAGAGGAAGAGCCAAAGACCCCCCAGCTCGGACTGGTCGAGAGATGCAAACAAGCATGGGGATGGTTCCAGGAGTTCATTAAGGAGGCGGGTGAGTATACGGGCGCCCATGTGCTAAGCATGGCGCGTGCCCACTACCCTCTGATCGATCTCAAGCGCCTGGAGGCTGGATACCCAAAGGAAGTAGACCCAGACAAGGCGGAGGAGCTTCAGGTGGCCCAGCTGGATCTGTCGTCAAAGATAATTGGCGACATTAATCTGTGTGGAGGTGGGACAGCACCTGTACAGGGTATGCCATCGACAAGTCAGCTGGAAACGCCATCTATTGCTAGCCAACCGATGAAGCCTGCGGTCTCGACCAGCTAGGCATCGGTGGGGCCATCCCCTTCAGCTCGGCTAGCACAAGAGTCCCTGAGACTCGAGTAGAATATCGGAAGCAGTGAGCAGTAGGTGCCGCACGCCCCGACCAGCCAATGTAATAGGCTTAGAGCTGTAGAAGGAGGACATAGTTGTGTTATTGTAAACTTGGACCTCTTTAGGCAAGCTTGTAATAACATAACTGTATATCATTATAAGCTTGTTTGCTTTGTATAAAGCGTATTTAAGCTTGAAACTTATGTTGGTGGAACTAAGTGAGAACATAATAACGTTCTGTTTAGTTGTACCATTTTACCCGACACATTATCCTAAAAAGTTTGTGCGGCCCTAGTTTGCCATGTGGTCGGAGTGTGAGGTGCGTGACCTGTGCACACGCAGACGCGGACAAGTCAAACCAAGGGGGACCTGCCGATCACCCGCAACGTAGAGAGCGGATCCCTTGCACGTGTTGGGAGGAACCGGAGACAGGTCCTGCTCCGAAAACCGTAGAAGGAGTGGTGGTCGGCTTTTACTGGCTAAGTTGGAATAACCATATAAGTCGAAGTGACACATTAGAGTGGTCGGAGAAATAATAATAGCTTTATTGAAGTAAATCGAAAATACAAAAGGGGGTACATATCTCAGTAGTTAAGCCTAGAATCGTCTAAGCTTGTTGATGTGCCACGAGTTTGGTACGTCCGTACCGTCCAGGTGAGCTAACCTATAAGACGTTGGTCGTGTGACCTCCTTGATCATGAAGGGCCCCTCCCATGGGGTTGCGAGTTTATGGACACCCGACTGGTTCGTCTTCCACTTGAGGACCAGGTCTCCGACCACAAAAACCGCTCTTTAACGTTCTTGTTGTAGTACTGCGCAAAAACAACCAAGGTATTTGGCGTCACGTACACAAGAATCGAGCCGCTTCTCTTCTGCGCTATTCACTTCTAGCTCCCATACTTCATTGGCCTTGCCTTCGTCGAAGTTCTCTACCCGTGCTGATCTGAAAGATATATCTGCAGGGAGGACCGCCTCAGCGCCGTAAACCATAAAGTATGGCGAGACAGTGTTATTCTGGTGAAATTGAGTTCTGAGTCCCAGCACCACGGTGGTAACTCTTTGAGCCATCTTCCGGAGCCTTGTCATTTCTCTATACACCCTCTTCTTCAACGCGTCCAAGATCATGCCATTTGCCCTTTCGACCTATCCATTAGCTCTAGAGTGCGCCACCGGGACGTATTTTACTACTATGCTCCTTTCATCGCAGAAGTCCCAAAAAGCGTTCCCGGTGAACCGAGTACCCAGATCGGTTATGATCTTTGTTCGGTATGCCAAAACGGTGGATGACACGGTCGAGGAACATGACAGCCTTTTACGAGGATACTGTACCAAAGGCATGTATTCTATCCACTTAGAAAATTTGTCGATCAAAGACGAAGACACATGTAAATTTCCCTGGAGCCGGTTTGAAGGGTCCGATCATATCCGGTCCCCAACATGCGAAGGGCAGGAGGCTGGTATTATGCACGGATCTCATGTCTTTGGTGCGTGGATTCTCTTGGCGAAGAACCGACAACCCTCACGGTGGCGGACTAGCCTCTCTGCGTCGGATACTGCTGACGGCCAATAGAACCATGCTCGGAAAGCCTTGCCAACCAGCGTTCTTGAGGCCACATGGTTGCCGCAGGAGCCAGAGTGGATTTGGTCCAGGAGATGTTCGCCATCCTCCTAGGTTATGCACTTCATCAAGATTTCCTCTTTATGCGTTCTTGCGCCATAGCTTGCCATCAACGGCGGTCACGCTTCCATGCTGACGCATCAGCGCTCGTTTTCTGTCCGTCGATCGGTGTAACCGCTGCCATCTGTTAGGTACTTGATGAAAGGTATTCTCGGTCGGGCTCATGAGTGGTCGGAGGAGGGCTCGGCGGTGCTTGGCGCGAGAATCGTAGCCACCAATTGCTGGTGCGGAGGCTTATCCGCCATGGAATCTTTCTCTTCGATGGGACGGCGTGTGCAGGTCTTGGACGAATATGCCATGTGGGATTTTTGCTGGGATGATCCTAACTTTGATGATTGCATTTCTTGCTTGATTCTTGTCCGGGACCACATGTATGTACTCGATGCCATAGAAACGCCTTCGACTTTACGATCAAATTGCAAGGTATGCTTTCATCTTTTCTTTGGTCGTGTCCGGTCCTTGTTGAGTTGGTTGATGACCGAGCGAGTCTCCATAGGCGTAGAGACGTTTAACGCCAAGCTCAACCACAATGCGCAAACCATGTAGGCATGCGCCCGTACTCGGTGGCATTATTAGATCTTGGGAAATAAACTCGAGGACGCATGGAGCTGCTCCTTGGACGGTGATATAAAAGGACTCTGCTCCCTCACCGTCAATGTTGAGAGAGCCGTCAAGTACATCGTCCAATATTCGTCGGATCCGGAGAGGCAGGCGTGCTTAAGTACATCCACTTGATGATGAAATCGACAAGTGCACGAGACTTGATTGTAGTGCGACTTGCAAATTCCAAGGAAAAGGGGCATAGCTCCATTGCCCATTTGACGATCGCGCCCGTTCGCATCCCTGTTGCTAATGATGTCTCATGAGAGGGTACTCGATCCACGACCACCACACGATATCCGCCGAAGTAGTGTTTCAACCTTCGGGATGTTATCGGTATGGCGTAGATCAACCTTCGAATCTGTGGGTACCTGGTCTTGGACTCGTTGAGTACCTCACTAATGAAATAGATTGGCTGTTGTACCTTGTAGACGTGGCCGGGCTCGTCTCGCTCAACCACCATGGTCGTGGAGACCACTCGATTGGTAGCCGCAATGTATAGCAGGAGTGTTTCGTCTTCTCTTGGAGCATTGAGTACCGGAGGTGACGTAAGGTATTGTTTCGGTTGTGTGAAGGCAACGTCACGCTTCCTCCCACCACTCAAACTTTTCGGACGCTTTGAGTAGTTTAAAGAACGGTAATCCTTTTTCGCCTAATCTTGATATGAAACGGTTGAGAGCGGCCATACATCCGTAAGCTTCAACATCCTTCACCTTTTGGGCGGCTTCATGTCAAAACAACTTTGACTTTTTTCGGGTTAGGGCGTATGCCGTCGCGGTAACGACGACGCGTTGCGAGGAGTATGCGGAAGGAACACCAAAGATGCACTTCTTTGGGTTTAATTTCCACTGGAATGTGTTAAGGGCTGCAAAAGTGCATCCCAGGTTGTCAACAAGGGTATGAGCTTCCTTGGTTTTGACAACTATATCATCAACGTAAGCCTCGACGAGGTCATCTTTTATCTCGTCTTTGAGGCAAGCAAGCTTATATAAGCGTTGGTAGGTAGCCCCGGCGTTCTTGAGCCCGAACGACATGGTCGTGTAGCAGTAGGCGCCGAAGGGCGTGATAAAAGATGTCTTGATCTGGTCATCCTTTTTGAGAGCGATCTGGTGATAACCAGAGTAGCAATCGAGAAAAGAAAGGAGCTCGCAACTGGCGGTTGAATCTACGACCTCGTCTATGCGAGGAGGTAAGCCAAAGGGTCTTTAGGGCGGTGTTTGTTGAGATCGGTGTAATCAACGCACATTCTCCATTTATTATTCTTTTTGCATTACAAGAACCGGGTTGGCTAACCACTCCGGATGATACACTTCTTTGATAAATCCGGCTGCCAAAAGCCGTGTAACTTCTACCCTAATCGCCTCCTTTTTGTCGCGAGTGAACCGTCGTAGCTTCTGCTTGGTAGGTTTGGCCTTGCCGTTGACATTCAAGGAGTGCTCAATCAAGTTCCGAGATACACCGGGCATGTCAGAAGGTTTCCATGCGAACACATCCACGTTGCTCCTCAAGAACTCGACGAGCGTGTCTTCCTATTTGGGATCGGGTTGGCCCGATAAGGGCCATCTTTTGGGATCACCGTCGACCAAATTGGATCACCTTGTGCTCCTTGGACTTGATGTTCTTGCGTGGAGCCTCGAGCTCCCGGATCTCCCGGTGGTCGATCGAGGTCTTCTTGGCGCTGAGCACGGTCTCTCGCCATGCGAATAGAGAGGTCGTGGAGCCTCGCTATTTTGAAATCATCATCTTCGCAGTATAAGCTGCGTAAACGTTGCCTCGAGGGTTAGAACTCCTTTCTCGGTAGGCATCTTGAGCACCGAGATACCGTAATGAGGTATGGCCATGAACTTGGTGAGCGACGGCCGACCAAGAATAGCATGGTAGGTGTGGCGTGAAGTCGGGCAACCACGAAGTTGACGTAGTCGGTGCGGAAGTGATCCGGGGTCCCCAAACTGCATCGGTAGCGTGATCTCGCCCAGGAGGTGTAGAGCTCGTCGCGGGGAGAACACCTTTAACTGTGCCTCGAGTGGCTTGAGGTCCGCCTGAGCTATCTTCGTGGCGGGCGATCGTTCTTGAACGATATATCAATGGAGCTGCCATTGTCGATCAAGTACTCTGTCGAACCGAACTTTGTTGATACAAGGATCGAGGACCGGGAAAACACACAGCTCGGTATTATGCCCATTGGTCCTTTCTCGCTGAAGGAGATTTCGCGGTGAGACCACGGAGGGAGCCGCGGATCGGTGAGGAGATTGTCGGTGTTGGCTACATTCAAGCAAGCGGGCGAAAGCAGCTTGCATTCTCGTTTGGTCTCGATGGACACTTTGCCTCCGATGATGGTGTGCACGATCGGTTGGCTTGACGACTTTGTGACGGGGTCTCGCATCATCGTCGTCGTTATCCTCGTTGCGCTGTTCCCCTGCGTCGTTAGGCTTGTCGGACGTATCCAGAGCTTGTTGACGCGTGTAGATAGACTTGAGGACGTGGCAATTCTCCATGGTATGGTTTGACTTAGGATGGAGTTGGCAGGGCCCTTCAATGCCTTGGCGTAGTCGTCTTCATAGTTACGACGTCCGCCACCCTTTTTAACGGTGTTGACCTCGCCGTCGTCTTCCCGAGCACGCTTGCTCTTGTAATCGTCACGGCGGTTACGCCGCTGATTACGTTGGTCACGGTGGTCACGGGAGTCGTTGCGCTGGTTGCGGTGGTCAAAATTGTCGTTCCGACCACGGTTGCCGTGGTAGTCGTCGCGGTGTGGGGGGTGGTCGGAGCGCGGAACCCTTGCTGCTTCTTCAATAATTATCTTTTTAGCGTCATCGGCGTCCGCGTATTTCTTAGCGGTGGCCGAGAGCGCGTGTGGATCGAATCAGGTCTTTTGTGGAGGAGCTTGTCCCTTAGGGCATCGTGGAAGCGGAGGCCAGTGATGAAAGCCTCGATTGCCTCGTTGTCGAGATTGATGGGACCTTGATGCGCATCTCCGAGAAACACCGGACGCATTCACGCAGCCGCTGGCTCATCTTTTCGATCTCGAATATGTTGCGATCGTATTTGTTGCCTGGTTGTTCACAAGTAGCAATGAAGTTGTC